>CM040124.1:333647229-334370848 GCA_022559845.1 Amorphophallus konjac | reverse complement strand
ACGGCGAAGGTGGAGAGGGACGCGGGACCCCTCGCCTGAGGAGGGAAGCGCCAGAGCACGGAACGGCGTCCATGGAGGAGGAAGGGCCGCTTCGGGCCCCCGAGGGACCCGAGGGGCCCAATGGCATGGAAGGAAGTGAACACGGCTCGGTGAGTGCTTCGGTTTCCCCTTCTTTGATCTATTTTGAGTTTTGAAGCGAGGCGTGTGAAGGGGAAAGGGTTCGGCGAGTGTTGCACTCAAATGATGGACGCGTCCTAGACAGGGGACGCGTTCTTTGTTATGATGCGAGGCCCTTCTTTCTTGGTGCAGGACATGGCGCGGACCCTGGGCCTGGCCGATGAGTGGGCGAGTGCAGACGAGCCGAGCCGCGTCAGGAAGGAGAGTCGCGGCAAGGCGAAGCTTGAGGATTGGCGCATACGTCTCCCTGGACAGCAAGGGAGCGTATTGGTGCAGGACAGTGCCGACTTCCTGCGGCAGTAGAGAGAGAGTTATGCGGGACTTCCCCAAGCCGGGGATACGCGCGACGTCGACGGGTCTCGTGCCCAATTACCCGAGGTCAGGCGGCAGCTGGCCGCCACTCAACAGGAACTGTCGCTCCTGGCAAGCTGAGTGCTGCATTTTTTGTTTTTAAATGTGGAGCTTAGCTGACTGTTGTTGTTTGTTCGTTCCAGCGTGCCCAGCAGACAACGATGGTGGGAGTGGCTGGCGGCGCATCTTCCAGTTCCTCGGCCCCTTTTCTTGAGATTGCCTCCCTCCGGGAGCAACTTACCGGTGCGGTGGCTCGGGCTGCCTGGGCGGAAGAGGAGCGTGATGCCTGGGTGGCGACTGTAGTAGAGCTGCGACATCACGGTGAGGAGAGACCTTCTCCAGACATCCTGGAGTTAAGGGTTCTTCTGCAGATGATGAGGAGAGAGGCAAAGAGAGAGAAAGCCGAGAGAAGGGTCGAGCGACAGCGGGATCAGACCGAGAGGAGGGCTCTAGAGGCCCAAGTGAGGGAGCTCCAGCTGGGCCTTCAGGCCATCGTGCAGAGGCTAGGAGGGATGGAGACGTGCTACGAGAGAGCGCGAGAGTTCGGGGAGCGACTGCGCCAGTCTGGTTGCTTTACCGCTAGTGGCTTCTTCGCCACGCCAGGGGAGGAGCAGCGAGTCATTACTGTGGAGCCGGCGCCACGAGGCGAGGCGGGTGCTACTGCACGGGGATCCAGGAGGCTTCTGAGGGACCCTCACCTCAGGGGAGAGGAGAGGGACGCCTAGAGGGACGAGCATGAAGATAATGGCAAGAGTTGGCGAGCTAGTGGACCCGCCTCCTTTCTATGATTGTAGTGTTTATGACGGCTTATGTAGAATTATGAATGGAGTGATTTGATTTTCTGCTGCTTGTTTGTTCTCTTGTGTGTTCCTTCTTCCCTACACTTCTTCTCCTTTGCACTGTTCCCATGTGATGGGTCTGCGAGACTCCACCCCAAGCGGAGAATCGCGTCTTGTTGTGACCATTTTCCACGGGAATCTGCCGTCGAAGTCAATAATGACGACCCTAGTTCCTTCTCCTGGATGTTGTGGACGTCCTCCAAAACATGATAAGGTATCCCTAGACAACATAGGGGGCTAGTCGTCATATTCTTCGTCCAATCAATCATCCTGTGCGAGCGGTGAAGTGACATACGGGACCACATGGTAGGTGCCTCATCGCGAGGGCTATCATAAAAGGTGATGGAGGCAATCTTGGCCTGCACTCCTTCTATTTCTATAAATTCTTGTCCCTTTTATCCTCCCAGGTATATCGAGAGCTAACTCGAGGAGCACAAGTTCTCACGGGAGAGGAGGAATTCAAAATTCTGAGAGTTGGATGGAGGGCGAATCTTCCCATTCCTCGAAGAGAAGCAGGTCCAGTGGTAGTAGTTCCAGGAGGCTTTCGGACCTCGAAGGGCACTTCAGCGAAAAGGCCCAATCACAACTCGTAAGCTGAGCTTTCCTGCCCTTTTCTCATTCTTTCTTCCTTCCTCTTGACAACACCCTTCTCCATTTCTTATGCACGCACAGAGTGTGATGAAATCACACATTTCATGGGAGTTAGCAGTGGCCGCATACAGGGGTCTCCCGGATTTTCAGAAGGCTAGGCTTGACGTGATGGGATTTGGCACCTTTCTTCGGATCGAGCCGCTCGAGCTCGACCTGGTTCTGATCCAAGCCTTATGTGAGAGATGGGACCCAGTGAGTCGGGCATTCCTAATGCCCTGGGGGCACATGGTGCCCAGCTTGGAGGATGTGGTCCGGATCACAAGCCTGAAGGTGGAGGGCGAGGCAGTGACCGGGGTCACTTATGCGGATTACCGAGAAGGTGCTTGGAAGCTACTAGGTTTGGACCTAGATGGTCAGAAAAATAGGTCGGTAGCTAGGGTGTCCCTCATGGATGCATTAGGGCTCACTGACACTCGTCGGTGGGACGACGAATCCTCAGAAGAGTTCATGAAAAGGATGGAAATAGGATGCCGTGCCGTGTACTGCACAGATTTCGGCAACTGGGAAAGATGCAACATAGATTTGAGGAGATTTCTCCTCTTCCTTTTGGGGAGATTGGTACTGAGCTCGAAAGGGGACGGTATCTAATGTCGCTTCTTGGAGCTGCTATCAGACCTTGAAAGAGTAGGATACTATGCCTGGGGAGCTGCCATGCTGGCACACTTGTTTGCAGGCCTGTTCCAAGAAGCGGATCGTGAGATGGCTGTGAGTGGTTTCACACCATTCATCCAGGTATTTTTGGTTTTGCTTGTTTTGTATATATTTTGGTGTGTTTTTGCAAGGTACTGATGACCTGCGCCGAGCAGCTGTGGAGCTATTATTACCTCCCCATGGGGAGAGCTCGACATTGGCGACCCGCGATGGTGCCGCTAGCCAGGCGGTGGGAACCCATCATGAGTGCGGCACCCCTAACCTACCAACTGATGGTGCTAAGGCGGGAGCTACAGGAGTTCCCTGCAACGATGGTAAACTGGAGACCCTACTCAGACATGGTCGATGCCGACCAGCCGTGGGTTCTAGCAAGTCGTGCCCGGTTTGGACGGGAACTGTGGATGCACTGCCTGAATGAAATCAAGCCGCTTCGGCTACGATTGGTTATGAGGACTTTAGGACTGGCTCAGGAATGGGCGGATACGGCTGCGCCACCTCGTGTCGGGAGAAAGACGAGAGGACCGGCGACCTGCATTGACTGGCGCGTACGCTTCCCTGAACAGTATGAAGACTGGCAACGGGGTGGCACGATTGTAGAATCACATGCACGGGATAGCGAGGACTACTTGCGTCTATATAGGACAAAGTACGTAGATCGGCTCCAGCCCCGGGGACTTGTGGAGGTAGGTTTCCCCTTTTTCTCTTTTCTTCTTTCTCCCTTTTTGGTTTTCTGGTGAAAATGCTGACTCGTATGGCTGCAGGATATCCGTGATACCATGATAGCGAATTTACGAACTCGCTTGGCAAAGATGGAGCAACGGTTGGGCGATGTCCGCGGAGCTACGAGCGCCTTGGTAGGTGTACAGTGCGTTCCTAATTAAAACCGCAGATTCCAGATGTTGGCTGCTAATTCACGAGGTCGTAGCATGCCCAGATTGGCGCGGCTTCCCCAGCGATGGGAGTAGGTGGTGCCTCTTCCAGCTTGTGGATTCCCACCTCAGAACTTGACTTGCTTCATGAGCAACTTACTCACGCCACGCAGCGTGCTGCGGAGGCAGAAGGGATGCTCTGTATACAGGTAAAAGTTTCAGTGTTGAGTTCTCTTTGTTTACGCCTTATCGCGTATCTGAGATGGTACACTCGGCAGGAAAAGGAGACGGAAGAAGCGCTTGCCCAAGCTGCGCAGAAGGAGGCTAGGATAGCAGAACTGGAGAGGGAACTGCGGCGTCATCCTGATGACGACTCCTCTAGGGATGCCGTGGAACTGAGGATCACTCTCCAGTTGGAGAGGGAAGACCGTGAGAGAGAACGTGCAGAGAAAGAAAGAGACGCAGAGAGAGAAAGAGCCAACAGATTGACTGAAAGGGAGGAACGAAGGGCCATGGAGGCCCAACTATTCGAACTCCGAATCAGCCTTGGTCTTGCTGAACAGTGGCTGAGAGATGGTGAGGAGCGCTACCGAAGAGCACGAGAGCGTGGCTTTCGTGTTGGTAGCTTCTCTGCTGCTTCCGTGGATCAATGCCGGGGTGTGGGAATAGGAAGGGGAGTACAGAGCGGTAGGAGTACCGCTTTTCGTAGTTGGGTAGCACCTTTGAGAGCGTTTTGCCCGGAGAGTAGTGGGACGAGTAATGCAGAGAGAGAGGGTGGAACTTGATGTAATTTTTTTAGTTTTTTTGGAATAAAATACAAGGTTCGGTTTGTTTGGTTTTCACCTTTACTTCTGTTGCCTGAATCCCTGCACACATCACTGAAACAAACAAATCAGAATTTCTGTTCTGACTTGGCCCCTTGCTCAATAAGCAAATGGTCACTGTGACTGTCCTTGATAACTGGTCAAGGGGCCAAGCCTTTATTTAGCGAAGGCAAGGAAAGATGCAGTGATGATAAATGCGACAGGCAAGCACACGAATGCAAGCGGTATTAAAAGTGAGATGCTGCACGCAAATGTAATCATGCAAAATTTATTTATTTTATTTTTATATTTGGCATTTTTTTGTTTTATCATAAAAAATATTTTTTTTGTTTGCAAATATGTACATTTTCTCTTTTCCATTTTTTGTTGTTTTATCATTTCAATTTTTTTGTTGCTAACGCCTGGCAAGCACCCAAATGGCACCTAACCTACGTGAGAACAGGGTTTCTTACTAACCTCCCAGGTATCCTAAGTGCACATCTAGGTTGATTTGGGCCTCTAGACCCCTCGAATGATGATCCCGCCGGCTAAGACTTACCCTGATGACAATACCGTCATGCCATGCTTAGGCTCCCAGTCGCTTCCGACCACAGGGATTCACCCAAAAGGTGTTTGAGGTAAGAGATTTGCCCGACCCGGTCTGTTTCCTCACAACTCTAGATGGTATATGATGGAACACCCTGGAACCCTAACGACCAACCGCGCGACGCTGACCCGGAATCAGACGCCGTCGCACCCATAGGTGACGCGCTTGCATTGGCCTAAGCCCGAGGTTAAACAAGAAGACATCAAGGTGGTAAACAGGGTCTTGACCAGCCAGAAACACAGAGACTCCTTCGCAGCGATAGCTTTTGCTTTTCAAAGTAGGCAACCAAATGTGTATATTAAAATAAGGTCGCAGACCCTGGGCAGTTTTCACCCTTCAGAAACTCCATCGAACCTTCATCTTTAGAGGGAGAAGGAAGAGTGTAGGGGATAAACCTCCTGAGAGGACCGGCAAAGCCGTTAACCCGGCGAGCGAATAAGGGCCCATTAACTCTTTCCTTTCGGACAACTTCGGACCAAATCTCGAGCATTTACATTCCATAGCCCCCCCCTTTTGTGGATTCGAACTTTTGCTTTGAGGGGTTCCATTTATCGCATCAGGCACGGTCACGACCAGGCTCTTGATTTTGATTTTGTATTTCTTTTTGTGAGGGAGATATAGTCGTTTGACGTTTGTGGGCTCCCTTTCGTATGCCTGCGGGGACACTGCCCTCTTCTCGTGCTCTGATCGATGCTCGAGGAAATGGATCCTACTCTTGCCCTTGGGGTTTGAGTTTCGGTTTCTCATGCTCAGCGTTTTAAGGGCGCCGACTGTCTCATTTGGTCGAAGAGAAAAGAATAAAGATTACAGCTTCCGGAGATCTTCTGGGTGGGGCCCCACCGTAGGTGATGCTACCGACTTTTTTGAATAAAATACATAAGTGAGCACATGTTAGCTTCCTTCGAGCGAGCATAGGCCGACGTGGCCGGACAGGGATCTCCACGGTTCTGGCAAACCAAGACCCGGTGCCTACCAAGCCTTAATGGGCCCTATCCTAACATGAAGGTTAGATGCAGTGACTTGACTACATGGTGACCACCAGGCATTGGCATTTTGAATTTTCCATATTTTTAGTGGTTTTCAATATTTCTTATTTTTGATGTTTTCTATCTTTTCATCTTTTTTTGTGTTTTGTAGCTAAGGGTAGTATTTCTTAAGATAAAGCCCATTCCAAGGGTGGGATAACTCGGTCCCTTCGGCGTTGACTAGCTTGTAGGCGTTGCCAAGGTACACGGCTTGAATTACAAATGGTCCTTCCCAATTGGGTTGGAGCTTAGAACGCGGCCCTCCAGGTTTGACAAAAATTCTTTTTACGACCATCTCACCGACTTTGAATTTTCTCTCAACGACTTTCTTTTGGTAAAAGCGAGCGAGTCTATTTTGATACACACGCGCGTGTTCGGCAGCGGCCAGCCGCTTCTCATCCAAGAGTTCCAACTGGGCGAGGAGTGAATTACGACGATCGTCGAGGGAAAATTCCTCGTCCAATTGTACCCTGAGAGAAGGGATCAGAGTCTCGTACGGGACTACCGCTTCCATACCATAAGTAAGGGCAAACGGAGTCTGCCCGGTGGGGGTACGGATTGAAGTGCGATAGGCCCATAGGGCTTCGATAAGTTTTTCTGGCCAGTCTGAAAACTTACTAGACTCGCAGGTTTTTTTGATGATTTTGAGCAATATTTTATTGGTGGCCTCCGCTTGGCCGTTACCTTGTGGGTAATAAGGCGATGAATGATGCAATGCAATTGCGTACCTTTTGCAGAGGTCGTATAGGTCCTGAGAAATGAACTGTGGCCCATTGTCGGTGACGATTGTGCTTGGGACGCCGAATCTGGCGAGGATGTTCTTCATGATGAACTTGCAGACTGTTGACGCCTTGATTTCCGCGTAAGCTTCGGCTTCGGCCCATTTGGTGAAGTATTCCGTCGCAGTAAGGATGAAAGATTTCTGCTTGGTGAGGGAATTGGGATCACCTAGGGGACCAATGATGTCGAATGCCCACATGGAGAAAGGCCACGGGGAGGATATTGGATGAAGTGAGGAAGATGGTGAATGGATTTTATCGGCGTGAAGTTGACACTTGACACACCTACGGACATAGACAGCACAATCCTCTTCCATAGTGGGCCAGTAAAAGCCTTGGCGAATGATCTTCTTGGCGAGCATCTGACTATTCACGTGGCCACCGCACACACCCGAGTGCGTCTCCTCTACACATTTCCAAACCTCATCGTCACCAAGACATCTTAACAGAATACCAGTAAGGCTCCTCCTATAGAGTAGACCTCCAACCAATGTATATTTCTGAGCCACCCTTCTTATGGCTTTCTTGTCCTCTGTGGTGGCCCCTTCAGGATAAGACTGATCTTGGCAGTATTTGACGATTTCATAGAACCATGGTTTCTCTTCATCAGCCAGTTCTTCTTCGGCCTCTGCCAACATGATTTCCCTCTTCTCAAGGATATCTTCCTGCAGGATCTTCCTTGCTATCCTGTCTTTGATATTTACGTAGGAAGCATCATCGATTGCAGGGGCGTGAAGTTTGTAGATGGAAATGGACTCAAACCATCTTCCTAGAGGGAACCTTATGGATGATGCCAACGAGGCGAGGGCATCGGCGAGAATATTCTGATGACGAGGGACATGAACAAAGATCAGTTTGGTGAACAGTTTGGCAAAGGCAGCAGTGAGTTCTTGGTATGGCTTGAGTTTGGGATCGCGAGTGCGATATTTAGTGAGCACCTGGCGAAGGATGAGTTGACTATCACCTACGACTCGCAACTCAGTGATACGAAAAGAATGAGCGAGTTCTAGGCCAGCTAGAAGAGCTTCATATTCGGCTATATTGTTGGTAACTGGAAATTTGAGCTGGTATGCCAATGGGAATGTGAGGCCTTCAGGCGACAGGAGGGCGACGCCGATTCCTCTCCCTTGAGAATTCAGAGCTCCATCAAAATATAGCGTCCACATTGGCTCATCTGATTGGTTGACGGACATTAGTTCCTCATCTGGAAACTCTGATTGGACGGGATCGAACTTGGGAAGAGGATGGTGAGCGAGATGCTCGGCTATGGCATAGCCTTTAATCGCCTTTTGCTGGATGTAGGTGATGTCGAACTGAGAGAGAAAACTTTGCCAGCGTGCTAGCCTATCCGTAAGGACGGATTTCTCCAGAAGGAATTTGATAGGATTCATTCGAGCAATCAAGTGGACCTCATGAGCCAAGAAGTAGTGCTTCAATTTCTGCACTACCCAAACGAGGGCAGCACAGGTTTTCTCCATGACGGTGTACTTCTGCTCACAGGGATTGAGAAGTTTGGACAAGTAATAGGTTGCCCGTTCCTTGCCTTCTTCATCAGCTTGTGCGAGGACGGCTCCCACGGAGTCATCCAAGACTGAGACGTAAAGGATCAGAGGTTTTTCTGGTTTGGGTGGAATGAGAACGGGTGGACTAGCCAGATATTCCTTCAACCCTTCAAAAGCTTTCTGACATTTAGAATTCCAGTGGAATTCTACTCCTGGCTTGGTCAACTCGTAGAGAGGTCTACACCTTTGTGAATGTTGGGACACAAACCGACGAATAAACTGCAACCTCCCGATTAAACCTCGGACTTCCCTCAAATTCTTGGGAGGCGGCATATCCCTGATAGCCTTAGCTTTGTCGGGATCTATCTCGATCCCTCTTTTACTCACAATGAACCCCAGCAATTTACCCGACGACACACCAAACACACACTTCTTCGGGTTCATTTTCAATTGGAACTCCCTTGACCTCTGCAAGACCTTAGCCAAAACTTCTGGATGTTCCATCCTGGTCCTTGATTTCACCAACAAGTCATCCACATACACTTCCAGATATATGTGCATCATGTCATGAAATATGGCCATCATCGCTCTTTGGTAAGTAGCTCCAGCATTCTTTAATCCGAACGGCATGACCACGTAACAATATGTTCCCCAAGGGGTAGTGAATGACGTCTTTTCCTGATCCTCTTCTGCCAAACGAATTTGATTGTATCCTGAAAATCCATCCATGAATGAGAGGGTTTCGTAGCCTGCCGTGTTATCAATCAACACATCAATGTGAGGTAAGGGAAAATCATCTTTTGGACACGCGCGGTTAAGGTCCCGGAAGTCAATGCAAATCCTGACTTTCTCATCTTTCTTCATGACCGGACAATGTTCGCCACCCATTGAGGATAAAGAACGACTCTAATGAACCTGGCTTTGTGGAGCTTATCGACCTCTTCTTTCATTTTCAAAGCCATCTGAGGGTGGAAACGCCTTAACCTTTGTTTTACCGAGACGGACCCTGGTTTTAGGGTTAAACGGTGTTCGACCAAGGTTGAATCTAGACCCGGCATATCCTCGTAGCTCCATGCAAACGTGTCCTTATATTCCTTGAGAACTTCAATTAATGCCTCTTCTTCAGAGGGTGGTAGATTGTCACTTATGAGGATGATCCTAGGGTCTTCCTCAGTTCCCAAGTTGACTTCTTTGGTGGATTCTTCTACGGCGGTTGACGGCTCGTCGAATCTCCTCATTCCACTAGCATATGCGCCAGCCGCATCCTCATATTCTCACCCTCATCTTCAGTGGGGCATTCTTCATCCGTGATCTCGTAGACTCCATACCCTTCATCAAATGCACAGTCGCCCTCACATTCTATTTCCGGTAGCCGGATGGGATTTTCTAACAACTGGGGGATGGCAAGAGGGCTTGACACCTGGCGGCTAAATCAGAAGGAATCGACGAGGGATCTGCCTACCCTTGGATTTCTTCCTAGGTACTACCCTTGACCTATCATTCCTAGATTGACTGACAATATTTACAGAAGAAGAGGAAGACGAAGAGGATGGTGTAGAATGTACAGGAGAAGACCCCTCAGAGGAGGGGTAGAAAAGGTCGCTCATCGGACCTTGGACGGGTGGTCCGCAGGGCGGGACGCACCCGTGGGAGATGTAGAGGTTTCCTCAACGAAGATGTGTTGTTGAGGAGTTTGAAAATTGACGTTTTTTTTTCGTTTTCAGTTTTAATGACAAAGCAGTGAAAAGAGATTGGAGGAGAGAGAAAAGTGGTTATGGCTAGAGGATTGTGAGGCTCATAGAGCAGATCATGGTTGAAGACCTGGCGCGGGTTGAGAAGCCCGCGTAGGTATGTAAGCAGAGAAGGGGATCTGGGAAGATCATCAGACAATTGTCTGGCCCAGGAAGAAGATATCAGCAAAGGCTGAGACGAGTGGATGGAGAAGATGGCGGCTAATGAGCCGTCGACGGCAATGTTGAGGACGGATGAAGATCCGTCGATGACAGGGTCCTTCTGGCGAGGACGAGGATAGTTTGGAACCTTGGCAAGAGTGGTAATATTCTCTGGTATTCCGGAGATCAATGGTGGTCCTTCAAGCTGCGGAGACGAGAACATCCTTTCCAGTGCAACGGAAATGTCCCGTATGTCGAACCATTTGTTCCACTCGCATTCCGGATCTTTGATCTTGCCTCTTTTGGTGATCCTCGGACATTTTTCAGCCAAATATACAGCATGTGATCCCCATATGCTTCTCGTGGGTAATCTCCCATCTGAACAACGGGCCCTCTGTTGAAGTGGTTTGATAGAGTCCATGTGAGGGGCTTCCAATCCGCCTTGAACGGTCCTTTGAAGCCTAGGCCAAACCTGTGGTTCGGCCTAATTTCCTTTGGCGGTTTGAGTCTACCCTGTAACTGTGCGCCCAGACCTTTACCCTGTTGATAGCCGATGTTCCTCATAATCTCCCACCCTTTGGAGTGAAAAGGGAGATATGATGTTGCGGTTGCCCTGATCGGCTCCTTTGGTGCTAGTGGAACGTGAGATAGATCACGCACGTCCAGCAATGACAATATGGGCCGATGAGATGGCCAAACAGAGGGCAGAGAGGTGTTGATAGCATCCACTGTGTGAAGGACAGGTGTACTGACCACTTTAATAATCCTCCCATTGTAAGGAAACTTCAGGCACTGATGGTTGGTGGAAGGCACAGCGTCCATGGCTTCGATGTAAGGGCGACCCAGTATAGCCTTGAATGTGGGGTCCATGTCGAGGACATGGAATTCCGTGGGAATTGACATGGGGCCTAGTTCTGCCTTCAGAATAATCATCCCCTGCGGCGGCCTTTTGCTATTGTCATAAGCCGTGACCGTGATCGAGGAAGGTCTTATTTGTTCCTCGTTGACCCCACACAACTGAAGGGTGTCCATGGAGATCACATTTATGGACGCACCCGTGTCCACAAGACACGGGTTTATGGATACCCCATTAATTTTTATTGAAATGCACAATGCATATTTCCGAGCTTCCTTGGGAGCGAGCTCGTAGTTGTGGAACATGATGGCCGGTTGTGTGTCTGTTGGGGTCAGGACGGTCGAAATCTTCTCCACGGGGAGGTCCTCATTAACCATGACTTTTTGAAGATATTCCATCAAGGCCGCCTGGTGGGATGTGGATCTTTGAAGTAGCTCTAGGATGGAGATCCGAGCAGGCGTCTTGTCCAAGTGTTTCAATAGATCATACTGTGTTCCAGGGATAGCCCTTTCTGGTTGTTCTCCATCATCCTTCTCTGGCTGAGATTGCTCAGGATTCTGACTGTTGTGGGGGAAAACCCTGTGGAAAATCCTTCCACTCCGGAGCACCATCGCCTGCAGCTTTTGTATCTCTGTAAGGGTAGCAGTGGGTTTTAACAAGGATTTGAGGGGGAGTGGTGGAGGAATGGTTGATGAAGCAGGGGTGATGACGGGAGCAAGGATTCTGATGAGGGGTTTGTTAGGTGGAGGCATGGTGGAGGTAGAGGGGATATCACACGGATTATGGAGGATAAGGGGTCTGGAAGGTGGAGGTGGAGACGAAACAGAAGTGGGTAGGGCTTGAAGCGGGCAATGATTTTGAGGTGGGTGATGGGTAATGAGTGGTTTTGAAGGCATTAGTGGTGATATGGTGGCGCAAGACGGGGTTATGTATGGTTGACGGATGATAAGGGGTTTAGAAGGCGTAGGGGTAAATGTGGTAGAGGTGGATGGTAAAGTGGGGGAGTGAGAGAAGATGAGAGGGTGTGAAGGCGTAGTGGAGAGTGTCGGTTGATAGGAGATTGGGGTGCGGATGAGAGGGCGTAATGGTAGTGGAAATGGTGAAGGCGATACTGACGTGGGTTGATGAGAGAGAGGTGCTACCCGAGCAAGGCAAGGGTGTTGCGTGATGATAGGATTGGCGGTAGAAAGAATGGAGGTACTTTCCGGGTGCCACACCTGCTCTCTCCCGACTTCCGGGAAGGAGGAGATGGGGTTAACCTGATGATTGGGCTGTTGGTGCTCCGGTAATGGATTCTGGATTATACCCATGTTGGGCTGTTGTTGTGGGGCCTACTGAGGCTGTTGTTGTTATTGTGGTTGCTACTGCTGCTGCTGTTGTAACTGCTACTGTGGCCTATGAGGAGGTCTCCTAGCCTTGAGAGCGGCGACGTATCGTCTCATTTCATCCCAATCTATTTGATGTTCATCATTCATATCGTGGATGTAATCTTTGAAATGGAAGCAGTAATCTACTGTGTGTCCTGGCTGCCTGTGGTAGACGCAGTATTTGGAGGTATCAACATTCGGGGGCCACACGGGCCTTTCTCTGGGTAGGGCGAGTTGGTTTGATGCCATGAGGGCATTAAAAATGTCTGCTAAGGTTTCTGGCAATGGTGGATAGTAGGCTCTCTTGGGACCGACCGGCCTCCTTTGTTGCTGTTGGGGACCATAGTTCCCCGGGGGTGGAACTTGGTTGTACTGAAGCGGTGGTTGTTGTTGCTGAGGTTGTGGTTGTTGTTGCTGGGGTTGACGTAATGGAGGCATATTATCCTGGGGTGGATTATTTTGGGGTGGAGGACGAAGAGGGAAAGGACCTGGTTGGAGGGGAAGTCGGGGCATTTGTGGAGGCCTTGGGTTGACTACATAGTTGGCATTGTTGACCGCACCCACTTGCTCATTTGTCACGACCCCTTCTGTGGCTCCGCCCGGGACACCAGCGCCTGTCTTTCTGACCACTTTGGGCTTCGGCGACTCAAACATGTTCATAATGGGGGAGTCTTTTAACTGGGTTTGGATGTACCGGGCCCTTTCATAGAGTTCCTCCATTGTAGTAAGTTTATTCATGGCCAGGACGTGTCTGAACTGTGGGGTTGCATTAGACACAATCATCTTCACTTGTTCGGGCTCGGAGAGGGTATCCCTTATTCTTTCCGCCAGAGACCTCCATCTATCAGCATAGCGGACAAAATCTTCGTCGGGCTTCATCTTTTCGGCCACTAGGTCGGTAATGGAGAGTGAGGGACCGACCCTATCCCTATATTTCTGCAAGAACCTTCTCTGGACTATTTCAAAATTCTCGGCCTCGCGGGGCTCCAAGAATAGAACCACTCAAGCGCGGGACCATCCAATGATCTCCGAAAGAGGTATGCCAGGGACCTCTGATCGTTTTGCCAATAGGAGGACTCATACATGAAATCCTTGAGGTGAATGAAGGGGTTGCCGGTACCATTGTATCTGCGGTACGTGGGCATTTCGGAGGGAGGAAGATGAATGACGGGAAGGATTGGCAAAGCAACCTCCGGGGTGGCTTTCACGTCCACCATTCTTCTCAGATTTTGAAACTGCTCGTCCATGCGATTGAACCTATTGAGGAGCGATTGGGCGAGCTCCTCTGGAGGTGAAGGTGGTACTTGCCACTGGGGGAGAAACTGTCTCCCGGAGACTTGAGGGGGGAACCCCGAATGAGAGGGAGCTGCCGGACCGCCGACAGTCGGCCCGGCTGAAGCGGTATGTGGGGAACAACGGGAGTTTGAGATTGTGACGGGAACTGGAATGAGGGTGGTTGTTGGCTCGCTTGTCCTTGAAGCGAGGGAGACTGGATGGCTTGCGCCAATGAAGGAGATGGAATGGCCTGCACGGACTCTTGGAGAGGTGCGATGGCCGGAGTTGATTCCTGGGGCGTGGGGGAAATAGATTTCCCCTTCAGAATGGCCTGGAAGGCCCGGAGCTGTTCAGAGGTAAGCTCCGTGTTGGCGAGGACGCCCAGTAAGGAAGAGATATCCTGTGGTGGGGACGTGTCCCCGGCAATAACCTGCACCTCATGCGAGGGCTCATGAGAAGGACCCGAGTCCATAGCATAGACTCGCGGGTCGGCTGACAAACCACGACTAGGGTGGTTCTCCTCAAAAGACTCGTGAGCCATGCTCACAGTTTTCCCAGAACGCAAAAACATACACTAGCAAGCAGGTAGCAGAGATTATCAAACAAGTGGATGCCTTTACGCCTTTTTTCTGTTTTGATTTTGATGATTTTTTTATGTTTTTAGCGAGATCCGAAGTTCACACAAAATAGGGACCCTATTTTATTTTTGTTTCACCGCCGTGTCAGCTAGGGTCTCTCGTCTCACCACGAATGGAATGACTAACTCCGGGGAACTTCAATGGTACAACCAGCCCAGTGAACGAAGAGGAGATTCTTCAATGTCAGGGACTTACGGAGGTCCCAGTGGAGGAGATTCTAGTCCGTTGAGAGGAATTCTCAAACGGAGAGTCCTTCCTTCACCGGGAAAGGGTGATCCTTAGAAAAAATGAAAAAGGATATAAAAGAGGGATGTATGTATGCAATGGAATGCTGACAGAGATATAGAGTAAGAAAATAATAGAAATAACAAACATATGATAAATACCCAACCAATCACAACTGACAGTGCTGCCGTGAGCACAACGGGGGCGCGCGAGGGCGCCAAGGTGGAGAGGCATGGACGGTGCCGAACTTGCAAGGGTAGCCAAAAGGAAGCAGTAGAAGTCCCACCATGATCGCCAATCTGTGAGCGACGTCACGCGGTTCGGGGAGCGAAGAAGACGCGGAGCGCGCGGGCTCCTCTTTGTTTGCTGCAACACAGAAATAAGAGAAAAGAGAAGGGGCCACCACGGAAGATTGCTCCGGCGGGGCGAGCGGGACAAATGCAATATAGCAAGATATGGGGGTTAAACGGCCATAGCGGGAAGTGACTCGCCACGGCCTCGGGGGGACGGGAATGGTGCAGAAATCAAATAGCAAGAATTGAAACGGCCATTGGGGAAGTGACTCGCCGCGGCCTCGAGAATATGAGCAGATAAGAATATAACAGAATATAAGGAGAATATAAAGAATGGAAATTTAAACGGCCATTGGGGAAGTGACTCGCCGCGGCCTCGAGAATATGAATAGATAAGAATATAACAAAATATAAAGAGAATATAAGAACGGGAATTTAAACGGCCATTAGGGAAGTGACTCGCCGCGGCCTCAAGAATACGAGCAGATAAGAATATAACAGAATATAAAGAGAATATAAGAACGGAAATTTAAACGGCCATTGGGGAAGTGACTCGCCGCGGCCTCGAGAATATGAACAGATAAGAATATAACAGAATATAAAGAGAATATAAGAACGGGAATTTAAACGGCCATTGGGGAAGTGACTCGCCGCGGCCTCGAGAACATGATGTGATCGCCAGGGGCCAAAAGACCCCAAAATAAAGAAAGTGATCGCGCCTACCTCAAGAGCGGGAGATGGCGGGTTGCTTTTTCCTCCCCCTTCGGCCGGCCGACGGAGAGGGCTTTCTTTGGGTACCCTTGCAAAATAATGACAAACAAGTAACGAGTGGATTAAAAGATGAAGGTGTAGTATTCAAATCCTTGCGATAAAAATAACGAAATGATGGCAAGACACACACCTGGTTGGTGTTATCTTTTAAACCCATCTTAGACTCGAGTAGGAGGAAAATAAGATGATGGATGCAAGAATTATATAAGAAGAGGCGCCCTTATGAAGGGGGATAGAGGATGCGAGATGATGAATGCAAAAGAACTACGAAGAAAAGGAAAGGATTGGCTTATTTGATGTGCCGATGGTGAAATCCGGCGGAGCTCCGGCAGCGTAGGGACGACGTGGAAGCGCGGTGGATGAAGACGACCTTCCTCTCGCGAGCGTGGGCACCCGAGAAGCCGGCAGAACCTCCACCTACAAAAGACCCCACGGGTTAGAAATGACTCCGGTAGCCTCTGGGCTCCGGCAGCCTATCGGATCTCTTAGAAGCTCCTCCAGAACTGAGGGGGTGGGCGTCTATTTATAGGGCTCCGGAGGGTGGAGGCGTCCAGGACCCTGGACACCTCCATCAGGGCAAAAAGGATATTTTATTCTATTTTTATTCATTTTTTCTGAATATTTTCATAGAGGCGTCCAGGGTCCCGGACGCCTCCATAAGTCCCACCGAACTCCACCGAAAGTCGCGCGCGATTTAACACGACGCGTGGTTTTGGAGCGGCGACCCGTGATTTGGAAATGGGCGCGTCCAGTTGATGGAGGCGTCCAGGAGCCTGGACGCCTCCAAGAAAATATATTATTATTTTTTTTTGTTTTATTTTTTATGCCAACTGGCATTTTATATTTTATATTTTTGTTTTCATGGAGGCGTCCATGGGCCTGGACGCCTCCATTAGTATATATATATTTTCATTTTTTTGGGGTTTGAAAAATAAATAAAAATAATGGGGCCGTCCAGGAGCCTGGACGCCCCCATGAAGACCTGCACGGGTCCTCAGACAAGGCGTTGGCAGTCGCCCGGTAGACACCCTTCCTGGTTTCGGAACCTTCCGATACGTCTGACTGGTGTTGATACCGTCCGAATGCTGCGACGAGACGATTCCGGATGCCGAAAAAGGCAGAAGAAGACCCAAGAAAAGGAAGCACTCAAGTGATTCAAAATGCGAAATCCGCCGCGGGCCGTCATATAGTAATATGAGACTTTCTCAGGAGACGTCAGGAATGGCGTGTCTACAGTAGGGACATTTGAAGTAGAGGGGCAAGGCCTCTCAGGGTAGCGGATCATGGGGTTTCGGGATTCAAGTTGGTGGTAGGTGGAAACCCGAAGTGGGACCACCCTTTGAAACCGCTCAACGTCTCAAGCAACCTGGTAGGTGTGCTCGAGGGTGTGAATGCTCTCGTGTAAGCCAGCTCTAAATCGCGAGAGGGTGACAGAGGCATCCTCCACGACATGACTTCGAAGGAAGAATTCATCGAATTTGGCGATGTATTCATTTATGGACTTCCTATCTTGGGTGAGTTTCTACCATTGGTCTAATAGACGCTGATGGTAGGAGGGTGGCAGATACTTCTCCCCAGTTTCTCCTTCATTTCTTCCTACGTGTTTATGCGCTCCTCTTATCTCCTTGCTAGGAGATTCTCAACATTGCATCAGTAGGTCTTGGCTTGACATAGGAGCTTCATCTTGGCAAACCTCACCCTTGTAGCAAGGGTCATGCGGTAATGCCAATCAAAATATTGGTCTATCCCGATCTCTCAATCAAGGAATGTGGCGGGATTTAGGGACCCATCAAAACTGGGAGCATCTATCTTGACATTTATCAGGATGATCTCCTCATCTTCGTGGTCTCTTCCTCGAGGCGCACGATCATCTTGCTCTCTACCTCGAGGAGCCTGATTCAAGTGGGCTCGATCTCTCTCTTCTCTATGGTTGGCGACGGGATCTCCACGACCATTTAACCTTCCTTCCTCTCCCCTCACATGATCCTCTAAGGCTCGGATCCTATCATCTAGCTCCGCTCGTAATTGGCCTATAGACGCTTCAAATTGGGCCGTAAGATTCTGCTCGAGCTAGGCAAACATGGCATTCACGCTATCCTGAGCCATGGGTGGTTGTAGTGTTGAAATGCGCTCTAGACGGCCCGATGAATACCTAGACCAATGTTGCATGCATGAGCTCGGACCTAATTGATGCAATCCTAGGACCGAATATTAGCAAGGTGTAGACCTATTTGTTGGCTAATACTCAAAGGTAACTTTGACTTGCGAAGGGACCGGCTAGCCAGAGTTGCTTGCCCGTAGGTGAAGTAGTTATGGAACTACCTCCTGGCAATTATGGTGTCCTAATGTGACAGTTCTAGGCCTTAAGGATGGGATCATACAACCTCTCTCTTTCTCCGCCCACAAAGATGCACTCAGGAGACATGTTTCATGGATCGGGCTCTCTCTCACTTCGTCGTGCGGCAATTGATGAAGATACTAAATGAGCAAGTGGGTGGAGCACGCACCTAGCTGGACTGAAAAGTCTAGCACCGACCGGAGACGAAGGCGAGCGGGGACATGCGTGCCCGCACGGCATCGACGAAGCTTGAATGGTTATAACAAATTCACTCTACGCAGTGAGGGTTCAATTATTACAAAATCACTTAATTAAATTTCCCACGCAGGGGAACAAATCAATTCAGAATTTCTCCGCGCAGGGAGACTCAGGGTCACTCACGCTCAGTAAATCACGGACTAACAGTCGATGACCACGCGACCCTGGCGCTGCTCAAGCCGCCGTAGTGGACTCGGGTGCCATAATTATCAATTCATTCAACTGATATTTATATATATAGATATATATTATATTATATATATAGCCATCATATTATATAATATATATATATATAGCCATCATATTATATAATATATATATATATATATATATATATATATATATATATATATATATATATATATATATATATATATATATATATATATATATAAAACACTACAACAAGTTGTCAAACTTCTCCCGATCTTCCTGTACAAATCACGCAACCAGAAGGCAGGCACGACAGGTGAATGCCGGCCAGCCACGGGCTTCGCAGGGGTGCGAGCGACGAGGCAGCTTCCTCACGCGCGGGCGAATGTCGACAGGTGGCTGGAGGGCGGTCAGCACAGGAGGCCAGCCAACGCAGGCGGGCGGTCTCACACAGGCGAGGCGGCTTCAACAAAAATGGCCAGTGCAAGCAGTCAATGCCTGAGGCACGGGCGACGAGGTCACGCGGGTGAGGGCGACTGACCACGCGGGCGAAGGTGGGCAGCCACACGGGCCACGCGAGAGGCATGGGCGAGGAGGGCTTGGCCGGGGCGCTGGCGAGCTCGTGCGGGTGAGCACTAGAGGAGCGGTCGTATGCAGCCAGAGCGGGCGCATGCGGGCAGGGCGGGCGGCGGGCGCTCACGGGCGCGCAGTCGCTCGCGGGTGGGCGGGCGCTCGCACCCGGCGGCGAGGGCACTCGGACGCGGCGGAGCGGGTGCACGCGGGCGGCTAAACGCGATGGGGGAAAAGGGTCATTACGGTCGTGGGGACTTTTGAACGGGGCTCGAGTGACGAGGCTCCCCCTGCGAAACCCCTTTTTTGTTTACTTTTTTTCACTTCTCTCTCAATCGAGAGAAGCAGATCTTTTTCTGCTTTTTTTTAGTCTTCCTTTCTCTCCGTTGTCTCTCCTTCTCTTTCACTTTTTTTCCTTACATACCGATGTTGTGGAAGGGAAACGACGAGGACGTCGGGGATGATGGAGATGCCGTTGTTGAGCTCTGATACCAAATTTGACGCGGCGGAGGCGTGGAAGTGATCGTCGGCACTCCGAGAACACGGATGGAATGGAAGGTGGCACGGGAAGGGGGATAACTACTGTCTCGCGCAACTCGGCCTCTCGTCGGATGGTCTCTCACTGGGCAATCACTCTAATCTCTTAGGGTGTTTGGAGAGAAGGGAATCAATAGGGGAAAAGCTATCATACGTTGGTTTTCTTCACTCATTCATTGAACAAAACAATACAACTAGCCTCCTTTATATAAGGATGGCCAAATTACACTAGGACACAAATACCCCTAAATAATTCATCAAATGACCTTCATATCCTTTGACTATTGACCTAATAAAAAAAGGCTTAAAGACACTAATTCACACATATAGCCCAATACACACAATACAATAAAATGGGCTGAAATAAAATATATAGAAAATGGAAATGGGCCTCAGGACGCCGTGTCTCCTAGCCACAAGCTAGGTGGTGTCCGGGCAGTGCGACGTCGGGTCTATGTGACTGGTCTGGTGTCCCCACCAGTGTTGTTTCCCGTCTCTTCCCCAGTTCTCACTGGTACGCGGGTAACTCAACCTAGCCCCAATTCCCTATTTGTCTCTCCCTCACCTGATCTACATGATGCACTCATTGATTATGATCCTCCCCCTCCCACCCCGTAGGGTAACCATCATTTCTTCACCCCCCGCTCCTTCCATAGTGCTGCCATTACTCCGTCCACCCCCACACCTGGTTCATTTCCCTTCCCCTCTCCCCACTCAAACGCCTCTCGGTCAACTACCCCCTCCCCACCTCCACCACCGCCTCCACCCCCCACTCGCACACACCACATGTAGCTCCGCCAAAACCCAAAACCATCCTTCAAAACACTTACCAGCAACAACCATTTGCATGCCCTGCTTACACAACTCCCTACCAGTCCTGATCCCACGTGCTTCACTGAGGCAAATCACCCCTCACTAGCGTACATCCATGACCAACGAACTGAATGCACTTCTTTGCCATGGTACATGGCGGCTGGTTCCTCGCCGCCCACACATGAACGCGGTCAGGTGCAAATGGTTGTTTTGCACAAAACGAGCTCTGGACGGATCCATCTCCCACTACAAATCCTACCTTGTAGCCAAAAGCTTAAGTCAACAGGAAGGTGTCGACTACATTGGCACCTTCAGTCCTATTGTATGGCCAACGACGATTTGGGTACTTCTTGGTGGGGACACCGGATCAGTCACACGGAGCCGACATCGCACCGCCCCGACACCACCTAGCTTGTGGCTAGGAGAGACGATGTCCTGAGGCCCATTTCCATTTTCTATATATTTCATTTCAGCCCATTTTATTGTATTGTGTGTATTGGGCTATATGCGTGAATTAGTGTCTTTAAGCCTTTTATTTTATTAGGCCATTAGTCAAAGGATATGAAGGTCATTTGATGAATTATTTAGGGGTATTTGTATCCTAGTGTAATTTGGTCATCCTTATATAAAGGAGGCTAGTTGTATTGTTTTGTTCAATGAATGAGTGAAGAAAACCAACGTATGATAGCGTTTCTCCTATTGCTTCCCTTCTCTCCAAACTCCCTGCGAGATTAGCGTGATTGCCCGGTGAGAGACCGTCCGGCTAGAGGCTGAGCTACGCGAGGCAGTAGTTAACCACCCTTCCCGTGCCACCTCCCGTTCCGTCCGTGTTTTCGGAGTGCCGATGATCACTTCCACGCCGCCGCCGCGTCACTTCTGTCCCTTGTTACTCGGCATTGTTTGCCTATCCATCAACTAGCAATAGACAATGCTTTCTTAAATGGCCATCTACAAGAGGAGGTCTTCATGTCACAACCGCCTAGCTTTGTTGACCCACGGTTCCCTGATCATGTTTGTCAACTCAACAAATCTTTGTACGGCCTCAAATAGGGCCCACAAGCTTGGTTCACTCGCCTCAGTTCTATTCTGCACGACTTTGGATTTTGTGAGGCCAAGTTCGATGGTAGCTTGTTCATCTACATGCAAGGCAACCACACTCTCTACATGCTCATCTACGTCGATGACATCATCATCACTGGTAACAATACACCTCTCCTCCGAGACATTGTTCACTGCCTTGGTCTATAGTTTTCCCTCAAAGACATGGGTCCTCTTCATTACTTCCTCAGCATCAAAATTCTTTGCACATCGCAAGGACTCTTATTGTCTCAACAATGCTACATTCGGGATGTCCTTCAATGTGTCGGCATGCTTGGCTCGAAGGGACTTCTTAATCCATGCACCAAGTCGTCGACACCCTCCAAGCACAGTGGACAACCGCTCTTGGATCCACTTCAATACAGGTAGACAGTTGGGGCTCTTCAATACATCACAATCACTTGCCCAAAGATCGCATTTTTTGGTCAATACATGCAGGCATAGTTAGACATTCAATGGCAGATGGTGAAGCATGTCTTGCGTTACTGTAACACCCGAATCTGTTTGAAACTTAAAAATAACTAAGCACTTTACTTCTTAAACCCATACAGATTACAGATTCTCTAAATCAAACCCCAATGCCTTGAACTGTATAGAAAATACGGGTTTAACGGATGTTAGTATACAAATTCAATAGACATCTTCTTTATTAATACGTAACTTCTCATAGGAATGTCAGAATAAGTCAATATTGGACTCGTTGGAAAGATAACTGAAAAATCTACAAGTTTCATGTTGAACACTTTTTCAAATTTTGATGTTTGGAAGGACAAAAATGAGATAGAGTGAGCTAGTTCTTAAAAATCATATTATTAAGAGTTTTTTTTTTAAAAAATAAAAAAAAAATCCTAAAATATCTACCCCCACCCCCCCTACGTGGCTCCCTCCCTCACTCCCCACCTTCCCCACTTCCCACCTCCCCCACTCCCCTCTTCCCCCTCTTACCACCTCCCCCTCTTATCTCCTCTCCCCTCCCCCCTATATAAAGCCCCCCTCTCCCCCTCTCTTTCCCATATATCCACCTCTCTCTCTCTCTCTCTCTCTCTCTCTATTTTTATTCTCTTTTTTTTCTCTATTATCTCTTTACTCTCTCTTTACTCTCTCCATTTTCTCTCTCTACTCTTTTTTTTTCTCTCTCTACTTTTCTCTCTCTAAATTCTCTCTCTAAATTCTCTCTATTTTTTCTCTTTAAATATCTCTCTATACTTCTTTCTCTACTCTCTCTTCACTTTCTCTCTCTATATTCTCTATCTACTTTCTCTCTCTACTTTCTCTCTCTAAATTCTCTCTCTAAAATTCTCTCTCTAATTTTCTCTTTTATATCTCTTCTACCTTCCTTCTCTACTCTCTCTTTACTTTCTCTCTCTATTTCCTCTCTATCTAAATTCTCTCTCTACTTTCTCTCTCTAAATTCTCTCTCTATTTTCTCTCTCTACTTTTTCTCTTTACTTCCCACTCTCATTCTCTTATTAATAAACGGAGAATAGAAGATAATACAACATCAGAATAATATAAATAATTAATAAACACTTGGACGGAGGATTTGAAGCTATTTTGGACAATTTCACCCTTCTTTACGCATCTCGGACTGAGAAATTATCTTTTCCTACGAAGGACTTTTACGGGTGCTCTGGTGCGATACTAAAGTCAATTCGAAAGTCCGTTCTAAAGGTAGGCACGATAAACCGAGTGCATGTTATTTGTTAATTACATTTATTTAATTTGATTTTGTTTGAAAGGTAATTTAAGTCATTGATTTATTTAACCCAATGATCTATGTTTAGAATCAGTTATTTATTTAGTTATCATTCTGTAAATTATTTTTCTCTCTAATCTCTCTCTAATTTCTCTCTAATCTCTTTCTACGTTCTCCCTCTATTTTCTCTCTCTACTTTCTCTCTCTACTCTCTCTACTCTAATCTCTTCGAATGTTATATATATATTTAGTTAGTAATATTAAAATACGATCCAGTTATTTTGTAAAGTTTAATGGTAAGTTTTAAGTATTGAAACGACTATGTAATAAGTATTATAATAAGAATAAAAATTTGATTAAGCATATGGACTGTGTCACTTTAAGGAGGTGTGGGGCGACAAACCGTAGTTAGCTTCCGCTACGGGATTAGGCCCATTTCCGAGGACAAACTGACTTCTGAAAAATCCGGAACCCAGAATAAGAAAATTATCTGGGGAATGGTGGAGTATTAACTCCCGATCCTGCGTGGTTGATCAAGGCCGACAGGCTCCAGCGTTTAGACCTTTTGTCTTTATGTCGACGTATGGATGCCTAGGTATGTGTTTGCTACTGCTTTTAGTGACGGGATGCCTGTCCAATATATGCTGCCAAACAATATGAAGTTCAGATTTGATATATGACTTTGATATGATCTGAGAATAAGTTCATCTGTATAAGCTCTGATTTAGCTAAGATATGTATTATGCCATATATATAAGTCAGATAAGATTTGTTATAAGCATTTGTTTATAAATCTGAAAATTACTTTGCTCTTTATATTTACTTCGCATTCATAGTATATGTACAATTCAGTGAAATTGTGATTAGCTTTATATATATCATGGATTTGCACAGTTTAGTATATGATAAGCATGTGATTGGTTTTGATGCCTACTGAGTCTGTGGACTCATATCTGTTGCCTAACCATTTCAGGAAATTGACGAGTGTGTACCTCGACTCCGACGGACAGTAGGTCGGAGGGTGATCCAGGGCGTAGTTTGGATTCCGCTGCGTAAATAGATTTGATTTTCTTTTGAATAATGAATGTAAATGTGACTTTTAAGTATGTAGAACTCTGTATACGATGTAAATTATGAGTGTTTTATCTTATGAAAATGGTATGGTTATGTTTCTTTTGGAATATGTGATGGTTTGGCCTTTAGCGCCTTGCAAATAATCTTGGCCCACAACACTTCCGTACATCCGCTGTGACGTCCCCGGACCCGATACGGGATCGCGGGAAGGGGGCGCCACAGAGAGTGGTATCAGAGCAAGGTTGTGAGGCTTGGAATCTTTGCAGCCATCAGATTTATATACCATACCACAAGATCTTAGGAATTCATTTTAGAATTTGATGTCAAACCTAGAATCATACTAATTCGGATTAGTTCTCCCTCGCAGGAGATGGCAGGGAGTAATAGAGTTGAGGTGAATACTTCTCTTGAGGAATCTGCGCCCTCAAATGGGACATCACAAGGGGTTGTCGGGGAAATAATTCATGGCGAGCTTGCTCCCGGTGGGCAAGGTGCGTTACCTATTCAAGGTGTGCCAGATTTAGGAGGGTTCACACAAGCTTTTCAAGGGTTAGTGCAGACTATGCAATTACAGGCCCAAACTCATGCAATGATGCAAGCACAGTTGCAAACCCGTGTGCAAGAACAACCGAATAGGGCAGCGGGCGCTACCCTAATGGAGAAATTCAGACATATGAGTCCTCCTCCTTTTAAGGGGGAGAGTCACCCGGAGATTGTGGAAAACTGGGTGAGAGAGATTGAGAAGATTTTTACGGCCATTAGATGTGCAGAGCAGGATAAGGTGATATTAGCTACATTTATGCTAAAGGACCGTGCAGACGAGTGGTGGAGGTCTGCACTTAGAACCACTTTCAGAAATAGAGAGACGGAGATTGGCTGGAATGAATTTCTTGATGTCTTTCATGCAAAATTTCTCCCTCAGCATGTGAAGGACAGGAAAGAAGTAGAATTTTTAAATCTGACTCAAGGAGGTATGTCGGTTGCTGATTATGAAGCAAAATTTACAGAATTAGAAAAATATGCCCCTCATATTTGTTCAGATGAGCTTAGAAGGGTGAAGAAATTTATTAGAGATTTGAGAAGTAACATTAGAAGTAGAGTTGCAATCCTTGAGCCTCATACTATGGCAGCAGCTTTGAGGACTGCTTTTATTGCAGAAACTGAATATGAGGAATTCTTAGTGGAAAGACAAAGGGATAATGCAAAAAGGGGTAATCTTGGTTCAGCCGTGAGGAAAGATAAGAAGTCGAAGATAATATTTCCAGAGAGAGTTCAACCAGTTAGGAGAGATAATATGCCAGCTTGTCAACAGTGCGGGATGCAGTATAGAGGTAATGAATGTTGACGGGCTACAGGTAAATGCTTTTCATGTGGTCAGACAGGGCATATGATAAGGGATTGTCCCACAAGGCCAAGACAAGATCAGCAACCACAACAACAGCGGAGAGTTCAAGCCAGAGTATATGCACTAACAAGGGAAGACACCCGAGATGCCAATGCAGTAGCTGAAGGTATTCTTCTTATCAATGATATACATGCAAAAGTTTTATTTGATCCGGGTGCTACACATTCATTTATTTCTCTGAGATTTGCTGAATTATTGAAAGATAAACAAATTGTGAACACTGATGAGATGTCCATTAACACACCAACTGGGGAGATAGCTAGAACGACTTCTGTTATTCCTAGCATTGATGTGGTGATTCGAGGGAGGATCATGCCAGCATGTGTGTATCTGCTGGAAATGACTGATTTTGATGTCATCTTGGGAATGGATTGGTTAGATACAAATTTTGCCCTTCTAGATTGTCATGGAAAGAAAGTAAATTTTCAAAAACCTGGGGAGCAGATATTTCACTATCAATGTCTGAGGCACCGTTCTAGTAAAACACTAGTTTCAGCACTTAAAGCTTTGAAATTGCTTAGAAGTGGATGTCAAGGTTATTTGGCTAGCATAGTGGCTATTCCTTCTAATGAAAATAAGAAAACCACCTCAGATATTGATGTTGTCAGGGAATTTTCAGATGTGTTTCCTGAGGAACTTCCGGGTTTGCCACCACACCGAGAGGTGGAGTTCACTATTGAACTCTCACCGAGTACCTTATCCATTTCTATCCCTCCCTACAGAATGGCACCAGCTGAATTGGCAGAATTGAAGAAACAATTACAAGAATTGCTAGATAAGGGGTTTATTCGACCAAGTGTATCCCCTTGGGGCGCACCTGTCCTGTTCGTTAGAAAGAAAGATGGGTCGCTTAGACTATGCATTGACTATAGGAAGTTGAATCAAGTGACTATTAAGAATAAGTACCATTTGCCAAGGATTGATGATTTATTTGATCAGCTACGAACTGCCACAATATTTTCAAAGATTGATCTCAGATCTGGATACCATCAATTAAGGATAAGAGAAGAAGATATCTCAAAAATTACTTTCAGAACACGATATGGGCATTATGAATTTTTGGTTATGTCATTTGGGTTAACTAATGCACCAGCAGCATTTATGGATTTGATGAACATAGTTTTTCAAACATATCTAGATACATTTGTAGTGGTGTTTATTGATGATGTGTTGATCTATTCTCCTACTGTTGAAACTCATCAAGAACATTTGAGAATTGTGTTGGAAACCTTAAGGAAACATCAACTCTATGTGAAATTCAGTAAATGTGAATTCTGGTTGGATAAGGTTCAATTCTTAGGGCATATCATTTCTGGAGATGGAGTGTCTGTTGATCCAGCTAAGGTTGAGGCAGTTTTACATTGGGAAAGGCCGAAGAATGTCAGTGAGATTAGGAGCTTTTTGGGTCTTGCGGGTTACTATCGCAGGTTTATTGAAGGGTTTTCTTCTATTGCAGCTCCTATGACCAAATTGACTAGGAAAGGAGTTCCTTTTGAATGGTCAGATAAATGTGAAATGAGTTTTCAGGAATTAAAAACAAGGTTAACTACAGCCCCAGTGCTTACTTTACCCTGTGGGTCAGGAGGATTTGTGATATATACAGATGCCTCAAGAAAAGGATTAGGATGTGTCCTGATGCAGAATGGCAAAGTAGTAGCTTATGCATCCAGACAATTAAAGACCCATGAGATGAATTATCCAACACATGATTTGGAGTTGGCAGCGGTGGTACATGCTTTGAAGATTTGGCGCCATTATTTGTATGGTGAGCAGTTTGAAGTATTTACAGACCATCAAAGTTTAAAATATATTTTCTCTCAGAAAGAATTAAATTTAAGGCAAATACGGTGGATTGAATTTTTGAAGGATTATGATTTCACCTTAAATTACCACCCAGGAAAAGTAAATGTGGTAGCAGATGCACTCAGCAGGAAGAGGCTAATGACAATCCAGTTGCGCCAAACTTGGAGAATGACATCTGATGTAGTGGAGTATTCTCCGATATGCAAAGGGAGAAACTTATTTCTGGCCCAACTAACTATTCAGTCTGCAATGGTTGAACGAATTGTGCAAGCACAACTGAATGATCAGCAGTTACAAAAATTGATTGGCACACCGAGATTTACTCAAAGTGCAGACGGGGCAATCAAATTTCAGAGAAGATTGTGTGTACCTCGGAATGAAGAAATAAAGAAAGATCTATTGACCAAGGCACATAAATCACAATATTCCATTCACCCAGGCAGTACAAAAATGTACAAAAACATGATAAGACAATTTTGGTGGATTGGTATGAAAAAGGATATAGCAGAATTTGTCAGCAAGTGTCTTACTTGTCAACAAGTAAAGGCGGAGCATCAAAGGCCAGCGGGACCATTACAATTGATGGAAATTCCACAGTGGAAATGGGAGCATATCACTATGGATTTTGTGATGGGATTACCAATGACTAAGAGAAAACATGATTCTATTTGGGTAATTGTTGACAGGCTTACTAAGTCAGCCCATTTTGTGGCAATCACAAAGACACAATCATTAGAAGATTTAACCAATTTATATATTAGAGAGATTGTGAGACTTCATGGTGTGCCTGTGTCTATTATTTCAGATAGGGATGCAAGGTTTACAGCAAAATTTTGGAGGAGTTTACAACAAGCGCTTGGTACACAGTTGAAATTTAGTTCAGCTTTTCACCCTCAAACAGATGGACAATCAGAGAGAACCATTCAAACACTAGAAGATATGTTGAGGGCATGCAGTTTAGATTGGAAAGGTAGTTGGGATGAACATTTACAGTTAATTGAGTTTGCATATAACAACAGCCATCATGCAAGCATAGGAATGGCACCATATGAAGCATTATATGGTAGACCGTGTAGGTCACCTGTTTGTTGGGATGAGGTTGGTGAGCGGAGATTGATTGGGCCACAGATTGTACAGGATTGTATAGAAAAGGTTGAGTTGATTAGAAAAAGATTACTTACAGCTCAGAGTCGGCAGAAAAACTATGCTGATCAAAGAAGGAGAGATCTACAATTTGCTGTCGGGGATCACGTATTTCTGAAAGTTTCGCCTACTAGGGGAGTAATGAGATTTGGCAAGAAAGGTAAACTCAGTCCAAGGTATGTTGGACCATTTGAAATCTTAAGAAAGATTGGAGAGGTGGCATATCAGCTGGCTTTACCACCATCATTGTCAGCAGTTCATGATGTATTCCATATGTCCATGTTAAGAAAATACATGCCAGACTCATCACACGTTATAGATCATGAATAGTTGGAAATTCAGTCGGATCTTACATATGAGGAAAAGCCAGTTCGCATTCTCGATCGGAAGGAACAAGTGCTGAGAACGAAGACAATTCCATTGGTGAAGGTATTGTGGAAAATTACCTCAACAGAAGAAGCTACTTGGGAGATGGAAGATGAAATGCGGAAGAGATATCCACAGCTATTCGGTACGTATTGAGTAAATATATAAATTTCGAGGATGAAATTTGTTTAAGGGGGAGAGATTTGTAACACCCGAATCTGTTCGAAACTTAAAAATAACTAAGCACTTTACTTCTGAAACCCATACAGATTACAGATTCTCTAAATCAAACCCCAATGCCTTGAACTGTATAGAAAATACGGGTTTAACGGATGTTAGTATACAAATTCAATAGACATCTTCTTTATTAATACGTAACTTCTCATAGGAATATCAGAATAAGTCAATATTGGACTCGTTGGAAAGATAACTGAAAAATCTACAAGTTTCATGTTGAACACTTTTTCAAATTTTGATGTTTGGAAGGACAAAAATGAGATAGAATGAGCTAATTCTTAAAAATCATATTATTAAGAGTTTTTTTTAAAAAATAAAAAAATAAAAAAAATCCTAAAATATCTACCCCCACCCCCCCTACGTGGCTCCCTCCCTCACTCCCCACCTTCCCCACTTCCCACCTCCCCCACTCCCCTCTTCCCCCCCTTACCACCTCCCCCTCTTATCTCCTCTCCCCTCCCCCCTATATAAAGCCCCCCTCTCCCCCTCTCTTTCCCATATATCCACCCCTCTCTCTCTCTCTCTCTCTCTCTCTCTCTCTCTCTCTCTCTCTCTCTCTCTCTCTCTCTCTTTCTATTTTTATTCTCTTTTTTTCTCTATTATCTCTTTACTCTCTCTTTACTCTCTCCATTTTCTCTCTCTACTCTTTTTTCTTTCTCTCTCTACTTTCTCTCTCTACTTTCTCTCTCTAAATTCTCTCTCTACTTTTTCTCTTTAAATATCTCTCTATACTTCTTTCTCTACTCTCTCTTCACTTTCTCTCTCTATATTCTCTATCTAAATTCTCTCTCTAAATTCTCTCTCTAATTTTTTCTTTTATATCTCTTCTACCTTCCTTCTCTACTCTCTCTTTACTTTCTCTCTCTATTTTCTCTCTCTCTAAATTCTCTCTCTAAATTCTCTCTCTAAACTCTCTCTCTACTTTCTCTCTCTACTTTTTCTCTTTACTTCCCACTCTCATTCTCTTATTAATAAACGGAGAATAGAAGATAATACAGTATCAGAATAATATAAATAATTAATAAACACTTGGACGGAGGATTTGAAGCTATTTTGGACAATTTCACCCTTCTTTACGCATCTCGGACTGGGAAATTATCTTTTCCTACGCAAGGACTTTTACGGGTGCTCTGGTGCGATACTAAAGTCAATTCGAAAGTCTGTTCTAAAGGTAGGCACGATAAACCGAGTGCATGTTATTTGTTAATTACATTTATTTAATTTGATTTTGTTTGAAAGGTAATTTAAGTCATTGATTTATTTAACCCAATGATCTATGTTTAGAATCAGTTATTTATTTAGTTATCATTCTGTAAATTATTTTTCTCTCTAATCTCTCTCTAATTTCTCTCTAATCTCTTTCTACGTTCTCCCTCTATTTTCTCTCTCTACTTTCTCTCTCTACTCTCTCTACTCTAATCTCTTCGAATGTTATATATATATTTAGTTAGTAATATTAAAATACGATCCAGTTATTTTGTAAAGTTTAATGGCAAGTTTTAAGTATTGAAACGACTATGTAATAAGTATTACAATAAGAATAAAAATTTGATTAAGCATATGGACTGTGTCACTTTAAGGAGGTGTGGGGCGACAAACCGTAGTTAGCTTCCGCTACGGGATTAGACCCATTTCCGAGGACAAACGGACTTTTGAAAAATCCGGAACCCAGAATAAGAAAATTATCTGGGGAATGGTGGAGTATTAACTCCCGATCCTGCGTGGTTGATCAAGACCGACAGGCTCCAGCGTTTAGACCTTTTGTCTTTATGTCGACGTATGGATGCCTAGGTATGTGTTTGCTACTGCTTTTAGTGACGGGATGCCTGTCCAATATATGCTGCCAAACAATATGAAGTTCAGATTTGATATATGACTTTGATATGATCTGAGAATAAGTTCATCTGTATAAGTTCTGATTTAGCTAAGATATGTATTATGTCATATATATAAGTCAGATAAGATTTGTTATAAGCATTTGTTTATAAATCTGAAAATTACTTTGCTCTTTATATTTACTTCGCATTCATAATATATGTACAATTCAGTGAAATTGTGATTAGCTTTATATATATCATGGATTTGCACAGTTTAGTATATGATAAGCATGTGATTGGTTTTGATGCCTACTGAGTCTGTAGACTCATATCTGTTGCCTAACCATTTCAGGAAATTGACGAGTGTGTACCTCGACTCCGACGGACAGTAGGTCGGAGGGTGATCCAGGGCGTAGTTTGGATTCCGCTGCGTAAATAGATTTGGTTTTCTTTTGAATAATGAATGTAAATGTGACTTTTAAGTATATAGAACTCTGTATACGATGTAAATTATGAGTGTTTTATCTTATGAAAAGGGTATGGTTATGTTTCTTTTGGAATATGTGATGGTTTGACCTTTAGCGCCTTACAAATAATCTTGGCCCACAACACTTCCGTACATCCGCTGTGACGTCTCCGGACCCGATACGGGATCGCGGGAAGGGGGCGCCACAGTTACTTACAACACACCTTCCACTTTGGTCTCCCCTTCCATGACAGCTATTCTTTACATGTCTATGCCTACTCCAATGCCGACTGGGCCAGCAATCCTGATGACCAGAAGTCCACTGGTGGCTACCTTGTTTACCTAGGTGATGATCTCATATCATGGCCAGCCAAGAAACAGCCTATTGTAGCACACTCATCCACGGAAGCTGAGTATTGTACTATTGCCAACACTGCTTCTGAGATTATGTGGGTTCGCTCTCTTCTATATGAACTCGGCAATAAGGTCTCACATCGGTCAGCACTCTGGTGTGACAATTTGGGTGTCGCTTACATTGCCTCCAAGCCCGTGTTCCGAGCACGCACCAAACAAATTGAGATCGATCTTCACTTTGTTCGCGATCTCATGAACAAATGCTTGCTGGAGGTTCTAGTGTGGGCCAACCTGCTGACATCATGACCAAGGGACTTACTACACCACTTTTTGAATTCCTTCGGTCCAAGCTTCAAGTCCTCTCTCGAGAGTCTTTCGCTTGTAGGGGAGTATCAACCATGCAAACCATGGCAAGCACGACACCAGGGACACCAGCTGTCCAAGATCCAACCATGCAAACCACTGTTGAAACCCGTTTTTAGCCTGCAAGTTGAGTTATTTCTCTTATTCATCCTTTGCGATGTCTCAAATTATCCATTATTTTGGAGCATTCTTTGATCACATTTCGAGCACATTTCTTGATCATTTCCCTAGCCCATTGAGCCTTGAAACCCCTGGAGGTCGTTTGCCCTTGACTGCCATGTCGATCGGAGGGATCCTACTGCCTCAATCAAGTGGCGGCCATCCAGATGACCACCACCTTCATGGGGCGGTCATCCAGATGACCGCAATTTCCCCTCCTCTACCCAGCTTTTCGGCCCTCTGTCCACTTGTTGTGCCATAGCAAGTGGCGGCCCTTTGGGTGGCCGCAACTATCAAGTTGCGGCCATATGCTAGACCGCCACTTACCTGCTTTGTCTGGAGCTGCGTCGACCCCGTGGCGTGTGCGTCGACTCCCTGTAATGTCCTAATCATGTTGCGGTCATCCCATGACCATTTTATTCAGGTTGCTATCGCGCGATAGACCGTTTTATCAGTGCAGAGTCTAGAACATTCTGAGGGATCTTTAGTTATGCTGACAATGTGTGCAGAGCCTGACCCATGTATTGTGCGGAGATATGGGTAGCATGTTGGATTTTGAAGAGGGTGAAGGGTTTAAAATTAAATGCAAGGAAATGACCCTTTGTATGCAAAACCTCAGCAAGAGTTTCTATTTTATGGCATGCATATGAACTGTGCTCTAAATTTGTTCATGAATCACGTCACGTCTGGGCAGCAGCTCAGGCCAGAAGAAGGTCCACACTCGGGGCTGACTCACGCGTGGCAGGCCCTCGATTTAGAAAGGTCCTGGGTGTCAATCATGCATGTGCATGCATATACACGCCTTGCTCTTTTTTGATTTTTGTTGTTTTGCTAGGGAGATTCTTTTTTGTTTCATTTCTTCTTTCCTTTCTTTTATGTTTCATTTATGTCTTCGATGATTTGCCTGTTGCCATCACCGTGCCACTTCCTTTCAGTTCTTTTGGTTCTCCCCTGTTTTAATTGTTCTGGCTGAAGCCCTTTGTCACTATTCTGCTTGTCTTGTTTCCTGCCTCCTTCTATTGTTAGCTTTGCACTTGGTTCAAGTGTATGACAAAAATTGGGCAGCACCTCCCCCGGACCCAGGATGTTTGGGGGGAAAAAGTGGGTACTCATCCACAGAAAATCTGAGATGGCCCTAAAGTAGCATGGATGCGCACAAGAGCGACAACATCCGTGGTAGCGTCATAACGCATTCCAACACGCATGGGTGAGACTAAAACAAACCATTCGGAGATCACAAATATGACTGGACAACCCCTAGAGCTTGGAGATCCACTGAGATCTGGATGTTGTAGACACGCCAAAATTGACGTTACTGTGAGTACATCTCATATTACCTTGTAATGTCCCAATTTGACCCTCAAATTAGCTTTGTTTGAGTGATTTTCCCCACTTTTATTAGATTTCTCCCTTTTTTATCTCTTTTCCTATTTTTCCCTATTTTTCTGGACTTTTCTAGATTTTCTGGGCATTTTTCCCCTATTTTTTTAAAGTAACGACTTGACGTGAGACGTCTTTTAAATAACAACTTATACTTGGGCGTTTCTAAAAAATTAACGACTATAGTGGAGGGCGTCCATTCTTTCAAATTCCTATTTTTCTGAATTTTTCTGGGAATGTTTCAGAATTTTTTAGGAATTAACGACTTAGCATAAGACGTTATTTTGAATTTGAAAAGAATAAAAAAAAATTGAATAACGACGTTGTTGAGGGCGTCACTTTTTCAAATTGATTTTTTAATATTATTTTTTAACCCCCTTCCATAGGCGATTTGGTAGCCTTCCGGGTGTCAGAAAAATTCACAAAAATAGTCGTTGGAATCAGAGCATTGAGATGCACCTCCACCTAAAAAATGAGAAAATAATATTAAGAAATAAAAAATGGCCCTATTTTAAATATATTGAATTAACGTCCTTTGATAGGGCGCGTTTTAATTCACGCCTTTGTTTTCATAATTTTCAAAAAAGAAAAATATATTTCTAAAAATTATTTTTTAATTAACGTCCTGATCAAAGTCGCGTTTTTAAGAAAAGCCCTCTTGCAGGTCCTCAATTCTTAAATTGACGCCCTTGTTCAAGTCGTGTTTCACTTCTGTGTTCCGAACGAACGCAGCCTTTCCTCCGAGAGACCTTGCTTCGTTTGGGCTCTTGCCCATTCTTATCCTTCCTCTCTTGGACTCTTGCCATTCTTATCTGATTCTATCCAATTTAATAGAGCTTTTGGCTCTGTTATGCGTTGGATTTTTCTTCTCCTTCTATCTGGGCTTTTTCGTTCGATTTTTTTCCCCTCTCCTCTTCTTTTCTGTTCTTCCTCTTCTGCTACTTCTTCTGCTGTTCTTCTGTTTTCTTCTTGGGTCCTTCCTCTTCTATTTTTCTTCTCCTTTTCTTTTCACAGGGAACTGCTGCTGCTGTTGCTCCTGGCTAAAGGAGGGCTCCACGGTTTTTACTGCTTCATACTTTTGAAGGCTTCTCCCCATCGAGGATCAAAGCCAAAGGAGCATACCAACAGATTTCTTTTCTTATCTTCCTTCTATTCTCTTTTGTTTTTATTTTTCATCACATGCATGCATCATGTTCTGTTAACTCCCCTTCTCAACCACGTTGAGTATATCCCCTTTTAAGTGCATCTCTTGCACTCTTTCCTTTATTCTATTTTGCATTCATCATCATATTCCCACCCTCTTTGCATAGGGGTTTAAGGGCTAACCACCCTTAAGGTGTGTTCTTCACCATGATTTCATGCTCATCTTTATTTAGGATTTGATGCTACACTCACCATGTTCTAATCCATATTTCTTTATTGGTGCTTGATTGTTTTGCAAGGGTAATCAATTGAAGAACTCTCTTCATCGGTCGGCCGATCTAGAAGAGAAAGGAGCACTCACAATCACCCGCGTTTCAAGGTATTTTTCGCGATCCCTCCCATATTTTTATTGTTATATCTTTTGAGGCCTCGTGTCTCTGGCGATCACAACCTCCTTTTAGCACCTCGTGCTATTTTATTGTTATTTTTATTACTTATTCTTATCATTTTTTTGTTTAAGTGTGGATTTTAACTCAAATCTACAAATTGGCGATCACGGTGGGACCCTTTGTGTTCTTCTTTCATTACCTCTTTCCCCTTAGGCACCCGCGTGTGCCGTCTCCCCTATTGCACCCTCGGTGCGTCTCCCTTTTTGTGCCCCTCGGGCACCCTCCATTGGTTTTACACCCTCCCCTAAGTGATTGGTCAGTTTGTTGATTTTTCTTTAAAATTTCCACTTATTTAAAATTCTTGATGAGTATGCTTATTCTATTGATTGCCATGATTGTGTGATTGAGTGTTAATACTGCTGGCCGTGAAGTTTTTCTGGAGAAAGTGAATTCACGCCTCTGGAAGAGGCGTTTTTCTTAATTTAGCGCCCTAACCCAGGGCATCTTTTCATATTTTATGCCCTCTGACAGGGCGTTTTCCAGCATATTTTCGGGTTTTCCTGCTTTATATTGCTGCCTGTGAATTCACGCCCTTTCCCAGGGCGTTTATTTGTTTATTAGCGCCCCATATCAGGGCGTCCCTTTATTGATAGCGCCCCCTGCCAGGGCGTGTTTACCCTAAGGCGCTTTTTACCCTGCCCCTGGCACCTCGCTTTGAGTCACGACAGTCACACTGTCGTGTCTTTTGTTAGTAGCGCCCCCTGCCAGGGCGTGTTTTTACTGTGGGTTTCCAGAACCCTTCCCATGGGTGAGTTTTCATGATATTTCATGCTTATCTTTGTTGATTGATCATATTATTGTGGTTGGCCTGTTTACCCTGCTGCATTCATTCTTTACATTGGTTTGGGAGCCCCCTCCTCTTCCTTAGGATCCACACACCCTCTTGGAATCGGGACGACCCTCCATTGAGCATTCCGTCTCTTTGGACTGGAAATCCCTTTTCCAAGCCTCCGTAAGTCCCCGCACCCGTGGATTCCCTCACGGACGCCGGGCATGTTGTACCCTTTTGAAGTCCCGGATTAGTTGGCCATATACGTGGTGAGAGAGGGTTCCTAGTTGGCATTGGAGTTCAAACCATATTGAAACTAGGTTTCCCCCCCTTGTGTGAATCATTCAAAACTTTGATAAAATCCTTAGTTCACCAAGGTTCAAACAAATCAAATCAAGGTAACCATCTCTTTTGTGTGCTTCTTTGCATATTATTTTGAACTTTGATTGCATGATGGCTTACTATAAACAAGATAACATGTTTAATTCAATTCATGAGGATGCACAACCTAGCACTTCTTATAATCCTCACTTTCAACATGTTCAAAATTCTCACCATACTTTCAAAGGACCACGTCCTCACTCTTATGGTGTTGCCCGACCCTTGGGCAATGTCCAATCCAATGGTCCTTCAACTCAATTTCGAGCCACTATTCCCATTAAGCCCTCTTGTCCCAATGATGAGAAGGTCTCCCAGATTTTGCATGCATTAGATCATCTTACTTCTCTACAGATCCGAGCCCTTAAGGCCGCCGTTGAGGGTACATCTCATGCATCTCCCTCTAATTCTACACGGGTGGCCCATCACCCACCTCCTCCTTCCAATCCTGATCGGGTAGCCCATTACCCATCCCCTCCTGTTCATTCTACTCGGGTGGCCCATCACCCACCTCCTTCTATTCCCTCTCGATCACGGCCCCAAGGCCCATTTATTCATTCCAATCCGGCCCATCCGGGTTCTTCTATGGGTCGGCCCATTAATTCCCCTCCACGGCCTTTTTATATGGCCCCTCCTCCTTCAAGGCCATGCCAGCCCTCGGTTGTTCAAGTCACACCCCTCCAACAATCTCTGCTTGATAAGATCACTTTGATGGAGGAACAAATAAAGAGGGTCACGGCTCCTCCTACTCCAGTCAATCCTCTCCATGCCGCTTTGGACGAGATTACAAAGATGGAGAGAGAATGGAAAGACAGGAGAGATGATTATGGCATCGGCATTCCAAGCAAGCAAGAGCCGGCATTTGAAGAATCCGAGGCAATATACGATGATGAAGCTGCGCAGGCACCCCTTCCGAGTTTCCTTATTTTCCCGCTCTCTCCACTATCATTTGATAAACCTCCTGCTCAGGATGAAACCATCCCTGATCCAACCCCTATTTATGAGACTAATTGGTGTTACGATGATGGGTCGATACTTCAATCACCCACACCGGCACATTGTAAATCTCCTCCTATCCTTGACACCGCATACATTACACCTCCTCCAGTTACACCATTAACCTCCGCAACACTGGCCTCCCCCAAGCCTTCCACTATTAAACCTCCACCCGTTAAGCCATCTACCTCCACACCATTAGCCTCCGTCGAACCCACCATTGAACCTTCCCCAATTAACCTCCCATTACCGCCACCTCGGCCTTCCATTATCCCTTTAAAACCCACTTTGCCTATTCCATCACTTAACCCTTCACCTTTACCTATGGCTAATCCTGAGCAGGATCCACCCCTTTTTGCACTCGAGCCAACCCCGACTGCTTTCGAGCAGAGGGAGAAACTCGACATGTTTGAACCTCCACTTATCCTTTCTCCAACGCCTTCTATTACACGATCGCTATTCATGGAGCCTTTTGCCTCCGCTTCACCTCCCTCTACTACTCGGAATAGGGGGCCTTCTACAAGCACAAGTGTCGAAGATGATCAAGAGCCGGGCAGCAAGGATTTGGCTGTGGCTATGCCGTTCAAGATACAGGAATTCATTTGCCAGATGCCAATCCGGGTTATTGTGCCAAGCACGATTGAAGAGGCTAAGCCGCTGCCCTTGCTCAGAGGAGAATGCCGGGCGTTGATGTCGTCTAAGGGCCGGGCAGGGCACCCCTTGTTCCTACTTTCGAATTCTGAATTTATTATTCCTTACAAGGGGCGAATGCCCATTTTGCTCAACATTCCATATATACCACATTCAATGGGCAACACGATGCTTCCCGTTCCAACTCTCCAACTCCCTCACATTGTTGATCTTTGCCTTCCAAGGGGGTTGCCACTTATTAAAGCTCCTTTTATTGGGCCAATTGGTCGTACATGTTCACTGCCGTGGAGGGGCAGTTATCTTGGTGCTAAGGGGCCATCTCCTATTTGTTCCATCTTCTATTCATCCATTTCCATCACCTTTTCTTCATGGGCCACTCCAAGGGAAAAGAGGAGGATCTCCCCCTCTCACCCTTCATATTCTTCATCTTCTTTAAATTTCATGCATTTTTCATTCATTCATTCACTCCATTCAATGCACACATCACATCCATCATTTTGCATACATATGCACCTCCTGATTCCCAGATTTTCAAACCCGTATCTCCACCATCTTCCGGCACCGCCGGACATTCCGCAATTCTCATCTTGTTCATCTTCATCCACTTTAATCGGGCATGACGCCCTTTTCCATCTCATTCCTCCGGAACCTCCGGATTCTCCACTTGATTTTCTCCACTTTTTCCCGGGGCACCGCGCCCCTTTCCACTTTGTTCTTCCGGATCCTCCGGACTCTCCCCTTGGGCATCGCGCCCCTTTTCATTATCTTCCTCCGGAACCTCCGGACCTTTTCCTCGGGCACAACGCCCCTTTCCATTCTCTTATTCCCCCGGAACCTCCGGATTCTCATTCCCTTCCTGATTTTATTCCTCCGGAATCTCCGGACCTTTCCCCCGGGCATCGCGCCCCTTTCCATTGCATTCCTCCGGAACCTCCGGATTTTCCTCCTGATTCTCCTTCATTCCTCTCCTTTTCCCTCGGGCACGCCGCCCCTTTCCCACTTATTCCTCCTCCGGAACCTCCGGACCCCCCATCTTTCCTCCGATTCATCTTTCTAATCCTCCAAAACATCACATCTTTCATCTTCTTCTTCCTTTTCCATCATCTTTTTCCATATTTCTTTCTAGGGCATCGCGTCCCTTCCTTTATTATCCCACCGGAGCCTCCGGATGGGTCTTCCCATGATTCTCCTCTGCCTCCGGACCCTCCGGATCCGCCTCTTTCTATCTACCAATTTCTTCTTCTAATTCCTCCTGATTCTGGGTTCGACCCAACTTCTTCCACATCCATTGCTTTGGGCATCTGCCCATTCTCTCACTGCTTTCGAGGCTTTAGTCCTCACTCATCCTTCTAATTCTTCACTTCTTCTGTAGATTGTTCCATGTGATCAGGGTCTCCGCGCCCTAGTGAGGGAGTTCTAGCCCTCGCCTCTCTTCCCTTTTCTCCTTATTCGTCTGAGTCTGGTTTGAGCACCACTCATTCTTGTTAAGCCACTCCCAAAATCCTTTGCTTCCAATCCTTTTGACTCCCAAAGAGGACAAATCCCATGATGATCAACCTCGCCTCTGACAGCTGCTTCTACAAAGGTTGCAAGGTAACATATTGGCGTAAGTATGCATTTTAATGATATCATTTTCTCATTACTTCACGCATGATTTTCAAAATCAAGTGCTTCTTAACGAGATTAAGAGTGGTGTTTTAAACCTTTATCTTAAGCTTTTGTTTAATTGAAATCATTCTCAAAAGAGTCCTTTAGGCTTGTTTTTTTACAGCACCTCTGGTTAATAAAAACCCGCGCTGGGAATTCAACATTCTCTCCCCGCTTGTTAAGAGCAACCCTTAGTTGGGCACCGCACATATTTCACGGCGTCCTTAGCCGGCTCCTTTGGTTAAACACCGTTGCTACCTTGGCCATGCCATGAGAATTCCTGAAAGTCTTTTCTCTTCTTTACTCGGCCACGTGCAGGGGCAAGAGGTTGACGGACAAGATGACCAACCTTGGTAATCCCCAATACGAGAGCCGTCTCAAATAGGGGCAGTCTTGACCCAAAATCAATATGAGTTTTCATGATATACATCTCGCCAAAAGGGCTATTATGAAAATCAAGTCAAAATGATAAAAGCAAAATTGAGAATTAAGGCATGACAAGAGTGGCAAAGTCCCCGCAGGGAAAACCCTGGTCGTATGCATGTCATGGGTCTAAAAATCAAAGGCACAAAGCCCCGGCGCAACAGACTACCTCTTTGAGGGGGAACACCTTGGAAAGAATTCAAGTCTTGATATCTCCCATCCTGCATAAAGCTTATCCACAATTGTTCTTCTCTTCTCCCTCCAAGACCGAATGTTTCTCAGGTATGGCCTTGGTAGGAGCACCGTTAATCAAGGGCAGTCAATTATAGGACGCCACTTTCAATGCACGCCTAGCTTTGGGTAATTTTAGCGAAAAGGGAAGGAACTAGGACCCCTAGCCAGTGGTTCAAAAACAACCCTTTGATGCTGCATTAACAATGTCTAAGCCAAAATAAAAAAAAATTGAATATTTCCTGAGCAAAATCCAACAAAAAAATTTTGAATATTTTCAAAATTCTCATAAAAATTCAAATATTTTCAAAATCCACATAAGAATTCAAATATTTTCAAAACTCATAAAAATTTGCATATTCCAAAATTCAAAAAAAATTGCATTGTATTTTCTGATGGTGTTTTGCATGAACAACAATTTTTCAAGGAACAAGAGCACGGGATGAGTCCTCTCTCCACTCATTGCTATCTATTGATTTCTCTCGATATTCTCATGACATGCCACCTTGGGCATTTTTTTGATTATCATTTCCTCATATCTCCTGATTATCATTCATCTCCAAATCTTTTTTATCAAATCTTGCTGATCACTCTGCCATTGGGTATTACTTGATTCCAATCATTCAATCTCAATCTCACATGCCAAGATTGTCATCCTTATGACAAACAACAAACAATGATGCTTTACAATGCTATAATTTAACTCATGCTATTCATGCTAATACATGCTTGAATGCTATTCACACTAAGCTTTGAGTGCTTTGATGTCTATGTTGTCATTGCTTATTGATGCTTCCATTCATGCTATACTTGTTATGCTTAAATGCCTCATTCATTGCTTGTTATCTTCACTATATCTTGGCTAATGAAATTTTGAGCGCAGGATAAGAAGCTCTTGGTCCCACCGTCCGGGCATCATCATCCAAGCCCCACGGTGCCCGCACCTCATCTCTCAGTTCCCCCATACTTATTGCTCCACCATCTCTCCCTGTATGCATTTTTACTATATGTTACATACGCTACTAGATTATATCAAGGACCTTGTGGCTTTGGTAAATCTGGGATTTGAGTTCCCCTTCATCAAAAATAATGATGATTCCAGAGGAGTCTTAGTCACACGGATAGGCCGTTGAGCCGTCCAAGGCTGAGGACGATGGTTCCCTTTTACGAGTTGGTGCGCGGATAAACGGGCTTCGACTTAGTATCAGCTCGCTGAATGGGTTTCTTGACTCAGTCTTGGCAGTTTAACAATATTATCCTTGATTATATTATATCTTTATTTGTTATTTTCCCTTTAAACCCAGCATGCATTCATGTAGGACTTTGAATCAACTGTTGAAAAATCATTCTGATGAGCTGACTTTGAGGGTTGAAGTTGATCTTAATCTTTCCAGAAATGAGATATTCCATGCCGGATTGAATCTTCAGTTCGTTTTGTCGCTGTTTTGGGTCATTTTCTCGAAAGCTCATTGTTTGGATTTTTATCATCTTATTTTATCTCCTTTCCTTTGATCCACCTTGGCTGCAGCACGTCCACATTAGCTGGTAACCGCTCCCCAATGGTGAAACCTACAGGTTTGTGACCTGAGGTACTTCCACCACGCTGGAAGTTGATCATTCTCCTTCGTGCCCTCGTGCACACCTCCCCCTTTTATCCAAACATCGTTGGTTTCATTGAATTTCCCGAGATTGCTTCATCTCGTGCTTTTGATTTGATTCTCATCAAGTGATGTTGATTGCGTGTCTCATCACACCTTGGCATCTACTTTTCAGTTTGCTACGCTCCCTTGCAAAGTAGACGCCAAGGCGGGGCAGCTGTAGACACGCCAAAATTGACGTTACTGTGAGTACATCTCATATTACCTTGTAATGCCCTAATTTGACCCTCAAATTAGCTTTGTTTGAGTGATTTTCTCCACTTTTCTTGAATTTCTCCCTTTTTTCTCTCTTTTCCTATTTTTCCCTATTTTTTTAAAATAACGACTTGACGTGAGACGTCTTTTAAATAACGACTTATACTTGGGCGTTTCTAAAAAATTAACGACTATAGTGGAGGGCGTCCATTCTTTCAAATTCCTATTTTTCTGGATTTTTCTGAGAATTTTTCGGAATTTTTCGGGAATTAACGACTTAACATAAGACGTTACTTTGAATTTGAAAAGAATAAAAAAAAATTGAATAACGACGTTGCTGAGGGCATCACTTTTTCAAATTGATTTTTTAATATTATTTTTCAAGTCCCTTCTAGAGGCGATTTGGTGGCCTTCCGGGTGTCAGAAAAATTCACAAAAATAGTCGTTGGAATCAGGGCATTGAGATGCACCTCCACCTAAAAAATGAGAAAATAATATTGAGAAATGAAAAATGACCCTATTTTGAATATATTGAATTAACGTCCTTTGATAGGGCGCGTTTTAATTCACGCCTTTGTTTTCATAATTTTTAAAAAAGAAAGATATATTTCTAAAAATTATTTTTTAATTAACGTCCTGATCAAAGTCGCGTTTTTAAGAAAAGCCCTCTTGCAGGTCGTCAATTCTTAAATTGACGTCCTTGTTCAAGTCGTGTTTCACTTCTGTGTTCCGAACGAACGCAGCCTTTCCTCCGAGAGACCTTGCTTCATTTGGGCTCTTGCCCATTCTTATCCTTCCTCTCTTGGACTCTTGCCATTCTTATCTGATTCTATCCAATTTAATAGAGCTTTTGGCTCTGTTATGCGTTGGATTTTTCTTCTCCTTCGATCTGGGCTTTTTCGTTCGATTTTTTTCCCCCCTCCTCTTCTTTTCTGTTCTTCCTCTTCTGCTACTTCTTCTGCTGTTCTTCTGTTTTCTTCTTGGGTCCTTCCTCTTCTATTTTTCTTCTCCTTTTCTTTTCATAGGGAACTGCTGCTGCTGTTGCTCCTGGCTAAAGGAGGGCTCCACGGTTTTTACTGCTTCATACTTTTGAAGGCTTCTCCCCATCGAGGATCAAAGCCAAAGGAGCATACCAACAGATTTCTTTTCTTATCTCCCTTCTATTCTCTTTTGTTTTTATTTTTCATCACATGCATGCATCATGTTCTGTTAACTCCCCTTCTCAACCACGTTGAGTATCTCCCCTTTTAAGTGCATCTCTTGCACTCTTTCCTTTATTCTATTTTGCATTCATCATCATATTCCCACCCTCTTTGCATAGGGGTTTAAGGGCTAACCACCCTTAAGGTGTGTTCTTCACCATGATTTCATGCTCATCTTTATTTAGGATTTGATGCTACACTCACCATGTTCTAATCCATATTTCTTTATTGGTGTTTGATTGTTTTGCAAGGGTAATCAATTGAAGAACTCTCTTCATCGGCCGGCCGATCTAGAAGAGAAAGGAGCACTCGCAATCCCCGCGTTTTTCAAAGGTATTCTTCGCGATCCCTCCATGTTCTTTTTCATTGTTATATTCTTTTGAGGCGTTCGCGTCTCTGGCGATCACAATTCCCTTTAGCACCTCGTTCTATTTCATGCTTATTTATTTCATTTATTCTTATTCTTAATTTTTCCTTAAGTGGATTTTTAAAGGAATCTACAGATGTAAGCTCCATTGGGAAGCACGCTGCCAGTTAAATGGGGAGGCTTACCTGTTTAGGCCATAGGGAAGGGGCTACCGATTAAAAGCTCCACAAAGGTTGCCGGCTCCACTGAGCAGAGCATGAGGAAGAGGGTAAGTTGCCAAGCCAACTCATGGGAAGAAGAGTGACTGGCAGGGAGGAGCTACATCATTTAGTATGAGGATCCGGCACCGGTAGCATTCGAACCCCAGCTGTGGCTAAGATGAACCCCGGTGCTGGCCTCTTCTATATAGGACCGCTCACAGAGAAGGGAAGGGGAAGAGGCAACGAATGTCCAAGGGAAGTGAAGGAGAACTTCGGGGAGGTATCCTTCAAGGGGCTGGCCTCAGAGCCCTACCCACAGGTTTGGGTAAGTCCCAAGCCTCTTCCTAAAGGAGCTCACCCGGGTGTTCTTACTGCGAACACCAAATGACCATTCCATCAAGTGAAAAAGTGAAAAAAATAGACTTTGAGCGATTTTCCACGCTCAGAAGCACACGGTAGAAACAAAGAAAACTCAAGGAAAGGGTGGACACAAAGAATATAAAATGTGCACTTCGAACGTAAATGTTCTGAGACTTTCATTATATAGATCGAACACATGACATGAAGATGCTTACAACATGTAAAAAGAGTGGGAAGGAAATAAAGGAACAACATTAAAGGGAAAAGAAAATACAACGGGGGAGGGGAAGAGAAGGAGTACCGACTGCTCCTCTCCCCTCCCCCTTTCTTCTCCTCACCTCTCTCTCACTCACACTTCTTCTCTTCAGAGTCTCACTCACCCACAGGAAGCTCACAGACGAGCTCCTTACCCTCTCTCTTTTTTTTCTGATTTGCATACACAAGTGCCCGCGCTCTTTTATTCTTTCTTCGTCTTCTCTTCTTCGCTTTGTCCCCGATCCCTCTCTGTAAGGTCCCCCCTTTTTTTCTTCACTGCCACTCCTCTTTTTTAGAGGCCAGGAGGAAGCAACCCCAGGAGGAGCCTTTTCGCAGGTTGCTCGAACGAGGAAGTGTCCCATCCTAGACGACGCGGTGATAAGGACGTCTCCCCTATGCGCCAGAGCTGTCGAGCAAGGACCCACGGTTAGTGGCAGGACTCCTTGGTTGCTGCCTTGGTCAGCCATTATTGTTTATGGCAATTTCCATAGTTTGAATCGGTAGCTGCCGTTCAAAGCTTTCCTCCGCCGGTTAATGTGGTGTCTGCCGTTTAAGGTAGTTGCCACCGGATAAAGGGGAGCACAAACTGATGTGAAGCCCCGCCGGTCCTGCCATTAAATAGCTTGGCACCCTGCTGATTAATGGGGCAAAGCCCCTGCCAGTTTAATTAATTGAAGCTCTGTCGGATAAAGGGGGCCAGGCCCCTGCCGCTTAATTGGGCCAGGGGGCCTTACCGATTAAATGCTGGAAGATCCTCTGCCGATTAGATGGCTGCCCGATCCTGCCGGTTAATGGCCTTTGCTGCCGTTTATGCTTGCTCCCGCCGGTTAATGCTTTGCTGCCACTTAAGGTGCAGCATGTTGTTTTAGGCAACAGCTGCAGGTTAGTGACCCACGTTATGTTGTTGAGAGGCTGCTGGGAGAGGGGGCTGGACCGCATTGGGCTACTGTCGAACCCTGAGGGGGCTGCCATTGGAGGCCACTGGGGAGGCTTGCTGCCGTTAAAAAGGGCTAGGGCCCTGCCGATTATGTTTGCACAGGAGGGCTGCCGGACAGGCATGGGAGAGGCTTGCTGCCGGTTAAGGGTTGGAGCTGCCGATTAAGACAGATGGTTTCCAATTAAAGGCCCTTCTGCTTGCTATAAATAGTAGCCCTTCCGGATAAGTAGTAACCATGCCGGTTATAAATAATGACCCTGCCGATTATGAATAGTAACCCCTACCAGTTATGAATAGTAACCTTTGCCGGTCATGAATAGCGACCCTTGCCAGTTATGAATAGTGACCCGGCCGGTCATGAATAGTGACTCTGCCGATCATGAATAGTAACCCCTGCCGGTCATAAATAGTGACCCTTGCCGATTATGAATAGTGACCATACCAGTCATGAATAGTGACCCTGCAGGTCATGAATAGTAATCCCTACTGGTCATGAATAGTACCCCCTACCGGTTATGAATAATAACCCCTATCAATCATGAATAGTAACCCCTACCCGTTATGAATAGTAACCTCTACCGATCATGAATAGTGACCTTGCGAGTTATAAGCAGTGACCCTGTCGGTCATGAATAGTGACCTTGTCAGTCATGAATAGTGACCTTGTCGGTCATGAATGGTGACCCCGGCCGGTCATGAATTGTGACCCTGCCGGTCATAAATAGTAACCCCCTGCTGATTATGAATAGTAACCCCTGCCGGTTATGAATAGTAACCCCTACCGATTATGAATAGTGACCCTGGCGGTTAAATGCGCGTTTACGCAGCTGGATAATGCCCGCGAAGGGCTTGCGTCCTTATCCATTTTCCCCCTTTTTTCTTCTCTTTGTTTTCTTTAGCCCTCCCCCCTTCTTCTTCTTTTTCTTCTTTTCTTCCTTTTTGATGTCCGGGCTTCCACACTTCAGACTATATCTTTGAGGACGCCTTGGCCTCTCCTTCACTTTTATACTCAATTCGTCCCTTGGGATGCAAATTCATGATAGCACGATGCCATAAATAGGGTACGACCCCACCATCACCAGAGTTGAAACTTGGCCGCTTCGGCCTCTTCTTGTTCTTCTTCTTCTTTTGCCGTTGTCAAAGTGGCCAATTGAAGCTTCCTGCTGCAACTACAAAAATTTTGGGTGTCAACAGTCCCTAAAGTGAACAGTAGTCAGTCGACCCACTAAGCAGTTCCAGCAACTGTGCGGTGAGTCCATGATAATTATGCTTCCAACACTATCCTCTCACAACTATGAATTAAGGACACCCAGCACTGGTCACAAGATAGCCGCTAGGCTCTCAGGTAAGTTAAAAAAATGGGGTTAAAAAATAGAGATAGCCCGATGGACTCGGTCATTCCCTTCTCCAGGGGATGACTGAGGGCAAAAAGGCCAGTAACCTGGCTGAGGTGAAAACCCGCAAGGGCACCTCAGGTAAAATTGGGTAACCCCTCGGTGTGAACACTCCCGAGGGCGCACCGAAAACAGTAAAAGGGGGCCAGTTCTGGCGAAAACTCGAAATGGTGGTAGAGCTGGTAAAGAGAAACAAAAAACTCTCCTTCCCTCTCTACTTCTCAATGATGCAAGCCGTCAGCCATGACATTTCATTGATGGCGAGCTCAGCACTCCCCTGCACCACTGGTGGCCAACACCCCCAAGGGTCGACCATTGCCAACTCTAGTTCTAATCTTCCAACAGCAACATCCCAATGATCAGCTGGCCAGTGCTGGCCCTGATACCCAGTACCCAGCCTCCAATATCCAATATCCAGCTTCCAGTACCTAGTGTCCAGCTTCTACCACCCAGTATCCAGCCCCCAGTACCCAATATCTAGCCTTCAGTACCCAGTATCCAGTTTCCAGCACCCAGTTCCCAGCCTCTAGTCTCCAATATCCAACTACAGGCCATTACATCTCATTTAGGCATGCCTCCAACACTTAGTCTCTAGTACCTAGTTCCCAGCTCCAATACTCAGCTTTCGGTACTTTGCCTCCAGTATCCAGTTTCCAACACCTGGTTCACATCCTCCAGTCTCCAATATCCAGCTACACGCCATCATGCCTCATTCAAGTAGGCCTCCAGCACTCAATCTCTAGTACCCAGTTCCCAGCTCCAGTACTTAGCTTTCGATACTTTGCCTCTATTATCTAGTTTCCAGCACCCAATTCCCGGCCTTCAGTCTCCAGTACCCAGCTACAGGCCATCACGCCTCATTCAGGCAGGCCTCCAGCACTCAGTCTCCAATACCCAGTTCCCAACTCTAGTTCCCAGCTTCCATCACTTAGCCTCCAGTATCTAGTTTCCAGCATCCAGTTCCCAGCCTCTAGCTCCAGTTCCCAGCCACAAGAAGGCACGCCTTAGTCAGGCAGGCCTCCAGTACTCGACCCCCAGTAACTAGTATCCAGACTCAAGTCTCCGGTCTATAGTCTTTAATTACAAGCCAACACTCCTCAATCAGGCAGGCCTTCAGCACTTAGTCTTTGAAATCTATATCCTAGCATGGAGATGTCGGTTTCTAGTTCCAGTTTCCAGAGGTATATTAGCATGCCTTATCTAGGCAGGCTTCAGTATCCAAGTTGCCGTATACGATTCTAATCTCCGGCTCCCAGTTGCCAGTTCTGAGTTCTAGCAAACGACCAATATGCTACATCCAGGGGATACCTTATGACGTAATCTTCAGTAAAAGCACGAGGCGATTCCACCTTATGAACGAGTTTATAACAACAACATCCACATGAACAAATCAAAATTCCTCACCAGAAGGTTGAATTCGGCAACAGGGCTATATGCTTCACCCAAGCGGGCCTTAAGTGTCTAGGCCCCTAGGCCTCCAATTCCCTGTAACAGGCCTGCACATCTTATCTAGACAGGCCTCCAATACGCTGCCTCTAGTCCCCAGCCTAGCTTCTAGGAGTCGACTAGTATATCATAACAAAGCGAGTGTCGGTGTCCAATTGCCGACATCTAGTCTGTATCACCAACACTAGTTTCTACATCCCGGCCCCAGCCTCAGCCACTACCAACAGCAAGCCATGCTCCCCTGGGGCATCCCAAAAGTATTTAAAAAAATCATCATCAACTGACCACAATAGTAATAGCTGGTTGCTAGTAATCACATAAGACTACATTCTAGAACCAGGAGACAATGTAACTCTAAGAACAATGACAAAAAAATTCAAAGATTTGTCAGTCATTTTCAAAAAGGAGCCCAAGACATGCCCTTGGGGTAACACAAAATTTGTACAACCAGGCTACATAAAATACAAGTGGTGGTGTACAGACACAAAAAAAAAAACAACAACAACAAACAAAGGAAGAGGTGACCTCACGGGGTCATGGCTCACTCTCCTCCAGTGTAGCTAAGCAGGAACGATCGGCTGCAATCTCAGCTTCAAGAGCTGAGAGGTCGTGGGTGCTAGCCTCGACAGTGCTCGCTACCTCCTGCCACTCAGCTCGTGCGCACTTGACAATCAACTGCTGCTCCTCCAGGGCCTTCCTCAAGGCCTCGGCCCTGCTCTCAGCCTCTCCCAGCTGAGCGGCTCGATCTCGGCTACGTGCACGAGCTGCCTCTGTATAGGCCCGCTGCTCAGTCACGATTGCAAGCAGCCTATCCAGCCTCTCCTACTCGTCTTGGATAGCGATCATCCTCTGCGCTCTCCGCTCTTGCATGTGCCAAAGCCGTAGGAATTCGGCCCATGTCACTGCCAACACTGCCATCCAGGGCTCCTGTGGGAAGCCAAGACTATGGTAGCCCCAGGTGTAATATGATAGTCGTCTCCTAAAGTCCTCCAGAGATGGGAGAGGATCACTTTGGCGGCATCCCTGCATACGTTGGAGAAGAGAGGTGGCTACGCTTTCATCCACCTAGGGCTTTGGTGCAGAGTAATGCAGGCCACTCAACCTTAAAAGCAAGAGGGAGGTCCACCTCTTCCATAAAGATGTCACCCAATACTACACCATGCAAAAAAAAGAAAAAACAGTGGAAAGTTAGAAATACATATAACACTTTCTACAATAAATAAGGTGAAAAACTTGAGAAAAAAATCATCACAACTTATACCTGGAATAGACTCAGCTATGGCCTTAGGAACCCCCGTCAGAGTGGGGGAAGGCAAGGACCTCTCAACAGCTAAAGAAGGCCCTACCGTATCTCCCACCTCTGCCATCCACCCAACAAGGGTAGGAGGTCTCTCCTACTCGCCTGCAATAGGGGTGGGTGTGGGCCCTACCTCGAATGCCAGTGCTGCACAAAATAGGACCGTTAACGTCCTACTAGAATGTGCAAATTTTTACCAGAAAGCGAGGGAAGGGAACCTCACATACCTGTCAAAGCTGTCCCAATCTCAGCCGCCTCAACTGACGAACCCCCAGAAGGAGAGAAGCTCGAAGTCTCCTCTGTCTCCATGGCATCACTATCGCTACTCGAGGAGGCCTCAGAAGAAGTCCCCGACGAACTCCCAGAAGCAGTAGACGAGGAATGCACTGTTGATCACCAAAATCAACAAAGTGAGTCCAATCTTTGGCCCTATAAGGTGGGATAGCCAACAAGAAAAAAGAGATCTTAGATGAGGCTTACCAACAGGGGTACCCTCGTTAGAGACACCCTCTATGTCAATAGCCTCTTCTTCGACTCCCTCTATCGGGGCCACAGCTGCAGGAACCTCATTTGAAGCACCAGCAACGTAGGAAGGGAGCCCACCCTTCTCTAAAGGAGATGAGGTACCTGCGACAAACACAAGTAAACCCCGGCGTTAATAAAAACCCTTACTACGAAGAGAGCAAGCATGATGTCTAAGTTTCCAGTCACATACCTGAAGGGCCCATAGTAGAGGACCTAGCCAGACCCACAGTATATATAGGCTGAAACCATAGCTGGAAGAGAAGGGAGAGGTAGCTCTGCCAGTGACTGAGATACTGGTATGGCTGTGGCTCCAGTAGGAAGAGCTGTCATACCACCTGTCACCCTCGGCTCCGCTTCAAAGCAAGGAAGCTCCATCGTTGGCTCGATACTGACCAGCTCCTGGACCATCTCCCAAGCAACCATACTGTCACTAGCTGGCCAACAAGAAATGAACATACTTAGTCTACGATACCATATAGCAAATATAGGTGTCAGTTCTCCACATAACAAGCAAGCGCTCACCTAAACCATCCCTGACCTCCTCATACGCCTGCCTGCCTACAGGAGTAAAGGCTCCGCCCCCGGTCCCAGGAGAGATGGGGGTCCCAGCTGCCTCTGCCGCCTCTACGTATGAAAGTATAGCAATGCTAGTCTCCCAGTTAAATGGCATTGCTATATACATAACGCCGCCATTCCCAGTGGTCTTACCTATTTGGGCGGCCCCATAAGTCTCTCCTAGCTCGAAACAAGGAGGTATCCCAACATCAGTGTCGATTTCCTCCATCACCCAAAGGAGGTCCTCCACGTCGATATCACACTCGACCCCGTCGTTGAGTAAGGGATTGGTCTCCAAGGCCAGTGAGAAGGCCACCTCTGCACCAGTCTCTAACGAAGCTACAAATCCGATCATACCATTAAAATTAGTCATTCATAATGGCTAAAGTAAACACGAGTGAGATGGCCAGAAATTGACACTTACTCAAAGTTGGCTCCTCTTCGATATGTGTGTCCCTCTCGCGTCTACGGGAGGACTCTACAATCTCCACCATGCCAGCATCCACTCGAGGACGCTTTGATCGGGGTTGAGACTCTCTGTCGCCACTGCCGACAGGTGTCCCCATCGAAGGACTAGTCCCAGCCGCAAGGGAGCCTGCAAAATACATGTCAAAAATCGAATCCCAGCAAAACAAATAGGGAGAAAAGTCAGAGACAATATAACAAAAAACGTGTCTCACCGGAAGACCCAAAAAGAGTCGGTGGCAAAAGCACCAGTTGCTCCGGCTTCAACCCCAGCACACGCGTAGCCTTTGCAATGGTGTCCTTGATGTCCTTCAAGGTATAAGCTCGCTCTATATAAGAGAAGAACTCTACCGGTCCGGCCGCCCTGATGGCATGTGCAATATGTCGCCTCCAGTCAGGAATGACAGTGTCTGCAAAACTCCCCTCTGATAGCACACTATTAAGAGGGATATCACTCCTAAAGCTGCATTTAGCCAGCAACTACGTCTACCAAGTCTTCAGCTATCTAGAGCTCGATGTCCTGGCTCCAGTAGTAGTCGTAGGCACTGCCTACATCGGTCTCAGGAGCCTGATCGCTCTGCTGTAACCCTGCCTCGTGGACAAGGAGGTCGGGTTGTCCCGGGGCCACTGATATGCGATCCTCTCAACATCCCGGCAAATCTGGGAGAAGCGAGTCCGCGAGAACTCCTCATCCAGAAGAATGGGAGGCACATCCTCCCGCAGCAGCCTGTCCTCGTTAGCTTTCTTCTTTGTAGAAGACTTTTGATGGTACACGTTGTTGTGCTCGAACCACCACCGGGCGTAGTGGACGTCGAACCTCCCTCGGCGGTCCAATCTTGGCGTCGGCAGTTGTAGATCCTAAGAAAATCCACTTAAGAAAATAAAAGAAAAAAAAGGAATATGGTGAAATATACGTGGAGAGAAAAGAAGGTGGAAAAGGGAGCACGTGGTGCTATATGGAGTGTGATCGCTAGAGACGCGAGGGCCTCAAAGGATATAAACAATAATAATCAAGGGAGGGATCGCGAATATAAATACCTCAAATGCAGGGAGATTGTGAGTGCACCTTTCTCTTCCGATCGGCCGGCCGATGAAGAGAGTTCTTCTTGTTGATTACCCTTGCAAAGATCAAAGACAACAACCAATAAAAATAGGAATTAGAACCAAGGTGAGTGTAGCATCAAATTCATAATAAAGATGAGCATAAAATCATGTATAAGAACACACCTTATTGGCTGTTGGCCTTTAAACCCCTATGCAAAAGGGTATGGGAGATATGATGAATGATATGTAAATAAATGTGAGTGCAAAGTGTTGCACTGTGAGGAGGTTCTCAAACGTGGTTGAGAAAGTAGAGATGAATATATGAGATGTGTGCATGCTACTAATGCAGTTAAAAGGAAGAAAAAATATATAAAAGAGAAACTAGGAGGAGTAAGGAAATCCTGGGGGTTTTTCTCTGTTGATGGCTTTAGATCTTCAGTCGAGAGAAGCCTCCGAACGATAAAGCTTTAGATGCAAAGAAACTTCTCCTTAAGCCGACGTTCGGGCAGCGTCTCCCTATAAAAAAAAGAAATCTCCTCCTCCTTCGACAGAGCCGCGGGGGCTCTATTTATAGGGCAGATTGAAGTTTAAATCCTAATACAATTAGGATAGCCTGATTTTAGCAAGAGATAAACATTGGAAGGAGTTCCTCCAGTCATGGAAAGCCATTGGGGTCCTTTCCGAAGTGAAAAGGGGCTCAAAACAAGGAAAGAAGGCGATTCTGGGAAAATTCGGAATTCAATACAAATTGACGACCTGGAGACGATCGTTTCTTAAAATGACGCCCGCGGAGGAAACGTCAATTTAAGAATTGACGACGCGAAAAGGGACGTTATTTATAATTTAACACGAATTTCGGTCGGACCCGAACTCTCAAAATATAGCAATGAAAATGACGACCGACACAGGGGCGTTAATTGAAAAAGACGCCTTACACAGGGGCGTTAATCAAGATGATAAACAGCCAAAAAGAATGGACGACCGGGGTCTCGGACGTCAATTTAATTGACGTCCGATTCAAGGTCGTTAGTTCAAAATATTCAAAATAGGGTCATTTTTCATTTCTCAATATTATTTTCCCATTTTTTAGGTGGAGGTGCATCTCAATGTGCTGATTCCAATTACTATTTTTTCGTATTTTTCTGACATCAGGAAGGCCACCAAATCACCTCTGAAAGAGGGTTAAAAATAATGTTAAAAAATCAATTTAAAATTGATGACATGCCAAATGTCGTTATTTAACTTTTTTTTATTTTTTATTTTATTTAAAATCAAAATAACGTCTCATGCTAAGTCGTTAATTTCAAAAAAAATTCAAAAAATTCTCAGAAAAATCTAAAAAAATGGGAAAATGAAATAATGGACGACTTTATTGATAGTCGTCATTTCTTTGAGAAACGCCCAAGGCTAAGCCGTTATTTAAAAGACGCCCCACGTCAAGTCGTTAATTCTAAAAAATTCATAAAAATATAGAAAAATTCTCAAAAAATTCAGAAAAATAGGGGAAAATAATAAAAGGGAGAAATCTAAGAAAAGTGAGAAAAATCACTTAAACAAAGTTAATTTGATGGTCAAATTGGGACATTACAAGGTAATATGATATGTACTCACAGTAACATCAATTTTGGCGTGTCTACAGCTACCCCGCCTTGGCGTCTGCTTTACAAGGGAGCAGAGCGAACTGAAAAGTAGATGCCAAGGTGTGATGAGACACGCAATTAACATCACTTGATGAGAATTAAATCAAAAACTCGAGATGAAACAATCTCGAGAAATTCAATGAAATCAACGATGTTTGGATAAAAGAGGGAGTGTGCACGCGAGCACGAAGGAGAATGATCAACTTCCAGTGCGGTGGAAGTACCCCAGGTCACAAACCTGTAGGTTTCACCATTGGGGAGCGGTTACCAGTCAATGTGGACGTGCTGCAGCCAAGGTGGATCAAGGGAAATGATTGAAATAAGAGGATAGAAATCCAAACAAGGAGCTTTCGAGAAAATGACCCAAAACAGCGACAAAACAAACTGAGGATTCCATTCAGTAATGAATATCTCAAATCTAGAAAGATTAAGATCAATTTGACTCTCCAATCAGCTTATCAGAATGATTTTTCAATGTTGTTTCAAAGTCCTACATGAATACATGCTGGGTTTAAAGGAAAAAGTAAAACAAATGAAAATATAAGATAATCAAGGATAATATTGTTAAGCTGCCCAGACTGAGTCAATAAACCGATTTCGCGAGCTGATACTAAGCCGAAGCCCGTTTATCCACGCACCAACTCGTAAAAGGGAACCATCGTCCCCAGTCTCGGACGGCTCAACGGCCTATCCGTATGACTAAGACTCCTCTGGAATCATCATTGTTTTTGATGGAGGGGAACTCAAATTCCAGATTTACCAAAGCCACAAGGTCCTTGATATAATCTAATAGCATATGTAACATATAGTAAGAATGCATACAGGAAGATGGTGATAGCAATGAACATGAGGGAACTGGGAGATGAGATGCAAACACCGTGGGACTTGGATGATGATGCCCAGTCGGTGGGACCAAGAGCTTCTTTCCTGCGCTCAAAACTTCATTAGCCAAGATATAAGAGATAACAAGCAATGAATATGGCATTTAAGCATAGCATGGAATCAGTAGCATGAAAGCAATCACAATATAGACATCAGAGCAACCAAAGCTTGGTGTGGATAGCATTCAAGCATGTATTAGCAAGGCGAAACATGTTTAGCATGAATAGCATGAGTTAAATCATAGCATTGCAAAGCATCATTGTTTGTTGTTTTGTCATGAGGACGACAATCTTGGCATGTGAGATTGAGATTGGATGATCAGAATCAAGTAATGCCCAGTGGCAAAGTGATCAGCATGAGTTTATTAAAAGATTTGGAGAAATGCCTAGTGATCATTGTGAATATGGGGAGAATCCAAAGGTAGATGACAATGAATGGAGATGACTCATCCCGTGTTATTGGTCCTTACAAAATTCTTGTTCCTACAAAAGCACCATCAGAAAATACAATGCAAAATTTTTGGATTTTGGAATATGCAAGTTTTTGTGGGTTTTGAAAAAGATATTCAATTTTTATATGGATTTTGGAAAATATGTGAATTTTTTATGAATTTTGAAAATATTCAATATTTTTGGATTTTGAGAAATTTTTTTTTTGGATTTTGGTGTGGGAAATATTCAATTTTTTTTTGGCTTAGGCTTTGTTAATGCAGCATCAAATGGTGTTTTTAAACCACTGGCTAGGGGTCATTGTTCCTTCCCCTTTTGCTAAAAACTGCCCAAAGCTGAGCGTGCATTGAAGGTGGCGCCCTACGACCGGCTACCCTTGTATAACGATGCCCCTACCAAGGCCATACCCGAGAAACATTCGGTCTTGGAGGGAGGAGAGAAGAATAATTGGAGATAAGCTTTATGCAAGATGGGAGATGTCGGGACTTGAATTCCTTCCAAGGTATTAACCCTCAAAGAGGTGGTCTGTTGCGCCGGGGCTTTGTGCCTTTGATTTTTAGACCCTTGACATGCATACGACCAGGGTTTTCCCTGCGGGGACTTTGCCACTCTTGTCATGCCACAACTCATACTTTTGAATTTATCGAAATTTTGACTTGATTTTCATAATAGTCATTTTGGCGAGATGTATATCATGAAATTCATATGAAAACTCATATTGATTTTGGGTCAAGACTGCCCCTATTTGAGACTCCTCTCGTATTGGGGATTACCTAGGTTGGTCATCTCGTCCGTCAACCTCTTGCCCATGCATGCGGCTGAGTAAAGAAGAGAAAAGACTTTCAGATATACTCATGGCATGGCCAAAGTAGCAACGGTGTTTAACCAAATGAGTCGGCTAAGGACGCCGTGAAGTGTGTGGAATGCCCAGCTAAGGGTTGCTCTTAACAAGCGGGGAGAGAATGTTGAATTCCCAGCGCGGGGTTTTTATTAACCAAAGGTGCTGCATAGCAAGCCTAAAGACTTTTTTGACAATGATTTAGTAAAGATAAAGATATGACCTAGGATAAAGGTCTTAACTACCACTCTTAATCTTGTTAAGAAGCACTTCATTTTGAAAATCAGGCGTGAAGCAATGAGGTAATGATATCATAAAATGCGTACTTATGCCAACATATTACCTTGCGACCTTTCTTGAAATAGTTGCCGCGAGAGGCGGGGCTGATCATCGTGGGATAGTCCTCTTTTAGCGAATAAAAGGATTGGAAGCAAAGGATTTGGAAGTGGCTTAACAAGAAGGAGTGGTGCTCAGACCAGACTCAGACGAATAAGGAGAAAAGGAAGAGAGGCGAGGGCTAGAACTCCCTCACTAAGGTGCAGAGACCCTGATCACATAGAATAGTCTACAGAAGAAGTGAAATATCAAGAAGAGAGGTGAGGACTAAAGCCTCGGAAGCAGTGGGAGAAAGGGCAGATGCCCAAAGCAGTGGACGTGGAAGAAGTTGGGTCGGACCTGTGATTAGGAGGAATTAGAAGAAGAAATTGGTAGATAGAAAGAGGTGGATTCGGAGGGTCCGGAGGCAGAGGAGGAGAATCATGGGGGGAAGAAGAATCCAAAGGCTCCGGAGGAGAAGAATCTCGAGGGATGCGATGCCCTGGGAAGAAATATGCGAAAAGATGATGAAAAAGGAAGAAGAGGACCAAGGACGTAATATCCTGGAGGAGCAGGAAGATGAGACGGAGGAAAGATGGAGGGTCCAGAGGTTTCGGAGGAATGGAATTAGAAGGGTCGGGATGCCCCGAAAGAAGATAGAACGAATAAGATGGAGAATCCGGAGGTTCCGGAGGGGGAAGATGCCATGGGACGTGATGCCCAAGGAGAAGAGATAAGAAATCCAGAAGATCCGGACGTGAGGGTGTGTAGGGGCGCGATGCCCAAAGAGCAAGATCCGGAGGTTCCAGAGGGGGAAGATACCATGGGACGCAATGCCCAAGGAGAAGAGAAAGATCCGGAGGTTCCGGAGGAATGAGATGGAAAGGGGCGCGATGCCCAAGGGATAAAGAGAGGGGTGAAGGATCCGGAGGTTCCGGAGGAAGCAAATACCGAGGGACGCAATGCCCTGGGAGAATCAGCAAGAAGCCTAGAAGATCCGGACTTGAGAGTGTGTAGGGGCACGATGCCCAAAGAGCAAGATCCGGAGGTTCCGGAGGGGGAAGATACCATGGGACGCGATGCCCAAGGAGGACGGGAGAGAAATCCGGAGAGTGCGGATGCAAGAGTTGGAAAGGGGCGCGATGCCCTGAGGGAAGATTGGAGGGGGCACAATGCCCGGTGAGTGTAAGGGGACCTGGAGATCCCGAAGATAGAGGCGGAAGATATAGGAAACGTGGGGGATCCGGAGGTTCCGGAAGGCGGGGAAGATATGGGTTTGGAAACCCGAGAAAGAAGAAGTGCATGTGGATGCAATTGAATGGATGCGATGAATGCATGGATGCAACAGAATGCATGAGATGCAAAGAATATGAAGAACATGAAGGGCGAGAGGATGAGATCCTCCTCCTTACCCCTGGAGTGGCCCATGAAGAAAATGTGATAGACAAGAATGTGGATGGCGTTGAATGGAAGGTGGGTATAATAGTGGAAAGCCCTTTGGCACCAAGATAACCGCCCCTCCATGGCAGTGAAAGTGTATAGCCAATCGGCCCAATGGATAAAGCAAGAGCCCATGATGAAGCTTCAACAATGAATGACCACTCCCTTGGAGAGTGAAAAATAATAGTGTGAGAGAGTTGGAAAGTTGGGATAGGAAGCATCATGTTGTCCAGGGGTTGTGGCTTATAGAGAGTGTTGAACAAAATGGTCATTCACCCCTTGTATGGAAGAATGGGTTCAAGATTTGAAAGTTGGAACAAGGGGTGCCCTGCCCGGCCCTTGGGCACAAACTTACACGGCATCAAGGTTTGACATTCTTTCTTAGTGAGCAGTGGCGGGGACTTGGCCTCTTCGACCATGCTTGGCACAAAAACCCGGATTGGTATCCGGCAAATAAACTCTTGCATCTTGAACAGCACGGCCGTGGCCAAATCTTTCTTTTCCGGCTCTTGATCATCTTCAGCACAAGTACTTACAGAAGGACACCCGTTCCGAGTAGTAAAGGGGGGTGAAGCGGAGGCGGAAGGTTCCATGGATGGTGGAGGTATAATGGAAGGTGTTGGAGAAAGGATGAGTGGAAATGGAGGTTCAAACACGTCGAGCTTCCCCCTATGCTCGGAAGCAGTCGGGGTTGGCTTGAGTGCAAAAAGGGGTGGATCCTGCTCAGGATTAGCCATGGGTGAGGGCGAAGGGTTAAGTAGTGGAATAGGAGTGGCTAGGTCAGGGGTTAAAGGTATAATGGAGGGCCGAAGTGGCGGTAATGGGAGGTTAATTGAGGAAGGTTCGGTGGTGGGTTTGCTGGAGGTCGGTGTTGTGGAGGTTGATGGTGGAGTTGACGGAAGTTTGGTGGAAGGCTCGACGGAGGCTGGTGTTATGAAGGTTGATGGCATAGTGGGAGGTATAAAAGAAGGGGGTTTAGTGCGGAGGAAACGCCGCATGTGGCGAATGGTGTTAGGGATAGAAGGTGACTCATGATGTGTCGGTGTGGGTGATCGAAGTATCGATCCATCATCGTAACACCAGTAAGTCTTAGAAATGGGGGTAGGATTGGGGATGGTGGCTTCTTCCTGAGCAAGGGGTTCATCAAGTGGTAGCGAAGGGAGAGGAAAGCGTAGGAAACTCGGAAGGGGTGCTTGCAGAGCTTCGTCGTATGCCGCCTCAAATTCTTCAATCGCCGGTTCTTCATTAGCAGGTTCAAGTGGACACCGTAGTAAAGGCGTGTATGTGGGTGGTGGGATGTAATGGTATTGTGTATGTCGAGGTGGAGGGCCATATGCGTGAATTGGGTGAATGGGTGGAGGATGGACGGCGTCCACTTGAACGTTGAAACCCGCCAGCTCTTGCTTGCTCGCACTGTCGATGCTGTAGTCGTCTCTCCTATCCTTCCAAGCTTTCTCCATCTTTGTAATGTCATTCAGAGCGGCGTGGAGGGGATTGACTGGAGTAGAAGGAGCGGGCCGTGGGCGAGAAACCCTCTTTAATTGTTCCTCCAACAAAGTGACTTTGTCGAGAAGAGTTTGTTGGAGGGGTGTGACTTGAGCAACAGAGGGTTGGCATGGCCTTGAAGGAGGGGCGCGTAAAAAGGCCGTGGAAGGGATTAATGGGATGACCCATAGAAGAACCTGGATGGGCCGGGTTGCAAGGAATAAATGGGCCTTGGGGCCGTGGTGGAGGAGGAATAGAAGGAGGCGGGTATTGGACCACCCGAGGAGAAGTGTGAATAGGAGGAGATGGGTGATGGGCTACCCGAGTAGGAATGTGAATAGAAGAGGGAAGTGGGTGATGGGCCACCCGCATAGGATTGGAAGGAGGATGAGAGGAATGAGATGAACCCTCAACAACGGCCTTAAGGGCTTGGATTTGTTGAGGGGTGAGATGATCTAATGCATGCAAGATCTGGGAGACCTTCTCATCGTCGGGAGGAGACGGTCCCGTAGGAGTAGTGGCTCGCGATTGAATCGGGGGACCATGAGATTGGATATTGCCCATGGGTGGGGAAAAACCGTGAAAGTGAGGGCATGGTCCCTTTAAAAGATTATGGTGAGAGTTGTGATGAATATGTTGAAATTGAGGGGAATAAGATGTGCTAGGTTGATCACCCTCATGAACATTAATTGAATTAAACATGTTGACTTTCTTATCAAGGTAATCCAAACAATTCAATGTGCAATCAAAACAGCTCACAGAGATAGCAAACAAGTTGGGATGGTTACCTTTGATTTCTTTTATTTGAACCTTGGTGAGTTAAAGTGATTTTTAACAAACTTTGGAGTGATTCACACAAGGGAGGGACCTAGTTTCAATATAAGTTCACTTCGATGCCAACTAGGAACACTCTCTCACCGTGCATAGGCCAACTAAACCCGGGACTTCAAAGGTACAACTTGCCCAGCGTTCGTGAGGGAATCCACGGGTGCGGGGACTTACGGAGGCCTGGTTTAGGAATTTCCAATCCAAAGAGACGGAATGCTCAATGGAGGGTCCTTCCTTCACCAAGAGGGGTGTAAAATCTCCTACCAATGTGGGGAGAGGAGGTCTCCCAAACCAATGCAAATGGATGAATGCATCAGGCAGTATCAAGCAGATAACAACACAGAACAAAATGACGACCTGGGAAAGGTCGCTATATCAAGAAGTGGCGTCTGAGCGTCAGTCGCTAGTAACTCAAAAAGTGCAAACAGAGGAAAATAGCGCCCTAGGGTGAGGCGCTTTATATAAAATGGACGCCCGGGAGTTGGGGCGTCAATTATCAGTAATCCAGATGAATAATCAATGAAAATCAAAATAACGCCTTCCAGTAAGGCGCTGTATCAAGAAAGGACGCCCGTGAACAGGGGCGTCAAATAGTAATAATCAACACGGTAATAAAAAGACGCCTTCCCGTGAGGCGCCGCACTAGTGAAAGACGCCTCTGACAGGGGCGTCAGAAGAAAATGACGCCTTGATGTAAGGCGTTACTATGACAAAAGACTCCTCTGTGAGGGGCGTTAATTCTTTCAATACTTCAACGGCCACAGAGCTCAACCAGTGAAAAATACCGACAGTAAAACACTCACAATCACAATATGGGAATCATGGCAATCAGTAACATGAAATGGGATATAACATGCTTATCATTTTTTTTAAGAGGTGGATAAATGGAATTTCTAAAAATCTATCAAACTAACCAATCACATAGGGGAAGTGCTATGTGGAGCACAAAGGGAGGTGCACCGTGGGTGCCAAAGGGGAGATGGCACACGTGGGTGCCCAAGGGGAAAGGGTAATCAAAAGAAAAATAAAAGTGGTCCCACCGTGATCGCCAATTTGTAGATCTTAAGAAAATCAACTTAAGAAAATAAAAGAAAAAAAAGGAATATGGTGAAATATATGTGGAGAGAAAAGAAGGTGGAAAAGGGAGCACGTGGTGCTATATGGGGTGTGATCGTCAGAGACGCGAGGGCCTCAAAGGATATAAACAATAATAATCAAGGGAGGGATCGCGAATATAAATACCTCAAATACGGGGAGATTGTGAGTGCACCTTTCTCTTCCGATCGGCCGGCCGATGAAGAGAGTTCTTCTTGTTGATTACCCTTACAAAGATCAAAGACAACAACCAATAAAAATAGGAATTAGAACCAAGGTGAGTGTAGCATCAAATTCATAATAAAGGTGAGCATGAAAATCATGTATAAGAACACACCTTATTGGCTGTTGGCCTTTAAACCCCTATGCAAAAGGGTATGGGAGATATGATGAATGATATGTAAATAAATGTGAGTGCAAAGTGTTGCACTGTGAGGAGGTTCTCAAACGTGGTTGAGAAAGTAGAGATGAATATATGAGATGTGTGCATGCTACTAATGCAGTTAAAAGGAAGAAAAAATATATAAAAGAGAAACTAGGAGGAGTAAGGAAATCCTAGGGGTTTTTCTCTGTTGATGGCTTTAGATCTTCAGTCGAGAGAAGCCTCCGAACGATAAAGCTTTAGATGCAAAGAAACTTCTCCTTAAGCCGACGTTCGGGCAGCGTCTCCCTATAAAAAAAAGAAATATCCTCCTCCTTCGACAGAGCCGCGGGGGCTCTATTTATAGGGCAGATTGAAGTTTAAATCCTAATACAATTAGGATAGCTCGATTTTAGCAAGAGATAAACATTGGAAGGAGTTCCTCCAGTCATGGAAAGCCATTGGGGTCCTTTCCGAAGTGAAAAAGGGCTCAAAACGAGGAAAGAAGGCGATTCTGGGAAAATTCGGAATTCAATACAAATTGACGACCTGGAGACGGTCGTTTCTTAAAATGACGCCCGCGGAGGAAACGTCAATTTAAGAATTGACGACGCGAAAAGGGACGTTATTTATAATTTAACACGAATTTCGGTCGGACCCGAACTCTCAAAATATAGCAATGAAAATGACGACCGACACAGGGGCGTTAATTGAAAAAGACGCCTTGCACAGGGGGGGCGTTAATCAAGATGATAAACAGCCAAAAAGAATGGACGACCGGGGTCTCGGGCGTCAATTTAATTGACGTCCGATTCAAGGTCGCTAATTCAAAATATTCAAAATAGGGCCATTTTTTATTTCTCAATATTATTTTCTCATTTTTTAGGTGGAGGTGCATCTCAATGTGTTGATTCCAATTACTATTTTTTCGTATTTTTCTGATATCAGGAAAGTCACCAAATCACCTCTGAAAGAGGGTTAAAAATAATATTAAAAAAATCAATTTGAAATTGGCGACATGTCAAATGTCGTTATTTATTTTTTTTATTTTTTATTTTATTTAAAATCAAAATAACGTCTCATGCTAAGTCGTTAATTCCAAAAAAATTCCGAAAAATTCTCAAAAAAATCCAGAAAATTGGGAAAATGAAAGAATGGACGACTTTATTGATAGTCGTCATTTCTTTGAGAAACGCCCAAGGCTAAGCCGTTATTTAAAAGACGCCCCACGTCAAGTCATTAATTCTGAAAAATTCATAAAAATAGAGAAAAATTCCCTGAAAATCCAGAAAAATAGGGGAAAATAATAAAAGGGAGAAATCTAAGAAAAGTGAGAAAAATCACTTAAATAAAGTTAATTTAATGGTCAAATTGGGGCATTACAAGGTAATATGAGATGTACTCACAATAACGTCAATTTTGGCGTGTCTACAGCAGTCTCACTTGCTCACCCCGACATGCGAAGTCCCACCAAGCAGCAGCAACTAGGTGGGTGTCCTTGCCCTTATACAGCCAGCCCGCTAAAGGAAACACCTGGTTAGGTGGAATCGCATGGTCATACCCGAAGTTCCTAGCGAACCAGTGTGGGTAGTAGGGCTCCAGGACACCGATGCTAGACCGATGTAGCGCTATAACAGTGGGTCGGGTGCTGATCACCCTATCCGTGTACATTGACGCTTTCGACTCCCTCTGGAAAGGTAGGGCACAAGCCACCCCTCCACTCATCTACACCGGTACAGGCCTGTAGCCCCTCGAACAACAGTCGAATGGGAGGCCTTCATCACCTCGGCCCAACAAGAATGACAACGCCCTCCGAGCCCTCTCCAACTAAGCCAACACATCACCGTCTGGGTATCCAGTAAAAGCAAATAGTAAGGGAGCTGCCAGGTTTGCCACCTTAGTCCTAGTAACGTACCCAGGGAAAAGAAAGTCGGCCTACACACTCAGGTAGTGAGTCGACAGTACCATGCTCCTCTCCCTAGGCACGGTGTGTACTGCTAGCGCCCCCAGTCCGTCGTAAATGTTAGCCAACGCTATCGGGGCCAATGCTAATCTTCACCCCTTCGCAAGTAAACACGCAGGCCACAATAACTCTGCCCGTAGAAGCTCATCCTCGCTATGGGGGACCACGAACATCGCCAGCCAATATGCCAGATAGGTGGCTAAATAAGTGACGTCTGGGAGCTCGTGGGGGGGGGGGGGGGTTCCACCCCCTCTCGATGCAGAGATGTAGCATGAGTAGGTCCTGAACCTCAGCTCCAACTCTGAATACTCCTCCCATGAAGTTTGGTCCTGTGCAAACTCATTATAGAAGCAAAAGGATCCGTTGTAGAAGTGGAGGACCCATGCCTTCCGTGTCATCCGGGGAGTGTGTGTTGGCTTCTCCTTGCCAACCCGAGCTAGATCTGTGACGACCCAAGATCCGGATACCGAGAATAACCCGATACTATTCGAATCCTGACCCATCGCCTACGAGCTGGAGGGCTTGGAAGGACTAAAAGGAGTGTGGAGGTACAAAGAAATAGGAAATAAAGCAGGATAATTCAATAATTAACAGAAATAAATAAATAACTATAGTAGAGTCCAGTCCAACAAAAGTATAATCTAAGCCAGAAAAGTGTACCCAACGTCGAGTGAACACTTGGCCTTGCGAGCTGGCAACAAAGAACCTTCGCGCAGCATCCTCGAACCTCGAGGAAGAACCGTCACACCTGAAAAGTAGGGGCGAGCCTCCTATCACTGGCTCAGTAGGGGTCCCACGGAACCCCAACCGTAAACAACGGCGATAGCGGAAAGCCGCAACAACAGTAGGAACAGCAAACTCGGTAGCCGGTAAAAACTCGGCACTATAGCTACTCCTACTGGAACGGAAATCAACACCCCGATCTCACCGTCGGGGAAACACCGTTCTAACGGAAAGACCTCTGGCTACGCTGCTAGAAAATACACCACGACAACCCTATTGTGAAGGCACGTCTCACAGACAAAGGCCCAACCCAAGACCATGCGGTCTGGGTAGACACAATCACTACCTCGATGTCGTGAACCCTACACTATCTAAGGAAAACTCTCGGTGACGCTCACCGGAAACCCTAGACCTCTACCTCAGGAAACCACCCAGAAACTACGAGTAAAACCACCTCTCATAGACGTGAAATGGAAACTCGAGTCACTAGAAACTCACGTCACATGACGGGGGCACTGCCCACTAGAAGTAAGGCTGGATGCGTCCACTAACGTCTTACACCGCACCCCAGTGTCTCCCTACGACGCCCCAGGCGGAGGCTGAGACACATAACCAGTACCACGAACAAGGACTAGCTGGGGTCACGCTCGTCAGCGCAGGTCCGACAGCCCCAACCAAGTGTGCACACACAGACCATGCGCCCTAGGTCAGATCCTCTAGCTGGTTCTTCCCCAAAGCCCGGACTCAGGCTACGCGAAGGGGCCCTATGACAACCAACCTAAAAATCGTCTCTCTCGGGTAAGCCGCTCCACCACTCCCGGGTGGGTCAGCACACGCGTGCTGTAAGAAGGCTACGACCAGTGGGAGGTCACTAAACGTGAACACAGAAAGTCACTCACGCACCCATTACGAGTAAGGCGGAGTAACAGGATGCTCGGGGCCACCAGACTCTGAATGGTCTACTAGACCTACCAACCCAACTGTCATTGAGTCACACGACTCAAGTGAAGACCGTTGTACAAGGACAGCTCCATGATGTAATGTCCCGAGTTTTTTTGAACATTTTTTGGATCTGGATCCATGGGTTTTGGATCACTTTCTGGGGTCCCGGAGCGCGTTTTATTGTTCACGCGTGTTTTTCCCTGACAGACCTTCAGAACCCTGTGTAGGGTCAACTGTTGCGTTCTCCTACTCCAGGACGGTACCAGTGCGTCGAGCGTGTTTCGAGGATCGAGAAAATAATTTTTCCCAATTTTCCTAGTTTTCATATTTTTTGGATTTTTTGTAAATACCCCCTTTTTCCCTTTTTCTTTTCTTCTTCTTATTTCATCTTATTTCTTCTTTCTTTTTCCCGTTGGAGAGCTCCCCCCTTCGACCGTTGCTCTCCCCCGTGGGCAGCCCGCGACATCCCTTCCTCCTCCGGCTACTGATGGTGGACCGACGACGGCGGCGTGGTGATGGTGACGGTGGCATTCTCGCGGTGTGGGGCATGGATATCGTGGGTTTAAAACCGAGATTTTGAGATCGGCGGTGATTCGGCAACTTTCGAGCTTCTTTGAGGTAGGGGGATGGATCCCTACACTCTTTACTGCTTTCCTCGTGATTTGTAGGCTGAGGGGAGGTCGAGAGGGGTTTATTTGAGCCGGGAGGGTAAAATCCATGCTTTTGGTGTCGAGCATCGGATCTCTTATTTCCTGAAGTTTTTGGCCAATTTATGGGTTTAGAATCATGCTAGGAGGGTTGGGGATGGATTCCCCTTTGTTTCCCCATCATCGGGCGATGATCGGGACGTAGATTTTGTTTTTTGGGTCTTCCCGCCGTTCTCGTTCTCGTTCTCGGGTGGGGGTAGCAGTCCTTCTAGGGACCGCTAGGCTCCCCTAGCGGCCCTCGGGGGACCGCTAAGCGTTTCAGAGTGTCGGCAAGCCTTAGCGGTCCTCCCAGGACCGCTAGGTTCAGGGCGGCGGTCACGCGATAGACCGCCACCCTCAGATTAGCGGTCGTCAGACGATCGTTTCTCCAGTTTGACGGGATTTTTCGACCGTTGGGAGTCACGTGCTAGCTAGCGGTCAGGGCATGACCGTTTCTGGTTGCCTTGCAGTCCGGTGAGGACCGTTTGGCTGGGATTAGCAGCCTGGCGATAGACCGTTTGGCCCCTTGTGGCTCGTCCCCTTGCGGTCACGGCCTGACCGTTTGGCTGAGCCTGGCGGTCTCAGGGAGACCGCTAGGCCCGCCTTGCGGTCCAGAGAGGACCGCTAGGCTGAGGGGCTGTCCTGAGTGGACCGTCGCTCCGTTTCCTTTCGATCGAGGATTTCTGCGAGTTGAGTCTCACCTCTAGTGACCTGACCACTAGTCGTAGGTTTCCTGCGCACGCGGTGCGGACCCACTTGGGAGTGGTGGAGAGCGTGACCCGGTGAGAGATGGTTTTTAGGCTGATTTCCGTAGGGCCCCTTGCCTTTGCAACCTGCGTCCGGCTGGGGGGAAAACCAGCTTGAGGACCCGACCTAGAGCAGATGGTCATTTCAGTTGACTTATAGAAGCAAAAGGATCCGTTGCGAGAGCCGGGGTATGCCCCGTGTACTTATACTTTCATTTCAGTTGACTGTACTTATTTTTGGACCAGAGACTCACTAGACCTTGTGGCAGTTTAGTTATTTATTTAATTTCATGCATCATTGTTTAGTTATTGTGCTATCTCTACAGTTATTTCAGCTTCTCTTGTGCACTCACACCATCCTTTTAACCCTTCCGAGTCTTCAGGCTCGTGGGTGGTGGGCCGAGGTTCAAGTCGCGCCGGTTCCTTTCCGGTACTCGGATCCTGAGTCGTTACAGTTGGTATCAGAGCAGGGTTGTGGGGGTACATAAGGACCTGAAATGAATGTAGTAGTCCAAAAGGTTCATGAATGTCCTATACAGTTGGCGACTGGCGTAGGACCTAGTGTGTTTTATTAATTATGCTGGTTGTTTTTGTTAATAGGAGGTTATGGCACCCAGAAGAGGGACTCGTTCCCAGCAGGGAGAGTCAGGTGGGGGCTGGGAAGGGCAGAGCAGGGTAGTACTTTCGGTCAATGCAGCTGAGGAGGCGAGAGTTCTCGAAGCAGAGGAGTTGTTCCGGGGCATGTATCGGTATGTTCTTCAGCAGCAGGGCGGTGATGGTGGCGAGGGTTCGTCGTCTCGAGGTTGCCATGGTCGCATGCTGAGGGATTTCTTACAGTTCCAACCGCCTCTTTACAACGGGCAGCTAGATCCAGAGGTGGCCAGGGAGTGGCTTCATGATTTGGAGAGGATATTCAGTTCGATGGAGTGTGCCGAGGAAGAGAGAGTGGTGTTAGCTACCCATCGGTTGCAGGGGTCAGCTCGGACCAGGTGGACGTCAGAGTGGGGGGCAGCATTCCAGTCTTGTCCTCTTCGACGAATCGCGTGGCAGGAGTTTGTCATGGCTTTTATACGTGCATTCTGTCCGTCCTTTATCAGATCACAGAGGACGCGTAAGTTCCTAGAGTTGGTCTAGGGTGACATGACCATGATGCAGTATATATACATGTTCATTGAGTTGGGCTGCTATGCACCGCATATCATGACATATGAAGAGCTGAAGACCGAGCAGTATATCGAGGGGTTGAGGCCAGAGCTCAGGCATCCCCTGCTTGCATCGGGTTTGGCCAACCTGGATGCAGCTGGCAGGGCAGCAGCAGCATTGCAGAGAGATTTGCAGAAGACCCGAGGACATGGCAGTGCAGGCCAGACGTAGATGGGTTTTAGTCAGCCGACGGCCATCCAGCAGTAGAGTACTGTGCAGTCCTCAGCAGGCGGTTCAGGGGCAGCTCCGTCCGTGGCGTCAGCGACAACAGATTCGACATCCTTTGGCTCGAAGCTCAAGAAGTTGTTCAAGGAAGCCGATTTTGGCAAGAGACAGCAGGGAGTCGAGGCAGCAGTCTGTGGGCAGTGTTCTGCAGCTCGCGCCCTACTAGCGTTAGAGCTTAGTGAGCGGTTCACGGAGCGGGTGTCCTCAGTGCGACGATTCTCATCCAGGCAGACAGTGCTCGGAACCTGTGATTTGCTTCAGGTGTGACCAGCCAGGGCACATGACACGTGACTATCCACTGAGACCACGTCAGCCGCACGAGTTTCAGCAGCACCAGCAGTTTCAGCCCCAGCAACTACCGCCACAGCCGCAGCAGTACCAGCAGTAGGGTCAGTTTCCTCAGTTGACTCGATCAGCTACTGTGAGGAGGCAGAGATCCCGAGGCCGAGTTTCTCACATGACCAGAGCAGAGGCTGAGGTGTCATAGTTTGTGGAAGGTACTATTCTGATTATGGGTTGTGCGGCTCGAGTTTTGTTTGATTCTGGTGCGTCCCATTCGTTCATTTCGGAGAATTTTGCTCAGAGTGTTGAGGAGTCGGTGACCGAGGTGTCTTGTGACCTGGCAGTGGAGTTGCCTACTGGTGATTTCGTGCTCACCCTATATTGCCTTGAGAAGGTTCCTGTGTGGGTGGATGGGTGGAACTTACCGGCCAGGCTTTATGCGTTGCCACTTTAGGACTTTGATGTGATTTTAGGAATGGATTGGCTCGAGGCCCATCATGCCATGGTGGATTGCAACTTGAAGAAGGTTTACTTCCGGCAGCTTCGTGGACCCACCTTCTACTTCCAAGGTATCCTGTCTTCCTCTTCCCGTTTTCTTATTTCAGCCATTAAGGCCCGTAGATTGCTTGATGCGGGGTGCCAGGGTTTTCTCGCTTCAGTGGTCCTGGCTGATCGGCAGTGTCCGAAGGTGGAGGATATTTCGGTTGTGTGTGAGTTTTCTGATGTTTTTCCCGATGAGTTGCCAGGGTTGCCACCACAACGAGAGATTGATTTCGTGATCGAGGTGGCACCCGGTACGGCGCCTATGTTGAAGGCCCCTTACCGAATGGCACCAGGGGAGTTGAGAGAGTTGAAGACACAGTTGTAGGAGTTGCTGGCCAAGGGGTACATTCATCCTAACTTTTCCCCTTGGGCTGCGCCTGTGTTATTTATGAAGAAGAAGGATGGTAGTCTGAGGTTGTACATTGACTACCGGCAGTTGAACCAGGCGACTGTTACGAACAAGTATCCGTTGCCTCAGATTGATGACTTGTTTGACCAGCTTTAGTCGGCCCAAGTGTTTTCGTGGATCGATTTGAGGTCGGGTTATTACCAGCTGTGGATCCGAGAGTCTGACATTGAGAAGATTGCGCTCCGCTCGAGGTATGGGCATTATGAGTTCTTGGTCATGCCGTTTGGGCTCACCAATGCCCCCACAGTGTTTATGGATTTGATGCATACGGTGTTCCATCTGTATTTGGACCAGTTTGTGATCGTGTTTGTGGACGACATCCTTGTGTATTCGCGGTCTGCTGAGGAGCATGTGCATCATCTGAGAGTGGTGTTGCAGACCTTGCGAGATCACCAGCTGTATGTCAAGCTCAGTAAGTGCGAGTTCTGGCTTCGATAAGTGCACTTTTTGGGGCACGTGATTTCCGGTGAGGGCGTTTCCGTGGATTCGGCCAAGGCCGAGGCTGTGGTGCAATGGTCGGGATCGACTTCTGTCACGGAGATTCGATGCTTTTTTGGGCTTGTAGGCTATTATAGGATATTCATTTAGCATTTTGCTCGTATTGTGGCCCTAATGATCAGGCTTACGCGGAAGGATGTGCCATTTGTCTGGACGGAGGTGTGTGAGCGGAGCTTTATGGAGTTGAAGAGATTATTGTTGGCCCAGAGAGATGGCGGACAAGAAGGGGGGTTGAATTGTCCCCTTTGACGAGATGGCAAATTTTAAATACTTTTTAAACTAAACACATTAGAATTAAAATCAACTATGTTAAAAAGCCTAAACAAACGTGAGATTAAAATCTTCTCTCACGCTTTCCGATCTCACTCGAATAAACTAGACAATGGATAAAAGAACCTATGCCAAACATGGATTATCGATGCAAGGAACAATTAAAATTAATCCTAACATGGATAGCGGATGAAGCAATGTGCGAGGATGTAGTGAGTAAAGACCTACTAAATCGACCTGTGAAGGGAGATAGAAGAAATGAACAATCACACAGGCAATCACAATAGACACAGAGATTTTTAGGTGGTTTGGGACCACAACGGGCTCCCTACGTCCACCCCTCACCGAACCCCGGTGAGGCTTCACTACACCCTACAAAATGTAGCAACACAGGGACGAACCCCAACACCACACACGCTGCTTCCGTAGCAATCCACACACACGGGGCCTGACCCCAAACCGCTGCTACCGCAGCACACACACACACGACGTCAGGGAACACACCTCGGACACTAAAACCACACGGAGATGCATCTCCGTCCACACACACAGTAATATTCAGAGTTCAGCAACATGAAATGATTTACAATATATGCTCACAGTAGTATGTAAATGAAGAGAAACAATCATCAAGAGATGGATTAAGGATGTAGAATGTTTCCCATTGTTTTTCCAATGGCCGTTCGTAGATTTTCCTTGAAGCTTCGGTTGGAGAGAAATGAATCTGCAGTAGGATGGAGCACCCGATCATCTTCCTCGAAGATCCGGGTTTGTCTGCAGCTTCGGCAGCTCGTACTGGATATATCCTTCAAATCCTAGCTCCCATCAAACCTGCATACATCAGAAAATTAATTAACCTCACAAACCCCTCTCCTCTCAACCTTATGGCAGCACTCCTCCTTCTTCTTCTGCAAGAGAATGGAAAGCCTTAGCTCATCTTGTTGCTTAGGATGAAAATCGCAGCACTAATAAGAGGGCAGCAAGTAGATAGACAAAAGAACATGTATATGTATATTGCACCTCTTAGATAACCATTCGAAACCTTGAGCAATCTCAAACAAAAGCATAGAAGTGAAAGATCAAAACAACTCCCTCAGATTTTCAACGAAATGCTTTGATAGGGAGGTAGGGTGTGCTGGGAAACTGATTCACGGAGTGGGAAGCGGCCAGGTTTGAAGAATGAAACACCCAAGACATCCGACCGCGAAGAGCAGCAACATCAGCCTTCTGATCGAACCTCAGGCTCGTGGATGACGTCTTCAGCAGCATCTTCTTCCTCCTCCTGTTATGTGCATCGCCCTTCCTCTAGCTTTTACACCCAGATCGTTGTTGAAGAAGCCTTGGAGCTGCAGCCGTCCACCTGCACACACAAGGGTTAGGAACAACCCGAAATTTCAGATCTAGCTTGATTCCTTAGGGTTTACAACCCAATAAGATGTATTTATGCTTCTAGGACGGTCAAGGGATAGCCATGGGACAAGATCCACAAAACATGGACTGATTTGGGGTAGTTGGACCGGACTTGGAAGACTTTTGGCGCGCCTACACGAAGGTCATTTTTGATGGCACCGCCCCGGACCGGAAAGGGTCGACCCTCGTGGGGTTTTTAAAGGGCCAAGTTCAATGGGTCGACCCTTGGGGTCGACCCTCGTGATCCTCCCGTGCGGGTTAAAAAAATAGGCAATCAGGGGTCGACCCTTGGGGTCGACCCTCTCGTGAATGGGTCGACCCTTTCAGTTATGGTGAAAGGACCCATCGGGAGTTAAATTCAAGCCATCAGGGGTCGACCCCAGGGGTCGACCCATGCAGGCAGACTGCGGGAGAAATACTAAGGGTCGACCCCAGGGGTCGACCCCAGGGGTCGACCCCAGGGGTCGACCCATGCAGTTTGGGTTATAAAAACCCATCAAACCTCCATGAATTCAAGGGAAAATAAATGATTAAATATTACCATAATCCCATGATGATCAACCATGAATATTATCCCTAAAACACATGATAAAACAAGAGGTTAGATCGAAATCAAAATATCTAGATCAAACATTAATATATGGAGCTAGTTTTGAGACCAAGACCCAAATGACATGAAATATGATTATGAAAGCATTAGCATGAGGCACATAAGAATCCCCATGAAAGATCTGTATGAAAGCACTTGAGAACCCATTTTTCCAACTCAAGATTAGAAGAGTATCACCATGGATTCCAATATAAATTCTTACCTTGAATCCATCACATTGTGGGCAATATTAACCTGCACTTTCTGAGAATTTAGAAGCAAGTTAATATTAAACCAACGAATCTGAAGATCCAAACTTCAACCCAATTCTCCCACAAATCATTTCAAAGCATTTAAGCCATATGATCAAAATGACTAGGAACCATCATTTATGCATTCATGATATACAAGCACCAGAGGAAATCTTCAACAGAGCATGTAATGAAATGGCTATGCATTTACACAACACAAGGCCATGCAATCAATTTCATATACATAAGGACTCAACCATTCCACTGAAAAGCATAGTCTTCACATGCAACCTCCAAGGACTAATGAGCAGCATGCATGATTCAACATTAACCAACTTAGTAGAGCAACCTGCAAGATAAGATAGCAACACGTGAGTTCGTTTATCATGAAGATGTTTTCCACTAATCAAGCACACATAAGGACTCAACCATTCCACTGAAAAGCATAGTCTTCACATGAAACCTCCAAGGACTAATGAACAGCATGCATGATTCAACATCAACCAACTTAGTAGAGCAACCTGCAAGATAAGATATCAACATGTGAGTTCGTTTATCATGAAGATGTTTTCCACTAATCAAGCACACAATATTTCACACAATATATTGTGATCATCAAAACCATTATCAAAGACAAAGAGGGAGAGACACGAACCCAACAAGATTGCTCACTACCGCTCCGGTGTTGGTGTTACCTTTAGGATCGAGAGGTTTCGTGGTGTGTACGGATGCTTCCAGGATAGGTTTGGGTGTCATGCTGATGCAGCATGGTCGAGTTGTAGCGTATGCATCTCGGCTGTTGAACTCACATGAGGAGAACTACCCTACTCATGATCTTGATTTGGCGGCGGTGATCTTCGTCCTAAAGATGTGGATGCATTATCTATATGGTGAGAAGCTTGAGATTTTCACTGACCATCAGAGTTTGAGATATGTGTTTACTCAGAAAGATCTTAACCTCAGGCAGAGGAGGTGGATGGAGTACAAGAAGGATTATGATTTTACTTTGTCGTATCAGCCTGGCAGGATGAATGTCGTGGCTGATGCCTTGAGTAGGAAGGTGGTGGTCAGTCAGATGTTGTTGAGGAAGTGGAGGTTATAGGAGCAGGTGCTGGCCATGACTTTTAGGCTCAAGATCTCATGGGATCAGGGTTCAGCTATCCTTGCGAGCCTGACTGTCACGCCAGCTATTCGTCGTCAGGTGACTGAGGCTCAGCGTGCTGACCCTGAGCTACCTCGAATTTTGTCGTTGGCCGAGGTGGAGTTTGGTGAGGATGGAGATGTGAGGTTCCGAGGTAGGGTCCCAGCCGAGGAGCAGGTGAGGCGCACGGTGTTACGAGAGGCTCATGGGAGCCGATATGCCGTGCATCCCGGATCGACAAAGATGTACCAGAATTTGAAGAGGCAGTTCTGGTGGCCTGGGATGAAGAGAGATGTTGCAGAGTTTGTGGCCAAGTGTTTGGTCTGTTAGCAAGTGAAGGCGGAACACCAGCGACCGGGTGGTACACTTCAGCCCTTGGAGATTCTCTTGTGGAAGTGGGACCACGTGACCACCGATTTCGTGGTTGGGTTGCCGAGGACATTCAGTGGGCATGATAGTATCTGGTTACTGGTGGATAGACTGACGAAAATGGCACGATTGTTGCCAATCATGGTCAGTTGGAATGTTCATAAGTTGGCCCGTCTGTATGTAGAGTAGATCATTCTGTTGCACGGAATTCCCATCTCCATTCTGTCCGATCGTGATCCTCGCTTCACTTCGGGATTTTGGAGGAGCTTCCAGAGAGCCTTAGGCACATAATTGGCTTTTAGCTTGGCGTACCATCCTCAGTCCGATGGCCAGTTTGAGAGGACCATCCAGACTTTGGAGTACATGTTACCTGGAATGGCAGGGGAGTTGGATCCACCAATTGCCGTTAGTGGAGTTTGCCTACAACAACGGCTATCATTCGAGCATTGGTACGGCTCCTTATGAGGCGTTGTATGGGCAACCTTGTCAGACTCCGCTTGATTGGTTCGAGGTGGGTGAGCGCGTCTTGACGGGACTGAATTTGGTGCAACAGTGTACTGAGGTGGTGCATCTAGTCCGACAGAAGATGTTGGCAGCGTAGAGCCGACAAAAGAGTTATGTCGATCGGAGGAGGCAACCCCTCAGCTTCGCTGTAGGAGACCGGGTGTTTCTAAGAGTCTCTCCCATGAAGGGTGTGACGCGCTTCGGCAGGCGTGGGAAGTTGAGTCCCTGCTACATTGGTCCTTTTCCTATTGTCGAGTGTATTGGTGAAGTTGCTTATCGGTTGCAGTTACCCCTGGAGCTATCTATCGTGCATGACATGTTACATGTGTCTATGCTACGAAGGTATATGCCCGATGATTCACATATTTTGAAGGACGCCGTTTGGCCTGAGGTGACCCCAGATCTGTCCCTTCCAGAGTACCCCATCCGCATTAAGGATCGGCGTGAGCAGCGCTTGCAGAACAAGGTTATTCCCCTGGTTAAGGTGGTCTGGCAGCGTCATTTTGGTGGTGAGGCGTTGTTGGAGCGTGAGGATGAGATGCAACAGCAGTATCCTTACTTGTTCGAGTGAGTCTTCTCCCCTGATCTTGTGTCGTTCTTAATTTTGAGGATGAAATTTATTTAAGGGGGGAGGGTTGTAATGTCTCGGGTTTTTTCAGATATTTTTCAGATCTGGATCCGTTGGTTTTGGATCACTTTCGGGGGTCCCGGAGAGCGTTTTGTGGTTCACACATGTTTTTCCCTGACGGACCTTCTTCTTCTTTCTTTTTCCCGTTGGAGATCTCCCCCCCATTCAACCATTGCTCTCCCCCGTGCGCGGCCCGCGACATCCCTTCCTCCTCCGGCTGCTAACGGTGGACCGACGGCGGCATCGTGGTGATCGTGGCGGCGGCATTCTCGCGGTGTGGGGCGTGGAGATCGTGGGTTTAAAAGCGAGATTTTGAGATCGACGGCGATCCAGCGGCTTTCGAGCTTCTTTGAGGTAGGGGGACAGATCCCTACACTCTTTACTGCTTTCCTCGTGATTTGTAGACCGAGGGGAGGTCAAGAGGGATTTATTTGAGCCGGGAGGGCAAAATCCATGCTTTTGGGGTCGAGCGTCGGATCTCTTGTTTCCTGGAGTTTTTGGCCAATTTATGGGTTTAGAATCATGCTAGGAGGGTTGGGGATGGATTCCCCTTTGTTTCCCTATCATCGAGCGATGATCGGGGCGTGGATTGCATTTTTTGGGTCTTCCCGCCGTTCCCGTTCTCGGGTGGGGGTAGCTGTCCTTCCAGGGACTGCTAGGCTCTCCTAGTTGCCCTCGGGGGACCGCTAAGCATTTCAGAGTGTCGACAGGCCTTAGCGGTCCTCCTAGGATCGCTAGGCTCAGGGCGACGGTCAAGCGATAGATCGCTACCCTCGGATTAGCGGTCGTCAGACGACCGTTTCTCCAGTTTGACTGGATTTTTCGACCGTTGGGAGTCACATGCTGGCTAGCGGTCAGGACATGACCGTTTCTGGTTGCCTTGCAGTCCGGTGAGGACCGTTTGGCTGGGGTTAAAGCCTGGCGATAGACCATTTGGCCCCTTGTGGCTCGTCCCCTTGCGGTCACGGCTTGACCGTTTGGCTGAGCCTGGCGGTCTGAGGGAGACCGCTAGGCCCGCCTTGTGGTCCAGAGAGGACCGCTAGGCTGAGGGGCTGTCCTGAGTGGATCACCGCTCTGTTTCATTTTGATCGGGGATTTCCGTGAGTTGAGTCTCACCTCCAGTGACCTGACCACTAGTTGTAGCTTTCCTGCGCACGCGGGTGCGGACCCACTTTGGAGTGGTGGAGAGCGTGACCTGGTGAGAGACGATTTTTAGGCTGGTTTCCCTAGGGCTCCTTACCTTTGCAGCCTGAGTCCGGCTAGGGGAAAAACAAGCTAGAGGACTCGACCTAGAGCATATGGTCTATGTGTGCACACGTAGTAGGTAGCGGTGGATGCGCGCTGACGAGCGCGACCCCAGCTAGTCCTTATTCGTGGTACTTGTTGAGTGTCTCAGTCTCCGCCTGGGGCGAGTAGGGAGACACTTAGGCACGGTGTAAGACGTCAGGGGACGCATCCGGTCTTGCTTCTAGTGGGTAGAGCTCCTGTCTCCTGGCAGGTACGGACTCTTGTTTTGCTGGACCAAGGTTGGTTTGCACGGTACGATTAGTTGTAGAGAACTTTTCCGTTTATTTATTATTGCTTGTTGATTCTGCCGTCCTTTCGTTAGGTAGTGTTACCTACAGTGCTTGTGCGTGCCTTTCCGCCTTATTTCTTCCATGCGAGGTGGGGGTCTGCGGGATCCCTACTGAGCCTATGAAATGAGACTCACCCATGTGCTTTCAGGTGAGGCGGGTTCATCGAGAGACACGTCCGAGGTTCCTCGTGGTTCTTACGGCCAAGGTTAGTCGCCAGTTGCGAGAGCCGGGGTATGCCCCGTGTACTTGTACTTTTTTTTCAATTGACTGTACTTATTTTTGGACATGAGACTCACTGGACCTTGTGGTAGTTTAGTTATTTCTTTAATTTCCTGCATCATTATTCAGTTATACTGCTATCTCTACAGTTATTTCAGCTTCTCTTGTGCCCTTACACCATCCTTTAACCCTTCTGAGTCTTCGGGCTCGTGGGTGGCGGACCGAGGTTCGAGTCGGTTCCTTTCTGGTACTCGGATCTCGGGTCGTTACACATGCCATCAATTTGGCCTATCCTTAGGTCTGAAATCACGATGGCATGAATATCGAGGTAGCTCACGAGCTGCCGAGTCAATTCCCTATCAAGGGAAAAGCGGGGAAACCCCAGCCCCAGGCTAGATGACTGGACTCGTAGTCCAAGGCCGCACACATGGTCCACTCGGAAACCACCTTCAGGAGAAACCCATGCCGTGCGAGGAATGTTGGGTCCCGCAAGGTGTAAACAGATCTAGAAGGGGGGGTTGAATAGATCCTATCAAAAGCTTTGGCCTATTTAAAAACTCTTAGCTATCAGAAGCATGAACCACTCCTATAAAGTGAATGACTCACGTAGGCACAATGCACAGTGGAATTAAGTAGAGTGGCTCAAATGGAAAAGACTCGGATTACAAGCGATGAAGCGTCAACACTTCTTTAAGCACATTAGTGATCTTGAGAGATACAAGCCTTGTAGTGTAGGGATCATAAAGCATAACACTAGAGCATGAAACATCTTGCAACAACTGTGCGTGTGTGTGTGCTATGTTGATCACTCAAAGTGCATATGTGTGTGAATGTAGTGGTGATCAACCAAGGTGCATGCGAGTCTAAGCAAGGGAAACACTTAGCAATACTTTCACCTTGGCGTCTGTGTGCAAGGGTGCAGCAGGCCGCCCAAGGGATGCAGTCAAAGTGCTAAGCTCAATTAAACCACAGATAAAACCGAAAGTGCAAATCTGAGTGCTTGAGTGTATAAACAAGATAACCAAGTATGGAAGCACAAGAACCTGTAAATGAGGGTAGAAGATATAGAGCAATCGCACACGATGCACAACCCACAACACAGGGATTTTTAAGGTGGTTCGATTGCAACCCTGAAACCTACGTCCACCCCTCACCAAAATCCGGTGAGACTTTCCTGCTGACTCATAGCTTGACCGGGGACACGCCCCAAACCACAGAACAGAGAAAACCCTCTTTCTGTCTTCCTACACATAAAGCCGACAGGGACGGCTATACCACAGATCGGAGAACTTCCGATTACCTTCCTACTAACCACCGGTAGGGATGATCTTCAGTTTCAATAGATTGAATGAAATGAAAATAGAACAACATGAAAATGCTCAAACAAGATATGAAGATATGCTAGAACGAACTATATCTTGTCTGAGATTGTTGGATCTTGAATCTGTTGCTTTGATCTTCCTTTGATCCCTTTGAGTTGATGGAGAAGATACATGATGTAGCTTTGATCTTCCCTTGAGTTGATGAAGAGGTTTGGATGTAGCTTTGATCTTCTCTTGAGTTGATGAAGAGGTTTGGATGTAGCTTTGATCTTCCTTTTGATCTCCTTTGTGAGCTTGTTTGCTTCTCTTCTTCCTTGGAGATTGAGGGCTTCAGATGTAGGCTTGAATCCCTTGGCTTGGATGTAGAACTTCTGCACGGAGTACTGTTCACGGCTACATTACCTCTTCTTCCTTGGAGCTCCTCTAGTCTCTCTTCATCTCTCTTTGCTCCAAATGATCAACTAGGGTTTCTAACCCTCTTGTGTTGGTTTTATATCTCTTTGGATGGTCAATAAACACATCCCAGACTAGATCCACATTTTGTGGGTGATTAGGTGACTTTTGGATTAAAGAAATCTATGGGGTATGGCCTTTCTCGAAGTGAAAAACAAAGTCAACATTGAAGGCTCGGGGCTGGCGGTCGACTTGTGGCTTCTGGCGATCGACCGCTACTGAGAAACGCTGTAGACAGATGTTCCCTGGGATTTCCGGTCAACCGCTACTGGGCTGGCGGTCGACCGCCACTGAGAGAGGTGCAGACTGGGAGCTTCTGGCTGGGGCGGTCGACCGCCCCTGGGCTAGCGGTCGACCGCCAACTGGGCAGACCCCGGGTTTTCCCGGGTCGGTCCGTTAACTGCTTTAGCTCCGTCGCTTAAGTTCTTTAGCATCCCATTCATGTCTGTAGCATCACCCTTGACAGTCTAGAAGGTGTCAACTGAGTCTTTGACTTTGGGTTCTCTTGGTTATGCTTCTTTGTGCATCGATCTTAACTGTCTTGAAAACTTCTATTGATTATATTGCTCTTATAATCAAATTTCGTTCCGGGGGCTCCGCCCCCGGAAACCCCTGCAAGGGGCGCTGCCCCCTTGACCCCCGCGACCTGACTGCGCAGGTCGATCCGCGTGCGAGGGCGCAACATTGAGCTTTCACATTTGCCATCTCCACTCCATTCCTTGGATTATCTTGTAGCATGCTATCAAGAAGTTGCACCGACCTTGAACCATCCATAAGGCAAGACATGCACTGACCATATGAAGAATATGCAATGACCTTATGTGTGATGCTATTCAGCTTGATTTCTGTGCTTGAAACATGCTAGATTTTCGTGCATCCAATATTATCATATGCCTTGATATCTGTGTATCCAGTTGCCTAGATTTGTGTGCCATTCTTGATCTTTTATACTGGAAGTATAATGACCACCAATATTGTATTGTCATATGCCTTGATATCTGTGTACTGGAAGTATGATGACCTGAAATGTATGAATATTAACATTATCAAATGTATGTATAGTTCATTAATGACTACAGAGGCAGACATCATCAAAACCATAAAATTAATCATGTTGCACACATGTTCAACAGGGAAGGCCCACCGCACTCATGCCAACTCACGGCGACTCAATCTAGCAAAAGCACAAAAGCCTGGAACACGCGGGGTCACCTGGACCCCCAAGACCCATGGGCACGCTAATTGAGATAACACGGGACCTCCAGACACCCCAAAAACATGGATACAGAACTCACGGGGTGTCTGAGACATCCATGAGACCGAAGGTCGACCACTGGGTCACAACCGGGTCGACCGGGGTCAACATAATGCGAACCGGAACACAACTAGCACGGAAAACATGGTGGCGGTCCTCCCTGGCCCGTCGCGCCACTTGGCGGTCCACTCTGGGCCGCAAGAGACACGTAGCGGTCATGCTAGGACCGCTACCGACCAAGATCAACTGGCAGTAAACGGTCATACCCCTGACCGCAACCCCTGCCTGGCTGTCTACCCAGGACCGCAAGCCACTGCCTGGCGGTCTATCGCGAGGCCGCAAGGCTCGAACTGACATAGGGGACCCCTGGCAGTCTCCACATGGCCGCCAGGTTGCTTAGCGGTCCCTAGAAGGACCGCTAGGTCGTCCCGAGCATGAAAACGGCAGAAAACTCCAATCCATGCCCCATTCATACCCATGTGAAGGGGGAAACAAGGGGAAACTAGTTCCCAACCTCTCTAGCACCGAGAGGACCCATTTAAACCTCAAAAATGCGATCAAAACGCAAGATCCAGCTCACACCCCAAAACATGCACTTTTCCCCAAAACTCAAAAATAACTCCGCTCAGCTCACCACGGCCTACAAAACTTGTAGGAAAGGAAGTACATGGGTTAAGGATCCGTCCCCCTACCTCCACCGAAGATTCCGCATACCGAGGACGTCGATCCGCCCAGAAAATATCGCACGAACCACCGTGTCACCCCGAACTCGCAGCCGAGCTTCGCCGCGCCTCCATCTCTCGATCCTCTACCTACCCTCGCCGTCACCTGCCCCATGAACCTCACCGCCTCGCCCCCATCCCGCTCCGTCGGCCGCCGGAGAAGAGAGGGAGAGAAGAGAGAGCGTGAGAAGAGAGAGGGAGAGAGTGAGAAATGAGAGGAGAGAGAGAGAAAAGGGGTTAACATATAGAAAATCTTGAATTTCCAGAAAATACTAAAAATAGGGAAAAATACTCCCCATGATCCTCGAAAAATGCACAACGCGCTAGTAACGTCCCGGAGTTGGAGAACGCAACGATTCGCCCTACACGGGGTTCCGAAGGTCCGATAGGAAAAAACACGCGTAAACCGTAAAACTCAATCCGGGACCCACAAAAGCGATCTGAAACCCACGGATCCTGATCCAAAAAACCTGGGGCGTTACAACCCTCCTCCCTTAAAGAAATTTCATCCTCAAAATTCAGGATTAGCACCAAGCCACAGGGGAGAACACGTTAACCAACTGACAGCACTGTCAGAGCCCCAGCATAGAAAATCTCGATTCTCGTGAAAACACAGATCCTGAGAGACACGGCCAGACCATAATCACGAACAACGCCTCGCCCATGACCTAACACACGCCGATCATCAGAGCAGGCATAACACCAAAAAGCACAAGTCTGGTACAACCTCAGTCACAACGAAACCCACTCATGGCACTGCTGCCACAATCTCGCTCACCTGAGGAGACACAATCCTTGTTACGAGAAACAGCCACCAATCCAACCATTCTCAGCGGACCAAAGAGCCGTCAGCCTCTCTACCAGCTGACTGCCACAATTTCATCGACTCCATGCCACGGACCATCTCACACCTGGCAAGCCGAACGCTCACAACAACACGGGACCAACTCTGTAAGAACTCAAACTTCGACAAAGCCCAAATCTCATCCGTAAAGAGCACATCGCGGAAATGGCCACCAAAGGCCTCGCTTGCACACGGCTCTCGCCATTCTCGACTCACAACCACCATCATCTTCTGTCTGTGAAAGACCAACCACCGGTCACCAGACACTCGTCAATGGGAAACCCTTGACTCGCTCAGCTTCTTCCTTCTTTCCTGGTCCTTCACCAGGTCTGAAGGGCACATTCCTAATCCCGTCAGGCCATCCGTTGACTCTCGCACAGACCAACACCACATCAGATCTCGAGTCTCAGGCCAACTCTCACGGCAAAACCAAATGACAAGATCCCAGAATCTTCGGTCCTCACCTCACTCGACTCAGACTTACAGGGGAATCCTCCCATGCTGGTCACTAGACCAAGGACCACCATTCCGACACCAACGTCCCATCAAGGACCTAGCACTAGCATCGACCACCGTCCTGTCTCATCAAATCCTATCTCATCTCAATTACTCCAAATGGACGCCTGTCAATCCCGGTTCCGCTCTTATCACAGAGCCACGGGACACAACCTGAACAATTCACGGTACACGACACCCAAGCAACCAAGTGCCACATGCTATCACGACAACCTGGTCGAGGACGCCATGACCAATGCACATGGGTCCCTTACGATACACATCTTACCATGGTCAACCACTCTGTCAACCTTACCAGCCGCTCGCAGCTACCAACTGGGACCCATAATCTCTCAGAGATCACTTCTTCGGAACACGATCTCATCCAAGAACACAACTTCCAACGCATGAACAGGGTACTCATGCCGCGCACTTGCCAACATATTTCCCCAATTCCCCACTTGCCAGTGCCATGAATCACAATATCTCAAGCAACTACATGGCAACAACACGTCTCACACCGAGGAACCAATCCTCCGATGCTCTACGCAACCTCAGCAATCTGCTCGTAGCAACCAACGCTACGATCCTAGACCTGTGGGTTATGGGCCCACCAGGCTTCCGCTACGCACTCTGATCCACATGCACATCCAACCACAATGACTCGGGATCCACCATCCCGACAATCCTCTGCAACTCTACAGGCTCCGATCTTCAACACCTCGAGAACCACAACACCAACCATAAATTCTCATGAACACCGCCCAACCGGCACACATCCTTCCGGAATAGTGCCAACACCCTTACACATCAAGGAACGGGCACAACTTCTCACAGGCAACTACCTTGCCAAAATACAGGACTCGTCTCGCACGGACTTCATGGCACACGAAGGCCAACCAATCCAGGCACACGATACAAGATGACAAACCTTGGCAAAACGTAATTCTCTCTGACCAAAGGAGAAACCAATCACACCTCTTACAAATCAGGAGATCTCTACGCTCGACCTAACCTCGAACCTTGCACACGCTGGGAATAGCGCCTTCCAGCACTAAGAAACCATCACTTCTGTCAAATCAGCTCCTCCGACAACACTCACCAAGTGTTTCGTCGGACCACATTCACAGCATCTCACGATGCACCACCAACGTAATTCTGCGAACTGTAATATGCCATGCCAAGAGCCGCAACACAAGCCATAATTGGCAACCGCCAACACTCATCCTCTAGTCCCGAACTCACCGCAGAACCTTCACAACTCAAACCAAATCCAGGGCGAACACAACCCATTCATACGCAAAAGCGCATGAGCAAGAACTTACTGGGACAACTCCGCCCAATCCTGCCTCAAAATCTGCAAAAATAACCGGGACCGACATGTCATCTCTGACGTGACAGAGCATAACAAGAACATCGGCTCAACAATCAGTAGCCTAACAGAAGATCCTCCACTTACCTGAGTACAATTCTCGATCAGAGCACCCGCTCTGCCACCTCAAACCACAACCTGAAACCTTAGGGGCTGGATAAATATCGATCTGTGATGGGAATCAAGCCAGCTGTCGAGCAGAAGCGAATCGAGCAAGCTGCCAGGCCAAGCATGAAGGCGCTTGGGTCCCCTAGCGCGACCTGGCAGAAGGCGCTAGGGTCTCCTAGCGCGACATGAAGAACGCGCCAGTCAACCCTAGCGCGATCTCAGACAGAAACTCGGCTGCAGAAGGTCCAACTTCCCGGCGCCTAACTCCTCAAAGTCTTCGATGTCTGCTGTCTTCCATGGTTGTAAATCGACGTGTTAGCGTCGTTTTGTCTTCCCCTTTCCCTATATATGTATCCCATTTCATTTGATTAAGCATTTGAAGCAATGAATCTATGAAAGTGTTCTTGAGTGTAGCCCCATGGCTATTCCTCCCAATCTTTGGAAACCCACTTCATCCGTCCCTCTCTGGGTGCGAGGCCCAATTCTATCTCCCTGAACCTCTCCTTTCCCCTTCAATGGAGGATGATCGAAGCCCCGAATGCATCGTCTCTGAGACGGGGTCGAGTGTGAGGCTCCATTCGGAGCTTCGTTCTTCTTCCAACCAACGATTCCACTTCCCCACCTCCGCCAAAGATGCTGTTACGATCAGGATGGGGCTCGGTTGCACCGTACCTGCGAAGGGTTCGGGTGAGAGGCCCCAGCCAAGCTTCCTCACGGCCTAACATCATCTACGTCCACCCTCCTTCCCTTGCCGCTCACCCCACATCCACCTTCCCAAAAGTTATCCTAGATAGTATTAGATTGGTTTGATTTCACTTTCAACCTTCCCCGTGTGTTGTCCATCGTCCTGTGTGCTTTCCCCTTGTGTTTTGAACCCCCAGAGTCATCCACGAGGCCCCTTCAAGAAGACCCGTCATCCTGGCCTGCTGCCTGAGAACGCGCTAGGATGATATAGCGCGTTCTTCAGAAGGCGCTAGGAGGCTATAGCGCGTTCAGGGGCAGAACGAAGAAGAAGACCCCCCACTTTCATCCCGCATCAAATTGGTATCAGAGCTTAGGGAACCAGGCTATTCTCACAGATTGGGATCTTGAGCTACGAGGTTCGAGGATGAACCTTCCAAAGTGGAGGGGTTTTGATGGGAATCAAGCCAGCTGTCGAGCCGAAGCGAATCGAGCAAGCTGCCAGGCCAAGCATGAAGGCGCTAGGGTCCCGTAGCGCGACCTGGCAAAAGGCGCTAGGGTCTCCTAGCGCGACATGAAGAACGCGCCAGTCAACCCTAGCGCGATCTCAGACAGAAACTCAGCTGCAGAAGGTCCAACTTCCCGGCGCCTAAGTCCTCAAAGTCTTCGATGCCTGCTGTCTTCCATGGTTATAAATTGACGTGTTATCGTCGTTTTGTCTTCCCCTTTCTCTATATATGTATCCCATTTCGTTTGATTAAGCATTTGAAGCAATGAATCTATGAAAGTGTTCTTGAGTGTAGCCCCATGACTATTCCTCCCAATCTTTGGAAACCCCCTTCATCCGTCCCTCTCTGGGTGCGAGGCCCAATTCTATCTCCCTGAACCTCTCCTTTCCCCTTCAATAGAGGATGATCGAAGCCCCGGATGCATCGGCTCTGAGACGGGGTCGAGTGTGAGGCTCCATTCGGAGCTTCGTTCTTCTTCCAACCAACGATTCCACTTCTCCACCACCGCCAAAGATGCTGTTATGATCAGGATGGAGCTCGGTTGCACCGTACCTATGAAGGGTTCGGGTGAGAGGCCCCAGCCAAGCTTCCGCACGGCCTAACATCATCTACGTCCACCCTCCTTCCCTTGCCGCTCACCCCACATCCACCTTCCCAAAAGTTATCCTATATAGTATTAGATTGGTTTGATTTCACTTTCAGCCTTCCCCGTGTGTTGTCCATCGTCATGTGTGCTTTCCCCTTGTGTTTTGAACCCCCAGAGTCATCCACGAGGCCCCTTCAAGAAGACCCGTCGTCCTGGCCTGTTGCCTGAGATCGCGCTAGGACAATATAGCGCGTTCTTCAAAAGGCGCTAGGAGGCTATAGCGCGTTCAGGGGCAGAACGAAGAAGAAGACCCCCCACTTTCATCCCGCATCAAATTTTTGATGGGAATCAAGCCAGCTGTCGAGCCGAAGCGAATCGAGCAAGCTGCCAGGCCAAGCATGAAGGCGCTAGGGTCCCGTAGCGCGACCTGGCAGAAGGCGCTAGGGTCTCCTAGCGCGACATGAAGAAGGCGCCAGTCAACCCTAGCGCGATTTCAGACAGAAACTCGGCTGCAGAAGGTCCAACTTCCCGGCGCCTAACTCCTTAAAGTCTTCGATGTCTGCTGTCTTCCATGGTTGTAAATCGACGTGTTAGCGTCGTTTTGTCTTTCCCTTTCCCTATATATGTATCCCATTTCGTTTGATTAAGTATTGAAGCAATGAATCTATGAAAGTGTTCTTGAGTGTAGCCCCATGGCTATTCCTTCCAATCTTTGGAAACCCCCTTCATCCGTCCCTCTCTGGGTGCGAGGCCCAATTCTATCTCCATGAGCCTCTCCTTTCCCCTTCAATGGAGGATGATCAAAGCCCCTGATGCATCGGCTCTGAGACGGGGTCGAGTGTGAGGCTCCATTCGGAGCTTCGTTCTTCTTCCAACCAACGATTCCACTTCCCCACCTCCGCCAAAGATGCTGTTACGATCAGGATGGAGCTCGGTTGCACCGTACCTGCAAAGGGTTCGGGTGAGAGGCCCCAGCCAAGCTTCCTCACGGCCTAACATCATCTACGTCCACCCTCCTTCCCTCGCCGCTCACCCCACATCCACCTTCCCAAAAGTTATCCTAGATAGTATTAGATTGGTTTGATTTAACTTTCAGCCTTCCCCGTGTGTTGTCCATCGTCCTGTGTGCTTTCCCCTTGTGTTTTGAACCCCCAGAGTCATCCACGAGGCCCCTTCAAGAAGACCCGTCATCCCGGCCTACTGCCTGAGAACGCGCTAGGATGATATAGCGCGTTCTTCAGAAGGCGCTAGGAGGCTATAATGCGTTCAGGGGCAGAACGAAGAAGAAGACCCCCCACTTTTGTCCTGCATCAAATTGGTATCAGAGCTTAGGGAACCAGGCTGTTCTCACAGACTGGGATCTTGAGCTACGAGGTTCGAGGATGAACCTTCCAAAGTGGAGGGGTTTTGATGGGAATCAAGCCAGTTGTCGAGCCGAAGCGAATCGAGCAAGCTGCCATGCAAAGCATGAAGGCGCTAGGGTCCCCTAGCGCGACCTGACAGAACGCGCTAGGGTCTCCTAGCGCAACATGAAGAACGCGCCAGTCAACCCTAACACGATCTCAGACAGAAACTCGGCTGCAGAAGGTCCAACTTCCCGACGCCTAACTCCTCAAAGTCTTCGATGTCTGCTATCTTCCATGGTTGTAAATCGACGTGTTAGCGTTGTTTTGTCTTCCCCTTTCCCTATATATGTATCCCATTTCGTTTGATTAAGCATGGAAGCAATGAATCTATGAAAGTGTTCTTGAGTGTAGCCCCATGGCTATTCCTTCCAATCTTTGGAAACCCCCTTCATCCATCCCTCTCTGGGTGCGAGGCCCAATTCTATCTGCCTGAACCTCTCCTTTCCCCTTCAAAGGAGGATGATCGAAGCCCCGGATGCATCGGCTCTGAGACGGGGTCGAGTGTGAGGCTCCATTCAGAGCTTCGTTCTTCTTCCAACCAACGATTCCACTTCCCCACCTTCGCCAAAGATGCTGTTACGATCAGGATGGAGCTCGGTTGCACCATACCTGCGAAGGGTTCGGGTGAGAGGCCCCAGCCAAGCTTCCTCACGGCCTAACATCATCTACGTCCACCCTCCTTCCCTTGCCGCTCACCCCACATCCACCTTCCCAAACTATATAGTATTAGATTGGTTTGATTTCACTTTCATCCTTCCCCGTGTGTTGTCCATCGTCCTGTGTGCTTTCCCCTTGTGTTTTGAACCCCCAGAGTCATCCACGAGGCCCCTTCAAGAAGACCCGTCGTCCTGGCCTGCTGCCTGAGAACGCGCTAGGATGATATAGCGTGTTCTTCAGAAGGCGCTAGGAGGCTATAGCGCGTTTAGGGGCAGAACGAAGAAGAAGACCCCCCACTTTCGTCCCGCATCAATCTGGAGTGGCCAAAGCAACAACAACTCCTTCAGAGCACGCTCACAGCCACTTGACCACGAACAATCCTCGCCAGCCACCTGACCTTGCTGCAAATTCCTCGAACACAGCACCACAGCGACACATGGCTGCCAGCAACCTCTGCCCAACGTAGCGTCACTGGGGCCACCATCTCAAGGGTAGAAATCTCTCTATCAGATCCCTCGGGCCCCACACTAGCATTCCGATGAAAACAACAACCACCTTCACAGCGCCAACGCCGCGCACTCAAGCTCTTACGCGAGAAACCAAATAGAAAATAAGCACAAATCCATATGCCAACTATCGACTGTACTGGACCTTACGAACTCTGATCACTGCAATATCTTGAATTCCAATGTACGTCCACAATCGCTGCTCTGATACCAAATGTGATGATCGAAGATCCGGATACCGGGAATAACCCGATACCATTCGAATCCTGACCCGCCACCCACGAGCTGGAGGGCTCGGAAGGACTAAAAGGAGTGTGGAGGTACAAAGAAATAGGAAATAAAGCAGGATAATTCAATAATTAACAGAAATAAATAAACAACTACAGCAAAGTCCAGTCCAACAAAAGTACAACCTAAGGTAGAAAAGTGTATCCAACGCCGAGTGAACACTCGGCCCTGCGAGTTTACAACTAAGAACCTCCACGCAGCACCCTCGAACCTCGAGGAAGAACCGCCGCACATGAAAAGTAGGGGCGAGCCTCCTATCACTGGCTCAGAAGGGGTCCCACGGAACCCCAACCGTAAACAACGGCGATAGCGAAAAGCCACAACAACAGCAGGAACAGCAAACTCAGTGGCCGGTAAAAACTCAGCACTATAGCTACTCCTACTAGAACGGAAATCAACACCCTGATCTCACCATCGGGGAAACACCGGTCTAACAGAAAGATCTCTGACTACGCTGCCAGAAAATACATCACGACAACCCTGTCGTGAAGGCCCGTCTCACAGACAAAGGCCCAACCCAAGACCACGCGGTATGGGTAGACACAATCACTGCCTCGCTGTCATGAAGCCTACACTGTCTAAGGAAAACTCTCAATGACGCTCACCGGAAACCCTAGACCTCTACCTTGGGAAACCACCCAGAAACTACGAGTAAAACCACCTCTCGCAGACGTGAAATGGAAACTCGAGTCACTAGAAACTCACGTCACATAAGGGGAGCACAGCCCACTAGAAGTAAGGTCGGATGCATCCACTGACGACTTACACCGCACCCCAGTGTCTCCCTATGACGCCCCAAGCGGAGGCTGAGACACACAACCAGTACCACGAACAAGGACTAGCTGGGGTCGCACTCGTCAGCGTGGGTCCGACGCCCCCAACCAAGTGTGCACACACAGACCATGCGTCCTAGGTCAAATCCTCTAGCAGGTTCTTCCCCAAAGCCCGAACTCAGGCTGCGCGAAGGGGCCCTACGGCAACCAGCCCAAAAATCGTCTCTCTCGGGTAAGCCGCTCCACCACTCCCGGGTAGGTCATCACACGTGTGTTGTAAGAAGGCTACGACCAGTAGGAGGTCACTAAACGTGAACACGGAAAGCCACTCATGCACCCATTACGAGTAACGCAGAGTAACAAGTGGCTCGGGGCCACCATACTCTGGATGGTCCACTAGACCTACCAAACCCAATGGTCCTTGAGTCACACGACTAAAGTCAAGACCGTCATACAAGGACAGCTCCATGCCATCAATCTGGCCTATCCCTAGGTCTGAAATCACGATGGCATGAATATCGAGGTAGCTCACGAGCTATTGAGTCAATTCCCTATTCAAGGGAAAAGCGGGGAAACCCCAACCCTAGGCTGGATGACTGGACTCACAGTCCAAGGCCGCACACATGGCCCACTCGGAAACCACCTTTCGGAGAAACCCACGCCGTGAGGGGAAGACCCACCGCACTCATGCCGACTCACGGCGACTCAATCTAGCGAAAGCACAGAAGCCCGGAACATGCGGGGTCACCCGAACCCCCAAGACCCATGGGCACGCTAATCGAGATAACAGGGGACCTCCAGACACCCCAAAAATACGGACACAGAACCCACAGGGTGTCCGGGACATCCACGAGACAGAAGGTCGACCGCTGGGTCACAACCGGGTAGACCGGGGTCAACACAATGCGAACCGGAACATAACTAGCACGGAAAATAGAGTGGCGGTCCTCCCTGGACCGTCACGCCACCTGGCGGCCTACACTGGACCGCAAGCCACAGTCTGGCGGCCCACTTTGGGCCGCAAGAGACACGTAGCAGTTACGCCAGGACCGCTACCGACCAAGATCAACTGGCAGTAAACGGTCATACCCCTGACCGCAACCCCTGTCTGGCGGTCTACCCAGGACCGCAAGCCACTGCCTGGCGGTCTATCGCGAGGTCGCGAGGCTCGAACCGACATAGGGGACCCCTGGAGGTCTCCACATGGCCGCTAGGTTGCTTAGCGGTCCCTGGAAGGACAACTAGGCCGTCCCGAGCATGAAAACAGCAGAAATGGTGGAAAACTCTATTCCATGCCCCGTTCACACCCATGTGAAGAGGGGAAATAAGGGAAAACTAGTCCCCAACCTCTCTAGCACCGAGAGGACCCATTTAAATCCCAAAAATGTGATCAAAACGCAAGATCCGACTCACACCCCAAAACTTGCACTTTTTCCCAAAACGCGAAAATAGCCCCGCTCGGCTCACCACGGCCTAGAAAACTCGCGGGAAAGGAAGTAAATGTAAGGATCCATCTCCTACCTCCATCGAAGATTCCGCGCACCGAGGACGTCGATCTGCCAAGAAAATGCTGCACAAACCGCCACGGTGCCCCAAACTCACGGCCAAGCTTCGCCGCGCCTCCGTCCCTTAATCCTCGACTTGTCCTCGCCGCCACCCGCCCCACGAACCTCGCCGCCTCACCCCCATCCCGCTCTGTCGGCCGCCGGAGATGAGAGGGAGAGAAGAGAGAGCGTGAGAAGAGAGAGGGAGAGAGTGAGAAATGGGAGGAGAGAGAGAGAACACATATAGAAAATCAGGAATTTCTGGAAAATAACAAAAATAGGAAAAAATACTCCCCACGATCCTCGAAAAACGCACAACGCACTGGTAATGTCCCAGAGTCGGAGAACACAACGGTTCACACTACACGGGATTCCGAAGGTCCGATAGGCAAAAACACCTGTAAATCACAAAACTCAATCTGGGACCCACAAAGGCGATCTGAAACCCACGGATCCTGATCCAAAACCCACGAATCCTGATCCAAAAAGTATCCGAAAAACCCAGGGCGTTACAAGATCTCTCCATGTCTTCAGTAGATACCGATAGCTATGCGACACTCGGTATCGTCCCAGACCGTCCGTGTGGCTGCAGTGGAGGTCATCTAGCACCACCTCCTCAAAGCCTTTACCGCTGATCGGCAAACCATAAATTCTAAACAAGGAACATAATTCCAGTGAAGTCTCACCCTCTGTAGTCACCACTGTGTTCCATCGACGGTTGAAGTGTTCTGCCAATGCCCGAAGAAGTCCCATGTAGCATGGATATCCGTATAGTGTTGTTGTAACTGCATATCGGATCCCTGCCCTGTAATATCCCGAACCTTTTGGATCCTTCTTCGTGGGTCCCGGATCTGGTTTTCGGAGCGTCCGACTCCGTTGTGTCCAAAATTTTGTTTCGGACATCTTTCGTGTTCGGATCGACGCGATCCGGAGTTGTTTCGGAGGCCCGGAGGCGTTCCGCGGCTTTTCCGTGTGTGTTTTCCGATTCCCGGTGTGTGTTTCGGCTTTTCCTTCAGAAGCTCGCTGCGGGCGAACCGGGCGGTTCCCCCAGGCACGAGTGGTACCGTTGCGATCGGTGCGTTCCGAGGATTCCAGAAATGTATTTTTCTATTTTTCGGTATTTTTCCAAAAATTCGAATTTTCTATGAAGCCCTAATTCCTTTTCTTTTTCTTTTCTCCTTTCTCTTTCTTCTTCTTCCTCTTCCTCCGTTTCTTCCCACCGTGACACCCTCCTCTCTCCCTCTCTCCCATTCGGGCGCAACGAACCCCTCTCCGGCTACGGACGGCGGCGGGGCGACGGCGCGGACGCGTGGGCGACGGTGAGGCGATCTCGTGGGCGTGCGGCGAGTGTGGGAAGCGTGGGAAGTTCGTGAAGCTTCGAGCATTCTTCGTGATTCGTGATCGATCCGATGGAGCATTCGCTCCATTGAGGTAGGGTGACGTTCCTTAGCCTCATGCCGATCTTTTTCGTGATTTATAGGCCGCGGGGAGGCCGAGAGGGGATCGTTTGAGCGTTTTTGGGTTTTTCCATGATTTGGGGAGAGCTCGCCCGATCTATGGTTTTGAAGCATGATTTCGTGTTTTGATGGCCTAGAATCATGCTAGGGGTCCCCAGGGGTCTTCCCCTTTGTTTTCCCCCTCTCCTATGGAGGCATGGGGGCGTGGTTAGAATTTTTGGGCGTTCTTACCGTTTTCGGCCGCGGACTGAGAACGCGCTATACTCCAGTAGCGCGTTCTTGGAGGTCGCGCTGCCTCGACCGAGCGCGTTCATCGGAGAAGATGAACAATAGGGCGGTTCGTGTCGCGCTATGGGGTCCTAGCGCGATCATCCTTGTCGCGCTAGGAGGACCTAGCGCGATGGTCCTTGTCGCGCTAGGGTTCCCTAGCGCGATGGTCCCTGTCGCGCTAGGGAGACCTAGCGCGATCTTCCCTGTTGCGCTAGGGTTCCCTAGCGCGTTCTTCCGTGTCGCGCTAGGTATCCCCAGCGCGATCTGGCTGTTATTGGGTGTTCCCCTTGGGCCGTGTGTGCGTCCCAGGCACCCCGTGGAGTTCCGTGACCGTGTCTTTGGTGTCCGGAGGTTCCGTTTGCCTTGGTTATGAGTTTGGCTGTGGGCGGTGAGTCCGTTTTTCTCCGACTGTGGCCACCGTGCGACGGGGCTGGTGCGTGGGGTGATCCCCACACGTTGTCGGTTTCGGACGTCGTTTTCCGTTGACTTGAGAGTCTACTCCTTCAGTGACTCTCCACTAGTCGTAGCCCACCAGTACGAGGTGCTGGTCTCACCTGGGAGTGGTGTACGGGCACCCACCTTTCGAGACGGTTTGTGGACCGGTTCCCATAGGCCCCTCGTCGGTAGCCAGAGTCCGGCTACGGGGGAAAACCGGTCAGAGGACCAGACCTAGTGACGCAAGGTCTGTGTGTGCACACGTGGTTGGGGGCGGTTGGACCCACGTCGACGGGCGTGACCCCAGCTAGTTACTTGTTTGTGGTTACTTGTACGGTGTTCGCGCCTCGGGTAGGACCTACCACGTCAGGCGGTTCACCTGCGGTGCGATGTAAGATGTCAGGGGACGCTACCGGCTGTGCTTCTAGTGGGTGGTACTCCTGTCGAGTACGGAGTGTCAGACTGTCAGTCGTGTGTTTCCGACCTTCGGGTTTTACGATTCGACCGTTGGTTTCGGTCTTCTCGTACCGTGGCACGTGTGTCGGTTTGCGTACCGTAGGGTCTAGTTCTGTAGAGTACATGGCTTTCCTTTCCGAGGTACTTTCCTACCGCTAGCGTAGTGGTTTCTCATTTTACGAGGTGGGGTTCGAGTGATCCCTACTGAGTCTTGTTCTGAGACTCATTCCATGCGTGTTTTCACCGTGTTTCAGGTGAGGCGCCACCTTCGAGGAGCGCGTCAGGAGCGCAGCGTGGTGCGGGTGCCCAGAGGTAGTGCCAGAGGTCAGAGCCGGGGTATGCCCCGTGTAGCTGTACTTTCCTTTTTTGTCACTGTACTAGTCGTGGGCTACTGTTATTGTTGTTCTTTATTGTGGACCATGTAAATTGTTAATTTATTTCCTGCTTAACATTATAACTGTTTAATTTCTGCAATTATTTGTGATACTTGTGTAGTTTCCACACCATCCTTTTAACCCTTCCGAGTCTTCGGACTCGTGGGTGGCGGTACGAGCCTCGGGTTATCGGGCCTTCCCGGTAATCGGATTCTCGAGTCGTTACAGCTGGTATCAGGGCGCGGTTGTGGAATTACATGAGAATCATAGGTAATTGTAGTGGTCCACTAGTCCACAACGATGATGTACATGTGACGCTGGCATTGGGCACCGCGTGTTTTATTCTGACATTGCCGTTTTCGTGTTTTCTGTCTTGTGCTTCAGGAGCGAGGATGGCGCCGAGGAGGAGTTCTCGCACTCAGCAGGGGCAGTCGGCTGGAGGTCAGGAGATCCAGCAGGGGGTCCAGAGGGACCAGGAGGAGCATAGCAGAGTTCCGGGAGCTACCGAGGCCGCGGATGCTGCGAGAGCTCCGGGGGCGGAGGATTTCTTCCGTGGCATGTACCATCTCATGTCTCAGCAGTTCGGCGGAGAGACTGGTGAGGGCTCGTCAGTCAGGGGTGGGCCGGGCCGAGCGGTGAGGGACTTCATGCAGTTCCATCCACCTTACTTTAGCGGCCAGGCAGACCCTGATGCGGCTCGTGATTGGCTTGATGAGATAGAGCGGGTGTTCAGTTCCGCGAAGAGTACTGCCGAGGACAGAGTGGTGTTGGCCTACAACCAGTTGCAGGGTACGGCTCGGAGGTGGTGGTCTTCCGAGTGGAAGACGTCCTTTCAGCTTCGTCCACTTGAGCAGGTCGAGTGGGGTGACTTTGTCAGTGCTTTCGAGCGTACGTACTGTCCAGACGTCGTTGCTACGCAGCGGATGCGGGAGTTTCTGGAGCTGGTGCAGGGTGACATATCCGTGTTGCAGTACAGGGCCCGATTTGTCGAGCTGGGTCGGTACGCACCTCATATCATGGAGCATGAGAGGGTGAGGACGACGCAGTTTGTGCAGGGCTTCAGGCTGGAGCTGAGGCACCATTTGATCGCGAATGGGGCCACTGATCTAGAGACAGCGTCTCGTGTTGCGATTTCCTTGGAGATGGATATGCAGAGGACTCGAGGACCGGTCAGCCAGGGGCAGTCCTTGTCAGGTCGCAGCCAGCAGTCGGCTACCCAGCAGCAGGGTTTCTTCCAGCATGCGTCGGGTGGTTCAGGAGTACCAGCACCGGCAGCGTCAGTGGCAGGATCTGCGTCCTTCGCTTCGAAGGTCAAGAAGTTCTTGAAGAAGAGTCTCCGGAAGAAGCACAAGGATCAAGGGCAGGCTTCATCGGGCAGTGTACAGCAGCCGTTTCCCTTGCAGCGTCAGGGATCGGTGGGTGGATAGCGAGGACCTTGTCCACGGTGTGGTGGTACCCACCCAGGCAGGCAGTGCACGGCGCCGATCATCTATTTTCGGTGTGACCAGCCAGGGCATATGGCGCGTGACTGTCCTCAGAGGCCGCCGCAGCAGCAGGTTCCCCAGCAGCAGCAGCAGCAACAGGGACAGTATCCGCCGCTACCCAGGTCAGCTAGTGTGGGAGGCAGGCAGAGAGCTCGTGGCCAGATCACGCACTTGACCAGGGCAGAGGCAGTGGCGTCGCAGCTCGTGGAAGGTACCGTTCAGATTTTGGGTTGTGCGGCTCGGGTTTTATTTGATTCTGGCGCGTCTCATTCGTTTATTTCGGAGGATTTCGCGTCGAGCGCCGAGGAGCCGGTGACCCAGTTGTCCTGTGATTTGGCAGTGGAGTTGCCTTCGGGTGATTTTATGGTCACTCCGTATTGCTTCGACCAGGTTCCGGTGTGGATCGATGGGCGGAGTATGCCAGGCAGGTTGTATGCGTTGCAGCTTCGGGATTACGACGTGATTCTAGGCATGGATTGGCTCGAGACTCATGGAGCGGTGGTGGATTGTGGAATGAAGAGGGTCTACTTCCAGCATCCGAGCAAGAGGACCTTCTATTTCCAAGGTATCCGTTCCACCTCTTCTCGATTCCTTATCTCTGCTATTCGAGCCCGTCGATTGCTTGATTCAGGTTGTCAGGGTTTTCTCGCGTCTGTGGTTGTGTCTGACCGGATGGAGCCGGATGTCGAGGACATTGCGGTGGTGTGCGAGTTTCCTGATGTTTTTCCTGAGGAGTTACCTGGATTACCTCCCCAGCGGGAGATCGATTTCGTGATCGAGGTTGTACCTGGTACGGGACCTTTGGCGAAGGCTCCCTACCGTATGGCCCCCGCTGAGCTGAGGGAGTTGAGGGCGCAGTTGCAGGAACTGTTGGCCAAGGGGTACATTCGTCCGAGCTTTTCCCCTTGGGGTGCGCCCGTGTTGTTCGTGAAGAAGAAGGACGGTAGTCTGCGGCTATGCATTGACTATCGGCAGCTGAATGAAGTGACCATTAAGAACAAGTATCCGTTGCCGCGGATTGATGATTTATTCGACCAACTTCAGTCTGCGTGAGTGTTCTCGCGGATTGATTTGCGGTCCGGTTACTATCAGCTGAGAATTCACGAGTCCGATGTGGAGAAGACTGCATTCAGTACGAGGTACGGGCATTATGAGTTTCTGGTGATGCCGTTCGGGCTCACCAATGCCCCAGCAGCCTTCATGGACTTGATGCAGAGGGTGTTCCATCTGTATTTGGACCAGTTCGTGGTCATCTTCGTGGATGACATCCTTGTTTATTCGCGGTCTGCTGAGGAGCATGCATACCATTTGAGTGTGGTGCTGCAGACGTTGCGAGATCATCAGTTGTATGCGAAGCTCAGCAAGTGCGAGTTTTGGCTCAGCGAGGTGCACTTTCTGGGGCACGTGATTTCTGGTGATGGCATGTCCGTGGATCCCGCCAAGGTTGAGGCTGTGATGCAGTGGCCGAGGCCAAGGTCGGTGACGGAGATCCGGAGTTTCTTGGGGCTTGCGGGGTATTATCGCCGATTTATCCAGGATTTTTCTCGCATTACGACCCCGATGATGAGGCTCACGCGGAAGGATGTGCCTTTCGTTTGGTCCGAGGAGTGTGAGCAGAGCTTCAGGGAACTGAAGAGATTGCTCACCTCGGCTCCGGTGTTGGTTTTACCTTCTGGATCGGGAGGTTTTGTGGTGTGTACAGATGCTTCCGGCGTTGGATTGGGTGCTGTTCTGATGCAGCATGGTAGAGTGGTGGCTTATGCATCTCGGCAGCTAAAGCCCCATGAGGAGAACTACCCTACCCATGACCTTGAGTTGGCGGCGGTGATCTTCGCGCTGAAGATCTGGAGGCATTATCTGTACGGCGAGAAGTTCGAGGTGTTCACTGACCATCAGAGTCTGAGGTATGTGTTCTCGCAGAGAGATCTGAACCTTAGACAAAGGCGTTGGATGGAGTTCATGAAGGACTATGACTTCACCCTGTCTTATCAGCCAGGCAGGATGAATGTCGTCGCCGATGCCTTGAGTCGAAAGGTGGCGGTCAGTACCTTGATGCTGAGGAAGTGGAGGCTCTGGGAATAGGTGCCCGAAGTATCCTTCAGGCTCAAGATTCCCCAGGAGCGAGGGTTGGCAGTGCTTGCGAGTCTGACTGTCACTCCTGCTATCCATCGTCAGGTGACAGAGGCTCAGCATGCGGACCCTGAGTTGCCCCGGATTCTTGCGATGGCTGACGTGGAGTTCGGCGAGGACGGTGCTGCGAGGTTTCGTGGCAAGCTGTACGTCCCAGCGGAGGAGCAGGTTCGTCGTGCGGTGTTACGCGAGGCTCATGGGAGCAGGTACACTGTACACCCGGGTGCGACGAAGATGTATCGGAACTTGCGGAGGCAGTTTTGGTGGCCTGGCATGAAGAGAGATGTCGCCGAATTTGTGGCCAGGTGCCTGATCTGTCAGTAGGTGAAGGCAGAGCATCAGCGACCAGGAGGTACTCTCCAGCCCTTGGATGTTCCTGCTTGGAAGTGGGACCATGTGACCACAGATTTTGTGGTGGGGTTGCCAAGGACCCCGAGTGGGCAGGACAGTATTTGGTTACTGGTGGATCGGCTGACGAAGGTGACACGGTTGCTACCGGTCAAGGTCAGCTGGAGCGTGTCCAGGTTGGCTCGTTTGTACGTGGAGCGGATCGCGCCGTTGCATGGGGTTCCCATTTCGATCGTGTCGGATCGGGATCCGCGCTTCACTTCTGGGTTCTGGAGGAGTTTCCAGCGAGCTCTTGGCACGGAGTTGGCATTTAGCTCGGCGTATCATCCACAGTCAGATGGTCAGTCTGAGAGGACCATTCAGACCTTGGAGGACATGCTGAGATCCTGCTGCCTGGAGTGGCAGGGGAGTCGGATTCATCACCTACCGTTGGTGGAGTTTACCTATAACAACAGCTATCATTCGAGCATCGGCATGGCTCCTTATGAGGCACTGTATGGGCGTCCTTGTCGGACTCCGCTTGATTGGTTTGAGGTGGGTGAGCGTGTTTTGACGGGACCGAAATTGGTGCAGCAATGTGTGGATGTTGTGCACCTGGTTCGTCAGAACATGTTGGCGGCCCAGAGTCGGCAGAAGAGCTATGCTGACCGTAGGAGGCAGCCCCTCGAGTTCGCCGTGGGCGATCATGTATTCTTAAGAGTTTCTCCGATGAAGGGGGTGATGCGTTTTGGACGGCGTGGGAAGCTGAGTCCCCGCTATATTGGTCCTTTCGCGATTGTGGAACGCATCGGTAAGGTTGCTTACCGGTTGCAGTTACCTCCTGAGTTGGCGTCGGTGCATGACGTGTTCCACGTCTCGATGTTGCGGAAGTATATGCCCGATGACTCTCATGTGCTCGAGTTTTCTGTTTGGCCTGAGGTGACTCCAGATCTTTCTCTCCCAGAGTTTCCGATCCGCGTGGAGGATAGGCGAGAGCAGCGCCTGCGGAACAAGGTCATTCCCTTGGTAAAGGTCGTGTGGCAACGACACTATGGTGGTGAGGCTTCGTGGGAACGTGAGGAGGAGATGCGTCAGCAGTTCCCGTATCTGTTTGAGTGAGTCTTCCTCTTCTTTCCGCTTGGGTTCTCAATTTCAAGGACGAAATTCCTTAAGGGGGGAGGGCTGTAATATCCCGGACCTTTCGGATCCTTCTTCGTGGGTCCCGGATCTGGTTTTCGGAGCGTCCGGCTCCGTTGTGTCCGAAATTTCGTTTCGGACATCTTTCATGTTCGGATCGGCGCGATCCGGAGTTGTTTCGGAGGTCTGGAGGCGTTCCGCGACTTTTCCGCGTGTGTTTTCCGATTCCCGGTGTGTGTTTCGGCTTTTCCTTCGGAAGCTCGCTGCGGGCGAACCGGGCGGTTCCCCCAGGCACGAGTGGTACCGTTGCGATCGATGCGTTCCGAGGATTCCAGAAATGTATTTTTCTATTTTTTGGTATTTTTCCAAAAATTTGGATTTTCTATAAAGCCCTAATTCCTTTTCTTTTTCTTTTCTCCTTTCTCTTTCTTCTTCTTCCTCTTCCTCCGTTTCTTCCCACCTTGACACCCTCCTCTCTCCCTCTCTCCCATTCGGGCGCAACGAACCCCTCTCCGGCTACGGACGGCGACGGGGCGACGGCGCGGACGCGTGGGCGACGGTGAGGCGATCTCGTGGGCGTGCGGCGAGTGTGGGAAGCGTGGGGAGTTCGTGAAGCTTCGAGCATTCTTCATGATTCGTGATCGATCCGGTGGAGCATTCGCTCCATTGAGGTAGGGTGACGTTCCTTAGCCTCATGCCGATCTTTTCCGCGATTTATAGGCCGCGGGGAGGCCGAGAGGGGATCGTTTGAGCATTTTTGGGTTTTTCCATGATTTGGGGAGAGCTCGCCCGATCTATGGTTTTGATGCATGATTTCGTGTTTTGATGGCCTAGAATCATGCTAGGGGTCCCCAGGGGTCTTCCCCTTTGTTTTCCCCCTCTCCTATGGAGGCATGGGGGCGTGGTTAGAATTTTTGGGCGTTCTTACCGTTTTCGGCCGCGGACTGAGAACGCGCTATACTCCAGTAGCGCGTTCTTGGAGGTCGCGCTGCCCCGACCGAGCGCGTTCATCAGAGAAGATGAACAGTAGGGCGGTTCGTGTCGCGGTATGGGGTCCTAGCGCGATCATCCTTGTCGCACTAGGAGGACCTAGCGCGATGGTCCTTGTCGCGCTAGGGTTCCCTAGCGCGATGGTCCCTGTCGCGCTAGGGAGACCTAGCGCGATGGTCCCTGTTGCGCTAGGGTTCCCTAGCGCGTTCTTCCGTGTCGCGCTAGGTATCCCCAGCGCGATCTGGCTGTTATTGGGTGTTCCCCTTGGGCCGTGTGTGCGTCCCAGGCACCCCGTGGAGTTCCGTGACCGTGTCTTTGGTGTCCGGAGGTTCCGTTTACCTTGGTTATGAGTTTGGCTGTGGGCGGTGAGTCCGTTTTTCTCCGACTGTGGCCACCGTGCGATGGGGCTGGTGCGTGGGGTGATCCCCACACGTTGTCAGTTTCGGACGTCATTTTCCGTTGACTTGAGAGTCTACTCCTTCAGTGACCCTCCACTAGTCGTAGCCCACCAGTACGAGGTGCTGGTCTCACCTGGGAGTGGTGTACGGGCACCCACCTTTCGAGACGGTTTGTGGACCGGTTCCCGTAGGCCCCTCGTCGGTAGCCAGAGTCCGGCTACAGGGGAAAACCGGTCAGAGGACCAGACCTAGTGACGCAAGGTCTGTGTGTGCACACGTGGTTGGGGGCGGTTGGACCCACGTCGACGGGCGTGACCCCAGCTAGTTACTTGTTTGTGGTTACTTGTACGGTGTTCGCGCCTCGGGTAGGACCTACCACGTCAGGCGGTTCACCTGCGGTGCGATGTAAGACGTCAGGGGACGCTACCGGCTGTGCTTCTAGTGGGTGGTACTCCTATCGAGTACGGAGTGTCAGACTGTCAGTCGTGTGTTTCCGACCTTCGGGTTTTACGATTCGACCGTTGGTTTCGGTCTTCTCGTACCGTGGCACGTGTGTCGGTTTGCGTGCCGTAGGGTCTAGTTCTGTAGAGTACATGGCTTTCCTTTTCGAGGTACTTTCCTACCGCTAGCGTAGTGGTTTCTCGTTTTACGAGGTGAGGTTCGAGTGATCCCTACTGAGTCTTGTTCTGAGACTCATTCCCTGCGTGTTTTCACCGTGTTTCAGGTGAGGCGCCACCTTCGGGGAGCGCGTCATGAGCGCAGCGTGGTGCGGGTGCCCAGAGGTAGTGCCAGAGGTCAGAGCCGGGGTATGCCCCGTGTAGCTGTACTTTCCTTTTTTGTCACTGTACTAGTCGTGGACTGCTGTTATTGTTGTTCTTTATTGTGGACCATGTAAATTGTTAATTTATTTCCTGCTTAACATTATAACTGTTTAATTTCTACAATTATTTGTGATACTTGTGTAGTTTCCACACCATCCTTTTAACCCTTCAGAGTCTTCGGACTCGTGGGTGGCGGTACGAGTCTCGGGTTATCGGGCCTTCCCGGTAATCGGATTCTCGGGTCGTTACATGCCCTCTCCAGAAGCATGTGGTAGCGATGGACGACTCCCATCAGCCACTCAGTAGCACCCTGGTGGTATCGGTGAGAGGAGATCACCGCCCATCGGCCGTACCAGCTAGTAACTATCTGGCGCAGTACTCCATCTAGAATGCTATGATCATCATATCCCTCTCCGACAAACTGCAGTCCAGATGGCTCCAACAGCAACCCGGTCGCACCCTCGGTCTCAACTCGGTGGTGACCGTGCAGGTCCCAGGAAGTGGGACTCAAAGCTATAACTCAGACCCTAAACTGGTCCACCCTGTTGAAAAACCCTAGATAGTCAATGTTGGGAACTGCCTCTAGCGCCAGTACTCTACTGAAAAGTTGGGGTAGCTGTACATTACTACCTTGTACAAACTATCTCGGCCCAGTACAATTGCCCGCTCTAGTCAACGACGCTCTCCAGCAATTGAGGGATCGGCCGCCTCCATGCCGGCCGGGACAAAGCTCCTCATGAACTCGAATAGGTGTCGGTCCAAGGGGAACTCCCTCAGGTAACCTCCAGAACAGTCATAAGTGTAGATTCCTCCCACCACAGAAAGTCTGGCTAGGTCCACTGCTCTGACTGAATCAGTACCCTCGCCAATAGGGCCCTATGCTATTAAAGATCACCCCAAGTCCAACTGGCCTAAATTGGCCATGGTGATAGTCGGTGGGCCCACGGAGGGCATCGACCAGCCAGTCTGCCTCACCCAGTGGTCCTCATCGCCATCTATGTGGCTCTGCGCTTGGTCATCTCTGCCAAACCTCGCCAAAGCTACAAGACAGTTGCACAAGAAAGTGAGCACAAGATGTTAGCAATATACATAAAATGATAGTATGGAAGAAAAAAATGTATAAAGTCTCAACCCGCTTCAACTCCCAAAAGATGAGGCGCACGGGTTGTCCGCCCTCGTCTTCACCACGGACGCACGCCCCATGGGGGGAATTTGTTGTACCCAGACTTTTCCCCCAGAAAAAAGCAAGAAATAGGGGTCCGGGAATTTTCCCGAACACCTTCCAGACGTTATTTGTTCGGCATATTTACGACATGTCAGGTCTGATCGAGGGCCCTAACCGGCTTGCCGTGACTCATGGCATTACCTACAACTAGTGGGGACCACCCCCGACCACCCAGTATGTGGCGTTACCTGCCTTCAACTCGGCCACCCAGGCCAACCCGGGGGTGCCCCCGGCAACAAGTCGCGTCATACGACACCCAGTAACGAGGTCGGACCCAATACTAACACGACCGTCCCGACTGCTGACTCGAGTTAGTCGGACCCTATCCCAGAAGTAACACCCCCAGGACCGGACCTACCTCCCCGGCATGCTGACACTTGGCCTCCATGGTCGGTGCCCGACTGCTCACCTCGAGCTGTGAGCGACCTCCTTCATATACTAGTCGGTGTCTGCCCCTGCCATCCAGTCCAGTGTCACTCGCTCCACCGTGCCTGTAGTTCCCTTTAAGGACCCTCTATAAAAGAATACGTGGACATCCGCTTTATCCTGCACTGATCGGGGGGCCAACACGTATGTCGGGATTGTCCCGTGGCTTGCACCATATGTACTTAGGCCTTTAACGCCTACTTGTAAAGCCTTTACGACATCTATAAGGAAAGAATAGCTAGAAATTCAGTCTTTCTCGTGCATCAGCACCAGTGTTTCCTTGCGACCCTCATTCTGGTCTATGTCTTACCCAGTCACTTGGATACCAATGCTGTCAACATTGTAACGCCCTGGATTTTTGGATCTGGTTCCGCGGGTCGCGGATCGTGTCCGAGTGGGTTTCAGACTTTTTATAATGGTTTTCGGACCCTTTGTCGGTGTGTTTCTGGATTATTCTCAGTCCGTGGTGGTGCGTGGAGCGGTCCCGCCTTTTTTCCAGATTTTGTTTGGGTCGGAATCTATTTTTTAGGGTTTTTTCGAAGTTCTCGTGATTTTCTAAAAAGAAATGGAAAGAAGAAAATAAATATAATAAAATAAAATATTAAAACCCTTTTATCCCCTTCTCTCTCCCTCCGTTCTCTCATCTCTCTCGACTCACTCTCCCTCACCCTCTCGTGTCTCTCTTTCCCTTCCCCGTTCCCACTTCCGGCGGCCATTGACGATGGGGATGATCGGGGCGGAGCGGCGTGCGGTGAAGGCGAGGCCAAGGACGTGCGGCGTTTGTGAGGAGCCGACTGCTTGGGGGATTGCCATTTCAAGGTTTTGGGTGAGGTTAAAGCATCGTTTTAGGAAGGGGGATGGATCCCAGCTCTGCCCGCATGCTTCCCTTCAATTCCATGCCCGTTGAGGTTGAGAGTGGGAGTATTTCGTGTTTTGGGGTTTATGCATGCCGGGGGGTGGAGTGACGATTTTGGCCGATTGAGGCCTTGATTTGTGGTTTAATTGTGGTTCTCCGATCGTAGGAAGGTTTGGGGATGTATTCCCCATGTTTTGCCCTTCGTCCCGCGACGAATGGGCTTCCGATCGAGCTCCGTGTGTGGACTCAGATGATTTCCATGAAACTGGTAGGAAATGGCCACAAAGGTGGCCGTTGTGTCCAGGACTGGGCGGCCAAGGGTCTGGCCGCCCAGGTCTACTGGGTGGCCAAGGGTTGGGCCGCCCAAGGGTGCAGACGGCCAGTGCTTTGGCCGTCCTACGTGTTTTCTGGTGTTTTAAATCCCATTGTCTAGGCGGCCAAAGGGATGGCCGCCCAACCCCCTAGGCAGCCAGGGGAGTGGCTGCCCAGGCCCCTGCCTTGCCCGGGGTGCCTGGGCTCTGGGCGGCCAGGGAAATGGCTGCCCAGGCCTGTGAGTGCCCAGGGGTGGGCGGCCAGGGGGTTGGCCACCCAGCATTGTTGGGCGGCTAGTGGTCTGGCCGCCCAGCCCGCTGGGCGGCCAGTCCCCTTTGGCCCAGGACTGTGGCGTTCTACTGTTTAATGTTCCGGAATGTCCGTAAGAGGGGTGGCCTTGCGGATTGCATGTCTGCGTGGTTCTGTGTGCTCTGTTGGTTCCGGGGTATTAATGTGGGACATCCCTGCCTGTTGGTGGTGTATGGACAGTCACTCTTGTTAAGGTGCAAGGTCCGGATTCAGAGGGGGGGTGAATGAATCTCCCCTATAAAAATTGCCAATTAAAACTATAACTGGAGAATAGTTGCAGAACTTAAACTTAGATGGATTAAGTTAATAAATTGCTCTTCAGAAACAAATAGAAGATCAGATAGACCTTGCTCCTGATCAACTCTATGAAAGCTGGAGAGATGACTCAATTCACGTATTCAAAATAACTCTCTCAAGGCCAGCATTCAATGAAGGGCGTCTAGGCAAAATTCTCACTAGATAGAAAGATCAGACTTATATGAACGATCCTAAGCATCCATCTAGCGGAATCAAAGTAGACAATTAAACCACAGCACACAAAGGATTTTTAGGTGGTTCGGTCCTCCAGACCTACATCCACCCCACACTCAACCCGAGTGTGGATTCCTGCTGATACACAGCTTAACTCGCTGGGCATCACAGCTTACCTACAACCGTTAAGCAACACAGCTTACTGTCCGAGGTATCCACCTCGCCCGCTGAGCCTCACAGCTTGCTGTCCAGAGAAACAGATTCTCTGCAACGTTGACACACAGCTTGAAAGAGAGGATTAAAAGAAAACAAAAGATAAAAATTATAGCACCGGAAAGCTGGAAATGAAACACAAAATGTAGCTCTCGTAGGAGCAGGTCTGGCTTGAATCTGATCTAAATGCCAGGAGGACAGATCTTCAACGAAGGCTTCAATTTCGTCTCCTTGAGCTCTCTCTTCCTCTCACTCTTTCTTTCGAACTCTCAATCTCTTCTTTTACTTCTCACTGCTGCATTTTCTCTCACAGACTTCTTCTGATCTCTCTCTTTTTCTCTCTAGTTCTGCTCTTATGCTTTTCTTCTCTCTTCTTATCAGATTCCGGCTCACTCTTCATTTCTCTGCTGCTCATTCTCTGATTCTGCTTCTTTCTCTTCTCTTCGTTTTTCCGCTTTCCACCTTCTTTGATCATAGAAGAAAGGTTTTATATATCTTCAAGCTTGGGACCCACGAGCTAACAGATTTGGAGTGTGGAGGGAGCACTCCCGCCAAGAAGCTTCAGAAATGTTTTAGCCATGTGTCAAGATCTGGATCTGAGAATCCACGTGGCGACGTCTTTCAGGGACAGTTTGCTTTGGATCACATGCCTTTCTTAACAGGTCACGAACATTTGTCCTGTTAAAATGTCAAAACATTTAACAGTTAAACAGGTATGAATATTGCACAGACTCAATGACGTATATGAACTATGTGCATGGGCCTTGTTTTCATCAAGCTAAAGTGTATACTGACATTATAGCCACTAGCATAAAATATGTACATACCCAATAGCAATCAGTGTGAAAATATGCATAGGCTTTGGGCATGAATGGAAGATGTCCACAGACCTCGGGGTGCTTACAGTGAGACATGCACAGACTCACTTTACGCATAAAGAAGATATGCACCGACCTAATCCCAATTGACACCGATGCACTGACTTAAATGCTCGCAGCACCTAAAGTTGCACAGACAAACACTTCAATGACTTGGTCGCGTGTAGCCATAGAGATTGCACCGACTTAATGAGATAGTAAACATATAATGCATCGAGTATGAGAATGCAAGACGACCAATGCACCAACTTAATGTGAGAGTAAGCTGGACCTGCACCAAGGGAATCGTGCAAGAAGAAGTATAGCACAGACTCACTATCGTGCAGCGCTAATGTTTGCACCCACTTGATCGAAAGTGCAACACTAGGCTAGGAATGCATTGACGTTGAAAACTCCTTAGACTTAAGCTTGCACCGACTCTACAGTGTAATGCACAGACCTTGTACGGACATTGCACCAAGGCAAAAGTTGCACAGACTCTAAGCCACATAAGACGCAAAGTGAGACGCAGGATATGCACCAAGTCTAAGACATATGAGATGCAAGGTTAGACGGACACATGCACTGACCTAAGCCATATGAGACGCAAGATAAAACGGACACAGAATGTGCACTGACTTGCGTCTGCCTACTGCAAAGATTGCACACACTATATGACTGCACTGACTTTGGTGTATCTACCATAGAGACGTGTACTGAGTGCACATATGCACCGACCTTGTATATATGCCTAGACGGAACATGAGATGCACTCGAACTTAGCTTTACTGCAAGACATCAATGCACAGACCTGGTTCGCTGGAGATACGGCATATGCACAGACCTACAATGCGGCCTAGTGGACATATGCACCGACTTAATGCTAAATGCAGATGCTGCACTGACCTGAGTCCTTTGACATCTAAACTTGCACAGACCAAATGCAAGCACAACTCAGACGTGCACAGACTTCATACGGCAGAACTAGGGTTAATATGCAGTGAAGTCACCCTTATGAACAGCCAGTGCACTGAGTCATTCTTAGAGCATGTTCTGACAGATATTCATACTGCTATAAGAATGATGAGATCAATAATAAATGCATCAAGATTATATCATCAAGGATATACATATATAATGAGACATAATATTTGTCATCATCAAAACTCCATAACCACATGGACACAACAATCTCCCCCTTTTTGATGATAGCAATATTATCAGTCACAGCAATAAATTCGACATGATGATTAAGCTAGTATGAAGTATACATAAGCATGCACCATAGAAGAACACTGTCAGAGAACTAATGACTCACAAAATTATTCTCCCCCTTTGACAACATCAAAAAGGAAGGACCACTCAACTGTTGAAAGACACAAAGATCTCCCCCTGAATGAATTGTCAATTATGCAAAATGATTTACTGTCTATTATACTCCCCCTGAATAGAGTCTCCCCTTTGAGTAAGCAGAAGGAGTGGAATGATAATAATGAGCAGCGAACCACAGGGACATTCAAAGTGAAGTAGACATTTAGACAATTCAGATTAAGAAAGTCAGGTGAAGTAGGTCACATGTGCAATCAAGAATCAGTTCATATCATGACGAAAGAGCATTAAGCACAGAAATTTAGGCTAGATTTTCAAAGAATAGAAGATTTTCAATAAGATACTTATTTCATAAATCTGAATAAATGGATGGTTCAGACTCTTCCATTATAGGAGCTTATGAATTTTTATTTGAACATCATGGTTTAAATATGATGTATACACAGTTTGTCAATAAAGTTCTATACTCATATCTGAACATCAATGTTTAATAAAAGTGAACCAAGCCCTCATATTTATATCTTGATTAACCTCCCTTCATCTTACTCAGTCAATTTCAATGACTTCTTTAGAAATTACAATCATTAGTATTGAGGTTAAACACCATGAAGGAATTCAGATTTGGTTCATGAGGATCAGGCATACTTCTTCAAATAATTTCAGATTTTTCTTTTTGCACAATACAAGTTTTCATAGCAAGTTTACCATGTGCAATTAAGTTCAGTACACACCTTGTAACTAGAGGATACACGTCGTTTGGACGCCAATATCCCTAAGCACTTAGTATGACTAACTGTCATACTTCAGAGATAGTATTGACACCTCATGATATACTTCACTTTATTTCATTGATAAGTGAGGTATATTTCTCAATATTCAAGCCATTGCTCTGCCTGGATTTTCAATGAATTTTATTTAGCAGAGTTAATTATGGCATTTCATGACACAGTCCTCTATACTTCATGGTCAATGGACATGATTTCTCAGTGACCAAAATCATTGTTCTGATAGAATTTACCCTTAGGAACATTTCAGATTCATCAGATGTTTAAAAATAATACCGATTTCATATAATTCAACCAAATAAAGCCATGACTTTAACATATTCAGATTTCAGAAGATTTTATAAGATTCAAAATGAAATAGTTGATTAAAGTTTATTAAAGTTAACTCAGATATTTTCAAGATATTCATAGCCAAGCTCAATGAATACATTAGACTTAAACCAATCTGATCTTTTAGACATTCATAAATCTGTATAATAGAAGATTCTTTAATGAATTGGTTTTCAGATTTATGGTCAAGGTATACGAATTGAAATCTTCTCAATTTTCTGAATTTTCAATGAGATTCAACAGCAGTCAAGTTGTGAACTGCACAAGAGTTTCAAGCATGTAACAAAGATGAGCACAATAATGAAGGTGTCGACATTTGACAAATCATTTTCAAGATGATGTCGACTTACTGTGACGACACTTCCAATCAAGACAATTAATAGGTGCAGCAAAGAATGTATCAAAGAGAATCAGAGATATCCAGAGGTCCATCAGACAGATTTATTCAAGAAAGACCAGCTCCCCCTCAGTAGATTCAAAATCAAATCAGAGTCAAGTTCAGATACGTGAAATGGATGATCTCAAGATAAGGATGGGAGTTTTAGTTGACTGACTGAAATAACAAGAAACTAGATGAATAGCCAGCAGTACACAATCTTATTATATACTCTCCCTTAATGAATGCACTTAATCTTTTCAATATGAGTGATGTGCAATGAATTCTGAAATAAGTGTATGCATTTGACAACATGTATGCAATGCATTTGATTTTCAATAACTGAATGTCACACAAATGTGTAAGCAATCAATTAACATATGTAATTCACATATATGCACAAAATTGCAGATTATGCTTATGAGTCCATAGTCTTCTCTATGTATACAATCAAATGTCAAAACAAATGAAAGAACATGTATGTATGAAACCTTTGACCAATCAGGTTTAACATGATATGCAGTTTCAACTGAACAACATGAAAGATGCAAATGTTACCTGAACAATGCAAGAATGGGGTTTTACCATTTTGGGTGTCTTGGTTTATTTACCCCTCTTTATTTTTCAGCTCTAAGGCACTCATGCAAACACAGAACCTCATTATGCAAGTTGAGGTACCCAAGAATTCTTGGGTCCTCCATGGTCAGTAGCACCCCTGAATGGTGCTCTCCATAGTTTTTGAGCATAAGAGTCATCGAATTTCATCATGAAACAGTTAGACATAGAATGTCCAAACTGTCCATAGTGATTACAAGAATTCTGACTATTTTTCATGTTCACATGAGAATTGAATTTATGTGCATGAACACGATTGCTTCTGTTTTTCACATGCAAGTTTGATCTCTTTTTTTATTAACTAGCCAACAGTCAGCAGCCATGTGACCTGATTTCTCACATTCAAAGCATGAAAGATTTTTTCTTTTATCAATCAAATTATTTCTAGGAGCAGCATAGAGAACAGGGAATTTTACAGATTTAGAGTTCAATCTATTTCCCTGAGCATGTCATCAGTCCTTGACTATATGACTATGCTTTCCACATTCAAAGCACCTAATGTGCTTTCCCTTAGAACCAAGGTTATTTCTTTCAAAAATATTTTTGTTAACAGGGTAATTAACAAATCCAGACTGAAATTTCTTTCCCTGATTATGCCAACATTCAGCAGCAATGTGGTCCAATTTGTCGCAATGAAAACATTGAATGTTCTTCTTATAGTTTACATGATTTTTAGCATGAACATTCCTATCATGTAATTTTCTAGCATTGAGGTCATCATGTTCCATTAATTTGCATTCATGCATGCGATGACCTACTCTATTACAGTAAAAGCATTTGAATCTCTTGTTTTGAACATGAATTCTATAAGATTTTAATTCATCCTTCTTCATGATAAAACAATCATCCATCTCATGATCAAATTTACCACAATAAAAACACTTAACATTTTTTCTTTTATCAGAGAACATATTGGTCTGAGATTTTTCAGCATGTAATTTATTCTTCTCCTTTTTCAAATTTTTATTATGTTTTTGAGTTTTAACTGTAGTAAATTTCCTTGGAGATGTCCTAGAGGTTCCAGCTACATCAGTGCTTAGGACAAATATGGTGTAAAGCTAGTTCCTCATGACCCTTTTTGTTTTAGAAAAGTTATCGGTCTCCTTACTTTGATTGCTTACTTTATCTTTCAAGAAATCTTTTGATTTCTCTTTACCTTTGAGAGTTTTTGACAGAGAGTTTTTCAAATCACAAATTTCCTTTTATAGAGAAGTAATGTGTAATTCATAACTGGCAATCTCATGTTCACTGTAATTAATACATTCACTTAGCACTTTGTTAGCAGTCTTATATTTCTCAATTTCTTGTTCCAGATTGCTCAGTTGTTTTGATTATGCATTACAGACAGTTTTCCCTTTTTCTAAGGCAAGCAATCTTTCAGTCATAGCAGAGTTCAACAGCTTCAGTCCTTCATTTTCTTTTATCAATTGCTCATTCTGAACTAGTTCATTAATTAGGACATGATCACCTCCTAATGATTTCAGCTTGTTTTCTAGCTTAGAATTCTTGACAGCAAGTTTATTATTATCAGATTTCAGTTCACTCAGTTTCAAATTAACATGATCGAGCTCTTTTATCAATTTCTCATTATCCACAAAATTCAAAGTCTGATGTTTATCAGATGAGTTCAATTTATCCTCCAATTCAGAAATTTTTGAATATAGTTCATCATTCTCATTTTTCATCAGAACCATATGTTCCTCTTGCTTGACAAGTTCAACTTGATTTTCTTCTTGAAGTCTTTTAACCTTTTCATTTTTCTCTACAATCTGTCTTTTGTAGATTTCATTCTTAGACTTCAGTTCATTCATTTCTGAAACAATATTTTCAAAGCCTTCCAATTGTTTCTTACAATTCTGAATATCAGTCAAGCAATCATCATGAGACTTTTTCAGTTTTGAACAATTTTCACATGGTAGTTTAGAGCCGTTTTGATCAATCTTTTTCTTTAGCTTTTTATTTTCAGATTGCATTTTCCTAGATTTCTCTAGCAGTTCATCATACATCTCTACCAGTTCATCAAATGAAATATCTTCTGATTCAGTGCTTACCTGGGATGTTGTTTCTTCAGTTTGATCAGAGTTATGATCATCCCTATTGACCATCAAGCATTGATCCTCTTGCTCCCCATTTACAGTAGTTATTATATTCAAGATTTCCTTTCTAAAAGCGCACCTTATAACAAAAGGAAATCTGTCAGAATTAACTACAGCTTTCAAAATATTGAGAACTGTGACGTTATCACGGTTCTTTACTCTGTCCTCTCTAGACCACTTGGTCTCATCATGAGATAATAGGTGTGGGCCTTTTGAAACCAAACTCCGTAGATTAGGGTCAATGGAATTTATATAAACAAATAGACCGCCTAACCAATTACTGAAATTAGAACCATCAAATGCAAACGGACGAGCCATTAAGACAGATAGCAAACAGGTTCAACGCACAAAGCAATCGATAAGAAATGCACCAATAACAATTAACTAAGACTGTTAAACTGCAGCCAAAAATAGCACCAAACGTTGACAGGATCCTCTGCAGATCGTTGCATCTGATGAACCAGAACCTTCTCTGATACCAACTGTTAGGGTGCAAGGTCCGGATTCAGAGGGGGGGTGAATGAATCTCCCCTATAAAAATTACCAATTAAAACTATAACTGGAGAATAGTTGCGGAACTTAAACTCAGATGGATTAAGTGAATAAATTGCTCTCCAGAAACAAATAGAAGATCAGATAGACCTTGCTCCTGATCAACTCTATGAAAGCTGGAGAGATGACTCAATTCACGTATTCAAAATAACTCTCTCAAGGCCAACATTCAATGAAGGGCGTCTAGGCAAAATTCCCACTAGACAGAAAGATCAGACTTATATGAACGATCCTAAGCATGCATCTAACGGAATCAAAGTAGACAATTAAACCACATCACACAAAGGATTTTTAGGTGGTTCGGTCCTCCAGACCTACATCCACCCCACACTCAACCCGAGTGTGTATTCCTGCTGATATAGAGCTTAACTCGCTGGGCATCACAGCTTGCTTACAACCGCTGAGCAACACAGCTTGCTGTCCGAGGTATCCACCTCGCCCGCTGAGCCTCACAGCTTGCTGTCCAGAGAAACAGATTCTCTGTAATGCTGACACACAGCTTGAAAGAGAGGATTAAAAGAAAACAAAAGATAAAAATTATAGCATCGGAAAGCTGGAAATGAAACACAAAATGTAGCTCTCGCAAGAGCAGGTCTGGCTTGAATCTGATCCAAATGCCAGGAGGACAGATCTTCAACAAAGGCTTCAATTTCCTCTCCTCGAGCTCTCTCTTCCTCTCACTCTTTCTTTCGAACTCTCAATCTCTTCTTTTACTTCTCACTGCTGCATTTTCTCTCACAGACTTCTTCTGATCTCTCTCTTTTTCTCTCTAGTTCTGCTCTTATGCTTTTCTTCTCTCTTCTTATCAGATTCTGGCTCACTCTTCTTTTCTCTACTGCTCACTCTCTGATTCTACTTCTTTCTCTTCTCTTCATTTTTCCCCTTTCCACCTTCTTTGATCGCAGAAGAAAGGTTTTATATATCTTCAAGCCTGGGACCCACGAGCTAACAGATTTGGAGTGTGGAGGGAGCACTCCCTCCAAGAAGCTTCAGGAATGTTTTAGCCACGTGTCAAGATCTGGATATGAGAATCCACGTGGCGACGTCTTTCAGGGACAGTTCGCTTTGGATCACATGCTTTTCTTAACAGGTCACGAACATTTGTCCTATTAAAATGTCAAAACATTTAACAGTTAAACAGGTATGAATATTGCACAGACTCAATGACGTATATGAACTAATGTGCATGGACCTTGTTTTCATCAAGTTAAAGTGTATACTGACATTATAGCCACTAGCATAAAATATGCATAGACCCAATAGCAATCGGTGTGAAAATATGCACAGGCTTTGGGCATGAATGGAAGATGTCCACAGACCTCGGGGTGCTTACAGTGAGACATGCATAGACTCACTTTATGCATAAAGAAGATATGCACTGACTTAAATGCTCGTAGCACCTAAAGTTGCACAGACAAACACTTCAATGTCTTGGTCGCGTGCAACCACAGAGATTGCATCGACTTAATGAGATGGTAAACAGATAATGCATCGAGTATGAGAATGCAAGACGACCAATGCACCGACTTAATGTGAGAGTAAGCAGGACCTGCACCAAGGGAATCGTGCAAGAAGAAGTATAGCACAGACTCACTATCGTGCAGCGCTAATGTTTGCACCCACTTGATCGAAAGTGCAACACTAGGCTAGGAATGCATTGACGTTGAAAACTCCTTAGACTTAAGCTTGCACCGACTCTACAGTGTAATGCACGGACCTTGTACGGACATTGCACCGAGGCAAAAGTTGCACAGACTCTAAGCCACATAAGACGCAAAGTGAGACGTTGGATATGCACCAAGTCTAAGACATATGAGATGCAAGGTTAGACAGACACATGCACTGACCTAAGCCATATGAGATGCAAGATAATTAAGACGGACACAGAATGTGCACCGACTTGCGTCTGCCTACTGCAAAGATTGCACACACTATATGACTGCACTGACTTTGGTGTATCTACCATAGAGACGTGTACCGAGTGCACATATGCACTGACCTTGTATACATGCCTAGACGGAACATGAGATGCACTCAGACTTAGCTTTACTGCAAGACATCAATGCACAGACCTGGTTCGCTAGAGATGTGGCATATGCACAGACCTACAATGCGGTCTAGTGGACATATGCATCGACTTAATGCTAAATGCAGATGTTGCACTGACCTGAGTCCTTTGACACCTAAACTTGCACATACCAAATGCAAGCACCACTCAGATGTGCACAAACTTCATACGGCAGAACTAGAGTTAATATGCAGTGAAGTCACCCTTATGAACAGCCAGTGCATTGAGTCATTCTTAGAGCTTGTTCTGACAGATATTCATACTGCTATAAGAATGATGAGATCAATAATAAATGCATCAAGATTATATCATCAATGATATACATATATAATGAGACATAATATTTGTCATCATCAAAACTCCATAACTATAGGGACACAACAACTCTTGTGTCGGGCCACTCGTGTCTGTTGACACCCGTTTTAGCCCACAAGTCGCGTTATTTCTCTTTATTCGTCATTTTGATGTCCCGAATTACCAATTATTTTGGAGCCTTCTTTGGACGGATTTCGAGCCCATTTCATTGTTCCCTAGCCTTTGAACTTCGGAGATCATGATTTCTTATAGCCCTGGAGCTTATCTTATCAACTTTCGGTCTTCCAAATTGACTCACGCCCCATTTTGGTCGGCTTCCATCAAGCATTCGGCTCTCTTTCGCTGCGTAGTCCTGAAGACGGTCCTTTTACATCCCTTTCCTTTCCTCTATTCAAAATGTGTCCTTCACCAAAGTTGTTCACCTTTCAAAGCTCTACAATTTCTTCTTATACAGCATTAACTAGTTCTGCACCAATTTCAAGTTATTTGTGTTTTTCCGGTGTGTTATTCACCTGTGTCCCAGAATTTTCTCTCTCTATTCTAGCCCCATTTTCTCCATCTTCTGATCATCTTTTCATCTTCCTCTCTTCATAAAAGTTATTCATCGTTTAGTTATCTACAATTTCTTCTTCTACCACTTTCACTAATTCTACACCGTTTGGGAGATATGATCAAATTTCCAAAGTCGCGCGAAGTAGCAGCCAAACGGTCGTGCAAACAACCGTTTCTTATTGCAAACGGTTCCTTAGCGGCCTTACAATAGACCGCTAAGCAAACCGAGAGTCCAGTCTGCGTTGGACTCTGCTCCGTTTCTGTGCGCCGTGGCCCCCTTGCAGAGCCTCCTCACCTCTTTTCCTTTTATCCTTATTCATCTGAGACTGGTCTAGACACCACTCCATCTTGTTAAGTCACTTTCAAGCTTTGCTATCCTTCCTTATCTGTCAAAAGAGGACAACAAATCTCATGTTCATTAAGATCGCCTCCGACAGCTACTTTTACAAAGGTCGCAAGGTAATATGTTTGCGTAAGTATGCATTCTTATGCGATTTTATCCTTATTCACGCACAGTTTTCAACATGAAGTGCTTCTTAACATGATTAATATTGCTATTTTAGACCTGTATCTTAAGCTTTTATTTAATCAAGTCAATTTCAAAAAGAATATTTAGACTTGCTATGCAGCACTTTGGCTAATAAGAACCCCGCGCTAGGAGTTCGACATTCCCTCCCCGCTTGTTAAGGGCAACCCTTAACTGGGCACTCCACACATTTCACGGCATCCTTAGTCGGCCTCCTTTGGGGAAACACTGTTGCTGCTTTGGCCATGCCATGGGTATGCATGAAAGTCTTTTCTTTTCTTCACTCGGCCAAGTGCGGGGGCAAGAGGTTGACGGATAAGATGACTGACCTAGGTACTCCCCGATACGAGAGGAGTCTCAAATAGGGGCAGTCTTGACCCAAAACAAAGTGAGCTTTTCATAATTTATCTAGCCATAAAAGGGCTATTATGAAAATCAAAGTCAAAATTCCATAAATTCAAAATCTTGAAATAAAGGCATGGCAAGAGAGGCAAAGTCCCCGTAGGGAAAACCCTGGTCGTATGCATGTCAAGGGTCTAAAAATCAAAGGCACAAAGTCTCGGCGCAACATACCGCCTCTTTGAGGGGTAGTACCTTGGAAAGAATTCGAGTCTTGATATCTCCCATCCTGTATAAGGCTTGTCTCCAATTTTTCTTCTCTTCTCCCTTCGAGGCTGAATGTTCCTCAGGTATAGCCTTAGTAGGAGCACTGTTAACCATGGTCAGTCAGTTCTAGGGCGTCACCCTTCAATGCAGGCCCGGCTTTGGGCAGTTCTTTAGCAAAAGGGAAAGGAACAAGGACCCCTAGTCAGTGGTTTAAACATCCCTTGGATGCTGCAACTAGCAATACCTAAACCAAAATCTAAAAAAATCGAATATCTTCTAAAATCCAAAAAAAATTGAATATTTTCCAAAACCCAAAAAAAATAAAAAATTTTAAAGCACATAAAAATTTGCATACTCCAAAAATCTAAAAAAAATTGCATTGTATTTCTTCTAATGGTGTTGTTTTGCAGGGACATTTCTTTTTACAAGGACCAATAACTTGGGATGAGTCCTCTTCTCACCCACATCATTAATGACTCACGTCAATCCTCATGATTTGCCATTCTGGGCACTCTCAATTATCATCTCTCTATCCTTCAGAGTGATTCTTGTCGATTCATGTCGAGTCCGATTAATCCTGTCATTCTGAGCAATTCACTGCCAAATCTCTTGATTACTCCGGCCGCCCTACGCATCATTCTCCTACAAGACATTCATGTCAACTCTCATCTGGGCATTCTAATCATTTCAATCCAAATCTTTCAACAGATTAGTCAAGTTGGTCCTCCTCATGGCTTAAAAGAAACAATGCCAAAGCTTTGATGATATATTTTCACACTTTGATATCATGCCATAATGATCAATGCGTTGATGTTTTACTATGCCATGCTTTGATATGCTTAATGATGCCTTGGTTCATGCTTAAACTGCTTTAATTGCTTTATCTTTTGTTATATCTTGGCTAATGAATTTTTGAGCGCAGGAAGCTCTGGGTCCCACCGTCCGCGCATCATCATCCAAGCCCCACGGTGTTCGCATTCCATCTCAGTTCCCTCTGTGCCTATCACCATCTCCATGTATGCATTTTACTGTATGTTACATACGCTATTAGATTATATCAAGGACCTTGTGGCTTTGGTAAATCTGAAATTTGAGTTCCCCTTCATCAAAAATAATGATGATTCCAGAGGGGTCTTAAGTCACATGGATAGGTCATTGAGCCGTCCAAGACTGGGAACGATGGTTCCCTTTTATGAATTGGTGCGCGGATAAACAGGCTTCGGCTTAGTATCGGCTCACAAAATCGATTTCTTGACTCGGTCTTGGCAGCTTAACAATATTATCCTTGATTATCTTATATTTTTATTTGATTTATTTTTCCCTTTAAACCCAGCATGCATTCATGTAGGACTTTGAATTAACTTTCGAAAATAATTCTAATAACTTGATTTTGAAGGTCAATTGATCATTAATTTTTAAGATTTGAGATATTCCATGCCGAATTGTGTCCTCGGTTTGCCTTGTTGCCGTTTTGGGCTGTTTCCTTGAAAACTCCTTTATTTAGATTTCTATCCTCTTAATTCAATCATTTTCCTCTGATCTACCTTGGCTGCAGCACGTCCACATCGGCTGGTAACCGCTCTCCAATGGTGAAACCTACATGTTTGTGACCTGGGGTACTTCCACCGCGTTGAAAGTTGATCATCATCTTTTATCTCCTTCGTGCCCGCGTGCACACCTCCTCCTTTTATCCAAACAATTGTTACTTTCATTGAATCTCCTCAAGATTGTATCATTTCGAGCTTTTGATTCAGTTCCTATCAAGTGATGTTGATTGCGTGTCTCATCACACCTTGACATCTGCTTTTTAGTTCGCTCTCACTTCAATCCTTTACACTTCATTTCTCTATGCTCCACTCCATTGCACTTCATTCCACTTCATTTCATTCCATTCTGGCTTACTCTCTTGCTCTGTTGATTTGTTTTGCTTCTCTTCTTCTTTTTGTTTTGATGTGTGATAAAGATGATAAGTAAAAATCAAAGATCTCAATCAACCCAAGGACATGTGAACCATGAACCTAGGCAACCAGAACAAGCTCTAGCATGGGCATGCTATCTCAATCATCAAACTAAACTAAGGAAATAAAGAAAAACACACGCCGGGGCGTGGAGCAAAAGCAAATAAAAACACACCGCAAGGGTGGAGCAGGGAAAGAGAATAAGAGATATGAGAGAGAGAAAGCTAATGCCCAATACTAAGAAAGAACGTGATCGCCACCAAAGTAGAAACAAGCCAGAGACTTGAAAATACCTTGGAAATAGGTGGATGAAGCACCCGCCCACGGGAGAGAGAAAATCAGGGAAATCTGCAGATCAACAGAATGTAACGGCCGAAAGCCCACGCGTCACTGAGAAGTGACGGTCGCTCGATGAACCGCTATATGAATCTGACGCGCCTGCACAAGACCGTCAAATAACCTGCAGTAATAGCTTGTGGATTCTTTTAACTCCAACTCCTTCCAGCCGGCCAGAAGACTTGGGCCTCGTGTGGTGAACCTGTAAACCTGCCAAAGAACGTGAAAACACAAGAAAATAGACCCAAATTAGCCCTTTAAACAATATAGCATCAATTCTTCAATAAACTCAATAGCATGCAAAAGGAAAGAAAGTACCGGGGAAGTTTTGTTTTTTAACCCCTCTGGACGTTTTAAAAAGATAGGAGGATGTTTAGATGATGAAAAACTAGGGAGAACGTGGAAAAAGAAGAGGGACAATGCTTTTGATGAAAGGGAGATAAGGAAGAACACAATATGTAATGATGAACTTTGAAAATCAATGGAACGAATACTCCCTTCACCGTGAAGCAGATGAACGTGAAAGACAATTCTCCTAGGTCAGATGTGACTCCAGAATGCGGCAGCACTTCGACGCGAACTCCAGATCTTCCTCCTTCGGGCCATGAAGTTAAGGGTGCTATTTATAGACCCTCAAACTCTCCGGTCGAGCAGAGGATAATCCAGCAAGATAAGAGGATAACTCTTAGCAAATCCTGAAGATAATATCACCAAGAGTCCATAGAAACAAACAGAAGGTTCTGAGGATCAGATTTGGAAGAGAAATCAACAATTCAAGCTCTTATCTCGACCACGAGTAGCATAGAAAAGGCCTGAACTGCCAGGACTCTCTGTTGGATGTAACGGCTGGTCGACAGACCGCTACATGAAAATAACGCGCCAGGGAACGTCCGTTACATTCAACCTTATCTCAAAAGAGATAAGATCAACAGGAAGAAGATCAAACAAGTTGGACTCTCGAAGGAAAGTAACGGCCAAGGCTGGACGCGTTGGAATAAATAACGGCTGCACGACAGACCGTTAGATTCAATGGATAAGCAAGAGGATAAGCTTTAGAACAAAGGCCTCAAACTTTAGGACTCTTCAATAAGTAACGGCCCAGGGATCATGCGTTATATGGAAGTAACGCCCCCAGGGAGGACCGTTATTAACAATGAGGATAAAAAAAGGTGCAAAGCTTGCTAAGCTCATCGAATAAAAGGCCACAATAAACCACACTCCAACCAAGGAGAAGACTCAAGAAACAAGCTTCAAACTGATCAAGGAGACTCGATGAAGAGTGAACAACTCGGAGCATCATATGGATAAACAAGGAGATGACCCAACTTATTGGTCATAAAACGGGTGTCAACATATGCCTCTCCTTAACGCCCTCTTTGCAGGGGAGCGAGTGGAGGTGAAGCGGAAATGAAATGGAACATGGAGATGAAGCGGAAATGAAGCGGAGTGAGCGAAAAAGTGGGCGTTAAGGTAAACGACACCCGTTCTTTACCAACAAGCGATAGGAACTTTCTGGAAAACTTCGAACTGATCACAAGGAAAAAGCCAACCAAAGGACGCATGTCTGGAGGAACTAACAACTAAGGAAAGGAAACACGGCTAGCCGCCGGAGGCAACGGAAAGGAAAGAGAACTGACTAAACTCCAGACATGAATCTTCAGCCAACCAAATCGAGCGACGAGATCAAAGGAAACCTTCTAATTCAGAGTGGAATAATTCTCCTCATTCGAGATCAAGAATACAGCTATTCACCATCATCAAGATATCTTGAACAGATGAAGCACATGAATGCTCAAAAGATGCGTATGATGCATGCTGGGCTAAAGAAAAAGAAATCTTTAAAACGAATGCAAAGAAAGATAAAATATCAAGATACTCGAGAATAATATTGCTAGACCGAGAAACCAGGGTCAGGACACCATCTGCAACCACGGCGTGCAAGACAGAACCATCGTCCCCAAATTTTTCCAACCTAACGGCCTATCCAACGATTAAACATGTGAACTTAGATCATCATCATTTTTGTTTAAGGGGAACATCAGATCCTGGAACACACGAATGACCAGCCGGTTCTCGAGATAATATATCATAGATATATAGTAATGCATTAAGGGATAAGGGAAAGAGATACAATACCTGACTTACCTGCCTGATGAACGACAAAGCGTGATGCTTCATTCATGAGAAAGAGCTTAGCCAATAACAATATGAGCATGAAACAAGGCATAACCATTTGTACGTGTGATAATCATCAACAATGAACATTATGGCAGAAAATGCAATCATTTAAACATCAAATAGACTATTTCATTCATCAAGAAACTTGCAAGTTTGTAACGGTCTACTTAGAGGGCGTCACATAAAGTAACGGCCAGGGAAGAGCCGTCATAAACTAAGCGGTTCACATTCTCCAATGAAACAGTTCAAATTCATGTAACGGTCAGAATAGTACGCGTCAGAGAGTGTAACGGTCAAACGACAGACCGTCACATTTCCTGAGCGTTCAAAAAAAAACAAACCGAACGGCCCACGGCCTCATTCATTCATCACATTCAATCCATCAAACGCCCAGAAGAAACCCCAATCGAGAGCCACCGGCGACCACCGTCTTCGCCCAAGAAGGATGGTCGGCGACGAGGCCCCACAGCCAATGAAGAAGAGGGAGAGAGGGAAGAAGAAGGCGATCCGGCGGTTCCACCGCCGTATAGAACGTGAAGTGGCACGACAGCCGGAGGAAGAAGAATCGAGGAGGAGACCTCCAAGGGTAGAAGAAGAGGCACCAACGGCCGAGGAGGACCAAGGAGAAGCTCCCCTGGACGAGGGAGAACCCAAGGAACAAGAGAAAAAGAGGAAGAGGGGCCAAGACCATGAGGTAGGCCTCCGCCCTAAATTTTTCAAAATTTTAATTTTTTTGTGTTTTAGTATGAATGCATGTGGGGTTGGGGGGTAGAAAATGGGTCCATGAACCCATTAGGATCATGTGTAGGCCTTTTGGCCAAAGTGGGAGAGCCATGGAATGCAAAGGAAAAACACCCTCTAGCAGGGAATGTGACGGTCCTTCCAGTGACCGTCACAGGCCTAACGCATCACCATAGATGCGTTAGAGCCATGTGACGCCCCTTACCAGGGCCGTTACATGCGCCAGAGGCCAGAACTATTTTTTAGGTTTTTAATTATTCAATTTTTGTTTTGTTTTCATTTTATAAATGCTATGCAATAATTTTATGATGCATTTGACTAACTTATGCTCTAAATGAATGCAGGGAAAGAGACGGACGAGGATATCTTGGCTTCAGATCCGGGCGGTGTACCAGGCACTGCCCGATTACCAGAGAGAGAGATTGGCCGGCATGGGATTCGCCGAGGTGCTGAGCATCGAGGTGACCAGGATGGACACGCCACTGCTGTACGCGCTGCATGAAAGATGGGATCCGATTAGCAGGGCGTTCATCTTCCCGTGGGGTCACATGATCCCCACGCTGGAAGACATGGCGAGGATTGCCGGGCTGCGAGTCCACGGAGCCGCAGTGACAGGATGGACCTAAAGGAACTACCGAGAGATGGCCCAGGAGCTGCTGGGGCTGGATTTGATCAGACCGGGGCAGACGTCATCACAGCTCTCGAGATCAGTACTACAGGAGAGCTTAGGACTGAGAGGAGCAGCGATAGCTGTGGGTGAGCTACCAGAGGAGCATCTGGGTAGAGTGATAGACCAGGTGCGCCCACGAGTGGCGGCAGAGGCGGGACCGGAGGGAGATCGCACCCTGAGGTGGTTCTTGATGCTATTGTTCGGGAAGCTCTTGTTCGCGACTCGAGCAGATGTGATCAGCTGCAGGCTGCTGCCGATGCTCGAGGATCTGGGCAGAGTTGGAAAGTACGCATGGGGAGCGACAGTGCTAGCCTTCCTGTTCGAGTCTCTCAACACAACGGACCGACAAACGATGCTGGGTGGCTTCTCACCTTTTCTGCAGGTAAATGCAATTTAAATGCTTCTATTATGATTATGCAAATGATTATGAAAATGATTATGCAGTTGACTGACTTAACTAAATGCAGTTCTGGAGCTACATGTACCTCCCGGGCATCGGACAGGGCACACTACTCCATGCCGGTCGCATCCCGATCGCCAGGCGATGGGTGGTCGCGAGGGACCCGGGGTCGATCATCAGATTGACCCGGGCGATCCAGGATGATTGGATTCCTTCCCGCACACGGCGGTAAGCCCAAAACTCATAAATGCTTTCTAAATGATTTAAATGCTTTTATATGCTTCTTAAATGATGATAACCGGACTAACATGCTGATGGATGGATTAACATGCTTCAGGTGAGATGGACCCCGTACAGAGGCGAGAGTTACGAGGGATAGCCATGGGTGGAGGCAGCCCTCTCGTACCGGGGACGAGACATATGGTTGCACTGCATCCATATCATCGAGCCTCTTCATTATCGGCTGATTCTGAGGACTCGGGGACTACACCAACCTGAGGTGACATTCCCACGCCGCAGTGACGACCACCCGGGGAAATCAGCGAAGGGAATCAGTGGTGACATAGATTGGTGTGCCCGGAAAGCAAAGTACGTCCATGACTGGAATAAGCGGGGCAGAGCAGTGAAAGAGCGGGATGAGAGCGATGAGGCATACTTGAAGGCCTTCGCTCGACTGTACGGGGACCGGGTGTACCGAGGTACCCGACACCGGTATGCAATTTCTAAACTCAAAACTCTGAATGCCTTTTATAAAAAATTTTATCCTATATGCACTGACTCACATGCTTCTAAAAATGCAGCTAGACCCTGAGGGAAGGATAGCCGAGCTCGAGGGGCTTCTTCATGCCACCGTCCAGCAGCGGGACGAGTACCGGACTGCCTTGGAGCTCCTGGTAAGATTCCCAGAACCTTGGACTTAAAATAATTATGCTTTATGATGCTAATGATGCAAATGCAATTGACTGACCATGACTTCTAAATGCAGCGGGCCGAGGGAGCCCAAAGAGCGGGACCGGATGCCCCATCGTCATCCTCACAGCCTGCCGGAGGCAGGGCTGAGCGAGACGCCGAGTTTGCTCGAGCAGTTGCTCGGGCCGAGGAGGCGGAGGCCACCCTCGCGGAGCGGGTAAGATGCTAAATGCTTATGCAAATTAAATGCTTATGCTTACATGCCTATGCTTATGAAAAATGAAATGCTCATGTGACTAACTATATGCAACGCAAACTACAGGCGAGAGAGCTAGCCGCAGCAGTGGCCGAGGCAAGGCTGGCTCGAACGGAGGCAGAGCGTCTCCAGGCAGAGATGGAGCGAGGACGATCGGAGGCGAGCAACTCCGGACAGAGCTAGCTCGGTCACAAGCTGAGGTGGAGAGACTCCGAGCCGGGACGGCGGACTTGGATCGTTATCGGACCGAGGCACGGGACACGCGGCGTCAGATCTTCGAGCTGAAGATCGAGCTGCGGACGATGGAGCGGACGGTGAGAATGATGGGCCGGGGACCAGAGCGGAGTGCCTCCCAGAGTGGAGTACGGAGGAGTGCTGCCCCGAGCGGCTCGATAGGGGATTTCCTTGCCAGCTCCTCTGGCCAGCGGAGGAATGAGAGGGCAGAGAGAGGACAGCAGGAGGAGAGCGCCTCCATAGCACCACCTGCGAGGAGACCTGAGGGAGGAGATGATGATGGCGGCCCGGCGGATAAGCCGGCCGAGTGATGCATTTTTTTTGGTTTTCTTATTCTTATTACTTGTACATAACTTGTATGGGAGATGAAAAATGCGAAATGCAAAATCTTTTTGTGTTTTGTTATGACTTTTATGTGAATGAATGGATGTGTATGCAAACAGGTGATCATGTGAAAATGAATGGGAATGAATGCAAGAAAATGTATTGTGAGAGTATGATTGGAATGCAGGAAATGCTTGTGGATGTGTGAAAAAAATGAATGCATGTGAAGGAATGGATGATTGCGTGGAGATGATGGGGATGAGATAATGTGTGGATGTACAGGATGAACGGAATGGGAAGCCTGTAGGACCGCCAGGTCTACACGGAGGCAGATAGGAATAGCACAAGTCACAGCAGCAGACAATGTAACGGTCTATACCCAAACCGTCAGGATCAAGTAACGCATTGGGTGGAGGCCGTTAGAAAGGACAGAGCCCAACTTTGCAGAACTGAGAAGCAGGAAGAGTAACGGATCAGAGATGGTGCGTTATATACAAGTAACGGCCAAATGCTAGACCGTTAGAGATGGCAGAGCAATGTTGAACTACGAACGTACTGACTGTACTTAGTGTGTATAGACCTTGCCAAGGCGATGTGTAGACTTCGAGTGCAGACGTCCAGATGATGTATAGACTTCATGAACACAGCAGCAAGGATGTATGGACTTGGACAAGGGATGTACAGACTTGGGGCTTGTGCTCACGTTGGGCAATGTATAGACTTGAATCAAGAATGTACAGACTTGAAGTGGTGTGGACGTATAGACTTGGGATGAAGACTGTACAGACTTGGAGAATGTATGGACTTTGAATGAAGACTGTATAGACTTGGAGACATGGAATGTGTAGACTTGGGGAACGTACACACTTGGATGAAGAATGTACAGACTTGGGGAATGTACACACTTGGATGAAGAATGTACAGACTTGAACGACGTGTAGACTTTGGACGAAGGCTGTACAGACTTGGGGGAAGGTATGGGAATGTATAGACTTCAACAAATGTATGGACTTCAATGAATGTATAGACTTGCACCTGATGTATGGACTTCAAAGTGAATGGGATGTATAGACTTCAAAGAATGTGGATGTATAGACTTGGGTGAAGATGTGGAATATATAGACTTGGGTGCAGATGTGGAATGTATAGACTTCAAAATGATGTATGAACTTGAAGTGATGTACAGACTTGAAGCTGATGTATGGACTTGAAGCTGATGTACAGACTTCAACGAATGTACAGACTTCATCAACGGTGTATGGACTTCAAAAATGCATGGACTTGAACGAATGTACATACTTCAACATGATAAATGCATGCAGACTGGGATGATGAAGGGGATGTATAGACTTAACCAAATATGCAGGAAATGTGACGGTTCAGGCGCAGTGCGTCGGAGGCAGATAACGGCCATGAGCAAGACCGTTGAGAATGATTGACCAAGCAGAGGCCAAAACTGATCAGCAGATAATGTAACGGCTCAGAGAGAACACGTCACAAGAATATAACGGTCTAATGCTAGACCGTTAAGCTTGATAGAACAAGTTTGATCAAATTAAACCCACAGAAAATGTGACGGCCCAGCTCTGGCGCGTCAGAGGAAAGTGACGGTCTAGCGACAGACCGTTAGATAATGAATTGTACTCCGAGACGGATTGAGCCGCAAGGGGCAAAACCCGAGATAGGAAGCCTCAAATCCGTTCTAGACTCCTCCCAGACTTAAGATAAAGCCTTCCAATCCGAATCTTATCTCTTTAAAGCCGAAACCAAACCTTTAAAACTTGGAAACTTAGCCAAAATCGTATCTTTCTGAATTCTCTGCTAGAAGGCTGAAAAACCCCTCCTAAGGGCAGGAAATAAGATGAAGAGAAGCTTCGAGGTGATAGCTATGGAGGAGAAAGTCTACACCGGACCCAAAGCTGCAAGAAAGGAGTACGGAGAGCTACAAAGGCTGACCTCAATTCCCAAGCACCTAAGCTCCAATGCTCAAAGAGTGGTAAGCTTCCATGACCTAACCAAGTTCAGAAATTCCTGCACTTCATCTTCTTCCTCATGATCTTCTTCTTTTCTTAGCCCCTCCCCGGTCCAAGATGCTATTCTAATCTGAAGTGGGTGGCTCCCATGGTAAAGGCACTCCCTTTAGAGGTTACATCAATTCTCAAAGCATGGCACCTCCAACCTCTCTTGGTTTTAGGCAAGAATTTCCAGAAATTGACATTAGATTGGCCTAGTATTTCAGCCCTCATAGAGTTGTGGCATCCACAAACACATACCTTCATCTTCCCTTCCTTCGAAGCAACAGTCCTATTGGAGGAGGTAGAAACCTACCTAGCCCTTCCTAAGACTAAGGTGGGGGATGAAGACCGAGTTTGCTACACGATTGAGCCTATCGACCCGTCCTTAATTTTGAGTGATTTCATCCATAATCCAAAGGACGTGAGGACCATGATCAGCCCACACCACATACACTTGATACCTTTAGCCCAATGGATAATGTCTCATTGTAAAAACAAGTGGGAGAGACATGAAGCCATAGCCAAGGCGGTGGCGGTTTGCTTATGTTGAGTTTTCCTTTTCACTACTACCGATCACCTCTTAGATACCCAAAATCTCAGCATTATTAGTGGGTTGTGGCGGGGAATGTCCCTTTCTCAAGCAATCCTCTCATACTTCTATGAAGGACTAAGCTCAGCTTGCCTAGGAGGACCCTTATTCGGTTCCATGATACTCCTTGAGTGTTGGATGGGCGTGAGAATCAAGTTCCAACCAAAGGAAGATATTACTTCTGCTAGCCGGATCTTCGGGAGCCACCCTCTCTTCTTCATTGGAGGGGCATCTGGATTTCTTCACAGGTTGAATGCAAGACGGCGGACAAGAAAACACGGGATGAATGGCGCCTCTTCTTCAACACCTTGCCAACGGAGAAATTCATCATGCGACCAAGGATCCTTCGGAGCACTCTTCTTAGAATACCGCGGCGTCAAGGCCTGGACCTCCAGCTAGTGGGAAATACTACCATGGCGATCTACAACCCACACCGGTGCCATCTTCAGATCGGGCTACCTCGGATTGAAGCTCCTGCACTATCACACTACCCTCCCCTTCTACCTAGGAAGATGGGGACCGAGGACGATGAGAGAGCAGTCCGAACGCGCTGACCATGTGGGAGATCAGCAAGATGCACCCGTGGCAAGAAGAAGTAGAAGAGAACGACGAAGCACGCCGTGGCTACCTGAAAGAGTTGAGGAAGATCCGCCCTTTTGCGGATAAGAGGCTGAATGTAGTTTGATTTTCTTTTTATGAATGATGTGATTTGACAATCAGAGTTGGAATTTTTATCAATCTCATGTTGCATTAAATTCATGTGAATAAGATAAGATTGCCTTAATTGAATGGACATGAACTTGTGGCTTGATTTGGTTAGAACGACCAGCAGAACGGGCTTCTGGAGAAGGTAACGGATCTGAGCAGGGCCGTTACAAGGAGATAACGGTGGGGAGATAGGCCGTTATAGTGTATGCTCTGAGAACTAAATCCTCTGGAGGAAGTAACGGTCCAACAATGGACCGTTAGGAGTAGTAACGGTCGTGCCCCAGGCCGTTAGAGAGGGAGCTGCTGAGAGAGTCAAAGTGAAGGCCTGAAGAGATGTAACGGGCTAGAATGGACCGTTAAACGAATGTGACGGCCTGTACCTGGCGCGTCACAGCCTTGAACCTACATAGTTGTGAGATTTCAGCTTTGTTCTTGGTCTTGCGTTCTGCACATACTTAAACATGGAGCAAGTTAGATCTGTTCTTAGACTCAACCCCTTGCCTCGAAGCGAGTTAGATAATGACCGTTTCTTGATATTTGGTCAAGGGGTGGAGCCTTATTAAATAGGCGGGAAAAAATATAATAGAAATAATGCGATGCATGCGATGCATATGATGGTATTTTTGGATTTTGGAAAATATATTCAAATTTTTGTGTGTTTTGGAAATATTTGATGTTTTTGGATTTTTGAAATATGTGGTTTTTTTGGCTTTTTGAAATATATGATGTTTTTAGATTTTCGAAATATATATGATGTTTTTAGATTTTGGAATATATATGACGTTTTTGGATTTTGAAATATATGATGTTTTTGGATTTTGAAATATATGTTGTTTTTGGATTTTGAAATATATGATGTTTTTGATTTGAAATATATGATGTTTTGGATTTTGAAATATATGTTGTTTTTGGATTTTGAAAACCAGGGCTTTCCCTTAGCAACGCGAGCCCTCCGCATCGTATTGAGAGTCCCGAGGTTGGCGTGCAATGAGGTGACAACCCCTGACCAAGGCCCAGATTTTCATGACGGTGTTTCTACCAGGGCCATACCCAGGGTACTAGTTTCAATCCTGAAAAAGGAAAATAGAACACGGGGGTAAGCTTAGGCCAGACTTAGAAGTTTTTAGGACTTGAGTTCCTCTCCAGACAACCCATTAGAAATTTGGTCTGTTGCGCCGGGGCTTCGTGTCCGTCATCGAACCTTAGTCCACTCTAGGCATGCGTGCGACCGGGCTCATTCGTCCCGCGGGGAACTGTACTGCCACTCTTGTCATGCCTAGATTTCTTTTTCTTTCTTGCTTTTTGGAGCTTTGGAATCATATTCAATAGACCTTCGAGATGATACTTTTGATTTTTGTCGTAGAGATTAATCCTTTGCTTTCTTTTTCTTGCTCTTTTGCTTGTGGCGTTAGGTCATAACGGACTGCCCCTATTTGAGACCTCCTCTCGTCAGGGTGCCTGGATTGGTTATCGCCTCCTTATTCACTTCCTGCCCCTGGATTCAGCCGATGGAAGGAACGAACAGGGACTTCAACTTTCCCCCAAAGCATGGCCAAGGAGAAACGGTGTCTTTTAAAGCGGGAAACCTGACCAGGGATGTCGTGTAGTGTGTGATTGCCTTTACTCGGGACCCTTTTTAGAGAAATAGGAGGAACATCTTGTTGCCCGGGGTGGCACTGATTAGACTCTAAGGAAAGAACCGCTTAAGGTACAACCCATTCCACGGGTGAGAGAGCTCCTCACCTTCCGCATTTACTAAGCGATAAGCATTCCCTGGATAAGCTTCTTTCACGACAAACGGCCCTTCCCAGTTAGGTTGCAATTTAGACCTAGGACCTGCAGACCGAATGAATTTACGTTTCAAAACCATATCACCTGTTTGAAATTTACGTTCGATTACCTTCTTTTGAAAATAACGCGAAACTCTCTTTTGATAAACGGATACGTGATCGGCCGCGTTCATCCTCTTCTCATCTAAGAGTTCCAACTGGACAAGCAACGCCTCTCGACGTTCATCGAGATTAAGTTCTTTATCGAGCTGCACTCTAAGGGAAGGGATCAAGATCTCATATGGGAGCACCGCCTCCATCCCGTAGGTAAGAGCATAGGGAGTTTGTCCTGTGGGAGTACGGACGGAGGTGCGGTAAGCCCACAGAGCTTCCACTAATTTTTCTGGCCAATCGGAAAACTTATGAGATTCGCATGTTTTCTTTATGATTTTAAGAAGGGTTTTATTAGTGGCCTCGGCTTGACCGTTGCCTTGAGGATAATATGGAGATGAATGATGCAATGCAATGTTGAACTTCTTACATAGGTCCTTGAGCTCTTGAGATACAAACTGGGGTCCGTTGTCGGTGATGATGCTGCTTGGCACTCCGAACCGCGAGATGATATTCTTCATGATAAAGCGGCACACCGTTGAAGCTTTGATCTCTGCGTACGCCTCGGCTTCGGCCCATTTGGTGAAGTACTCAATGGCGGTAAGGATAAAGGATTTCTACTTGGTCTGAGAATTAGGATCACCGAGCGGGCCGACGACGTCGAAAGCCCACATAGAGAATGGCCAAGGAGCGGAAAGAGGATGGAGAGATGAAGCTGGAGCATGGATTTTATCAACATGGAGTTGGCACTTAAGACACCTCCGGACATAGAGGGAGCAATCTTCCTCTAGAGTGGGCCAGTAGTAGCCCTGCCTAAGGATTTTCTTCGCTAGAGCCTGGCCATTGACATGACCTCCACACTCACTAGAATGGGCTGCTTCAGCCACTTTCCAAGCCTCATTATCATCCAAGCATCTCATGAGCATTCCATTAGTAGCGCGCATGTATAGTTCTCCTGCAACAATAGTATACCTTGAGGCGGCTCTCCTTATTGACTTGCGCTGCTCGGCGTTTGCCCCTTCTGGGAATGATCCTTCTTTGCAAAACAACTCGATTTCGTGATACCAAGGCAATTCTTCTTCATCCAGAATCTCTTCTAACTCCATTAGAGATACTTCCTTGAGATCTTCCTTCTCAGCCCTCGCCTCTACAGCCTTCCTAAGGTTGATGAACCAAGGGTCCTGAAGAGAGGGTGCGTCCAATCTCTGAACGACGATAGTCTCAGTGTTCCGACTGAGAGGAAAGATAGAGAGGAAGCAAGAGATGCTAGAGCGTCGGCTAGAATGTTCTGAGAACGAGGAGTATGGATGTAGATTAGCTTACGGAATTGCCTAGCAAGAAGCGTGACCAAATCTTGATATGGCTTGAGTTTGGGGTCACGAGTACGGTAAGTGGATAGAACTTGCCGTAAGACGAGCTGAGAGTCTCTGATGATGTTCAAATAACGCGCACCTAGGAGATAGGCGTGCTTCAGTCCAGCCAGGAGAGCTTCGTACTCAGCGATGTTGTTGGTAGCAGGAAATCGAAGTTGATAAGCAAAGGGAATAGTTACTCCTTCGGGAGTAAGCAGAACAGCGCCGATCCCTCGGCCTTGAGAATTAAGTGCACCATCGAAGTGCAGAGACCAGAAGGGATGGTGAGAGAGAACTGAGAGATGCTCATCAGGGAAATCGTCCTGAATAGAATCAGTGTGAGGAATAGGAAGATGGGCAAGATGCTCAGCGATGGCGTATCCTTTGACCGCCTTCTGAACGACAAATGTGATCTCGAATTGAGAGAGGAAGCTCTGCCAGCGAGCTAACCTACTAGAAAGGATGGGCTTTTCTAAGAGATAGCGAATCGGGTCCATTCTAGAGATCAACCTAACTGGGTGGGCAAGGAAATAGTGTTTAAGCTTCTGAGCTACCCACACTAAGGCGGCACAAGTCTTCTCCATAGCGGTGTATCTGGACTCAGCTGGGTTAAACAACCGAGAGAGGTAATAAGCAGCCCGCTCTTTCCCTTCATCGTCTACTTGTGCTAATACCGCCCCTAGGGAGTCTTCAATAACCGAGATGTATAGGATTAGGGGTTTCCCAGGGACAGGAGGTTGCAAAACCGGGGGATTGGATAGATATTCCTTTAAGTCCTCGTAGGCCTTTTGACAATCTTCATTCCATTCAAACTTAACCCCCGCCTTAAGCAATTCATAAAATGGACGGCACCTTTGAGAATGTTGGGATATGAATCTTCTAATGAATTGCAATCGACCGATCAATCCTCGAAGTTCCGTAATGTTCTTAGGCGGAGGCATGTCCATGACGGCCTGTGCTTTGTTAGGATCAATCTGGATCCCCCGTTTGCTCACTATGAAACCTAACAGCTTCCCTGAAGAGACTCCGAATACACACTTCTTCGGATTCATCTTAAGCTTGTACTCCCTGGCTCTTTGCAGCACCTTAGCCAGAATAGAGGGGTGTTCTTCTTTGGTTCTTGACTTCACCAAAATGTCATCCACGTAAGCTTCCATATAGATATGCATCATGTCGTGGAAGATGGCCATCATCGCCCTTTGATAGGTGGCACCTGCATTCTTCAGACCGAACGGCATAACCACATAACAATATGTGCCCCAGGGCGTGGTGAAGGAGGTTTTCTCTTGATCTTCTGGAGCGAGACGGATTTGATTGTATCCTGAGTAACCATCCATGAATGACAACGATTCGTACCCGGCGGTACTATCGACCAAGACATCAATGTGAGGCAGCGGGAAATCATCCTTGGGACATGCTTTATTGAGATCCCTGAAATCGATGCAAATACGCACCTTGCCATCCTTCTTGATGACAGGGACTATGTTTGCCACCCACTGAGGATATAGAACAACTCTAATGAATCTGGCCTTATATAACTTGTCAACTTCTTCTTTAATCCTTAAGGCCATGTGGGGGTGAAATCTTCTCGACCGTTGTTTCACAGGTGTTGCCCCTGGTTTAAGCACAAGTCGATGTTCCACTAAAGAGGGGTCAAGACCTGGCATGTCCTCATAAGACCAGGCGAAGGAATCGCTATACTCCCTTAGAACCTTGATCAAATCTTCTTCTACTTGTGGAGGGAGATTAGCGGCAATAACGATGGGCCTTGGGTCTTCTTCAGTTCCCAGATTGATTTCCTTCGTAGGTTCATCCACGGCTGACGACGGCTCATCGAATTTCTTAAGTCCTTGTGCGTACAGATCAGCAGTGTCATCTACGTCACTGTCCTCATTAACCAGATCTTTTTCATCCATGATTTCATAAACGCAGAGTCCGTCATCGCTCCACGCCCCTTCTATTTCTTCTTCCTCTTCAATCATAATTGCCGTAGCAACAAATTCTGGACATTTCAAAAGGGCATGACAACGCTGAGCTAGGTCTTGCAAGAACCTATCAGGAACATATTTGGGAGGACGCGCAAGCGGGCGTGGCTCAGAGGAGGAAGGGTTGGACGACCTAGAACAAGACCCTACTTCTTTAGACCTAACTAATTCTACTTCCCTAGACTCGATAGACCCTAATCCTAACCTAGGAGAAAGGAGACCTAGTGGAAGGGAAGGAGCAGGGGACTCATGCCCCTGGGATGAGGATGGAGACAGGGTAGCATAATCTTCCACTAAAATCTTCGTTTCGAATTTGACATTTTTTTTTGGAGATCAGCAGAGACTACACAGCAAGATGGAGGAGGCGGGAGCTGCATAGGGAATAGCTCGGGGAAGATACAGTCAAAGAAGGGATCGGAAGATGAGAACCACATCTCGTGGAGTTGGGCGTTGGGAGGAGGAGGAGTGAATAGAGTGGATAGATCAATGGGCGGGCAATGCCCGCAAGCACAAGGAATAAATAGAATTTCGGGCGGATCAGCGAAGGATGGATTTACCATGATAGGAGGAAGACGGGGTAAGAAATCCCATTGCTGGAGGAGAGATTGAAAGCGGGAGGGAGACCAAGAAAAGACAATCGGCGAGCTCCCCTCCTCCCGTGGATCATCGACTAGCCGATTCTTCGGCCTCCATTGCACAAGCCGAACCTCTTGCTTCTTCTGGTAGTCTTCTTCATGAAACAACCCATGAAGGGCTTGACCATAATCAAGCATATCACCTTCTGGCCTCTTCAGTGCTGGCGGTGGACTGACAATCGGACATACTGTATTTCTCCCTGACGGAGCTGGCTGCAGAGCTAATGTGCCGGGCTGGAGAGGCCCTCGAACAAAGTGTTGACGGTAGTCCCAGGTGAGTGGCCCAGAATCACCCATCATAGATAATGCGGTTTCTCGATACCCAAGACCTCTCCTGCCCATCTTTCTTCCCTTGGGTATGGGCTTGGTCATTCCTTGTAATTGTGCACCGAGGCCTCTCCCCGGTTGGTAGCCCAGTTTCAGTATAATGTTCCAGCCTTTTGAGTCTCGGATCTGGGGCTTCATCTTGATGTTAACTGGAGTAGTGATGGGCCTAGGAGGTGTATAAGCCCAAGGGAAGTTCAAATCCAGCACTGATATGACGGGTCGGCTGCTTGGCCAAAGTGTAGGAAGAATTTGTTCTGAAATGGCCTTAACCGATTGAACCGTGGACAAGCTCTTGACTTTGACGACCGCCCTGGGATTTTCGGTCGACCGCCACTGGCTGGCGGTCGACCGCCACTGAAAGACTTTCAAGCTGGCCTTCCCTGGCTGGGGCGGTCGACCGCCCCTGTGCTGGCGGTCGACCGCCAGCTGGGCAGAGCCCATTCTTGCCCGGGTCGGTCCATGAACCTCCTTAGCTCCATCGCTTGACTTCTCTTGCAACCCGTTCATGTCCGTGGCATCTCCCTTGATAGACCAAAAGGTATCAATTGTGTTTCTAGCCTTGGATTCTCTTGGCTATATTTCTTTGTGTTTAGAACATGTTGAACCATGGATTTGAACCTTGATCATCTTGGATGAATGCTCGGTCCTTTGTAGAAACTTTGCTTCATTGCTTGGGCCTTTTCTTTCTTGCTTGGCCTTGCTTAGCTAGAGCCTTTTCTTCCTTGCTTGGCCTTGCTTGGACGTGTTCATTTCACTTTCATTTCACCACCTCCATTCCATTCTTTGGTTGCATTCTGTTGAGTTTGCACAGTAGATATTTCCACTCCAATCAAAGTGTACTTGGCATTATGCACTTTGGCATCATGAGTGACTTTTGATCGTCCTCCTGGGATGGCTTGCTCCTTTGGATTGATCTTGATTTCTGTGCGGCCAATTGGTTAAGCGTTGCAAGCCATTCTTGATATGTTGAATCGGCAATGTAATGACCTGAATTGTATGCAAATGGTTTTTATCAAATGCATAGCAAAAGTAAAATGCAGATCAAATTGATTTTATCAAATGCATAGTAAATGCATAATGAATAGCAAAATGACTCTAAAGACATACATCATTAAAACACTAGAAATGAGTCATAGTTGAGTCATAGTTGGAATCACATCAAAATAATAGAACCAATCATTAGTTGAGTCATAGTTGGACATCATCAAAACAATAGAAACACTCACGTTTCACACATGCCCAACTTTAGCACAACATTTTCCCCAACATTCTCCCCCTTTTTGATGATGGCAACTATGAGTCATAAAAAGATTCAAGAACATTCAAGAACACTATGGCTCATTAAAAACATTCATATGGCTCAACCAAATCGACTCCACACAAAGAATACCAAAATCTTTGAAATGGCTCCATCAAATCTTCTCCCCCTTTGCCATCAGCAAGAAGGAATCAGCAAGAAGGAATCCAATCTTTTCCCCTTTTTCATTTGTGAGACCAAAGAATGAGATGAAGTATGCCAACATGGTCCAATAGAAGAGATAGATAAGACAGCCATAAAGCAATTTTGATTTCAGATTTTTCAATTTTTAGAGGTTTTCAAGATTGTACCTTTATATGGTGTTCAGGATTTTCTATGCAATGCATGGGAAGGCAAGAGCAAGACATATGTGCAATGCAAGGATGATCAAAACATGTGAATGCAAATATGTATGCATGAGCACAAAATGATTTCTCCCAATTATGTATGCATGAAGTGAACACAGATATGCATAGATGAAGTTGAGCATGTGAATGCAAAGAGTGCAATGTGTGATATGCTCTAAACTGAATGAAACCATGCTATGCAATGTCAATGAATTTTGAAGTTTCAACACATACTTTGTAATGAATTATGAAAACATGCTTTACACATGCTATGCAATGACATATGAACATGTTATGCTATGACATGAATCATGAAAACATGCTACCCCTTTGACAATGAAATGCTCACAAGATGACATGGTCTTCTCCCCCTATATGACGCTCACCAAACCACATATGCAAACACATACAAGAAACATTCTCCCCCTATCAGACATTCTCCTCCTATCGAAATGAATGACTTACCAAGCCATCTCCCCCTTTGACAACAGCAAAAAGGAGGGATAGGTCAAAAATGGGGACAAGAATATATGCAAACATTCTTCCCTTGTATGATGAATGACTCACCAAGTCACCAAGCCTTCTCCCCCTATAGAAATGAATGCAAACTTTCTCCTCCTATCTAAATGAATGAACAAATTATGTAGGAAGCTGAGGGAAAGAGGAGTATAGAGCAAACCATTATAAGCAACTAGAAACATGCCGTGATGATTATGTATGGTTCAAAGCTAATGAATTCTGAATTAACAAAAGAATTTGAAAAATAGCTATATCCATGGTTTAATAGAAGTGAACCAAAAGTGCATGCTCTAGCAATGGTAATCCTCCATTGTCTTACACAGCCATATTCATAATCGTCATCGGGAAAAGCACAACTTGTATTGAGGTTAAACAACCATGACAATTATAAGGAATGCTTTGATTCAACATATGTTCCATAATCTTCTGCAATGAAAGTCATATCATTAGACTCATATATTACGAGCAATCGAGTCTAAGTCATACCTCCTAGCCATAAAAATACACGTTGTTTAGACGCCCGTATTCCTAGGTATTCGGTAAAACTGACTGTTATGCTTCATAGTGAACAGAGATAGCTAAAATCACCTCATGACATATCTGATCTCATATCTTTGATGAGGAGATATATTTCTCATCAATTTAGCCATTGCTCTACCTTGAGTCTAAGCTATAGATAACAAAGATAACAAAGGCACTTCATGACATATCTATCATCATTTCCTTGATGAGAAGACATGTTTCTCAGTGACCTAATGTCATTGCTTTGTCTAAAGTTTTTCCTTTATGAATTCCAATATGTCAAGTTATTTAAAAACAATACGAGACTGTAGCAACTCAACCAACTTGACTATGACATTTGAATTTTCAGATTTCAGAAAGATTATTCATGGCACAATATGCAACCTCTAGTTAAAGTCTATTAAAGACTACTTGACATAGATGATTTCAAAAGCACATATATCAGAATTTTAAAGAAATCATTAAATCTGAACCATTGTTATTTGATGGACAATCATCAGTGCATATAATAGAAAGCTCTTACGTCATTTTTAGACAATTAGCCAAGAATGTTCAGATTGCAAGACTCCCCCGTAGGATGTGCATGGAATAGTTAGAATATGCATATATGCTATGACCCTACACATGGTTGTACACTTATTAAATGCAACATAATAAATATGAAACATATGCACGAATGCCTCAAGAAGATAACTCTCCCTAGCTATATGGCCTATATGCGAAAGTGATGCATGGTACTTAGCGGAGGAGAAACCTCACGCATATTGAGTGCTTCCAGACAAGCATAGCCTGTCTTTCCATACATCAACATTTGATATACCATGGTCATACAAGAATGACATGATGTAAAATGATTCAAGCTAGATTGATGTTGACTCCCCCTGAATACATGCATGGGTTGGCGATGAATTATGCAGCCTAAGACTTATGTGAATACTCAATGCAATGAAGATGCTGCAAAATGATTGTGCATTTTGTGTCTTCTAAACATGATGTGCATTAAGGTATATGTGATCACAAGATGATGCAAACATAAATCATTCACAAGTTATTTTGAACTAAATGCAGCATGATGATGCCAATTGCTAGACTCCCCTTTGAACAATGCTAATCGTGAATTAATGAGTTGAAAATTGCAACCATGGTATACACCATCAAAACCAAAATCTAGGAATTTCACATGGTTGGTAGCAAGAATTAAACAACTCATCATCATATCAGCAACATCAGCAAGATAAGTATTTCATGAACTAAGCAGCTGTGGTCCAGCATGGTATGAGCAAGAAATCTAGCTCAAAAGTTCATCTCACACCATGGGGGTAAAGCATTTCAAAGAGCAATTCAGTTTGCAGAATTTAATGACATTTGGCAGACTTATGATGCACTATCTACATGTTAGGACTAAACATGCAAGATGATTGAAATTAAAAAGTTTATGTACATACATGTGCCTTGAGCTTTTATTTACCTGATCATTTATTTGTTCAGCTCCAAGGCATCCTGCACCCAAAATTCTTATTTGGAATTTTTAGGTACCCAAGCTTGCTTGGGTCCTTGTGGGTTAGCAACAGGTTTAGCATCTTGACTCATCTTTTTCAAGGCAATCAAATCATCTTCCCTCATTGTATGGCAACCATACATCTCATGCCCATTTTTACCACAGTAGAAACAACGCACAAAAGATTGATTATCCTTTTTATGTTCATATGCATGTGCATGTAGACTATACTTTTGTGGGCGAGCATGATTCTTACCTTTCATGGTATGAGGGTGGTGTCTTTCTTTCTTTCCTTATTCTTTCACTTGCTGTCCTGCTCTAAGCTCATCATTTCTCAAGATAAAATAATCATGCACAGTGTGACCATGTCTACCACAATAATAACAATGGACATTCTTTTTGTGGAAAACATGATATTTAGCATTGAGCATGTTATGGTGCATGTTTGGATGAGAATGCTGAATTTTACTTTTCTTTCGAGCAGTATGCCCTTTTTGGTGACCACATGAAGTGGTGGCTTCCGGTGAGCCAAAATCTTGGATTTGGGCAAACATTGACAGGAAATCATTCAAACCTTGAATTTCATTTTCAAGTGAAGAAATATGCTATTTAGACTCATTAAGACCCTCTTCACATGCTGCCAATTGCTCATTGAGCATGGCATTTACAACTTTAAGATTTTGACTTTGTTGTTCTAAAGCATGCAATGTTTCGGAGTGATCATCAATGATAGATTTGCCTTTTTCATGTGCAGCCAATTTTTCATGCAATTCTTCTTCAACTTTTTCACATTCAATTTTCTTTTCCAACAACTCTTTATTCTCTTCCTTTAGAGAATCAATCAAATTTTGTTGCCATTCAAGATTATCATGGAGACCAGCATTTATGTTTCTCAAGAATGAACATTTTTCACATGCAAAATTAGCAGAGCATGAAACAGAATTTTTATTTTCTTCAATCAACCTCTCATCATGAATAAGCCCATCGGCCATAGTTTGATCATTAGAGATTGCCTTAGGTTGGTTTTGAAGTTTTATTACAGTTTCTTCCAACCTAGTGATTTCATCATGAAGATTTTCATTTTCATCTCTTAGACATGCAATGCTTTGTTTATGTGTGTCTAGATCAAAAGAGAGCTCTTCAAACGCAGAACACTTTTTACAAATCAAGCTTTCATGTTGGTTATTTTTCTTGAGATCCTTTTTCAACTTTTTATTTTCTGATATTGCCTTTTTGTATTGTGTAAACAACTCATCATAAGATTCCATAAGTTCTTCAAAAGTGAATTCCTCGGAATCAGAATTTACCTTTGATGAGAATGGTTTGCTTGACTCTTCTGCACGGTCGGCCATGAAGCATTCTTGTTCTTGTTCTTTTCCCTCACAGATTTTCACCAACTTGTCCAGTACTTGCTTGGCTGTGCTGCAGGAAGACACAATGTGAGTTAGTCTAATATCAATTGTAGCTATAATTAAGTTATATGCGGTAAGATTATCATTATGTTTGGTCTCATGTTCGGCTGACCAATCAATTAAATTTGATGGCAGCTCATGAGGACCATTGTATATAAGATTCCACAATTGTGGATCTATTGAGCTAACATAGATGAACAATCTCCCTAGCCATGTAGAAAAATCTGAACCATCATAAATGGGCAGAGAAACCATCGAAGCACGTGTAGCACAAGAAGCCATTTAAATCACAATGAACCCGGATCTTTCCCTGCAGATCGTAGGATCTGAAAATAGCAGAGCTAGGCTCTGATACCACTAGTTGTGTGCTGTGATACCACTTGATGGGTAGTGGATGGCTGATCTAGAGGGGGGGTGAATAGATCTGCCCCTCTTTTCGTAATTCAATCCTCTTTAAAGCTAGACAACGAGAATCGCAGCGGAATATAACTAGCTTAACAAAGAAGACAATGATTTGCTTAGCAGGATGAACAAGTAATATGAATATTAAACCTAAGCATGCATCTAGCACAAGCAATCACACAACCACACCATAACACAATGGATTTTAAGGTGGTTCGGACTGAATCCTCAGCCCTACGTCCACCCCTCACCAAACCCGGTGAGGCTCCACTAGTGCAACGCACCAAACCGCAAATCGGAAATCACCGATTACCTTCCTACTAACCAACGGTAGGGACGTCAACACCGCAGATCGGAAACACCTCCGATTGCCTTCCTACTAACCACCTGGTAGGGACGTCAACCGCAAATTGGAACACCCTCCAGTTGCCTTCCTACTAACCACCGGTAGGGATGAATCACAACTTTAATGTTTAACAATATTGAAAGTAAAACAAATGTGAAGGAACTAAAACAAGAGATTGAGTAAGAAGGAGTTGGCCCTTGAATGGAAATGATTTGTTGATCAGCAACAGGGATCTCTTCTTCTTGCAAATCAATCTTCTTGATTCACCCTTGAATGGATGAATGTTCTTCACGGAGTACTGTTCATATGAACAGTAACTGTTCTTCCAATCCTCCTCTTTTGATCTTCTTTTTGATCTCTTTGAATGGATGAAGAAGTGAATAAATGTTACCTTGATCCTTGCTTCCTTCTTCACAGATCTTGGAAGATGATTGCTTTGATATGAACTTTGAATACCTTGGATTGGATGAAGATGTTCTTCACGGAGTGCTGTTCACGTGAACAGTAACTCTTTCTTCAATCTCCTCTTTGTATCTTCTTGAAGTGGATGAAGGGAGTAATTTATTCTACCTTGAATCTTGTTTCTTCAATAGCTTGTAGGAGATTGATTGCTTCAAAAATCACCTTGGATGAACTTGAAAAGATGAAGAAAATCACTTTGAGAAATGAGCTTCTTGGATCGCCTTGAAAGCTTTTCTTCTTCTCCTTCTTGGAAGTTGATTGAAGAGTAGAAGGTGATTGCTTCAGGATTGCTTCAGATCTTTACTTGAAACTCTTGAGTGGATGAAGAACTCATTCACGAACTACTGTTCATATGAACAGTACTTCGTCTCCTCTCTCTTGAAAACCCCTCTTGCAGCCACTCTTAATCCCAAATGAAGCATCAGGGTTTGCCTCCACCATTGTGTTGGTTTTATAGACATTGAATAGTCTTTGGAGAAGTCCTAGACCAGATCCACAATTTGTGGGTGATTGGGAGACTTTGGGGTTCTTTGGGATTAAAGAAATCATGAGAATTAGGCAGCCCACGAGGTGGAATTCGAAGTCAAACATGGTTGGCTCGGGGCTGGCGGTCGACCTGCAGCTCCTGGCGGTCGACCGCTACTGTAAAATGCTGTAGACGAATGGCCCCTGGGATTTCCGGTCGACCGCCACTGGCTGGCGGTCGACCTCCACTGAAAGATTTTCAAGCTGGCCTTCCCTGGCTGGGGCGGTCGACCGCCCCTGTGCTGGCGGTCGACCGCCAGCTGGGCAGAGCCCATTCTTGCCCGGGTCGGTCCATGAACCTCCTTAGCTCCGTCGCTTGACTTCTCTTGCAACCCGTTCATGTCCGTGGCATCTCCCTTGATAAACCAAAAGGTATCAATTGTGTTTCTGGCCTTGGATTCTCTTGGCTATATTTCTTTGTGTTTAGAACATGTTGAACCATGGATTTGAACCTTGATCATCTTGGATGAATGCTCGGTCCTTTGTAGAAACTTTGCTTCATTGCTTGGGCCTTTTCTTTCTTTCTTGCTTGGGCCTTTTCTTTCTTGCTTGGCCTTGCTTGGACGTGTTCATTTCACTTTCATTTCGCCACCTCCATTCCATTCTTTGGTTGCATTCTGTTGAGTTTGCACAGTAGATATTTCCACTCCAATCAAAGTGTACTTGGCATTATGCACTTTGGCATCATGAGTTACTTTTGATCGTCCTCCTGGGATGGCTTGCTCCTTTGGATTGATCTTGATTTCTGTGCGGCCAATTGGTTAAGCGTTGCAAGCCATTCTTGATATGTTGAATCGGCAATGTAATGACCTGAATTGTATGCAAATGGTTTTTATCAAATGCATAGCAAAAGTAAAATGCATATCAAATTGATTTTATCAAATGCATAGCAAATGCATAATGAATAGCAAAATGACTCTAAAGACATACATCATCAAAACACTAGAAATGAGTCATAGTTGAGTCATAGTTGGAATCACATCAAAACAATAGAACCAATCATTAGTTGAGTCATAGTTGGACATCATCAAAATAATAGAAACACTCACGTTTCACACATGCCCAACTTTAGCACAACATTTTCCCCAACACTCCCCCATTCATAGGATCTCTTCCCCTGGACAAGAAATTAACATCTTCCCATTCTTAGGATCTCTGCCCCCTCTCATTCATTTAGGTCCCCTCACGGTCTCTCTAACAAGAAGGATATCATTCTCCCACTCCCTCCACACTATGCATGCAAGACCGGCCTCCGATCCCAGCCACTTCTCACCCCATCGCAAGCCCCTCACCACTCACACATACCTCCCGTCTGTGGCCAACCAACCCATCTCATCTCCCACTCTTCTCTCCCCATCTCTCTATTCCCTCTCACACTCGGACACCCACGGCTGAGGCTCTCCCTTTTTTACTTTTTCCCATCGCAGCCAACCTGGCCGCCTCCCTTACACTCCCTCTCTCTAACTGCTTCGTCGCAACCGCTGCCGGCCACCCGCCCAACCGCCGTCGGCCACCATCTCATTCTCTTCTCTCTTCAGGCCACCCTCTCACCCTCATCTCCACCCTCAATCCCTCTCCCTTTCATACCCAGCCGCTGCACCCTCACACTCCCCCGAGTAGCAGAGAACCACCCCCTCCCATCTCTTCTCTCTTCACACCAGAAAAAAAACCACTTCTCAGCCCACACCCCTCACTTCTCAGCAACTCTCCAACCCTCTCTCCATCGGCAGTAGAACTCCCCATCCCTTCTCTTCTATTCACACCACTGTAAGAACTCCCGTCGGCAAACCCACCTCTTCCCGATCCCACAACTGCAACACACCCACCCCTTCACCATCCAGCTCACCACCACCTCTCCTCTCACCTTCTCTCCTCCACGCACCAACCCACATGCGTAGTGGCCTCCCCTTCGTAACCCCCTCCGCATGCATGCACGCCCGTGGGCCTCTCTCTCTGCTTTCCATCTAACCCTCGACACACCCGACCGCCACTCCCCCTTTACCCTTCTCGCAGTTGGCCACCGCCCAGTCGCCCCCTTACCTACTGCCGCCGCAAGCCGCCGCCGGCGGCGACCGAGCTTCCCTCTTCCCTCTTCACTCATTCCCTCACTCCCTCTCTCCCCTCTGTACCCTCATCACTACCGCCGTAAGCCCGTGCCGACCTCTCCTCTGTCTCTCCACACACCCTCTCACCATCGCACTCTCTCTTTCCCACACACTCATCCCTCTCATCTCTCCCCTCCACACTCTACCTCCCATCGGTCCTCTCTCCCTCTCACACCCAGCATCCGCCCCACCACCTCTTCTCTTACTCTCTCTAACCACCGCACCCCACCACCCTCTAAAACCACCCACTCCCTGCCTCCCCATTGTCGCACACCCTCGCACGCACTAGCCCCTTCCTCCTCCCTCCGTTTGTTTCTCGACATTGCCACTGCCACAGCGTCTGAAGACCCCCGTCGTCTGCACCTCCCTCTCTCCCGTCCGAAGCCACCGCGGCCGCGCACGCCACCACCGACGTCCTCCTCCCCCTCTCTCTCTAACCCTCTCACCACCCCCACGTCAACCACCTCTCTCTCTTCCTCTCGCCAACCTCATCTCCCTCTCCCTACCGCCACACTCCTCGCCTCCGCAGCACCCTCCCACCATCTCTCCCTCTCTAATCCGCGGCGAACCCATCTCCCCCTCTCCTTCTCTCTCTAACCTGCCACACCACCCAACGGCTAACCCATCTCCCCTTCTCCTTCTCTATCTAACCTGCCACGCCCACCATCGGGCCTTCTCACCACCTCCGTAGCTCTCTCTCTCTCTCTCTCTCTCTCTCTCTCTCTCTCTCTCTCTCTCTCTCTCTCTCTCTCTCCCTCTCTCTCTCTCTCTCTCTCCCTTATTGTTCTTAAAACATCACTCCCCTTTTACTTCTACATTTTCCCCCTCTATTTTTATTATTTATTTTTAAGCCTTTTTTATATCATCTTCTCTAAATATCTTTCTAAAAAAGAAAAAAAGAAAAAAAGAAAAGAGAGCTCTCTCTCTCTCTCTCCCTCTCAGGGCAGCATCAACACAGGGAGGGTCCTGTAGAGTTTTTGGACATCCAAGCGCATACGAGAGAAGCTGTTTTATCCCACCGTACGCTCACGCCATCCTCATCTTGGAGAAGCTCGTCCAAAGCCCATCAACAGCATCCCCAATAAGCTTTTTCATCTCCCTTGTCCTGCTTGGTTTTTAAATGCATTGCATGCATCATTTGTCATCTCTATTGTGTTTCTCTCCCCGAGAGAACACTGTTTGTTCATTCATCATACTATTTGTCCACTCTTTGTGTCCAAAAGGGGTTTTCAAACAACACCAACTAGGTATGTGTTTGAACATGATTGCATCGCTTTCATTTCAGGGGACTGATACTACGTCATTTCCACTCTAATCCATTCGTCATTTGTTTCATCTTTTTTTTGCGAGGGTAACCATCAAAGGAGAGCCCTCTCCTTCGACCGGCCGAAGGAAGAGGAAGAAGGAACCTATTGAATCTCCCATCTCAGAGGCACCACGCGATCACTTCCTTCCATTTTTGAGGTACCCAACCTCTGGCGATCACACGCCCCCACACACGCGCACTTCATTTCTTTTAATTTCATTCCCATTTTCTTTGTTCTTGTCCTCACCCGCGCAGTGGTTTCATTTTTATTTTTGCCATTCTAATTTCTGCCCAAATCCCTTGAATGGAACAAGTTCCTCGCGGAGGTTTCATTATGTCATCTCGTTCCTGTTAATTTTTATTTTTTCTTAAATCCTGTGAATGGAACAAGTTCCTCGCGGAGGTTTCATTCTCTAATTCTCATTATGTCATCTCATTCATGTTATTTTTTATTTTTGCCCAAATCCCGTGAATGGAACAAGTTCCTCGCGGAGGTTTCCTTCTGTAATATTCATTCTATCATCTCATTCCTGTTAATTTTTATTTTTGCTCAAATCCCATGAATGGAACAAGTTCCTCGCGGAAGTTTCATTCTGTAATTTTCATTCTGTCGTCTCATTCCTGTTAATTTTTATTTTTACTCAAATCTCGCGAATGGAACAAGTTCCTCGCGGAGGTTTCATTCTCTAATTTTCATTCTGTCATCTCATTCATGTTACTTTTTATTTTTGCCCAAATCCCATGAATGGAACAAGTTCCTCGCGGAGGTTTCATTCTATAATTTTCATTCTGTCATTTCATTCCAGTTATTTTTATTTTTGCTCAAATCCCGTGAATGGAAAAAGTTCCTCGCGGAAGTTTCATTCTATAATTTTCATTCTGTCATTTCATTCCGGTTATTTTTATTTTTGCTCAAATCCCGTGAATGGAACAAGTTCCTCGCGGAGGTTTCATTCTATAATTTTCATTCTGTCATTTTATTCCTATTATTTTTATTTTTATTTTTTTGCTCAAATCCCTTGCAGAACAAGTTCTCGCGGTGGTTTCATTCTGTTGTACATTTCCATTCCGTATGTTTTCTCATCTCGTGTATTTCCCCGTTCGAACCTGGTAGAGACAATCCTCTCCGAGAATTTTTCCCCGTATTCTCTCTGAGCACGCGTGTTTCAATCCCCAATCCTCTCCTTGCCTCTCCGCCGAGTTTCTGCACCGCGTGACGTCCGTCCACACCTCTTGGCGATCACGGTGGGACTTCTTTCGCTTTCTGTTTGGTTAGCCATGTGATTTGACACCCGCATGTGCCCCTCCACTTGGCGCCCGCGTGTGCCCCTCCATTGGCACCCATGTGTGCCCCTCCCTATTGCGCCCACGTGCGCTATAATTGTGCTCCAAGCAGCACCTTTTATTTTCATTCCTTGTGCACCACGTGCACTCCCCAGTCCCCTGTGATTTCCTGAGAGGTTCACGACGTTTTGAAAAGGAGAATCGGTTCTAAGCAGTCTATCATCTCAGTTGATTGTCATATCAGAGTGTGCTTAAGTTGTGGAAATCTTGTCTTGCCCTTCCCTCCGTTGTTTCTGAAAAAGAGAGCTTCAGCCTGAGAACGTGTCTGGAGCCCCAGGCGCGTGCTTAGTATCATTGCCCTTAGCAACTGTCAGCCTCTGTGTGGACGCATCTTGACAAGTGGACGTACTCTTTCAAAGGCATCTCCCATTGTGGACACGCTCCTTTGATTAAAAAAAAGAGGGAAAAGGAAAAAAAGAAAAAAAATCAATCTCGTTATGTCATGTACAATTTCTGTTCTTTTTCATATTATGAAAATATTTAATTCTATTCTATTCTGCATAATTCCTGTTCTTCCTATTTTGTTGGTGTTTTACATATCTCTGTTATACAGCACTGCATTGCATGCATCTTCCCCCCTTTATTTTCCATTTCTAGGAATTCACCCTCTCTCGGTGAAGGAAGGACTCTCTGTTCGGGAATTCCTCTCGATGGACTAGGATCTCCTTCATCGGGACCTCCGTAAGTCCCCGACAGTAAAGGATTCCCTCTTCGTTCACTGGCCTGGTTGTACCACTGAAGTTCCCCGGAGTTTAGTTACCTGTTCGTGGTGAGGCGAGTGACCTTAGTTGGCACGGCAGTGGCCGAAATTCTAACTAATGTCCTACCTCTTGTGTGAACTTCTAATTTGTAAAAAAAACACAAAAACCAAAAAATAAAAAATAAAAAAAAAGGACGCAAAGCATCAACTTGTGTGTTAATCTCTGCTATCTGTCTGTTGGTGTATGTTATTACGTTCCGAAAAAGTGTTAAGGATGGCCGAATATGATTGTGATGTTTTCGAGGCCGAGGCCTTCGGCTATGAGCCCCAAATGCATGACCCAGGTCATGACTCTTATGGAGGGTATAACCCATACCAAGGCTACCAAGGTGAGCCCCATGTCTATGCCATGGACGTCGGTCCATCCCATGAGCCCTCGCATGAGGTGCCGAATGTTGCCGGGGATACGTCTTCCCCCCAGGACATCTCCTCTCTATTAGGTGTCCTTGCCAACACCCAGCTCAACCATGAGCAACTCCAAACCTTCCAGGCCATTCTAAAAGGGAAATCTATTTCCTCTTCTCCCCCGGAGCTGAACCCGACTGCTACACCCATCCAAGAGCCTGCACAGGCTATTCCTTCCCCCTCACTTTTGGGGCAGGCGAATCAACAGCCCCCCTCCCTCCAATTCCCCTCGCAACCCCTGGCGCCAGCCTCCCTTCAAACACCAATCCAGCCGGGCCTATCCCCTGGTAGACCCCAATACCCCTCCTGTACGAGGTTTCCTTCTCAGGCCTCCAGAAGGCCTGCACCCTCTCCGTGGCAAGCGCCACCTCCCCCAATTAACACGCTCACCCAGTCCATCTTAAACAAACTGAATACGATGGATGAGCAATTCCGGTACTTAAAGAAAATGGTGGATGTAAAATCTACCCCTGAAGTTTCTTTGCCGGTCCTCCCAATATTCCATCTTCCCCCTTCTGAGATGCCCACGTACCGTAGGTACAATGGCACTGGCAACCCTTATACCCATTTGAAGGACTTTATGTATGAGTCCTCGTTCTAGCAGAATGAAAAGAGATATCTGGCATACCTCTTCAGGAGATCATTAGACGGCCCTATGCTGGAGTGGTTCTACGCCCTAGAGCCAAGTGAGGCTGAGGACTTTGACGTGGTTCAGAGGAAGTTCCTACAGAAATACAGGGACAAGGGTCGGCCCGTCCATTTCTATCACCGACCTGGTGGCCGAGAAAATGAAGTCGGACGAAAATTTCGTCCAGTATGCTGATAGATGGAGGTCCTTGGTAGAGAGGATAAAAGATGCCATCTCAGAGCCGGAGCAGGTAAAAATGATTGTATCAAATGCTACCCCCCAGTTTCGGCATATCCTGGCAATGAACAAGCTTAACACAATGGAGGAGCTATACGAGAGGGCTCGATATATCCAAACACAGCTGAAAGATTCCCCCCTCATGCATATGTTCGAGCCGCCAAAGCCAAGAGTCTTTAGGAAGCCAAGCACTGGTGTCCAAGGTGGAGTGACGGAAGGGGTCGTAACAAATGAGCAGGTGGGTGCGGTTGGCAATCCTAACCAGCAAGCCAACCCCAGGCCTCTACAAGCCCCACAACTTCCCTTCCATCGGAACCAACAGGGTCAACAACCCTATCGTCCTCCCCTACAGAACAACCTCCTCCAGAACAATATGCCTCAACCCCTCCATCTCCAACAACAACAACGACGACCTGCTCAATATCACCAAGTTCTACCACCAGGGGACTATGGCCCCCAACAACAGAGGAGGCCGATCGACTTTAGGAGAGCTCACTACCCACCTTTTTCGGAATCATTGCCGGACATCTTTAATGCTCTCATGGCTGCTAATGCACTCACCTTGCCTAAGGAAAGAGCCATATGGCCCCCAAACGTCGACACTTCCAGATATTGTGTCTTTCATAGACAACCGGGTCATACAATAGAAACATGTTTCCATTTCAGAGATTATATCTATGATATGAATGATGAGCATCAAATCGATTGGGATGAAATGAGACGATACATCGCCATGTTGAAGGCCAGGAGACCTCCCCCTAGACAACAACAACAATAACAACAACCACACCATCATCATCATCATCAACAACAACAACAACAACAACAACAACAGCCTCAGAAGGCACCACAATAGCAACCAAACATGGGCATCCTCCAAAATTCATTACCGGCGCACCAACAACCCAACCACCAAGTCAACCCCATCTCTTCCTTCCCGGAAGTGTGAAGAGGGCAAGATTGGCATACGGAAGGCAGTGTTGTTCTTGCCGCCACTCACATTTCTAACCAATCCCCTTGCCTCGCCCGGCCAGCACCTATCTCTCCCCGACCCATATTACAACCTATAACAAGGCCTCCCTCATTCCCGCAGCCATCACGCCCTCTCATCCGCATCCCTACTGCTAACTTCCCACTGAGTCCCCAGCAAACGCCATCCACCATACCCCCTTTGCCCTCAAAGCCTCTCATCATCTCGCATGCCTCCACTTCATCATCCACTTCCACTCCGCCTCCACCAAACAAACCCCTCACCATCCAACGCCCTTCCGGGACACCATCTACCTCCACCATACCTCCACCTCTACCCTCGAAACCTCTCATTACCCACCGCCCATGCATCTGGGGCCCCATCAACCTCTACTACACCTCCACCTATGCCTTCTAAACCCCTTATTATCCATCATCTGTCTAAGACCCCATCCACTCCCGCCATACCTCCACCTAACAAACCCCGTATTAGGACCCCTACACCCGTCATCACCTCTGCTTCGTCGACTGTTCCTCTACCACTACCCCTCAAACCCCTACTAGACCCCATACCTAACTCCATAGAGGTGCGGCCAAACCCACAAGCCATGGTGCTCCGTAGTGGAAGGATGTTCGATCGGGTTTTCCCCCAAAACAGTCAGGCCCCCGGATAGTCTCAGCGAGAGAAAGGCACCGAAGATTAGTCTGACGAATCCATCCCTGGGACACAATATGACATGTTGAAACACTTTGATAAGACGCCAGCTCGGATCTCCATTCTCGAGCTAATCAATAGGTCGAAGACCCATCAGGACACCTTGATGGGGTATCTTCAGAAGGTTATGGTAAATGAGGACCTCCCAGTGGAGAAGATCTCGTCGGTACTGACGCCGACTGATACACAATCGGCTATTATATTTCACCACCATGAGCTCGCCCCCAAAGAGACTCGAAAATATGCTTTGTGTATTGCAGTAAAGATCAATGTGGTGTCTATAGACCCATGTTTGGTGGACACTGGTGCGTCTATAAACGTGATCTCTATGAGCACCCTCCAATCAAGTGGGGTTGATGTGGAACAAATAAGGCCTTCATCAATCACAGTTACAGCCTATGACAACATCAAAAGGCCACCAAAGGGGATGGTTATCTTGAATGTAGAATTGGGCCCTGCATCAATCTCTACGGAATTCCATATCCTTGATATGGATCCCACATTTAAGACCATACTAGGCCGCCCTTACATTGAAGTTATGAATGTTGTGCCTTCCACCAATCACCAGTGCTTAAAGTTTCCATACAAGGCTTAGATTATCAAGGTAAATAGCATGCCCATCTTTTCTACAGTGGATGATATTAATACTTCTTTGCCCTCTGTTTGGCCGACCCACCGGCCAATTCTTTCACTGCTAGATGTGTGTGACCCTCGCCACACCCCTTTAACACAAAAGCCGCTTCCAGCACCAAAGTCATGTCACCTTTACCACTCTAAGGGATGGGAGATCATGAGAAATATTGGCTACCAATAGGGCAAAGGCTTGGGTGCACAATTATAAGGGAGACTGAGACCACCAAAGAAGATAAGGTTAACCCTTAGAGCCGGCCTGGGCTTTGAATGGCCACTTGAAGCACACGAGGAACCTCTTACATGGACCTTGTACTCTCATTTCCGGAAGGGGCCTGTAATACAGTTGGGGGATCACCCGCAAGAATCACAAGGGGAATTGCGGATTGCCTACTTAGCTGAATGTCGCTCGAGGGCTGCCAAGAAGGGGAAGCACGATGACCCAGACTACGAGTAGAACAAGTGGTTCGATATACATGATATTTCCATTGCACTGCAGCGGATGTTTTCGCCTCCGGACCTAGAGGGGCCACTTGTGATCTCCAAGGTACCATAAGGTGTCGTTGACATTGCCAAAACTCCAAATTCTCATCGCCAAGAGGACGTTGCCACTGGCGGATCGCTTTCCGTCATTCTATCTAATCATTCTCTTCAGCCATTATTGTTGACTCTTTCCTGGGCCAGACGTTTGTCTGATGATATTCCCAGGTCCCCTTCTCTACTTACATTCTTGTGCGGGTTTCTCAACCCGCGCCAAGTTTTCAACCATGATCTGCTCCACGAACCATACAACCCCTTAGCTATAATCCCCTTCTATCATTCCCTAACTTCTTTCAATTGTTTTGTAATCGAAAATGAAAATGAAAAAAAATGCCAATTTTTAAACTCCTCAACAGTGCATTTCCTTTGAGGAGACCTCCTACATCTCCCACGAGTGCGCCCCGACCTATGGGCCACTCATTCAAGGTCCCCTGAGCGACCTTCTGTACCCCTCCACTGAGGGGTCTTTTCCTGTACATTCTTCAACTTCCATTTTGTCTGTAGGAAAGGTAGGTCAATCTAGCAATAATGGGTCAAGGGTAGCACCTAGAATAAAATCCAAGGGTAGACAAATTCCTCGTCGATTTCTTCTAGATTTAGCCAACAGGTGCCAGGCATGCCTAGCTATTCCTCAGCTACTAGAAAATCTCATCCAACTGTCAGAGTTAGAATGTGAGGAGGATTGCACAATTGATGAAGAGTATGGAGTATATGAGATTACAGACAAGGAGTACCCTATCGAGGAAGGGGATGAAGAATATGAGGACGCGGTTGGCGCATATGCTAGCGGAATGAGGAGGTTTGATGAACTATCAGCCGCTATAGAAGAACCCACCAAAGAAATCAACATGGGAATCAAGGAAGACCCTAGGATCGTCCTCATAAGTGATAATTTGCACCATCTGAAGAAGAAGCATTGATTAGAGTCCTCAAGAAGTATAGGGACACGTTCGCATGGTGCTATGAGGATATGCCAGGATTGGATCCCACCCTGGTTGAACACCGTTTAACGCTAAAATCAGGGTCCGTCTCGGTAAAGCAAAGGTTAAGACGTTTCCACCCTCAGATGGCTTTAAAAATGAAGGAAGAGGTCGATAAGCTCCATAAAGCTAGGTTTATTAGAGTTGTCCTATATCCTCAATGGGTGACAAACATTGTCCCGGTCATGAAAAAGGATGAAAAGGTGAGAATCTGTATCGATTTCCGGGACCTTAATCGCGCTTGTCTAAAAGATGATTTCCCCTTGCCTCACATCGATGTGTTGGTTGATAACACAGCTGGTTATGAAACTCTTTCGTTTATGGATGGATTTTCGAGATACAATCAGATCCGTTTGGCGAAAGAGGATCAGGAGAAAACATCATTCACCACACCTTGGGGAACTTACTGCTATTTGATCATGCTGTTTGGTTTAAAGAATGCTGGAGCTACTTATCAAAGGGCTATGATGGCAATATTTCATGACATGATGTATGTGTATTTAGAGGTGTATGTGGATGATTTGTTGGTAAAATCCAGGACTAGGGCAAAACACTCGAAAGTTCTAGCTAAGGTGCTGCAAAGATCAAGGGAGTTCAATTTGAAAATGAATCCGAAAAAGTGCGTATTTGGTGTTTCATTGGGCAAATTGCTTGGTTTCATTATGAGTAAGAGGGATATCGAAATAGATCTCAACAAAGCTAAGGCAATTAGGGATATGTCACCTCCAAGAAATCTGAGAGAAGTTCGAGGTCTAATTGGGAGGTTGCAATTCATTCGTCGGTTTGTGTCCCAGCACTCGCAAAGGTGCAAACCTTTCTACGAGTTAACCAAGTCAGGAGTAGAATTCCTTTGGGATTCTAAATGCCAAAAAGCTTTTGAAGGACTAAAGGAATATCTAGCCAATCCGCCCATCCTAATTCCACCTACGTCAGGCAAACCTTTAATCCTTTATATCTCAGTCTTGGACGACTCTGTGGGAGCTGTCTTAGCACAAGCTGATGAAGAGGGCAAGGAAATGGCGACCTATTACTTGTCCAAACTCCTCAACCCCTGTGAGCAAAAGTACACGGCTACGGAGAAAACCTGTGCCGCCCTTGTCTGGGTGGTGCAGAAATTAAAACACTACTTCTTAGCTCATGAAGTTCATTTGATTGCCCGAATGAACCCTATCAAGTTCCTTCTAGAAAAATCTGTCCTTACAGATAGATTAGCACGCTGGCAAAGCTTTCTTTCTCAGTTTGACATCACCTACATTCAGCAAAAGGCGATTAAGGGTTATGCCATAGCTGAGCATCTCGCTCACCATCCTCTTCCTAAATTCGACCCTGTCCAATCAGAGTTTCCAGATGAGGAACTAATGTCCATCAACCAACCAGATGATTACATGTGGACGTTACATTTTGATGGAGCTCTGAATTCCCAAGGGAAAGGAATCAGCATTGCCCTCCTGTTGCCTGAAGGCCTTACATTCCCACTTGCATACCAGCTCAAATTCCTAGTTACCAATAATATAACTGAATATGAAGCTCTTCTAGCTGGCCTGGAACTCGCTCATTCTTTTCGTATCACCGAATTGCGAGTCGTAGGTGATAGTCAACTCATTCTTCGCCAGGTGCTCACCAAATATTGCACTCGCGATCCCAAGCTCAAGCCATACCAAGAACTCACTACTGCCTTTGCCAAATTATTCACCAAACTGATCTTTGTCCATGTCCCTCATCATGAGAATATTCTGACCGATGCCCTCATCTCGTTGGCATCATCTTTAAGATTCCCTCTAGGTAGATGGTTTGATTCCATTTCCATCTACAAGTGTCACGCCCCTGCTGTCGATGACGCTTCCTATGTAGATATCAAGGACAGGATAGCAAGGAAGGCCCTACAGGAAGAAATCTTTGAGAAGAGGGAAATCATGTTGGCGGAATTAGAAGAAGAACTGGCCGACGAGGAAAAGCCATGGTTTTACGAAATTGCCAAATATTGCAAAGATCAGGCCTACCCTGGAGAAGCCACATCAGAAGATAGGAAAGCCATCAGGAGAGTGGCACAGAATTACGTGCTTGTCGGAGGAGTGCTGTACAAGAGAAGCCTTATGGGTGTTCTTCTAAGATGTCTTGATGAGGAGGAAGTCTGGAAATGTGTTGAGGAAGCACACTCTGGCGTGTGCGGTGGCCATGTGAATAGCCAAATGCTTGCTAAGAAAATCCTTCGGCAAGGCTTTTACTGGCCCACCATGGAAAAGGATTATGCCGTCTATATCCGTAGGTGTGTCAAGTGTCAACTTCACGCTGATAAGATTCACTCCCCATCTTCTTCACTTCATCAAATATCCTCCCCATGACCTTTCTCCATGTGGGCTTTTGACATTATTGGTTCTCTCGGTGATCCTAACTCCCTTACTAAATAAAAATCTTTCATCCTTACTACAACGGAGTACTTCACCAAATGGGCCAAAACCGATGCAAATTCGTCATGAAGAACATCATCGCCGGGTTCAGCATTCCAAGCACTATCATCACCGACAACGGGCCACAATTCGTTTCTCAGGACCTTCAGGACCTCTGCAAAAGGTATAAAATTACATTACATCATTCATCACTATATTATCCACAAGGCAATGGCCAAGCAGAGGCCACTAATAAAATGTTGATCAAAATCATAAAGAAAACCTGTGACTCTAGCAAGTTCTCGGATTGGCCCAAAAAGCTTATCGAGGCTATGTGGGCCTATCTCACTTCAATCCGTACCCTCACTGGGCAAACCCCGTTCGCCCTTACGTACAGGATGGTGGTGGTAGTTCCGTACGAGATCTTGGTTCCTTCTTCAGGGTACACTTGGACAAGGAGCTTCCCCTCGACGAACGCCGTGACTCACTTCTTGCCCAATTGGAACTCTTAGACGAGAAGCGGCTAGCCGCTGCCGAGCATGCACGTGTTTACCAGAATAGACTTGCACATTTTTATCAAAAGAAAGTCATTGAGAGAAAATTTGAGGTCGGTGAGATGGTAGTAAAAAGATTTTTTGTAAAACCTGGTGGGCCGTGTTCTAAACTCCAACCCAATTGGGATGGACCGTACGTAATTTAGGATGTGCATCCTGGCAATGCTTATAGGTTAGTCAACAGTGAAGGGGCCGAGCTGTCCCACCCTTGGAATGGGGTTTATCTCATGAGATTCTACCCGTGAGATCTTGTACATAGCTATTCAAAAACAAAAAATAAAAAAAATAAAAAAAATAAAAAATGCTAATGTCTGGTGGTCATCATGGAGTCAAGTCACTGCATTCATCCTTCATGCTAAGACAGGGCCCGTTAAGGTTTCGTAAGTCTCGGGTCTTGGTCTGCCAGAACTGGGGAGATCCCTGTCTGGTCATGTCAGCTTATGCCCACTAAAAGGAGGCCAACGTGCACACACGCACGTGTTTTATCCAAATTGGTAGCATCGCCTATGGTGAGGCCCCACCACTAAGGTCTCCAGGAAAGCCGTAATCTTTATTCTCTTCCTCTTCGACCCGATGAGACAGACAGTGCCCTTAAAACGCTGAGCATAAGGAAACCGAAGTACAATCCCCTCAAGGCAAGAGTAGGATCCATCTCCTCGAGCCTGGGTCAGCGCACGAGAAGAGGGCAGTGTCCCCGTAGGCATACAAGAGGGATTCCAGAACGTCAAGTGATTATCTCCCTCAAAAAAAAATGACAAATCAAAGTCAGATGAAAAACTTGGTCGTGATCGTGCCTGATTCCAAAGAAGGACACCTCTCAACAAAAATAAAAGTCAAATCATACATAAGGGGCAACGAAATGCAAACGCTTGAGGCATGGTCCAAAGTTGCCCGAAAGGGGAGAGTAAGTAGGTGCCCTGTTGGCTCGTCGGGTTAACGGTTTTGCCTGTCCTCTTAGAGGGTCTGTCCACTGCACTCTTCCTTCTCCTCCCGAAGATGAAGGCTCAATGGAGGTTCCGAAGGGTGAACCCTGCTAAGGCTTGCAACCTTGTTTTAACAAAAATACACACATAGTTGTCCACTTTGAAAAGCAGAAGCCATCATCGTGAAGGAGTCTCGGTGTTTCTGGCAGTTCAAGACCTCTACATATCACCTTGTTGTCTTCTTATTCTAACCTCGGGCTTGGGCCAATGCAAGCGCATCACCGTCACGCAGTTGGCCGTTAGGGTTCCAAGGTGTTCCACTATATACCATCTAGAGTTGTGAGGAAGATAGACCCGGGTCAGGCAAAACTTTTACCTCGAATGCTTTTTGGGTGTATCCCTGTGGTCGGAAACAACTGGGAGCCTAAGCGCGGCATGACGGCATTGTCATCAAAGGTAAGTCTTAATCGAAGGACTTATCATTCGAGGAGTCTAGAGGCCCAAATCAACTTAGATGTGCGTTTAGGATACCCGGGAGGTTAGTGAGAAGTCCCCGTCCTCATGTACGTTAAGTGCCATATGGGTGGTCACCAGGCATCAGTAACAAAAATACACCAAGTCTCAAAACCCAAAAAAAGAGAAAGAACGAAAAAAAATAAAAATAAAAAAATAACCAAAACAAAAATAAAAAAGAGAGAAAGAAGCAAAAACAAAAGAAAAAGAAAAAGAACAAAAACCCCAAAAAAAATAAAAATAAAAAAACAAAAATAAGAAGGAAAGAACAAAAATAAGAAAAAAAATCATTTGCCTGCTCGCATCATGCGTATGATCACTTTTCAATTCCTATTTGCATCTACCTGCTTGCATGATTGCATTACTCAAAGTCTATTCCTTTATTTCACCTTAGTTGATTAAAGGCTTGGCCCCTTGACCCGTTATCAAGGCAAGTTTCAGAACAATCACCCACTTATTGAGCAAGGGGCCAAGCCAGAACAGGAAAACTAACTTGTTTCTTTGAGCGATGTATGCAGGATTTGAAAGAAGCAGTGAACAACAAACTGGTCATTCCCTTTTATCCTCTCTAAAATTGTGTACATTAAGTTCCTCCCTCTCTCCCAGCATCGCTTCTCTCATCACTCTCGACGAGAAGTCCTGGAGGGTGTCGTCAAACCATACAAGGTGGTACCTCTGCCGCCCTACATTACCCTTTCCGTCTCAACGCTCTGTCGCCGCTCTGCGGGGGCTGCGAAAAAACTGCTAACACGAAAGTCGCGCTCACGTGCTCTTCGATAACGCTCTTCACCATCCCTCAGCCACTGTTCTGCAAGACCAAGGCTGGTTCGGAGCTCAAATACTTGGGCCTCTAAGGCCCTCTTCTCTTCTCTCTCGGCCAATGTTTCGGCCCTCTCCTTTTCTCTGTCCCTCTCTTTCTCTACTCGTTCCCTCTCTCTGTCTTCCCTTTCCAGCTGGAGGGTGATCCTCAACTCCATGGCGTCCCGAGAAAAGTTGTCGTATGAGCGACGCCGTAATTCCTCCCCTAGCTCCGCTACCCTGGCTTCCCCTTGTGCTGCACGAGCAAGCGCCTCTCGCATCTCTTTGGTCTGTCATGACTGTCATCTCAGGAATGCGGCGAGTCATGAATAAAGGGAATTCAATGGCGAAACCCTCACCTACACAGAAAGCATTCCCTCTGCCTCCGCGGCACGCTGTATGGCATGAGCAAGTTGCTCGTGGAGCAAATCAAGTTCTGAGGAAGGAATCCATAGACTAGAAGAGGCACCCTCTACCCCCACTGCTGGTGGGGTTGCGCCGAGATGAGCGCGCTATGATGGCGAGAAGTGGAAATGAGTGGCTAAACACAAGGAACCTAGGGGTATAGTTAGGAACATACATTTGCATACACACTCACCGAGGCATGCAAAGTTGTACGGGTGTCACCCAACTGTTCCTCCGTGTCTGCCAAGCGAGCACACAAGTTCACTATCACGGTATCATGAGCATCCTGCAGTCAGGTCATATGAGTCAGCATTACCTTCAAAAAAAATGATGATAAAAAATAATAAAATAATAAAAAGAGAGAGAGAAGGAGATCCACTTCCACAAGTCCCCCAGGATGGAGTCGCTCTGCATACATCGCCCTATAGAGGCATAGGTAATCTTCACTATCCCGCGCGTGCGATTCCACGAGCGTGCCACCCCGCTGCCAATCTTCGTACTGTTCGGGGAAGCGCACTCGCCAATCAATGCAGGTCACCAGCCCGCGTGTCTTCCTCCCGACACGGGGTGGCGCGGTCATGTCTACCCATTCCTGGGCAAGCCCTAGAGTCCTCATGACCAATCGTAGCTGAAGTGGCTCGATTTCATTCAGGCAATGGACCCAAAGGTCCCGACCAAATCGGGCTCGACCTGTAATGACCCACGGCTGGTCGACATCGACCATGCCCGAGTAAGGCCTCCACATGACCTAAATTGGCATGCATATATCTCCTTAATCAATCAAAAAAAAGAAAAGAAAAGAAGACAAAAAAAGACAAAAAAGAGGGGAGTCCTACCATCGTTGTAGGGATCTCTTGCAACTCAAGCCTTAACACTATCAGCTGGTAGGATAGAGAGGTTGTGTTCATGATAGGTTACCACCGTCGAGCTAGTGGCGCCACAGCCATACGCCACTGTCGAGCTCTCCCCATCGGAATGTAGTAATAACTCCATACATGTGTTGCCGCATGTCATTGGCATTTCATGAAATAGATTAGTTGCATAAAAAAATTTAAATTACCTGGAGAAATGGTGTGAAGCCACTCACAGTCACCTCCTGATCTGTCCCTTAGGACAGACCTGCAAACAAATGCGCCAGCACGGTGGCTCCCCAGGCATATTGCCCTACCCTCTCTAGGTCTACTAAGAATTCTAGGAAGCGGCAATGGATGTCGTCTCCCTTGGAACCTAGTGGCAATTTTCCCAACGGTAAGAGGAGAAATCTCCTCAAGTCCATGTTCGACATGTCCCAGCTGCTGACATCCACGCAATACACAGCACGAGACCCTCTTTCAGTTCTCTCCATGAATTCCTCCAAAGACTCATTATCACGCTAACGAGTGTCAGTAAGCCCCAATTCCTCCATGATGGACACCTTGTCTACTGACTTGTCCTTTTGGTCCTTTATTTTTAAAACTAGAAGCTTCTGAGCCCCCTCGCGATAATCAGGGTAGGTGACCCCGGTCACCACCTCGCCATCCACTCTAAGGCCAGTAATCCGGGCCACATCTTCTAGGTTGGGCACCATGTGTCCCCAGGGCATCAGGAAGGCACGACTCTCTGGGTCTCATCTCTCGCGCAATGCTTGGATGAGGGCAAGGTCGAGCTTAATAGGTTCGATCCGGAGGAATGCCCTAAACCCCATTGCATCTAACCAGGCTTTCTGGAAGTCAGGCAGGCCTCGATAGGCAGACACCACCAATTCCCATGAGATGTGTGATCTCGTCATACTCTGTGGATTACACAAAAGTGAGAAACGAGCGAATAAAAAAGAAAGACGAAAAAAGAAGAAAGAAAGGGCTCGTGAAGAGTGAGATAAATGAAACGGCTTGTTTACAAGCTGTGATTGGGTCCTCTCACTGAGGTGCCCTTCAATATCAGAGAGTCTCCTGAAACTACCACTAGATCTACTTCTCTTTGAGGAGCGGGAAGACTCGTCCTCCACCCTGAAACTAGACTCTCCCTCCATCTTAGAGAATGAGAAGCTCTTACTCCCTCTTGTCAACTTTTCACTCTCCTAACCAGTCTCCACTACTACGTGCTTTCAAGTGAAGCGGGCGGGGGAAGTATTTATAGGATTGAATGGATAAGATCCAGATTTGTCACAAGTTCCTCTCGCAGTGGCCCTTGTAACGGAGCACCCATATTTCACTTTCATATGATCACTCAGAGTACAAGAAGTCGGGGTGTAGCTGGTTGATTCACACCCTATGCGTCTGGGTTCCCTGTGTTCATCATGATTCAAATAAATTTGAGATGAAGACATCTACATGGGGAAAGACGACTAGAGGTCGATATTCCTAAATTTGGGGGTAGACTCATCTACATGGGAAAAGGACAAAGGGATTGACATCTTTAAATTTCGGAGTGGACTCTGATACGCTCGACACCCGTCGTTTAAAAATACAGTGCCACACAAATTTTAAAATTTATAAAACCGCACTCACTCACTTTATTGATTTTGGAAATACGAGTACAGTGGTAAATACGGGTCGATCCCACGGGGAAGAAATATAATCTTTATAGATCCAGTTGAAAAATATCCTTATGTTTGCAAACCAATTGTTATCTTTTGAGTGCGATTATCACTAAAGAAACTTAAATTGCGACTTTGCATAAGAAGAGAAAAGTGAAGGAAATATTTAGCCAATGGATGAAGAACGCCGTCGTTTCCTCGCCGAGCCTTGGATGAAGATCGCTCCGTCTTGGAAGTCGACGCCATGAGATGATCGGAAGATGACTAACCGCTTTGGGTGTGTGAAAAAACTGTGAAGAAAGGGAGATGGGTAGAAATAGGAACAAACACAAATTGAAAACACAATAGAATTATATTGAAAATAGGGGGTTGGAATAAATAAAATAACTTAAAATATAGAGGGAATTAGAAGAAGTGGAAGAAATGAAAGTTGTAGAGAATGAAAAGAAGAAGAAGTTTTATGAAGACCACAGAGATAGAAAATGAAAGGACGATAGTGAAAAACGTGAAAAACTCAAGAGTAATCAGTGCGGATGAACAGTTGGTAGAAATCAGAACAGTGAAAAATTAATTATAACTCTCAAACGGAGAAGAATTAGAAGAAGTGGTAGAAGAAGAAATTTTAGATCTACAAAATATGAATAACTTTCATGAAGAACTCAGAGTAAAAAGAGGATTGGAAAGACTTCCAAACAGAAGTATAGTAGAAGGTATCACCTCGGATGAACAGTAATCACGTAGAACAGCACTTAATAAAACGGGAAATAACTTTCAAACTAGAAGGAATTAAGGGAAATGATAGAAAGAGAAGTTGAAGAACTCTTAAAGATGAACAACTTTCGTGAAAACAAGAAAATGAAATGGAGATCAGAACAATAAGTAATGGGACTAAGAAATGACTAAATGCTTGAACAAAACTTTCATTAAAATAATATCAACTTACAAAGTTTACATCAAAAGCTCTCAAAACAACACCTTCTTCAAAACAACACCATCTAACTCTCCTATGTAGCTCTACTAAGGCCAACAAGCAAGAACTTCAAGAACACAAAGCAATCCCATTCCAACTCTTAGCAACTACTCCTAACTTGCTACTCTAACTCCTTTCATTACATTTGAAGCCCCCCTTTTATAGGGTTCACATAACAACATTCCCAATGTGAACATTCCTTGCCAATGTGAACAGCCCATTGCTGCTATTTTTGACCCAAAATTATGTGCCAACATGTGTAGCACACTTTTACATTTTTTTTTATTTTTTTCTAATTTTTTCTAGCCTTTTTCTCCTCCTTTTCTCCTTCTTTCTCTCTCTCTCTCTCTCCTCCAGCCGCCCGTGCGCCGCGTGCGCCGCGGTTGACCGGGCGAAGGCGCCTCACGCGCCTTCCCCTCCCTCGTCGAACGTGCCCACCCTCGTGGGCGGGCGCGGGCCTTTGCCGCTGCCGACCTGCATACACACGCACACACTCACTTATAATATATATATATATTGATATATATATTGTATATATCTTAGAAAAATCTTAAAAAATAGCAAATGAATTTATTTTTTTCTTTTCTTTTTGAACAAGTCCATGGGCTTTTGGCTATAATATTTTTTTTATTTTTCCTTTTTATTTTTTTATATTTATTTCTTGTCACTTCCCTCGTACCGAGTGCTTGCATAAATAAGTAAAAATTATTATTAAAATTATTTAATTTCAAAAAATTAAATATTTTACTCTAAATTAACAGTAAGTGTGATACGTGCATATTTATTATTATTTAAGCTCATAAAAATGTGTATAATTATGAATTAATATGTAAAAATACACAATTATCACACCCCCCAGCTTACTCATTGCTAGTCCCTTAGCAATGCAAATAATCTCAAAATTTGAGGACTAACAAGAGTTTAAAATATTCATACTTATTTCTAGATCATCTTTCATAGAGTCAACTAAAGATCAGGAATCTGGAATAATTACCACATACTAGCCTTATGTAGGAAATTCAGGTACATGATGAAGAATTCTAATCAAAATTCAGTAGCACTTGTGCATGTGAAATACTAAATTCACAATAGAGACAATTGCATCCTCCAGTTGCTACTCCGAACAAATGCCTTTCAATTCTGCACTTCTTTAATTAGAGCGTTCAGTATACTAGCTTTTTGTCTACCTTATTACATTTGTCCCTTTTGGGATATATATTTTTTTTCTTCTCTTTTTTTATATGCACATGATGCTGCACTACCCTTCACTGTTTTACGTAAACCTCAACACGTCTTAGGTGAAGTAGGCCCGGTGACACAGATCAAAGTTTCATTTTCCTTTTGACGCGAACCTCAACACGTCTTAGGTGAAGTAGGCCCGGTTACTCAGAATCGGAGTATTTTTCATGGTGTTTTTCTCAAAAATATTTTTCAATAGATAACATGGCAGAAAGCTTATAAAATATCTCTTCTTCAAGAAGTACAGAATATCAGATAGTATGTCTAAAATAGTAGAAGGCTTGTCCTACTTGTTTCATTAGCGTGTAAAGTGATTTTTATTTTTCTAAAGTGCACGTGAACTTTAAAGACATTCTTAAATCAATTTTCCATGGCTAGATTAAATAAATTATCCATCATCCGATTCCCTAGTCTTTTCTATTCCAGAATTACTTTTCATGAGACATGAATCAAGAAACTCCAAATGGTTTTATTTTATTTGTTTTCTAATTTTTAATTTTTTTTCATAGCTAAATGAGGTTGTATATGAATGTAACATGTGCAATGGTATGATTTCCGTCCCTCCAACTTAAATGACATTGTCCTCAATGACATGAACAATAGAGATTAATAGAATAATGTAGATTAGAAATTTATGAAGGAACGGGACAACCTGATAGAGGTGGACTTTGAAAATTGTGGCTTTTGAAGAAAAGGTGGTACTTGACTTTTGACGGCTTGGCTTATCTGAGCATTAGAGTAAGCAATCTCCTTTCTCTCCCCAACTTATCTGGTATTCACACCTGTAAAATAAAAACACACGAAAAACTTGGGTGGCCTCCCAAGAAACCATTTATTACCACACAAAAAGTACTAAAACTTTGGGTTGCCTCCCAAGAAACGCTAAATTTTATGTCGTCAGCCAGACACAAGGTAGATCACTAACCAACGTGTGGCATTCAAAAAGAGCCACCACGTGATCTTGTCCTTCTTTAAATTCCAACCCCTATGCCATTGGAAGACAAGAGTAACCATGTATGGATTGGGGCTAGAAATATGCGGGTCGCGCACTTTATTGAAGTTGTCTGTAACCATAAGTGTGAGCCAGTTTTTAATTTTCAGGATCATGAAAGGATCAATGGCCAATAATATTTCAAGACTGAGGTGGAACCTTTGCATAATATCTACCCAGTGGTCCCCTTGTCCTATATCGTCTCTCCTGACGAGCCCTTTAGGAACGACTTCCTCCATGGTAACTTGTTCAGGCCCTGGTAGCGTAGGAATGAGATTGTCAACCTTAGTCACTTTCCTCTCAGTAACAGCCTCATGAACTTTAAGTGCATTGATCAACGTGTCTTCCTGAGAGGAAGTCAAATCAAAGATGAATGTTGTTGGCACATCCCCCTCAGGTCCTAGAATGTCAAATTGGAGAGGCTCAACTGGCAGGGGAATCAAAGTAGAAGGAAGCACGAGCCCAGTAGCTAATTGATCCAATGATTCAAACATTGTGGGAGAGCGCTCAGGGGTAAGATCAAATGTGAAATGTTCGAATATGACCCCGTTATCAAACTCATCACCCAATTGAAGATTATCAACCAAATTGCCCACTAATGGGGCGGATAGAGGAAATGTAAATTATTCCAGTCCGGCCCTTTCATCATAAGTCAGATCAAATGTGAATTTCTCTAAGACGGGCCCATCATCACACTCATCACTAAACCCAAAATTATTAATCAAATTTTTCAAAAATGGGGTCGATAGATGAAATGTAAACTTTTCGAATAAGGCCCTATCATCATGTTCTTCCAGGGGAGGAGGATATTCAGAATTTTGTTTCATTAAATCAACAATATTATTACTTACAAAGTAATCGTCATCTTTATTTATTTCCTCAATTGAGTTGTTTGGGCCATTATCATTTACAGTAATATTCTCAATCTCAAAACATTCATAGAATGGGATGATATGATCATCATTAACCTTGAAACCACACCCTTCTTCCTTTCCTTCCTTCATCATGGTATTACGTGCGCACTCCCCCTCACTCTCAATAGTGATATCTTGAGCCAAAATGACAGGCAGAAGACTGTCATCATCATCATCATTCACATATTGAGGGGGTTGGTGTAATATTGAAGGAGAGGGTTGATAAGTAGACTGAGAGTACACGATTTGAGGTTCAAAACAGTGGCCCGGTGAATCACCCCTAGTATCAATGTTGATTCCGAAATCTGGGTGAGATGAGTTGGGCGGAGGTTGAGTACACAAGGGCCGCTCGGGGGCTGCTTGGGGTGAAAGTTTAGACAGATGGGCTTGGAATGTTGGATCCATCCAAGGCAAATTTGTGTGATTACCCCAGCCAAGATTATAATCATCTGAAAATGTAGCATGCTTGAGCTGAGATAACCCTAGGACATTTTGAACTTGAGCTTGGATGACCAATGTGAGTTGGGCTATAGTAGGACACTGACTCACATGGTGAGTGAGACTGGCACAGAATTCACAGATTTCCGTGAAAGTGTGGATTGCGTTTTCAGCCTGTTTGACATGTCCTACGGATTGTTGATGAGATGAGATGGAGGCACGATTTATCGAATTTTCACTCACAATTTCAAACAGATCATACGCATCATCTTCACCTTTACTCATAAATGCCCCTCCGCAATATATGTCCACCATTTGCCTATCAAAATCGGATAACCCCTCATAAAATGCAAATATAATTTGCCATTTGGGTAACCCATGGTGTGGACATTGACTTACTAGATCCTTCAGTCTCTCCCAAGATTCATGAATTTGCTCTCTCGGACTTCAGTAAATCCTATAATCGCCCTTCTCATCATGTTGGTCCGGACTATAGGGTAAAATTTTTTCAAAAATTCTAACTGCATATTTTTCCAAGTCCTGATAGTCTTTCCAAAACTCCTTAACCAACATTTGGCTTTGTCTTTCAATGAGAATGGAAATAAGATCAATTTCAGGGCATCATCATTAAAATTCTGAATTTTGATCAGGGAGCAAACTTCTAAAAAATCATCTAGATGCCTATAAGGATTTTCATTAAGATTCCCATAAAAAGATGGGAGCATCTGGATGAGACTAGTGCGAATCTCATATTGATCAATGAAAATGTCAGGGAGTTGAATACAGGTTGAGGGTTTGTAAGTAGAAGGAATAAAATGCTCCTGCATAGGCGTGGATTTGTTATTTTATTTTTTTAAAATTTTTTTATGCAAACACAAACAAGTTAACACAAATTATCTAATGATCTAGATGCGACTCAGACCTACAAATAGGGTTTCACAAAGTAACTAAAGTGCAACTTAAGTTCACCCTCAATATTTCCACCGGCCAGGTAAGGGGTGGGGTAGTGGGAGGCTCCCCCTACTTACGTAGGGACCTAATTATATCAAACCACTAGCCCGCTTAAGGCGTTTGCCGTCCGACCGTCTTGCCTTAGGCACCGGTTTTCACAAGAGGGTAAACTCAACTCGTACTAAAATCACAGTGTGATCCTAGGGCCAATGTCTACTGACTTTTATTTATGGCATAGGTCATGCAAAGATGCAAGGGAAATGTGGCTTGTGGGTTAAGGAAGGGTGATGAAATCCCCACCTTATGTTATTTAGGGGTATGGCCCTTAGAATATTTTGAAATGAAATACACACCACAATTTCAAATAAGGGGTTCTTATGCAATATGCATGCCATAATAGGATAAGTAGAACGTACCTTGCCCCTCGCAATCTTCAAAATGTAATAACAGGAATTAAACAAAGAAAAATTCTATGCTAAATGATGCATGACCTATAACATGTTGTGTGGTTTCTAATCTTGAAATGATATTTTTTTATTTTGGTGCAAGTATTTATTTTTTTTATTTTTAATTAATGAACCTATCTAGCCAGCACAAAAAATTTCTTTTGTTTTGATTTTTTATAGAGTTTTGAAGAATTTTTTTCAGATTTTTTTCTAGATTTTTTCAGGAAATGGGAAAAACAGAACGTGTTCCTACGTTTCTGCCCTATAGCGACGCTTGATAGCTACATTACCAGGCTTTCAGCGACACTTCATTTTCTTGAAATTTTAGGTATGATTTTCCTCTTTCTTTGATTTTCTGATTTGTTTTCTTTTTTCTACAAAATAAAAATAGAAAAATCAATATACAAGTATACACATCAAACACAAGAATATCCCAACATTCTAAAATTCCTTCCCCGACAACGGTGCCAAAAATTTGATGCACTCGACACCCGTCGTTTAAAAATACCGTGCCACACAAATTTCAAAATTTATAAAATCGCACTCACTCACTTTATTGATTTTAGAAATACGAGTATAGTGGTAAATACAGGTCGATCCCACGGGGAAGAAATATAATCTTTATAGATCCAGTTGGAAAATATCCTTATGTTTGCAAACCAATTGTTGTCTTTTGAGTGCGATTATCACTAAAGAAACTTAAATTGCGACTTTGCATAAGAAGAGAAAAGTGAAGGAAATATTTAGCCAATGGATGAAGAACGCCGTCGTTTCCTCGCCGAGCTTTGGATGAAGATCGCTCCGCCTTGGAAGTCGACGCCATGAGATGATCGGAAGATGACTAACCGCTTTGGGTGTGTGAAGAAACCGTGAAGAAAGGGAGATGGGTAGAAATAGGAACAAACACAAATTGAAAACACAACATAATTATATTGAAAATAGGGGGTTGGAATAAATAGAATAACTTAAAATCTAGAGGGAATTAGAAGAAGTGGAAGAAATGAAAGTTGTAGAAAATGAAAAGAGGAAGAAGTTGTATGAAGACCACAGAGATATAAAATGAGAGGAAGATAGTGAAAAATATGAAAAACTCAAGAGCTATTGGCAAAAATTAGAACAGTGAAAAATTAATTATAACTCTCAAACGGAGAAGAATTAGAAGAAATGGTAGAAGAAGAAATTTTAGATCTATAAAAGATGAACAACTTTTATGAAGAACTCAGAGTGAAAAAAAGATTTGAAAGACTTCAAAATAGAAGAATAGTAGAAGGTATCACTTCGGATGAACAGTAATCACGTAGAACAACACTTAAGAAAACGGGAAATAACTTTCAAACTAGAAGGAATTATGAGAAATGATAGAAAGAGAAGTTGAAGAACACTTAAATATGAACAACTTTTGTGAAGACAAGAAAATGAAATAGAGATCAGAACAACAAGTAATGGGACTAAGAAATGACTAAATGCTTGAATAAAACTTTCATTAAAATAATATCAACTTATAAAATTTATATCAAAAGCTCTCAAAACAACACCTTCTAACTCTCCTATGTAGCTCTACTAAGGTCAACAAGCAAGAACTTCAAGAACACAAAGTAATCTCATTCCAACTCTTAGCAACTACTCCTAACTTGCTACTCTAACTCCTTCTTTCATTACATTTGAAGCCCCCCTTTTATAGGGTTCACATAACAATATTACCAATGTGAACATTCCTTGCCAATGTGAACAATCCATTGCTGCTATTTTTGACCCAAAATTGTGTGCCAACATGTGTTGCACACTTTTACATTTTTTTCTGATTTTTTTCTAATTTTTTCTAGCCTTTTTCTCCTCCTTTTCTCCTTCTTTCTCTCTCTTTCTCTCTCCTCCAGCCGCCCGTGCGCCGCGTGCGCCGCGGTTGACCGGGCGAAGGCACCTCACGCGCCTTCCCCTCCCTCGTCGAACGTGCCCACCCGCGTGGGCGGGCGCGGGCCTTTGCCGCTGCCGACCTGCATACACACGCACACACTCACTTATATAATATATATATATATATATATATATATTGATATATATATTGTATATATCTTAGAAAAATCTTAAAAAATAGCAAATGAATTTATTTTTTTCTATATTTTTTTCTTTTATTTTTGAACAAGTCCATGGGCTTTTGGATATAATATTTTTTTTATTTTCCCTTTTTATTTTTTTTATATTTATTTCTTGTCGCTTCCCTCGTACCGAGTGCCTGCATAAATAAGTAAAAATTGTTATTAAAATTATTTAATTTCAGAAAATTAAATATTTGACTCTAAATTAACAGTAAGTGTGCTACGTGCATATTTATTATTATTTAAGCTCATAAAAATGTGTATAATCATGAATTAATATGTAAAAATACACACTTATCAGACTCATCCACAGGAAAGAGGACTGGAGGATGACGTCTTTGAATTTGGGAGTGGACTCGTCTACATGGAAAAGGGACGAAAGGGGTCGGCATTTTTGAATTCGGTGGTACATCATTAAAATTTGTGATAGATTCCCCCGAAAGAAATGCACCATGAGTCCGAGACACGATCCGTTATCTCAGGGGAGTTCTGTTAAACACGTCACATGGGGACGGCATGAAAGAGAAGAGGCGTAGAAAAGAAGAAACGCATGAAGGGCAAACTCATCACATGAAAGCAAATCGTTCCATTCATACGTCTATATAAACTGTCATGTTCACCATGAAAAGAGGGCGGGTGTACAAGTAACTCGCTAAACCTCACCACCACCCTCCTGGTCGTCTCTCTCCTCCCTCCTAAGGCGGAGGTCCCTAGGAGGTCTTCTAGAGCTCTGCGACGCAGCAATTGCCTCATCGCACCACGCGTTCCCACCCTCTTTGGTAGCGCTCCTCGCCGTCTTCCAGCCTCTCTTGCGACCCCGATGGCCGCGAAGCTCTCGAACCCGAGGCTGTTGGCTGAGCTACCCTCTGCTCTACCGGTGGAGATTGCACCAGCTCCAGGAGATCCCCCACCGTGAGCTCCAACTCTTCTCCAATCTGTAGTGACTCTGAGGGAGTGACGTATCTGATCGTTGTTTCTCCCGGAGCTTCATCGCCTGGGCCTCCAGTGCCCTCCTCTCGTCCTGATCCTGATGCCACCTTTATCCTCGCATCTCTCTCCACTCTCTCCCGCTTTACCTCTCTCCTCGTCACCTGAAGAGAAACCCTCAGCTCCAGGACATCTCAGGGCACCCCCTCGTGCTGTAGTTGCTCCGATCCTCCAGCTCCTGTCCGGTGACGGTCAGTTGTCGCCCGACGTCTGCCATTTCAGTCGCCTATACAAAAGGAAAAGGGGAGGGGCGAGATTCGAAGAGCATGCAAGGGCATTAAGGCTTTATGTTTATTTCAAAACAAGATACATTAGGGTTTGGGCACCACGAGCCTCAATTTCCCCTGCTCAATTACATAAGCTTTCCATAGCTCCTGGATCTCACTCACAGACACCATCACCTTACGTGGAATGCTTGCCTTCCACGATGCTTTGATCGCCTTCACGTCCTTTGCATCACCCTCTGTGCCCAGCTCCATTTCCTTAATCAAAGGAAGGTCGGATGACATTGGAAAAGAGTGTCGAGGAAGGCCGATTTGCAGGCAACACCAATGCGAGTTGTAAAGAACAAATTCGGTTGCACCTATAAGCTGGAGTTCCGCATCAGGAGAGGATCTCGTGAGAAGCTCACGCGGAAGTAGACATGCTGGCGCGCAAGTGAACATATTCCGCGCCAAGGTGTTGAAGTGAGTACGCCAGTCTCTGCGTGTCTTCAGTCGGGGCATGCGATTGACCAAGTTCCCACTAAAGCCCAACACATCGGCCATATAATGAAGGGGCTTTGTTCAAAGATCTTGGAGGCGGTCTGTATCCCCTCGCGGTGGTCAATTTTGAAATGAAGATCGATCCAGCAATTAAGGAGAAGCATGAACCCATAAGGAAGTCTACCCATGCTGGAAGCTGTGAGACCGTTGTAGAGGTCTGCAAGGACGGCGGGTCCCACACTTTTGCCCTCCTAAAATCCACAAATTGCACCCACCTAGTCTTCTTCCACAATGTTGTTAGTGTGAGGGAATAGGAGGGCACCCACCAAACAGATCGTGAACCCCTTCATGAGGGTTTCCAAACGATCATTGCCTGTTGACTCTTCCAGGGCACTTATAGTCCATTCCGCAAGCTTCTGTAAATTGATGCCCTTTTGAGTTTGGACGGTCTTGATGGCCCTACATGGCATGAAACTTCCAAGGACTTCCTCGGAGGTTATCTTCCTTGGCGAGGGCAGGATCTTCATCTTGTCGTCCCTTCTAAACCTTTTCAAACAGAGCAGAAGTTCCGCCTCCTCAAGAAGGACCGTCGCTTCAAAAGTGGGGAGATAAAGGTGTGGGTTTCAGGGTGCCAAACCTCTACCAATGCACACATGGCCGCCCTGTCCATATAAATCATGTCATAATGTTTGGCATAGACAACGAGACCTTGGAGGTGCCACTTTGTAATAACAGCCCTCATGCCGATGGTTATGTTATAGGTGAGCTTCAATAGCCAGGGCAGCTTTGAGAATTTCCTCGGGCCTGAAAAGAGAGGATATGGCTGGAAGGAAAGAAAGAAAAAGAATGGAAGAGCGAGAGAGAATTTATGCAAGAAAATTAGGAGAAAGAGCCAACTCACCACCCGTGAACCAATCCTCTCGCTCAAATGACCTTCAATGTCGGTCAACCTTCTGAATTCGTGGCGGAACCTGCCTATCTTGGCAGGGCGGGAAGGCCCACCTTCCATCTCAAACGGGCAGGACCTCTCCCCTGAAGTTCCGCGATCAATGACACCCAAGAGGGGGGTGAATTGGGTGTTTACAAATTTTACTAAAACTTTTGACCTTTTTGAAATATGTGATAGAATGCTAGTTAAGATATTCAAAACTATTTGAACACAAATTGGATTTATCAAACTTTATATGATGAGATATAGATTATGCAAGATATACGTAGATAAATCCAGAACAACAAATTACACTAACACTCAAGTAGAATGGAGGTAGAGGAAATGGATCAAACCACACAATTCAAACCACACTGCACGGTGATTTTTAAGGTGGTTCGGATGCAACGACGGCAGTCCTACATCCACCCCTCACCAAACCTGATGCGGGACGGACACGGGAGACGACACTATTAGGTGCCACCCTCGGACTCTAGAAGAAGACGCGACCAGCAGCACACACCAGGGAGACACTAAGCCCGACACTACGAGCTCCTAGTGGCGAAACGTCGCTAACAGAAGTGGAAGCTCACTCGTCGTCCCAAGCGAGGGAAAGCGCGGACCGTGCGCGGTTAAGGAACCGGCGGAGGTCAAGGGTAGTCCGACTCAACTTCCGGACTCAGATCGAGTCACGGGACGGGTCACTCTCACAGCGGTGACATGGACACACGGGCTAGTACCTACACTCTCGGCAGCGGCCTAAGACCGTATACTAGCTAAGTAATGTAACGCCAAGAAGTTCGGACTATTACCTCCACGCACCCGGCGTGGCGCAACCCCGGCCAATCATGGACCCCCGGTTAACACAATCTTACAGCAGTACAATAATTTGACCCACTCCACGCAGGGAGGTAAAAGGTCACATGCGGGGCCCAGGAATCACGCGAATTGGGTTGACGGGCAGCATCTTGATGTCGCCCGGCGGTGCCAAACTCCGCGTTTTCGTGCTTTCCGAACGGCGGGTTTTGCGGGTCCGCGGGGCCCACGGATGGCGCTATCCTCCGGATCTGTGGGGGTGAGACCCACTATGATGGTGACCCCTGGTGGCGCGCCTCCACGGACGGCGGTCGGCCAGGAACACCAATCGGGGGTCGATCGGTCCCGATCTCCAAGCTTTGAAGTTGCTGTCCACGAGCTGAGGTTGCTGTTTTAGCAGCGCGCGCTCCGGCGAAAACGGCCGCTGCGATCAGCCCCGTCTTCGGAATGCGATGAAACTAGTGCCGTTGGAAAGAGGATTCAAAATCCTTCAACCTAGAGCTAGTGGAGTCTTCTGAACCTCTACGGACCTAGGCTTTAACTATTTTTCAATCCTCTGTTGCACAGCTCCCGAAATATCAGATCAGCATATGAGTTTCCTGTAAATGGCCATTGACTGCCTCCTTGCCGTTGGAATCATGCTTCGAGCTCTTCTTCAAAGTTGTAGGGAATCAAACCAAGAAACTGGGAAAATTTTTGGAATTGAATTTGGAGGTGGTGGAGATTTGATATAATGTTTGGAGTGACGGGTGGTCGGATCTGGGAACAGGTGGACAAAACTGTAGATGGGACTGAGAACGATTTTTAGAAAATATGAAATGGGCGAACCAGAAATTTAGAAAAATTTTGGATGAAGGGGTGGATGGAAGGAAACTCCAGTACAATTTATGGGACTAACAGAAATCAAAAGATGGACCTAAGACATGAAACACAGGGCGGATATGAATCTGGACAGAACTCTGGTAGAACTGAAATGGAAGGGTGGACGAAAATCAAAAATTATGAAACGGGATCTGAATGACAAACCAAAATTTATGAGATATCCTTGACACCTCTGGAACCTCCAGTAAAATTCTCAGATCGATCTGAGCTCGTGGCTGAGACACAAATTTCGTTGAAGTTACTGTGATACTGCGCGGGCAGAACTCCGATGAAGACGATGGCGGTGCGGTGGCGGCTCGTGGTGGCGGCGGCGGCGACCGGAACTGATAGGGTGGAGTCTCACCACCAGAAGGAAGCCTTCACAGCTTCAAGGGGAGAGGGAGGGGCGGCCTAAGCCTTGCTCAAGGGATTTTATTCCAATTCAAATGCATTAATTCTACTAAAATGGAAAATACAAGCTTAAATAGGTTACATCTCACATCCATCCACAACCATTGGATCTAGGGGATGGGAATGGAGGGTTGGGATGGAGTGTGACACACACACACAAAATAATATATAAAAAAACAAAGGGGGGGCGGCCCTTGGACCAAGGAGAGAGGGTGGACTAGTTGGTGGGGGTAGGTGGCCTCCCATGTGGACTTTTCTAGTCTATTGTCCCCCATGTGTCCAATTCCCATTCAAACTTCTAGATGCTCCCATGTGGCATGTTGACTGACCCCACGTGGGACCCTAGGCTGAGGTGGCCCAATGGGGTGGGGTCTAGGGGGAGGCCCGTGGGGCCCACGGGGTCCGAATTGCACATAAGCCTCTATTACAATCAAAATGTCAAACCGAATGCAACGAAATAAACACAAATTAAACACACATAAAGTCTAACTAAATATAATAAGTGGGGAGGCTCAAGGCGGAGTCTCCAGGCTGTCTCCGAGCCAGATGGACGCTGAGGTGGCTCGTGTCATGCTCCGTGTGCGGTACCGGTGGCTCGGCGTATCGTGCCGATCAACTGCTCGGGTGTCCGCACCAATTCTCCCCGGGTGGGAGAAACTCGACCCTGTCGAGTAAGGGTCTGCATCACTCCTGTATCGCTCCAAAAGGTCTGGATCAATCCGCTGCAACTCGCCATGTGTGATCCATGTGTCCTCAGTAGCGGGCCGTCCTCTCCATCGCACTAGGTAGCGCGGGTAAGATCCACTCCTAGTAACTGTCACCTGCTCATCCAGTATATGATCTATATGCTCACGCTGCCGTAACAACGGGGCTGGAGGTGGACACTCAGGTGTGGGATCACTCTCAAGGGGAGGAGATGGCTCGAAAGGCTCACTAGGGATCACCGCTGGGTCCCTATATGCAACTAGATCCGAAACATTAAAAGTAGAGCTTATACCATATTCCTCGGGCAAGTCCACAACATACGCATTGGATCCAACGCGTTTCAACACTCTAAAGGGACCGGGTCCGTGAGCTTGCAACTTCTTAACGGTCCCAGAGGGAAACCGTTCAGGTCTTACCCTGATCATGACGTATTCGCCCTCTTGGAACTCTCGGTGGTGTCTATGGGCACCGGCTAACTCCTTGTAGCGTGCATTGCTGGCCTTACTGTGACGACGGACGTCGTCATGCAGACTCCTAACATGCTTAACAAAAAGAAAAACACACAGATGCACACACGACCCTACACAAACCTAATGCTAGTACGACCCAATCATATGCAAGGTGGTCCAGGACATCCGAATGTGTGCCATGCATGCATTTGACATAACCGGAGGTTAATGGCATGGTGGATTCCTAGACATCCTACGATGCACCAATCATGGACATTGGGTTTGGATGTGGGAAGTTCGGGAGTTTTTGGTGGTTTAGGTGGGCCGGGGAAACCAAAATTTTCATTACCCCCAAATGACGGTTCGGACCTATTGCCATGTAAAGGTTGCCAGGCCCGAGTAGGAGGGGTGTGATAGTGGACTTCCTTAAAGAGGTGGAATTGAGGTTGTGGGCCAAAGGGCCCATGAAGAAAGGGATCGAAAAGATCAAAGAATGTGTGACCCCTCGATATGGATTCCCTCATTTCAAGGTCCCATGTGTGGAATTCTAGAAGGTGTTGATGGTCACCTTCATCCGTGAAGGGAGATGAGACGGTGGGGGTATGATGGTGGACCCTCTCAAAAAGGTGGAGTAAATATGGTGGGTCACGGGGTCCACAAGAGAATGGGTCGAAGGGATCAAAGAAGGTATGACCCCTCGGACTAGGCTTCCACAAATCACTGTCCCACATTTGGAAATCTTGGAGGTGTAAATGATCACCTTCATTCATTGTGAGAGGTGGGACGGCAGTCATAGGTAGAAAGTAAGATTCCTCCCTTGGGCAAATGGGAATGAAGTCGGGCTCGGCCGGCATAGGGAGGAGTAGAAGAACCTCCGTGGTAACATGACCCATGGTGTACACGGAGGTGATGGACCCTAAAGCGGGATGAGTGAAACTACGACCTATGGGTCGGTCGAAGCCTGGAGCCAACAAGTGCGTAAATGTCAATTGCCGGTCTAACCTTTTAAGAAGGTCATCCAATATACCCACATAGTGACTAGACCGGAAAGTGGTGTGAAATGAATTGATTGGCACCACAGGTAGGATAGGGTCCATAGATGGGAGGGGAGATGGGGCCAGGCCACTCTTAAGCCAGCTAAGGAGTGGCTCGGCTATAAGTAGCTTTCCCGTTAGAAACACGGGTAGCTGTGGCTGAGGTGGCTCCGAATAAAGATCGGAGAGCGAGGCTTCTCCAACCCTTTTGTCCCCTAGGGCTAGAGATGTCCGAGTGGGGCACTGTCCGACAAAGTGGCCGAACCCCTGGCAGTGATAACACTGCTGTCATGACCCACTACGCTCCTCGATAAGTGCGTCCTTACCCTTATCCTCCTGACGGACAGGGGGTATAGGCAAAGGGGCTCTCGTGGGTGGGGAACGAGGATCCACTATGATGGGGAGGGGACCGTGGGATGGAACCATAGATGGCACCGGATTGGGACTACCGACTGTTACCTCCTTAGGTTCGTGTTTGGTTCCTCCCTAGGAGTACGTGTCCTATCCACCCCATCCAACCGGTCCAAAATCATTTGCAAAAGTTCGGCAACGGAGTGGGTTGGAATAGGGATATCATGGTGGACTCGCCCGTAGTCAACCGTCCTAGGATTGGGTCTTGGCTCATCTACGTGTGGGACTCTTTGCCTCCGACTAGAACCCACTTGGTTGGAAGTGATTGGGTGGGGCCGGTTGGAGGTGACCAGTTGGGGCACGTAAACCTTCCTAAGCTCTCTCTTCATGTCCCACCATGACTCGATGGGCCATTGCCCCCTAACCTCTCTCATTCTTTCAATGTAATCCCACTTTTCGGCAGCCTCATGAAGAAGCCGCTCTTTGGAGAAAGAGAATTGTATTGCCTCGGACATAGTATAACAATCAAAGTATGTGTCCATGGTGACCTCCCACTTGAGGTAGTCGCCCGGGCCATTGGAGCCATAAAAATCCGAGGCTTCGGGCCTACGGAAGTGGAGTGGGTGGTTGCCAAGCCCATGAGTGGACCAACGGCCATATTGCCCGGGTGATTGGGAATCCATGGGAAATTGGGGGGGGGGGACTATATGTTGGACATGCCGACACTTGGACACTACACTAGACTGGCTATGCAAGGTTGGAATGCACTAACTAATGTAAACACCGACTAATGCACCTAGACCTAAACCAATATCCGGTACATGGCGGAGTTAATCGATCCAAAGATCACTCGCGCAAGTGTGCGGTCTTTCCGATAGGCGTAGCCTAACGTTCGGACAACACCTTTTAAGATACCGAATTATCGGGATGAAATGCAATTTTAAAACACTTTTTTTTTGTTTTGAAATTAATGATGATCCTAGACTTGACTTAGACCATGATGCATGCAAGACTTATGCAATGACTACCCTAGACTCAACTTGGCTCTGATACCAAACTGATGCGGGACGGACACGGGAGACGACACTATTAGGTGCCACCCTCGGACTCTAGAAGAAGACGCGACCAGCAGCACACACCAGGGAGACACTAAGCCCGACACTACGAGCTCCTAGTGGCGAAACGTCGCTAACAGAAGTGGAAGCTCACTCGTCGTCCCAAGCGAGGGAAAGCGTGGACCGTGCGCGGTTAAGGAACCGGCGGAGGTCAAGGGTAGTCCGACTCAACTTCCGGACTCGGATCGAGTCACGGGACGGGTCACTCTCACTCTCACAGCGGTGACATGGACACACGGGCTAGTACCTACACTCTCGGCAGCGGCCTAAGACCGTATACTAGCTAAGCAATGTAACGCCAAGAAGTTCGGACTATTACCTCCACGCACCTGGCGTGGCGAAGACAACCCCGGCCAATCACGGACCCCCGGTTAACACAATCTTACAGCAGTACAATAATTTGACCCACTCCACGCAGGGAGGTAAAAGGTCACATGCGGGGCCCGGGAATTACGCGAATTGGGTTGACGGGCAGCATCTTGATGTCGCCCGGCGGTGCCGAACTCCGCGTTTTCGTGCTTTCCGAACGGCGGGTTTTGCGGGCCCGCGGGGCCCACGGATGGCGCTGTCCTCCGGATCTGTGGGGGTGGGACCCACTATGATGGTGACCCCTGGTGGCGCGCCTCCACGGACGGCGGTCGGCCGGGAACACCAATCGGGGGTCGATCGGTCCCGATCTCCAAGCTTTGAAGTTGCTGTCCACGAGCTGAGGTTGCTGTTTTAGCAGCGCGCGCTCCGGTGAAAATGGCCGTTGCGATCAGCCCCGTCGTCGGAATGCGATGAAACCAGTGCCGTTGGAAAGAGGATTTAAAATCCTTCAACCTAGGGCCAGTGGAATCTTCTGAACCTCTCCGGACCTGGGCTTTAACTGTTTTTCAATCCTCTATTGCATAGCTCCCGAAATATCAGATCAGCATATGAGTTTCCTATAAATGGCCATTGACCGCCTGCTTGCCTTTGGAATCAGGCTTCGAGCTCTTCTTCAAACTTGTAGGGAATCAAACCACGAAACTGGGACATTTTTTGGAATTGGATTTGGAGGTGGTAGAGATTTGATATGATTTTTGGAGTGACAGGTGATCGGATCTGGGAACAGGTGGACAGAACTGTATATGGGACTGAGAACGATTTTTAGAAAATATAAAATGGGCGAACCATAAATTTATAAAAATTTTGGATGAAGGGGTGGATGGAAGGAAACTCCAGTAAAATTCATGGGACTAACAGAAATCAAAAGACGGACCTAAGACATGAAACACAGGGCGGATATGAATCTGGACAGAACTCTGGCAGAACTGAAACGGAAGGGTGGACGAAAATCAAAAATTATGAAACGAGATCTGAATGACAAACCAAAATTTATGAGATATCTTTGACACCTCTGGAACATCCAGTAAAATTCTCAGATCGATCAGAGCTCCTGGCTGAGACACAAATTTCGTTGAAGTTGCTGTGGTACTGCGCGGGCAGAACTCCGATGAAGACGATGGCGGTGCGGTGGCGGCTCGTGGCGGCGGCGGCGGCGACCGGAACTGATAGGGTGGAGTCTCACCACCAGAAGGAAGCCTTCACAGCTTCAAGGAGAGAGGGAGGGGCGGCCTAAGCCTTGCTCAAGGGATTTTCTTCCAATTCAAATGCATTAATTCTACTAAAATGGAAAATACAAGCTTAAATAGGTTACATCTCACATCCATCCACAACCATTGGATCTAGGGGATGGGAATGGAGGGTTGGGATGGAGTGTGACACACACACACAAAATAATATTAAAAAAATAAAGGGGGGGCGGCCCTTGGACCAAGGAGAGAGGGTGGACTAGTTGGTGGGGGTAGGTGGCCTCCCATGTGGACTTTTCTAGTCCATTGTCCCCCATGTGTCCAATTCCCATTCAAACTTCTAGATGCTCCCATGTGGCATGTTAACTGACCCCACGTGGGACCCTAGGCTGAGGTGGCCCAATGGGGTGGGGCCTGGGGGGAGGCCCGTGGGGCCCACGGGGTCCGAATTGCACATAAGCCCCTATTACAATCAAAATGTCAAACCGAATGCAACGAAATAAACACAAATTAAACACACATAAAGTCTAACTAAATATAATAAGTGGGGAGGCTCAAGGCGGAGTCTCCAGGCTGTCTCCGAGCCAGATGGACGCTGAGGTGGCTCGTGTCATGCTCCGTGTGCGGTACCGGTGGCTCGGCGTATCGTGCCGATCAACTGCTCGGGTGTCCGCACCAAAACCCGGTGAGGCTTCACTCGGAGATAAATCCCCAAACGGAGACGACGCACCAACCACACACGCATGACGACGCCTACACACACACACGGGGACGCGCCCCAATACACACACACACACACAGAGAGAGATAAAGTCTCCAACACGATCTGACAACCGGATCACCAACACAAACACCCGCTGCCACAAGTGCAGAAATCCACACACACGAGACTGAACGGATCTAAATAGACCCACACACACACACAAACGCAGATCTAGGAAGATCCACGTACACACACGAATCAAATACGACACACACACACATACGACCACGGATCCAACAACGATCCACACACACACAAGTTCTAGCAGTTTATGATGAACACAATTACAACACCCAAAACATAAAGAGGATGAGGCTTAGTTTAGAAAACTCATGTTCTGGGTTCCCCTTGAATGCATGTTACAGATCTTGAACGTATCTTCAATCTTCACTTGACCGGAGCTTCAATCCGTGTTTGCTTAGCTTTTCTCCTTTCTTGCTTGCTTGGCTTCTCTTCTTTCTCCCTTGGGCACTCTTCTTGGAATCCTTGCTTGCTTGCTTGGCTCTTCTCTTCCTTGGATGAGGTTGGCTTCAGATATGCCTTCAATGGGTTCAGAATGGATGAAGAACACTTGCTGCATGGAGTACTGTTCACGGCTACAGTACCCTTCTTCTTCCTCCTTGGACAGCACCCTCTTGATCTCTCTTTGAAGCTCTTGGATGGTTAGGGTTTAAGGCTCCAATGAGATGTTTTATAACCCTTGAATGGTCCATGGACAAGTCCCAGACCAGATCCACAAATCATGGTGTAATTGGGGTCATTGGGATTAAACAAATGGGTGAAGATTCCTCTCCACGAGCTTGAATTACAAAGTCAACAAAGGGGGCCTCGGGGCTGTCGGTTGACCGGAAGCATTGGGTCGGTCGATCGGAATTTTACAATCGGAACAATTTTTGGCTCTGGCAAAATCGGTCGACCGGCCCTATAGTGGCGGTCGACCGAAACCTGCAGAAACTGGATTTTTTAGGTTCTGGCAATTCTGGTCGACCGGCCAAGTTATGTTGGTCGACCGAAATGACCCATACATGTAAAAATGAAGTGTTAGCCCAAAGAAACATGTCCATAAGTCAAGAGCTTTATGTCCTTATCAATTCCATGAATTTTGGGATTCGATTCAACTTGGGTTATGCAATAGACCATTTTAGCATTTCTCATTACATGAAATCTCTTGAAACAAGTTCAATGCTCACTCTAGAAGTTAACAAATTAAAGGTATATCGCCCCTATAATCAAAATTTTGTTCCGGAGACTCCACCCCTGCGACCTGACCGCACAGGTCGATCCGCGTGCGAGGGCGCACGATGGCAAGTTTTGCAAGGGCTTGAAATCTCATGAACTAGGTGCATATGAACACTTTGAAACACACATGTTCTGAGGTAAGGATCAAGTTCTCGGCTAAGAATCAAGAGATAAAACTCAATAATCCCAAGTAAATTATTCATGAAATAACCTTATGGAACACTCAATAACGAGGAGTGTATAACAGGGTAAGAGCCTTACCAATGGTTCTTGACAGTACATGACATATACCACCTGTTTTGGATTGTTGAGGAGCAGTGTGCTTATCCACACGTTTGGTTCACCAGGTGACTGTCATGAGTTTGATCCTACAAGCAAGATAGTCAAGGTTAATACCATACTTGTTCACATTAAAGATGTTATGAAACCTCTTGCCTCTTGTAAAACCAATTCAATTAGCCATCTCAATCATATTTAAACATGAATGTACACAGTCATCAAGAACATGTGCAATCAACCATAAGTTTAGTTATCATCACTCAATCACACATTAAGTTTAGTTATCATCAAAATCATAACCCCAACAATCATTAAAACCATAACTCAACATCCCCTCCCATCTCAAAAGAGAGTTCAACTCCCCGAAACCACCCCTTGGTGACCTCCTGCTAGAAGTAGGGGTGGTGATCTTTTGCTAGAAGTGAGGGGATACTTATAAGAAGGAGAGGGGTAAAAGGTAGGCATGTCAACGGATACGGATATTATCCGGATCCGCTTCGATTCGTATTCGTTTTTTCAAATACTGATAATATCCGAATTCGAATCGGAGCGGATACGGATATTATAATATTCGCTTCGAAAAATATCCGTTCGGAATATTCTATATCATATAATAGATATTTTTAAATGATGTATTATAAAATAAATGATATTATAGAGAAATTTAGATATTTTATAGTTATATTTTAATTTAAAATTTATTTTATATATTTTTGACATTTTATAATTATATTTTATATACTTTTAATATTTTATAATTATATTTATATACTTTTAAATTTGAATCGGATAATTCAGATTTTAAAACGGAGCGGATACGGATAGTGAGATATTCGCTTCGTATCCGAGTCAAATCGGAGCGGATCAAAATCGGATAATTCGAATCGAAAAACGGAGCGGATACGGATAGTCATATATTCGCTTCGTATCCGCTCCGTTAACAGGCCTAGTAAAAGGTAAATGTAAAACATTAATGATGAGTTACTGTTGTAGACTTTAACAGAAGGAATCTTGTCTGGTTTGCATTTTCCCCTGCTTTTGTGAATCACCTTGGTGTGCGGATCTCCTTGTACAGTGAAATGCAATTCCGTTTCTTATGAAATAATTATGTGCTAACTATTGAGTGTAGGTATCAAATAAAAATAAAAAAATAAAAAAAATAAAAAAATGGGATAATACTGTCCCGCCCCCAGTCACCTCGGTGACTGACCCCACTGTGTCATGCATCTTATTATATAATATCTACATTATTAGAGCATGTCAAGGACTTTATGCCTTGGATGAATCTGGAGTTTGAGTTCCCCTTCAACAAAAACAGTAATAACTCTAGAGGAGTTCAAGACGTACGGATAGGCCATTAGGTTGTGGTATCTTGGGGACGATGATTCCGTTCAGTGAATCAGTGCGTGGATAAACGGACCCCGGCTCAGTATCGGCTCATCGAATCGGTATCCTGACCCATCCTTAGCAACTTAACAATATTATCCTTGGCTATCTTCTGTTTTTAATTTATTTTAATTTTTCTTTTAAACCCAGCATGCATTCACGTAGAACTTGACTTCACTGTGGAAAATCATTCACTTAATTCAATCGTGAGAGCCGATGTGCTTAAATTCTTGGCAAAGACGGGATATTCCATTCTGAGTCGAGTACTCAGTTTCCTTGAGACTACCCTGGGATGTTCTTCTGGAAGAGACTCTTGTTTGGATTTATCATCAATTATTCCTTTTCCTTTTGCTCCATTGGACCCACCTTGACCGCAGTACTTCCACATTGGCTGGTAATCGCTCCCTAACGGTGAAACTGCAGGTCTACGCCCCAGGTACTTCCACGCAGAGAAGTTGGTCCCCCTTTTTTTTCTGCTCGTGCCCGAGTGCACATTGTCTCTTTCCTTACTTCCATCCAAACAATCGTTGATTTCAGAGGACCCTCTTCAGGGTTGTTTCGTTGAAGCTCTAGAAAGATTCCAATCGCATAATGTTGAAAGCGTGTCTCATCACACATTGTCATTTACTTTTAAGTCCATTCTCACTTCGTTCCATTACACTTTTGTTCTATTCCGCTCCGTGTCATTCCCCTGCAAAGCAGACGCCAAGGCGGGGCAGCTGTAGATACACTATTTTTAACATTGTTATGAGTAAATCTCATATTACACCATGATGTCCCGAAGTGACCCGCATATTTGGATTATTTGAGTGATTTTCTATTTTTCTGATATCTTTCCCATTTTTTGTGTTTCTTGGGCTTTAATAAAGTTTTAAACGATAAAATTTCAATTTCATAAAAAAATTATTAAAATTAAAAATTAAAAAAATGAAATGGGATTAGAGACATTCTATTATTTGATTCCTAAAAAAATATGAATAATAATAATAATAATATTTTCCCATCTCTGTAGCTCCCTTAAAATCTAAAATAAAATAAATAAATAAATAAATAAACACTTAATTCCCTTGGCCTCATCCCTTAAACTCATTGTAACTTCTCCCCCACTCTTAAGATCTCTGCCCTTGGACAAGAAATTAACTTCTCCCCAATCTTAGGATCTCTGCCCCCTCTCATTCAATTAGGTCCCCTCACGGTCTCTCTAACCAAAAGGATCTCATTCTCCCACTCCCTCCACACTCTGCTTGCAAGACCGGCCTCCGATCCCAACCACTTCTCACCCCATCGCAAGTCCCTCACCACTCACACATACCTCCCATCTGTGGCCAACCAACCCATCTCATCTCCCACTCTTCTCTCACCATCTCTCTATTCCCTCTCACACTCCGACACCCACGGCAGAGGCTCTCCCTTTTTTTACTTCTTCCCATCGCAGCTGTGACGACCCAGAGCTCCGGATACCGATATACCGATAAAATCGATACACCGATAGGACCGTCACACAAGCTAGGAGCTTAAACCGAAACGGTCAAAACCAAAACCCCTCCCGGTCGAGCCGGATCGACGGGGAAACGTAGAAAAACTGTAAAACCTACTAAACCACGACGTTCTACAACTAATCCATGCATCAAAATATAAAAACAATGCCCATGGAGTGATTTTCAAGAATTTAGCCTAAATTACACTAACATGGAATTTTGCATGGAAAATTGAAGAAAACGACGTCGGATGGGCGTGCATGCCATGCCAATGCGATCCTAACGAGGCAAGGATTCCATCCCCCTACCTCAATCGCGACAAAAATCGGATTTGGGCCGCATGCAATCAAGAAGTTGTCGCGGCTCCTCTCGCCCCGTCTCGCCTCCACGTCCCACGAACCGCGACGAGGTCAGCACCTACGCGTTCCTCGCGATGAGCCGGTTCCGATGACACCTCCCGCGTCTCGATCCGCGGCCGTCCGGACCGAAACCGAGAGAGAGGGGGCGGAGCGATCGCGAGAGGGAGAGAGAGAAAGAGGGAGAACGAGTGAGGGAGAGAGAAATCGATGGGGAGAGAGAGAGAGAGAGAGAGATATATATATATATATATATATATATATATATATATATATATTAAAATTATTATTATTATTATTTTAAAAACTTAACCCTAATTGCCATTAACCTTAAACAAATTCCGATAAATGCCAAACGAACGCCTGAAAATCCGCAAAAATAGCCAAAACGGTCAGGACAAAGCCTAGATCCGAACTGCTAAGAATCCGCTAAGGCACGAGCGCTACAGTCCCTCCCTCTTTAAAGAAATTTCATCCTCAAAATTTAAACAGAAGGCGAAAGGAGGCAACTACAAAATTAAAGCATACCTTGAAAATAAAAGGCTGGCTTCCCATGTGGTATAAAATAGACTCGCTTGTATCTGCAGTCAACTACGGCACTATACAATTCCAGTCAATCCATGCCTAGAATAGCGTCATATTCGGCCAACTTCAATGCATAAAGCTTCACAGGCATCGGCCGATTGCTGACGACAATAGGGGAATCTTCCAGGCACACCGGAGTGGACATGAAATCTCCAGAGGGTAACTCCACGAGCAAATTACAGGACACTTCGGTCATCGGCTCCTCAATGCGAGCAAGAAAATCCTCGGACACAAAAGAATGAGTAGCACCAAAATCAAAAAGAACATGAGCTGGACGACCGAAAACCGAAATCGTACCTTCGACCAGATTAGCTGCCACAGCTTCTGCACGAGTGATGTGAGTGACCCTTCCTCTCGGAGGGCGACCGGCTGCAGAAGACTGCTGGGAAGAAACTGGAGCAGGTAGGTAAGACGGCTGAGGTTGAGGCGGCGGAGGAAGACGAAACTGAGGCCGCTGCGGCTGGGTAAACTGCGAAAACTGTACCGGCGTCGACTTCAGCGGACAGTCTCGAACCACATGACCCGGCTGATCACAGCGATAACAGACGATCGGCAAAGAACACGGCACGCCTAGATGACTGCCACCACACCTCAAACACGGACGCTGCTGACCACTGGAAAAATCTTGACGCGGTCGAACAAAAGGAACGGACAGCTGACTCAGATCGAAAGGCGCCGGATGCTCAAACTTCCTCTTCGACTTATTGTTCTTGAACTGCCGGAAGTGAGACTCGGAAGAAGAAAGAACACCGCTGACAGCAGGAACGGCAGAAGGAACTCCTGGGACAGACGGCTGGTAAGTCGGCTGAAACTGCACAGTCGGCTGCACCATTCTTGCCTGAGAAAGTCCTCGAGTCCTCGCCATTTCCATTTCCACTGCAACAGCTGCCTGGTACGCTGAATCCAACTTAGACACTCGAGTAGCGAACAACGGCAGGCTCAATTCCACTTTCAGTCCGCGCAGAAACTACTGAGTCTTCATAGCCTCATCAGCAAAAATATGGGGCGCGTACCTGCCCAACTCGATGAACTTATCTCGGTACTGCAACACATTCATGTCACCTTGCGTCAGCTCCAGAAACGGGTACATCTTCGCTAACTTGAGACATGCTGGAGTGTAAGCACGCTCGAAAGCAGCCACGAACTCAGCCCAGGTGATTTACCGAAGCAGACGGGAACGGAAGGCAACCTCCCACTCTGCAGTCCACCACGTGCGTGCGGTACCTTGAAGCTGATAAGTAGCCAACATGACTCGCTCATCATCCGCGCACTCCATCGATTGGAACACGTACACAGTAGCATCGAGCCACGACCTAGCTGCCTCCGGATCTGATTGACCCTCGAAAGTCGATGGGTGGAACAGCAGGAATTCCTTTAACGCTCTACCACGGCCACCGGGCACTTCATCACGCAGAGCAGAGTTAACAGAAGCTGGCACAGTTGGGGCAGAGGAAGTGCCACTCTCCTCCCGAGGAGCCCGAGCCTTCTTCCATCCACGAGGCAACATCTTGAATCTAGGAAACACAAAAAACACGATAACGGAAAGCCATCAGTAATCACAAGAAACATCCTAAGCCAGCAACAGATGACACAGTGGACTAGCTCTGGACCAGCGCAAGTTCCAATTCCTAATACAAATCCCCAACACAGCTCTGATACCAACTGTGACGACCCAGAGCTCCGGATACCGATATATCGATAAAATCGATACACCGATACCAAGAACTGGGGAAGCCACCCAAGAGGCTGATGAGGCCCCTGAAGGGTTAAAGGAGTTTGCTGAGGAGTTGCATAACGAATTGGGACCGCAGACGCGCAATAATAATTAGGACAACAATTAATAAATAAGTGCGGAAGCAATTTAAAATATCAGAGTGGTAGATTATATACAATAGTCCATATTTACAGATAAAAAGAGGTCCACTGTACAACTACACGGGGCATACCCCGGCACAACAAAATAAAAAGACAAACCAACACAGCTGGCAATCTAACGACACTCGGCACAACCTCGAGCAGAACCGGCATACGACTGGGGCAGCTCACCTGAAATAAGGAAGGGTGAGTCACGGCCAGACTCAGTAGGGGTCACGCAGATCCCTACCTCAAACTAAGCAGACAAGCAGGCAAACATAAAAGCAATTAGAGCATGCATTTAAATAATAAGGCAGATGCACAATTTAATAAATGAATAACGACAGAAAATAAATCTACCAATAGAATAAACTATCGCTAACCAAGTGAAGTGAGAGACGGAACAACCCACTAGAAGAACAAGACCAGACGCGTCCCCTGACGACTTACACTGCGTCTCGGCAACTCGCAAGTCTGGATCTCGACAAGCGAGAGGCGTAACAGGACCAAACCAAGTACTAGTCAGAGCGACACTCGTCAGTGCCAGTCCAAGTCTCCGACCACATGTGCACACACTGACTCCTGCCTAGAGCCAGGCCTCTAGCTAGTTCCCCCCCCCCCCGTTGGACGCAACGGTAACCGCAGCGGCCCACGGTAACTAGCTTACAAATCGTTCCTCGGGAACACCCCTCCACCTCTCCCGGGTGGGACGACACGCTCGGTCGTTGGGCTACGACTAGTGGTTCCATCACAAGGAAAGAGAAAGTAATTCCATCGGAAGCTAATAATAAGCCATCGGTCACAAAATAACCTAAACATGGCATATATATAACACGGAATGCATTAGAAATTGACCATGCATGCGTTTAAAACCCAAAGGAAGGTAACGATCTAGGGCTGCCGCGTCACAGAGTGTGACGGCCAACGGAAGGGGCATCACAAGGGCTGTGACGGTCGAAGACGGGGGCGTCACGAGGGATGTGACGCGCCCAAGGCGGGCCGTCAGGGCCACCAAGGTCTGAAAGGGCTCACGCTAAAAGGGGCGTAATGCACTGGAGGGGCGCGTTACACAAGTGTGACGCACCCCAAGGGGGCCGTCACGGTCACCAAGGGTAGAGGAGAGGTCCACGGCTCACAACGCTGTGACGCACCTAGAGGGGCGCGTCACATGGCTCTGGCGGTCGCCCGATAGACCGCCAGGCCAACCGCCTCACGAGGTCAACGGTCAAACGGGTCAAGCGACGGCCGTGTAACGGTCCATCAGATGGCCATTACACCAAGTGTGACGCCCCCACTGTGGGCCGCCACACGCACGTAATGCACCCCACAAGGGTCGTTACAGTGTGACGGCTCCTGGTAGGACCGTCACACAAGCTGGGAGCTTAAACCGAAACGGTCAAAACCAAAACCCCTCCCGTTCGAGCCGGATCGACGGGGAAACGTAGAAAAACTGTAAAACCTGCTAAACCACGACGTTCTACAACTAATCCATGCATCAAAATATAAAAACAATGCCCATGGAGTGATTTTCAAGAATTTAGCCTAAATTACACTAACATGGAATTTTGCATGGAAATTGAAGAAAACGACGTCGGATGGGCGTGCATGCCATGCCAATGCGATCCTAACGAGGCAAGGATTCCATCCCCCTACCTTAATCGCGACAAAAATCGGATTTGGGCCGCATGCAAGCAAGAAGTCGCCGCGGCTCCTCTCGCCCCGTCTCACCTCCACGTCCCACGAACCGCGACGAGGTCAGCACCTACGCGTTCCTCGCGACGAGCCGGTTCCGATGACACCTCCCTCGTCTCGATCTGCGACCGTCCGGACCGAAACCGAGAGAGAGGGGGCGGAGCGATCGCGAGAGGGAGAGAGAGAAAGAGGGAGAACGAGTGAGGGAGAGAGAAATCGATGGGGAGAGAGAGAGAGAGAGAGAGAGAGAGAGAGAGATATATATATATATATATATATATATATATATATATATATATATATTAAAATTATTATTATTATTATTTTAAAAACTTAACCCTAATTGCCATTAACCTTAAACAAATTCCGATAAATGCCAAACGAACGCCTGAAAATCCGCAAAAATAGCCAAAACGATCAGGACAAAGTCTAGATCCGAACTGCTAAGAATCCGCTAAGGCATGAGCGCTACAGCAGCCAACCCGGCCACCTCCCTCACACTCCCTCTCTCTAACTACGTCGCCGCAACCGCCGCCGGCCACCCTCCCTGCCGCCGTCGGCCACCATCTCATTCTCTTCTCTAGATCTCTTCAGGCCACCCTCTCACCCTCATCTCCACCCTCAATCCCTCTCCATTTCATACCCAGCCGCTACACCCTCATACTCCCCCGGGTAGCAAAGAACCACCCCCTCCCATCTCTTATCTCTTCACACTAGAAAAAAAGCCACTTCTCAGCCCACACCCCTCACTTCTCAGCAACTCTCCAACCCTCTCTCCATCGGCAGTAGAAGTCACCATCCCTTCTCTTCTCTTCACACCACCCTAAGAACTCCTGCCAGTAGACCTACCTCTTTCTGATCCCACAACTACAACACACCCACCCCTTCACCGTCCACCTCACCACCACCTCTCCTCTCACCTTCTCTCCTCCACGCACCAACCCACATGCACCGTGGCCTCCCCTTCGTAACCCCCTCCGCATGCATGCACGCCCGTGGGCCTCTCTCTCTGCTTTCCCTCTAACCCTTACAACACACCCGACCGCCACTCCCCCTTTACCCTTCTTGCTGCCGGCCACCGCCCAGCTGCCCCCTAACCCACTGCCGCCGGCGGCGGCGACCGAGCTTCCCTCTTCCCCCTTCACTCATTCCCTCACTCCCTCTCTCCCCTTTGTACCCTCATCACTACCACCGTAAGCCCGTGCCGGCCTCTCCTCTGTCTCTCCACACACCCTCTCACCATCGCACTCTCTCTTTCCCACACACTCATCCCACTCATCTCTCCCCTCCACACTCTACCTCCCACCGGTCCTCTCTCCCTCTCTCACACAGCAACCGCCCCACCACCTCTTCCCTTACTCTCTCTAACCACCGCACCCCATCACCCTCTAAAACCACCCACTCCCGGCCTCCCCATTGTCGCACACCCTCGCATGCACTAGCCATGTCCTTAGTGAGGACACCCGAGCAAGAATATGGCTCGACTCAGAGAGCCGCCGGTACCGGACACGTAGCTCGACTCGGTCGACACCGACCTCTTTGTGGCTGGGGGACAGTCTGGAGTCTCCCCCGGAGGTTTGACACTTTAGTACATATTTTTGTACGTATTTGGTTGTGTTTTATATTTTATATTTTGTACGTATTAGGTTGTAGTTGGTGTGTATTTGGCATGTACTTTGGTTTGTATTATTTTGGGATCTCCAATAGGTTTGAATTCAAATTCCAATGAGGAAAAATGAAGCCCATAGATTTGAAAGTTCAAATGGGTTCGAATTCAAACTCCAAGGAGGGAAGATGGAGCCCATAGATTTCAAATTTCAAATGGGTTCAAATTCAAACTCCAAGGAGGGAAGTTGGAGCCAAACTCTATATATTGCCATGTATTCCCCCCCCTTGAGGGATTTTTTAATGAATGAAAATCAGCTTGTTTTCCCAAGAGCATTTCCCTCTTCTTCCTCCCATCCAACCCTAGAGGGTGCAACTCCTCTTTCCCCCCCATCTCTTTCTCTCTTCTTCCTCCTCTCTAGGGTGAGACTCCCTAGGGTTTATTGCAGGTTCTTGGCTGCTCCAACAATAGGGAGGCGGCCACCCCTATCTTCTCCCACGCCAAGAGTTCATATGCCCAAGAGTTGCGGCAAGGTCGGAGGAGATAGCCCTCGCTGCCCTGCGCCCTATCCTGGATGTCTGCCTGCAGATTTGGGCCATAAAGACCAGGTTGGTACACCAAGTTCATGACCTCAAACCATGCCCACCCCTTCAGAGACTTTGTTCATCTATGTGTCCCCCACACCTCCTGAAAATCCCACGCCCGAATTCGCCTGGTAGTAAAAGTTGTTTTCATATCCATTTTTTCTGCGCAGGCTGCCTCTATGCAGACCTGTAGAAACCTGAACTCTGAAGATCAAGCTGGTAACCCTTATTCCCATCCTCAAATCCCATCACCCTCATCACGACTTTTCTTCCCCTCCCTGTTCCCCAACCTCTCCTAAAAACGTTGCCTAAAAATTCACTCGATGCAAAAACTTCTCTTCGAAGCCCTTTTTGTTGCGCAGACTGGCCCTGTGCAGCCCGACGGGACAGAACCAGCCCACAGTAATTTTCCCGACCCTTAAACCTTGCCCAAATGCTATAAAAATTGGTACACGTCCTTCCCACATCCTAAGCCTTCCACCATAAAAATTTCAAGTTGCTTAGAGCCCGTTTGCCCTTCGACTATCGTCCTACTTTCCTGGTTCCCTATTGGTCTGCGCAGACCTACAGACTGAGCTTTACTTTCCTGTGCTTCCCACGCCCAAAACCTCCACTGCACACCACCCCGCATCTGCTACTCAGTCATCCCACGTCTATCACCTATCCACCAGAGAAAACCCCACCCCATTTGCCACCCAGAAGCCCCAGTTCCAGCCCATTCTCCCACCCCCTGTCTGCTGTTAGCAAACAGTCCAGAAGCGCAGGGCCTGCTCCAAAAATTCACCACGATCTCCACAGTGCTCAGTTGCAGCCGCCACTCCCCCGGCGTCCTTGGGACATCCCTAACAGCGTCCACGCCACGTTTCGTGGCCGGCGTACAACTAGAAGGTGGCGTACTGGGCTCGTCTTCCTGCTCCTTCCTAGCACCGTGCAGATTGGCCAGCAGTCTGCCCGCCCGTTCGAGGTCATGCCGGAGCTTCCTTCCAGTGCCGTCAGCTTCCAGCTTCTTCCGGAGCGGTCGTCATCCCTTGCTGCCCCCCTCAGGGACCGTTGTTCCACCCTTGGTGCCCGGGACTCGCCTTCCTTGCTGTTGGTTCCATACCGGTCCGTGGTAGCAACCTAGTCTGACCAGTTCGCAGCGGCACCGGGGGTGACAAGCTTCACCGACCCGGTACCCGTCACCCCACTTCGCACGACCCCCGGATAGCGCGGTGTAGCCTTTTAACTCCCTGCGAGGAGTGGGCCGTGTTTGATTTGTACTGGTTTAGCTCTTGTACCGGGTGGTTGTGTGACTTGGTCGGGCTTCTTCCCCACGCCCCGAGCGTGGAGGTATGCGGCTGCTCCTCCTTTGCGTTACTTGCTCATTTAGTCTAGTTTCTTGACGCTGCTGCATGTAAGATCATAGGCACCTAGCTCTTATATTTGTTATATCACAGCCACGGTGAGAGAGTGTGACTGTCCCGTGACTCATCTGAGTCGCGAGTGTGGAGCCGACGACCCTAGACCCTGCGGTTTCTCAACTGTGCGGATCGGCGCGCTTCCCTCTTTGGGCGCTTGTGAGCTTGTGGTTTGCTTGTTTCTTTGGCATAGTTTCTACTTGGGTATCGTAGGTGTCGAGCCTACGCCATTCGAATTATTGACGTTGCTGGTCATAGTTGTTGCTTAGTCTCGACATCATGTAGAGTCTTAGCTCGCATAGCTTCCCGCATCATTCCTCCTCCCTCCATTTGCTTCTCGACATCGCCACTGCCACCGCGTCTGGAGACCCCCATCGTCTGCACCTCCCTCTCTCCCGTCCAAAGCCGCCGTGACTGCACATGCCACCACCGACATCCTCCTTCCCCTCTCTCTCTAACCCTCTCACCACCCCCACGTCGACCACCTCTCTCTCTTCCTCTCGCCAACCTCATCTCCCTCTCCTTGCCGCCACACTCCTCGCCTCCGCAGCACCCTCCTACCATCACTCCCTCTCTAATCCGCGGCAAACCCACACAACCCAGATGCGAACCCATCTCCCCCTCTCCTTCTCTCTCTAACCTGCCACACCACCCAACGGCTAACCCATCTCCCCTTCTCCTTCTCTCTCTAACCTGCCACGCCCACCGTCGGGCCTTCTCACCACCTCCGCAGCTCTCTCTCTCTCTCTACCCATTACACACACTTATTTTTATTTCATTTCATTTTATATATATATGTAAGCTTATTGTTCTTAAAACCTCACTCCCCTTTTACTTCTACATTTTCCCCCTCTATTTTTATTATTTATTTTTAAGCCTTTTTTATATCATCTTCTCTAAATATCTTTCTAAAAAAGAAAATATAGTTCTCTCTCTCTCTCCCTCTCACGGTAACATCGACACCGGGAGGGTCCTGCAGAGTTTTCGGACGTCCGAGCGCATACGAGAGAAGCTGTTTTGGCCCACCGTACGCTCGTGCCATCCTCATCTTGGAGAAGCTCGTCCAAAGCCCGTCAACAGCATCCCCAATAAGCTTTCTCATCTCCCTTGTCCTGCTTGGTTTTTAAATGCATTGCATGCATCATTTGTAATCTCTATTGTGTTTCTCTCCCCGAGAGAGCCCTGTTTGTTCATTCATCATACTATTTGTCCACTCTTTGTGTCCAAAAGGGGTTTTCAAATAACACCAACTAGGTGTGTGTTTGAACATGATTGCATCGCTTTCATTTCAGGGGACTGGTACTACGTCATTTCCACTATAATCCATTCACTTGTTTCATCTTTTTTTTTGTGAGGGTAACCATCAAAGGAGAGCCCTCTCCTTCGACCGGCCGAAGGAAGAGGAAGAAGGAACCTGCTGAATCTCCCGTCTCAGAGGCACCACGCGATCACTTCCTTCCATTTTTGAGGTACCCAACCTCTAGCGATCACACGCCCCCACACACGCGCACTTCATTTCTTTTAATTTCATTCCCATTTTCTTTGTTCTTGTCCTCACCCGCGCAGTGGTTTCATTTTTATTTTTGCCATTCTAATTTCTGCCCAAATCTCGTGAATGGAACAAGTTCCTCGCGGAGGTTTCATTCTATAATTTTTCATTATGTCATCTCGTTCCTGTTAAATTATTTTTTTGCTTAAATCCCGTGAATGGAACAAGTTCCTCGCGGAGGTTTCATTCTCTAATTCTCATTCTGTCATCTCATTCCTGTTATTTTTTATTTTTGCCCAAATCCCATGAATGGAACAAGTTCCTCGCGGAGGTTTCATTCTATAATTTTCATTTTGTCATCTCGTTCATGTTAATTTTTTTTTTGCTTAAATCCCGTGAATGGAACAAGTTTCTCACGGAGGTTTCATTCTCTAATTCTCATTCTGTCATCTCATTCCTGTTATTTTTTATTTTTGCCCAAATCCCGTGAATGGAACAAGTTCCTCGTGGAGGTTTCCTTCTATAATGTTCATTATATCATCTCATTCCTGTTAATTTTTATTTTTGCTCAAATCCCGTGAATGGAACAATTTCCTCGCGGAGGTTTCATTCTGTAATTTTCATTCTGTCATCTCATTCCTGTTACTTTTTATTTTTGCCCAAATCCCATGAATGGAACAAGTTCCTTGCGGAGGTTTCATTCTGTAATTTTCATTCTGTCATTTCATTCCGGTTATTTTTATTTTTGCTCAAATCCCGTGAATGGAACAAGTTCATCGCGGAGGTTTCATTCTGTAATTTTCATTCTGTCATTTTATTCCGGTTATTTTTTTTATTTACTTTTTTGCTCAAATCCCGTGCAGAACAAGTTCTCGCAGTGGTTTCATTCTGTTGTACATTTCCATTCCGTATATTTTCTCGTCTCGTGTATTTCCCCGTTCAAAACCAGTAGAGACAATCCTCTCCAAGAATCTTTCCCCGTATTCTCTCTGAGCGCGCGTGTTTCAATCCCTAATCCTCTCCTTGCCTCTCCACCGAGTTTCCGCACCGCGTGACGTCCGTCCACACATCCCTTTTAACCCTTCCGAGTCTTCTGGCTTGTGGGTGACGGGCCAGGATTCGAATGGTATCGGGTTATTCCCGGTATCCAGATCTTGAGTCGTTAGAAACACTATCTCTTGGATTTGACGGTTCTAGTCTAGCTGCAGTGCGTATCCCGTCCTCTACCTACGATATGGTTTCTAGGGCATCCCAGTCCTCTTTCCGCATAGAAACAAAGTTGTTCGGATTTAATCCGATGTAAAACAAACGTCGACTGCTTGCGGTCGGTGGGGAATATATCCTATACACGAATCTCCACAATCGTCTACACTCGTACCAATGGAATCTCCTCCTCTCCACGTGTTGCCCGACATTCTGTGCCCATGTGCTATTCCCTGGTGGCACTTCCTCAGTCAAAGAACTTGGTTCTGCAGGTGATCGTTGATAAATCGACTAGCACACCCCCATTCATTCTTACATTTCCCTGCCAATACCCCCGGAATCCCCCCGTGCCAAGTTGACCTATGGCCTTTTGTAAAAGGCAAGTGTGTGTCACACAGCGGAAATTAATAAATTTTTCAGAGCCGAACAATGTCTTTGTTTGACAGTTTTGTCAGTTACTTTCCAACTTGCTTCTTCATGAAATAGAATAATAAAATTGTCATTTCCAGGTCTACAGTCAGTGTGTTTTATAAGAAAAGAAGTAGAGTTTCCGTGTTTGTTTATACGTTCTGTACGGGTAGCATTTAATGTCTGCACAGTTGCATTTATTGCATTTGAAATTTGAATTTCATTGTGATAGTCACTTGATTATTATCTTAGTCGATTAAGTAGTTTAACTTAATTTAGACTATCAACTAAGTATTTTTATCATAGGCTTTGAACTACAGCTTCATATTTATAAGAACATTTTAGTCTTTAGGATAGCTTATGACTTAAGTATAGACAGTCATTTGAACATTTTCTCTTTGCTTGACATAGTCGATTAGGTAGTGATATATCATTTACAATATCGACTAAGTCATTTTGAACTGCAGCCATCTAAATAATATAGCTTTAAGGATGTGGGTCAGATAGTTGATATCTATGCGGCAATGCTTTTGACTTTTGAATATTATTGTGATGGTTGCTTAAACATTTTGTCTTTGTTTGACATAGCCGATTAGGTAGTGATATATCATTTACAATATCGACTAAGATATTTTGACATGCATCTACCTAAAGAATATAGTTTTAAAGATGCGGGTCAGTGTTTGTAGCACACGTGGAATCGGCGGGATAATAAAATAATATGGGAAAATGTGGTTGATTTGTGATTTGCTAGTTGAGACTGGGCTTATGTGTTTTGCGAGGGTGTCAGTTGAGTTTCGACAATTGCCATGGAATTGAAATTCAACTGGGATGTGCCTCCAGGGTACGACACATGTGAATGGACACACAGGCGACACGTGGATAAGGGTATGTGTGCACGTGGTATCTGTTTAGGTAGCTGGCGCATGTTTGATTCCGCAGGTGAAGGTGTATTAGATGATGTGGGGTTTGGGTGTAGGACATTTTCCCACCGATCGAGCTTTTCGACCACAGTCGATGTTAATTTACGTCAGACGTAATCCAAACACCCTAGTTTCTACTACCGAAGGAAAAGAGTAAGGGATCCTGGGGGTTGTGACGTAGGGAGGGCTTGACCCGTACAACAGTGACACCGCAACAGCAACTCAGCAGGGATGAGTGGGGGCAGGGAGACCAGCCTCAATGTTGGCACTAGAGAGGGCACAAACTTTGAGTTTAGGGAAAGCGAGGCATTAGATCGAAAGGTGGAGCGGCAGGTTCTAGCTTGGGGACGGAGCAACTGACACTAGCTCAGTTAGGAGCAGGCAGATGCTGGCTCAAGTGTAGGATCTGTCCTGTTGGTTGGGCAGGGACTAAGCTGGGAGGCGAATGGCAGTCTACTGGACGGTGTTGAGACTGGCAATCGGTGAAGGCAGGAGTCAATTCCCTGACTGGATTACATCACTATGAGCCGTTAAAGGTATTCTGTGAGACATTGAAAATATAATTACAAGTGTGTGCAAGTCACGAGAAAGTCATGAGACAATTTCACCATTTATGACGGTCCCCGAGTCATTGCGTTGTTATACGGGTATTTCCGCCTTTGTACATAATGCCCATTGAAGGAGTTGTGATTCAGAAAGGCGCTGCTTGAGGGGTGTAGCGTGAAGTCCCGCGATCAATGACACCTAAGAGGGGGGAGAATTAGGTGTTTACAAAAATTTAATGAAATATCATCCGATTTAAACAAGTGTGAGGAATAGCCACAATGAGGTTTAGATCTAAATAAAAATATCATATCTAATATAATCTATCATACATAATAGATCCTTGGTAACGTGGCGGAAGTGTGAATCCGAAGATTCTACTCACGCAAGATGTTATCTTCCTGACAAGGTTTGCCTTGTTGATCCGAACCCACCTTTTAATATATCCGAAATCTAATGTGAAGATGATAACTTATGTTAGATCTAACTCAGGATATGCGATCTAATTAATTTATGTGTATGCTTACACAAAATGGAGATGGGAGAAAATGATCAAACCACACAAGAGACACGATTTTTAGGTGGTTCGGATGCAACAACGGAAACCTACGTCACCCCTCACGATCTGTGAGGATTCCCACACTATCTTGTAAAAGATTACAAGATCAAACCACACACACACACTCGTGTCGAGTTCGGAACTCCCACGAAGGTGCACAAGCACCGAATCACACAGAAAGGTGAAGAAAGAGAAACACACACACACACACACACACACACACACACACACACACACACACACACACACACACACACACTCACGGATCTACGTAGATCCACACACACAAGTGTTTAGATATTACAGGAACACACACTTTAACCTCAATTAGAAATGAAAGAAGAAACACAAAATAAAACCTTTAGATTTAAGCTCCCCCTTAGTGGATGAAGAGGATTTTGGATGCAGCTTGATCTTCACTTGACTTGAGTTGATTGGCCTCAAATTGAGCTTGAGAAGCTTGGAGATGGATGAAGAACTTCTTGCACGGAACACTGTTCACGAAGCTACAGTAGCACAACTCTTTCTCCCTTGGCAGCCCCCTTTGATCTCCCTTCAGTAATTAGGGTTTCTTTGCCCCAAGAGTTGTTTTTATACGACTAGGATGGTCAAGGATAGGCCAAGACACAAATCCACAATTTCAGGGATGTCTGGAGACTTTAGGGATTAAAATAACATTGATAGATGCTTCAGTCTCATGGAGAAAAACAAGTCAACAATGGAGGCTTCGAAGCTGGCGGTCGACCGTGAATAGGTGGGCGGTCGACCGAAATTTTATAGACATTGAACCTTTCAACGCTGGGAAAATCGGTCGACCGGTCCCTGGCCGGCGGTTGACCGCGCCTGCAAAAACCTGCATATTTAGTGGAGTTAGCCAATGAATTGTTGTGTAGTGGACAGCGGATCTAGAGGGGAGGGGTGAATAGATCTGCCCCTCTTTTCGCAATGCAACCCTCTATATAGCTAGATAATGATAATAGCAGCGGAATATAACTAGCTAAATGAAGAACACAGTGATTTACTTAACAAGATGATTATGCAATATAGATATTGAACCTAAGCATGCATCTAACACAAAGCAATCGCACAAGCAAACCACAACACACGAGATTTTAAGGTGGTTCGGACTGAATCTCCAGTCCTACGTCCACCCCTCACCAAATCCGGTGAGGCTCCACTAGTGCCACGCACTGAACCGCAAATCGGAAAGACCACCGATTGCCTTCCTACTAACCGTCGGTAGGGACGTCAACACCGCAGATCGGACAGCTTCCGATTTCCTTCCTACTAACCACAGGTAGGGACGATCTTCAGTTCCAAATGTTTGAATGAAATGGAAAAGAACAAGATATGAAAATACTCAAACAAGATATGAAATATGTTCAAAGAGAAAAGATCTTGTCTGAGTTTGCTGGAGCTTGAATTTGATGATTCACTTGGCTTGGAGTTGATCTCCTCTTGAAGTAGCTTGAATCACTTGGAGATATGATGAAGAGCTTCTTCCCGGAGTACTGTTCACATCTACAGTAACACGAACTCCTTTCCCTTGAACACACCCTTGCAGCTTCTATGGATCACCTTGAGATGAGGAAGAGGAAGATGATTGCAGCTTTTTCTTCACTTGGCTTGGAGTTGATTTCCTCTTGAAGTAGCTTCAATCACTTGAAGGTTTGATGAAGAACATCTTCCCGGAGTAGCTTGATTTCCTTCTTGAAACACCCTTCTTGTGGCTTCCTTTGATCACCCTTCTTATCCTTGAGTGCTTTTAGCTTTGGTGGAGGTTGCTTGCTTCAGATCTCACCTTGAAACACCTTGGATGGATGAAGAACTCCAGCCCAAAGTACTGTTCACGGAGGTGCTACAGTACCTCGAAAATGGACTCCCTTGATCTCCCTTGAAGCCTTGAAGCCCTTATGTTTCTAATCCCTCAAGTGAGAGTTTTATAGACCTTGAATGGTCTATAGACAAGCCTCAGATCAGATCCATAATTTGTGGGTGATTAGGTGACTTTTGGATTAAAGAAATACATGTTGAATGGCCCTTTTCGAAGTTGGAAACAAAGTCAACATTGAAGGCTCGGGGCTGGCGGTCGACCTGCAGCTCCTGGCGGCCGACCGCTACTGTAAAACTTGCATTCGGGTGATCCCTGGGAATTTCGGTCGACCGCCACTGGCTGGCGGTCGACCGCCAGCTGAAAGACTGCAGACTGGCTGATGCTGGCTGGGGCGGTCGACCGCCAGCTGGGCAGAACCCAGATTTTCCCGGGTTGGTCCGTTATCTATCTTAGCTCCGCCGCTTAAGTCCTTTAGCAGCCCGTGCATGTTTGTGGCATCGCCCTTGACAGTCTTGAAGATTTTATTATTGAGTCTTCAATCAAATTTTTGTTCCGGGGGCTCCGCCCCCGGAAACCCCCGCAAGGGGCGCTGCCCCCTTGACCCCCGCGACCTGACCGCGCAGGTCGATCCGCGTGCGAGGGCGCAACATTGAGCCTTCATTTGCATACCTGTCATGAACACAACAGCACATATGTCAGTCATATAGGAGTGAAAAACAACAATGACTAATAGTGTTTAGCCATTATCAAAACCAAGAATACCACAGAATGCATATGACCATAGAATGATGTCGAATGACCCAAGTGACCACAGAATGACTCAAATGACTTCAGGGACACAACATGAATCATAGCCTGTAAATAAATTACTTTGAGACCACTTCTTGTTCCAAATAATATGAGTTGGTTTGACTTATCCTGGGCATTTTTTAGGCACGCTAGAATTAGGCATTTGCTTTGATGGAAGATGGCTTGAGAGGGGTTTAAGCAAGTTATCAACCTATTTGTAATGCCGGGGTTTTGTTATCATCAAAATCGTCTGGAGAGACTCAATAATCTCCCCCTTTTTGATGATGCCAAAACTCTAGATTACAAGTGCATTGGCATGCCTTCAAGCAAATTTGGAACTAAGCAAGGTCAAAAGTCCGCAAGGCGATTAAACCAAAAAACTCATTTCTTTAGGCAAATCAATGCCAGCCATGCAACACTTTATTTGCTAAATAGATAGGAAATGAGAGACAAGAGCCAACCATGTGATATCAAATATCAATTGCATTCATTTCATCATTTCATTACAAAGTACATTGATGCTTGAGAGAATGCAAGACTTCTAGACATCATGACAAAGGGAAATGCAAAACGGACTCACAAAATGCAATGACTCACAAAATGTTCTCACAAATGATCATTCATACAGAACATAAGATCATACATGCATATAAACTATATAAGACCCTGCATAACTACTTCTCCCCCTTTGGCATCATCAAAGAGAGGATATGATAGACAAAAAGTAGACCCAAAAGACACAAGACCTAAGTACAACAGTCTAGAGGGAGGAAGTAAAAGAAAAATCCTTATGGGTTATCTGCAGGAGGTTGATATCCAAGGCGGCAGCGGATGTCCTCAAGAGAATGGTCTTGAAGCTGAAGACGATCCTGAATATGGGCAATGGAGATGTCACGAGCCGCATCACGACGCTGCATTCCAAGAAGTGTTAAGTTCATGATGTGGAAGGCCTGGCTAGAATCAGCAACACTGTCTGTGAGGGTAGTCATATGGGTGGAGAGTGTGGTCATCGGAGTAGAAAGGGTATCTAGAACGGTGGAGAAGGAGTCGATGCGAGTTGACATGGTGTCAATCACATTACCCATAGTGTCAATGCGTTCCCCAACGGTAGAAAGTCGATCCCCAAAGGTATCCACTCAAGTTTCTATCCCAGTAAGACGCCTGTCAAAAGTCTCATAGTCTACCCAAGAATGCTGGCTGGCCTCCTGAGTAGAAGACTCCCCATGAAAGAACTGTGGTGGAGGAGGCATCCCTGGATCCATGTGATGAGGATAAGGTGGAGGAGGCTAGTCCTCAGCCTGAACTGGAGGGGGGACATCCCCCTGACCCTGCTGCTGCTCTTGTTCCTACTCTTCCTCACTGTTAGCTTCTTCCTCATAAACTGGTATATCTCGGCGTAGCTCGCCATCGGGACCATAGTAATATCCAAAATCTGAGAAGATTTTATGGTGGTTGTAGATATCATCTTGTCAGACTCGAATAAATATTTCATCACCAAGGTGAATCCCAGCATATACAAACACTCATGTCAGCTGTGAAGCATAAGGCAATGATCTCCTTAGTTGGGTTCGACAAGTCCCTATCAAGTCTGTCATGAGCCGCCCCATGTTTACTAAGCTTCCATTCAAAACATGATAAAATAGAAATATGTGAACCTCTGTCACTTCATTTCTACTCCCACTTTTTGGATAGATAAGTGATGTAAACATGTGGTGTAGAATCCGCTGTAGTGGTGGATAATAGTTGGCATTCAATTGAATCAAATCACTGACACCACGCACATAATCACAGTTTGTCAAGGCAATAAAAGTAGTCTCAACTTCACCATGACCAAAGGTCATGTCAGCACCTCTGGCTGAGACTCCTAAGGCTCGCCGAAAAAGATCGGGTGTAATATGTATCTCAACTTCTTGAACAACTGTGTATAGCTCATTATTTCTCTCAATCAAGTTGCCATAAAACTGCTGCACTAGGCTAGGATAATACCTAGTGTATCTGGTGACAAAATCACTCCAACCCTCTTGAATCTAAAAAAGTGCACATAAATCGGGCAAAATATCATTCACCTCATCGAAGTCGACCAGTCGAGGGTCGATAATGGGCCGTGGGGGCAAACGAGGGGCACGATGAGGTGCAGGTGCCCGCTGTGGAGGATGAGCCGGGGCCTATTGTCTTTGACCACTGGCTTCCCCTTGGGCAGAGCACTGAGAACTTCGTCTAGGCGGCATCCTGAACTAGAAAATCGATGTAGAGACCCTTGAAGATCGATCTCAACCCTGGGGATGAAGATGGAATAAAAGACAATCCTAGGGCTTGGAATGATCTTCTCCACAAGCTGGTACACTGGGTAGGTCTTCACGAACGCACGAACGGCCGCGGAGATATCGTCCTGAAATCATGACGAATGGATCAGATCTTGTGCGGGTGAAGAAAGAATTAGGTTTTTAGGCTAGGGAAGTGGAGTTTTGGTGTTCTAGGGTTAAGAGATATGGTAGGAGAGAGAGTGGGGGCATTGGAATGAAGAAGGGGAGTGTGAAGACCCCTTTAAATGGGGTTCGGATGTTGGTTCGGCCGGCCCGATTCGTCGGGTTTGGTCGACCGGACCGGGGCTGGCGGTCGACCGAAGTAGTCGACCGAGCCCTAGAATGCAAATTTTTTTCCCATTTTCTTTCCCCCCTTTTTTGTTTCTTATGGAACCAACACCGAGAAAGTAATGAGAGAAGGTGACTTGGGATGAGAATAGATGTGTAATGCCCCGGATTTTTAGGATCCTTGTTCATGGGTCCCTGATTTGGTTCCTTGGAGTGTCCAACTCCGTTGTGTCTGAAATTTCATTTCGGACATCTTTCGTGTTCGGATCGGCGCGATCCGGAGTTGTTTCGGAGGCCCGGAGGCGTTCCGCGGCTTTTCTGCGTGTGTTTTCCGATTCTCAGTGTATGTTTCAGTAGTTCCTTCGGAACCTCGTTGCGGGTGAACCGAGCCGTTCACCTAGGCGAGTGTGGTACCGTTGCGATCGGTGCATTCCGAGGATCGCGGAAACATGATTTTCTATTTTTTGGTATTTTTGAGAATTTCTGGATTTTCTATATATTAACCTCCTTTTTCTCTCTCCCCTCTCATTTCTCTCTTCTCTCCCTCTCTCTTCTCACGCTCTCTCCTCTCTCCCTCTCTCTCCGGCGGCCGACGGAGTGGAGCGTGGGTGAGGCGGGGACGGCGCGGGCGAGGCACGGGCGAGGATGTATGAGGATCGAGGCGGTGGAGGCGTGGTGAAGCTCGACCGTGGGTTCGTGGAACGGTGAGGTTTCAACGGTATTTTCTTCGTGGATCCGCATCCACGGTGCGTCGTTTCTTCGGTGGAGGTAGGGAGATGGACCCTCAACCCGCGTACTTCATTACTCGCGAGTTTTGTAGGCCATGGCGAGCCGAGCGGGTCGTTTGGGGTGTTTTGGGGAAAATGCATGTTTTGGGGGTGTGTGAGCCGAATCTTACGTTTTGATCGTATTTTTTGGGTTTAAATGGGTCCTCTCGATGCTGGAGAGGTTGGGGATGGTTTCCCCTTTTGTTTCCCCTTCACCTGGGGGTGGACGGGGTGTGGAATGGTTTTTCTCGGGGTTTCCACCGTTTTTGGGCGCGGACTGAGAACGCGCTAGTCTCAGGTAGCGCGTTCTTGAAGGTCGCGCTGCCCCGATAGAGCGCGTTCATCGGGGAAGATGAACAGTTTGGCGGTTCCTGTTGCGCTATCGGGCCCCAACGCGTTCAGGGTTGTCGCGCTATAGGGTCATAGCGTGACCTGGTCTGGTCGCGCTATGGACCTGTAGCGCGTTAATGTTGAACGCGCTATGGTCCTGTAGCGCGTTTGTTTGAACGCGCTATGGACCTATAGCGCGTTCTTGGAGGTGACCAGCCGGGCTGCCCGGGGCTGGCAGTCTACGGCTGATCGTGCTCCCCTTGGGCCGTGTGTGTCCCGGACACCCCGTGGAGTTCCGTGACCGTGTCTTTGGGTGTTCGGAGGTTCTGTTTACCCCGATTAGCGTGCCCATCGGTTTAAGGGTCCGGGTGACCTTCTAGCATTCCGATTGTGTTCTGTTGGTCTCCGGTCGACCCGGTTGTGACCCAATGGTCGACCTTTCACCTCGTGAGTGTCCCGGACATCCCGTGGGTTTCATTATCGTATTTTGGGGTGTCTGGAGGTACCGTGTTACCTCGATAAGTGTGCCCGTGGGCTTGGTGGGTCCGAGTGACCCCAGGTGTTCTGGGCTTCCGTGTTCTTGCTAGATCGAGTCACCGTGTATCGGTGTGAGTGCGGTGAGATTTCCCCGCAGGTCGTTGCTTCTCGGGAAGGTGGCTTCCGAGTGGGCCAAGCGTGTGGCCTTAGACGGTGAGTCCAGTCTCCCAGCCCAAGGCTGGAGGTTTCCTAAGTTCCCTCCTCGAGGGATGGGTCACGGCGGTTGTGAACTGCCTCATGAGTTATCGCATTGTGGTTTTGGACCTAGGGATTAGGCCAGATTGACGGCTCAGTGCTGTCGTGTGCGACGGTCTTGACCCCGAGTCTTGTGACTCAAAGACCGTTGAGTTTAGTAGGTCTAGTGGACAGTCTAGAGTCTGGTGGCGTCGTGCCACCTGTTACTCCGTGTTACTCGCAATGGGTGGGTGCGTGGTTTTCAGTGTCCACGTTCCGTGACACGTCCACTAGTCGTAGCCTTCTTACGGCACGCGTGTGCTGACCCACCCGGGAGTGGTGGAGCGGCTGACCCGAGGGAGACGGTGAGTAGGCTGGTTACCGTAGGGCCCCCACGTACAGTCGAGTCTGGGCTTAGGGGGAATTACCAGCTAGAGGATAGGCCTAGGACGTATGGTCTGAGTGTGCACACGAGATTGGGGGAGTCAGACGGCGCCGACAGGCGCGACCCCAACTAGTCCTTGTTCTGTGGTACTGGTTACTGTGTGTGTCTGAGTCTCCGCCTGGGGCGTGGTAGTTAGACACTTGAGACGTGATGTAAGATGTCAGGGGACGCATCCGGTCGTTCTTCTAGTGGGTGGTGCTCCTGTCACGTGACGTGAGTTGTCGTGTACCGGGTTCTTTTTCCGTCCGCGAGATGGGACTTCGTGAGTGGTTTCAGGAGTGTTCCTGGAGTCGAAGTCTGGGGTTGCCGGTGAGCGTCACCGAGGGCCTTCCCCCAGCAGCATTGTGTTCACAACGGTGAGGTCGTGACCGTGTTCCCTGACCGTGTGGTTTTGGCTCGGGCCCTTTCTGGTGAGGGCAGGCCTCCGTTACAGAGGTATCGTGGCATTTTTCCTAGTAGCGTGGCTAGGGCGGTTCGTGTCTGGTGGTCCCCGATCGTGGAATCGGGTGGTCGGGTGCGTGGCTTGGTTGTTCCCCGACGGGAGACTAGGTTGTGTTTTCTGGTACAGTAGGAGTAGCTGTAGAGCCGAGGTTTTGCTGGCCACCGTAGTTACTTTTCTGCTTTCATAGTTACTTCTTTCCGTGCCGCCGTTGTTCTCAGTTGGGGTTCCGCGGGATCCCTACTGGGCCAGTGACAGGAGGCTCACCCCTGCGTTTCAGGTGCGGCGGATCTTCCTCGAGATTTGAGGGTGCTGTACGGAAGTTCTTGGTTGCCAGCTTGCCGGGCCGAGTGTTCACTTGGCATGTGGTACGTTTTACTGCTTTAGAATGTAGTTTCTGTTGGACTGGACTCTATTGTAGTTGTTCATTTATTTCTGTTAATTGTTGAATTGTCCTGCCTTATTTCCTATTTCTTTGTACCTCCACACTCTTTTTTAGCCCTTCCGAGCCCTCCCGACTCATGGGCAGCGGTTCGAGTCTCGGGTTATCGGGCCTTCCCGATAACCGAAGTCTCGGGTCGTCACAGTTGGTATCAGAGCGTGGTTATGAATGTATATGGGAATTTGAGATATTGCAGTGATCAGAGTCCGTAAGGTCCAGTACAGTCGGCAGCTGGCATAGGGTTTCGTGCATGTTTTTCGCTTTATTTCTCGCTTGAGAGCTTGAGTGCGCTGTGCGGCGCGGTGAAGGTGGTTGTTGTCTGCGGCTTTCGTGCCGGCGTGGGGTATAAAGGTCGAGGTCGAGAGCTTTCTCCCTCGGGTGGTGGCCCTGGTCGTGTTGCGTTGGGCAGAGGTTGCCGGCAGGCGTGTTGTTGTGGTGCTGCGTTCGAGGAGTCTGCAGCTAGGTCAGGTGGCCGGTGAGGATCGTTCGTCGTTAAGTGGCTGTGAGTGTGCTCTGAGGGAGCTGTTATTGAGTTTGGCCGCTCTAGTCTGAGAACTGTCCAGCCCCTGAGGCGCCGAGGTTGTGGTTTGAGGTGTTGGAGCGGGTGCTCTGGTTGAGAATTGTGCTCGAGTGAGCGGAGGGTTTTCTGTTGAGCTGCCGATTTGTCGAGCCCGATGTCCTTCTCGTGCTCTGTGGCGTCAGAAGTGACGTGTCGGTCCCAATTGTTTCACGGATTTTGAGGCAAGATTGGGCTGTGGTGTCCCTGTAAGTCTTGCTCCTGCGCTCTTGTGTGCGAATGGGTTGTGTTTGCCCAGGAGTTGGCTCGAGGTGAGAAGGTTCTGCATTAAGTTTTGGGACTCGAGGATGAGCATTGACGGTTGTCGTTTATGGCTCGCGTTGCGGCTCTAGCCATGCCGTGTTGTAGTTCGGAGGATTGCAGCGGTGGTGCATCGAGAGATGTTGTGATCGCGATCCGACGGGACACTTGGTAAGTGTTGTCGGAGGAGCTGACCTGACGGAAGTGACGATTTTCTTGGTGCTGGAAGGTGCTGTTCCCAGCATGCGCGAGGCTCGAGGTCAGGTCGAGTGTGGAGTTTTCCTTCCGTTGGTCGGAAGTGTATTGAGCTCTTCCCTTGGTTGGAGGAGATCGCGGTTGGTTAAGGTTCGTCGTCTTGCACTGTGTGTCCGGATTGGTTGGCCTTCGTGCGCCATGAAATCCGTGCGAGACATGTCCCGCGTTTTGGGCAAGGTGGTTACCTGTGAGAAGCGTTGCCCGTTCCCAGATGTGTAAGGGTGTCGACGCTGTTCCGGAAGGACGAGTGCCGGTTGGACGGTATTTTTGAGATTTGCTGTTGGTGTTGTGGTTCCAGATGTGCGGAGGATCGAAGTCTGCGGGGTTGCAGATGGTTGTCGAGTTGGTGGATCCCGAGTTGTCGATGTGGTGGCTGTGTGTATGGATCAGAGTGCGTGGATCGTAGCGTTGGTTGCTGCGGGTGGATTTCTGAGGAAGTGCAGAGCAGCGGAGGATTGGTTCATCGGTGTGTGTTGTCTCCGACAGCGTGAGACGTGTTGTTGCCGTGCCGTCGCTTGAGATATTGTGGTTCATGGCATTGGCAGGTGGGGAGTTGGGGAAGTATGCTGGCGAGGTTGCCGCATGAGTACCCTGTTCTTGCGTTGGAGGTTGCGTTCGTGGATGAGATCGTGTTTTGGAGAAGTGTGTCGTAGATTGTAAGAGGTTGTGTGTCCCGTGGCTCTGTGATAAGAGCGGGAGTCGGGATTGGCAGGCATCCTCTTGGATTACTTGAGCTGGAGGTTTCGATGAGATAGGACGGTGGTCGATGCCTGTGTGTCGAGGTCTCTGATGAGACGTTGGCGTGGGATATTGATCCTCAGTCTGAGGCCAGCAAGGGATGATTCCCCGTAAGTCTGAGTCGAGTGACGTGAGGACCGAGGGGAGATGGTGTCATTGGGTCCCGCCGTGCTCCCCTGAAGGGTAGAGTTGGCGCGGGGTTCCATCTGGATGTGGCGTCGGGTTGTGTATGAGTCAACGGATGGCCTACCGTGAGTTGGATCGTGCCTGCTGGGCCGAGGGAGGTTTCCCGTTGATGAATGTCTGGTGACCAGTGGATGGTCTTTCACAGACAGAAGATGCTGGTTGTAGGGGCTTGAGAATGGCGAGAGCCGCGTGTAGGTGAGGCCTTTTGGTGGCCGTTTCTGAGGTGTGTTTTCCCAGATGGGATCTGAGCTTTGTCGAAGTTTGAGTTCTGACAGAGTTTGTCCCGTGCTGTTGTGGGGTTCGGCTTGCCGAGTGTGGAGTGGTCCTCGGCGTGGAGCCGACAAATTTGTGGTGGTCAGCTGGCAGAGAAGCTGGTGTTTGGTAGGTCCGCCGAGCGTGGGCGTTGACTGATGGATTGGTTCTTGTGGCGAGATTTGCATTCTCTCGGCGAGCGAGAGGGTGGCAGCGATGCCGTGAGTGGTTTCCGTTGTGTCTGAGGTGATACCAGACTTGTGCCTTTGTATTATGCCTGCTCTGGTGGCCGATGTGAGTGCGGTGTGCGAAGCGTAGGCGTCGTTCGTGATTATGGTCTGGCCGTATCCCTCATGATCATGATTTTTGTGAGAATCGAGGTTTTTCTGTGCTAGGGCCCTGACAGCGTTGTCAGTTGGTCGAGGTCTTTAAGGGGGGGGGGGCTGTAATGCCCCGGATTTTTTGGATCCTTGTTCATGGGTCTCGGATTTGGTTCCTCGGAGTGTCCAACTCCGTTGTGTCTGAAATTTCATTTTAGACATCTTTCGTGTTCGGATCGGCGCGATCCGGAGTTGTTTCGGAGGCCCAGAGGCGTTCCGCGGCTTTTCCGCGTGTGTTTTCCGATTCCCGGTGTGTGTTTCGGTAATTCCTTCGGAACCTCGTTGCGGGTGAACCGGGCCGTTCACCTAGGCGAGTGCGGTACCGTTGCGATCGGTGCGTTCTGAGGATCGCGGAAACGTGATTTTCTATTTTTCGGTATTTTTGAGAATTTCGGATTTTCTATATATTAACCTCCTTTTTCTCTCTCCCCTCTCATTTCTCTCTTCTCTCCCTCTCTCTTCTCACGCTCTCTCCTCTCTCCCTCTCTCTCCGACGGCTGACGGAGTGGAGCGTGGGTGAAGCGGGGATGGCGCGGGCGTGGCACGGGCGAGGATGGATGAGGATCGAGGCGGTGGAGGCGTGGTGAAGCTCGGCCGTGGGTTCGTGGAACGGCGAGGTTTCAACGGCGTTTTCTTCGTGGATCGGCATCCACAGTGCGTCGTTTCTTCGGTGGAGGTAGGGAGATGGACCCTCAACCCGCGTACTTCATTTCCCGCAAGTTTTGTAGGCCGTGGCGAGCCGAGCGGGTCGTTTGGGGTGTTTTGGGGAAAATGCATGTTTTGGGGTGTGTGAGCTGAATCTTACGTTTTCATCGTGTTTTTGGGGTTTAAATGGGTCCTCTCGGTACTGGAGAGGTTGGGGATGGTTTCTCCTTTTGTTTCCCCTTCACCTGGGGGTGGACGGGGCGTGGAATGGTTTTTCCCGTGGTTTCCACTGTTTTTGGGCGCGGACTGAGAACGCGCTAGTCTCAGGTAGCGCGTTCTTGAAGGTCGCGCTGCCCCGATAGAGCGCGTTCATCGGGGAAGATGAACAGTTTGGCGGTTCTTGTCGCGCTATCGGGCCCCAGCGCGTTCAGGGTTGTCGCGCTATAGGGTCATAGCGCGACCTGGTCTGGTCGCGCTATGGACCTGTAGCGCGTTAATGTTGAACGCGCTATGGTCCTGTAGCGTGTTTGTTTGAACACGCTATGGACCTATAGCGCGTTCTTGGAGGTGACCAGCCGGGCTGCCCGGGGCGGGCAGTCTACGGCTGATCGTGCTCCCCTTGGGCCGTGTGTGTCCCGGACACCCCGTGGAGTTCTGTGACCGTGTCTTTGGGTGTTCGGAGGTTTTATTTATCTCGATTAGCGTGCCCATCGGTTTAAGGGTCCGGGTGACCTTCTCGCGTTCCGATTGTGTTGTGTTGGTCTCCGGTCGACCCAGTTGTGACCCAGTGGTCGACCTTTGGCCTCGTGAGTGTCCCGGACACCCCGTGGGTTTCGATACCGTATTTTGGGGTGTCTGGAGGTACCGTGTTACCTCGATAAGTGTGCCCGTGGGCTTGGTGGGTCCGGGTGACCCCAGGTGTTCGGGCTTCCGTGTTCTTGCTAGATCGAGTCACCGTGTATCGGTGTGAGTTCGGTGAGGTTTCCCCGCAGGTCGTTGCTTCTTGGAAGGTGGCTTCCGAGTGGGCCAAGCGTGTGGCCTTAGGCTGGAGGTTTCCTAAGTTCCCTCCTTGAGGGATGTGTCTCGGCGGTTGTGAACTGCCTCATGAGTTATCGCATTGTGGTTTTGGACCTAGGGATTAGGCCAGATTGACGGCTCAGTGCTGTCGTATGCGACGGTCTTGACCCCGAGTCTTGTGACTCAAAGACCATTGAGTTTAGTAGGTATAGTGGACCATCTAGAGTCTGGTGGTGTCGTGCCACCTGTTACTCCGTGTTACTCGCAATGGGTGGGTGCGTGGTTTTCAGTGTCCACGTTCCGTGACACGTCCACTAGTCGTAGCCTTCTTACGGCACACGTGTGCTGACCCACCCGGGAGTGGTGGAGCGGCTGACCCGAGGGAGACGGTGAGTAGGCTGGTTACCGTAGGGCCCCCACGTACAGCCGAGTCCGGGCTTAGGGGGAATTACCAGCTAGAGGACAGGCCTAGGGCGTATGGTCTGAGTATGCACACGAGGTTGGGGGCGTCGGACGGCGTCGGCAGGCGCGACCCCAACTAATCCTTGTTCTGTGGTACTGGTTACTGTGTGTGTCTGAGTCTCCGCCTGGGGCGTGGTAGCTAGACACTTGAGACGCGGTGTAAGACATCAGGGGACGCATCCGGTCGTTCTTCTAGTGGGTGGTGCTCCTGTCACGTGACGTGAGTTGTCATGTACCGGGTTCTTTTTCCGTCCGTGAGACGGGACTTCGTGAGTGGTTTCAGGAGTGTTCCTGGGGTCGAGGTCTGGGGTTGCTGGTGAGCGTCACCGAGGGCCTTCCCCCAGACAGCGTTGTGTTCACGACGGTGAGGTCGTGACCGTGTTCCCTTACCGTGTGGTTTTGGCTCGGGCCCTTTCTGGTGAGGGCAGGCCTCCGTTACGGAGGTCTCGTGGCGTTTTTCCTAGTAGCGTGGCTAGGGCAGTTCGTGTCTGGTGGTCCCCGATCGTGGAATCGGGTGGTCGGGTGCGTGGCTTAGTTGTTCCCCGACGGGAGACTAGGTTGTGTTTTCTGGTACAGTAGGAGTAGCTGTCGAGCCGAGGTTTTGCCGGCCACCGTAGTTACTTTCCTGCTTTCATAGTTACTTCTTTCCGTGCCGCCGTTGTTCTCAGTTGGGGTTCCGCAGGATCCCTACTGGGCCAGTGACAGGAGGCTCACCCCTGCGTTTCAGGTGCGGTGGTTCTTCCTCGAGGTTCGAGGGTGCTGTACGGAAGTTCTTGGTTGCCAGCTTGCCGGGCCGAGTGTTCACTTGGCATGTGGTACGTTTTACTGCTTTAGACTGTACTTTCTGTTGAACTGGACTCTGTTGTAGTTGTTCATTTATTTCTGTTAATTGTTGAATTGTCCTGCCTTATTTCCTATTTCTTTGTACCTCCACACTCCTTTTTAGCCCTTCCGAGCCCTCCTGGCTCGTGGGCGGCGGTTCGAGTCTCGGGTTATCGGGCCTTCCCGGTAACCGGATTCTCGGGTTGTCACAAGATGAGATAAAGAGAAAATTCTCTAGCTCCCCCTCAGAAGATGCCTTAGATCCAGAAGTCACTGGGTCCACATTTATTTAATCGAGGAGTATTCGTCCTTAGAAAGAGTTTCAAGGAGGGTTGTACGTATAAATACACTCAAACAAGCAGGGATATAAATACATACAAAGTATTGAAAGTAAGTACATACAATATGCATGTTAATTTACCCTTTATGCACATGAGGTTCTATAAGTGCAACTCTTACCCTAAGTGCAGACCTATGTATGTATGCTCTCACCCTTGCACATGCCAAGTTCTCTTCTTATCTTGCTGAATTGATCCTGGTTTAGGGGTTTTGTGAAAATGTCAGCTAGCTGATTGTGTGTGTCAATGAAATTCAATTCAAAGACCCCTTTTCCTACATGATGTCTCAGAAAATGATGTCGAATGTCAATGTGTTTTATCCTAGAATGTTGAACAGGATTTTTTGACAAATTGATTGCACTAGTATTGTCACACAGGATTGGAACACATTTCATTTCAACATCCAAATCAAGCAATTGATTTTTGATCCAAAGTACTTGGGCTCCACAACTTTTGGAGGCTACATATTCAGCCTCGGTCGTTGAGAGAGCTACTGAATGTTGTTTCTTGGAGGCCCATGAAACTAGGCACCCACCAAGAAACTGACAGTACCCACTAGTATTTTTGCGATCTACAATACATCCAGCATAATCCGCATCGGTGTATACAATCAAATCAAATGAACTACCGATGAGAAACCACAAGCCAAAATCCATTGTGCCAATTAAGTAACAAAAAATGCGTTTAACAGCCATTAGATGAGATTCTTTATGACATGATTGAAAACGAGCACATAGACATACGCTGAATTGAATGTCAGGGCGGCATACTGTGAGATACAGTAGTGATCCGATCATACCTCGAAACAGTGTGGGATCTACTATTTTACCATTTTCATCTTTGTCTAACTTCGTGGTTGTGGCCATCGGTGTTGACAGGGATTTTGCTTCAGCCATCCCATATTTCTTTATCAGCTCCAATGTGTACTTAGCTTGGTTTATGAAAATGCCTTCAGATGTTTGCTTCACCTGTAATCAAATAAAGAATGTAAGTTCACCCATTAAACTCATCTCAAATTCTCCTTACATAATTTCTACAAATTCATCACATAAGACATTATTAGTAGCTCCAAAAATAATGTCATCTACATACACTTGAACTACTAATATGTCTTTACCTGATTTTCTCGTGAAGAGTGTTTGGTCAACCTTACCTCTTTTGAAACTATTTTCAATCAGGAAGGAGGTGAGCCTTTCATACCATGCCTTTGGAGCTTGCTTCAACCCGTACAAGGCCTTCTACAACTTGTACACATGTTTTTGATGTTTTGGGTCTTCAAAATATGGAGGTTGCTTTACAAAAACATCCCCTTTTATGTACCTATTAAGAAAGGAAGATTTAACATCCATTTGAAATAGTTTGAAGTTCGATGAGCAAGCATAGGACAAAAGGATCCAGACTGCTTCTAGTCTAGCAACAGGGGCAAAAGACTCATCAAAATCAATACATATTTCTTGGGTATACCCTTTGCCTACGAGCCGGGCCTTGTTCCTAACAACCAATCCCGTGTCACTCAACTTGTTTCTGAAAACCCAACGGGTTCCTATTACGGGTTGATTCTTAGGACGCGGCACAAGAGTCCATACCTCGTTTCTTTCGAACTGGTGCAACTCTTCCTGCATAGCCTGGATCCAAGATTCATTTTGAAGAGCTTCATGAATATCCTTAGGCTCTTCTTGGGAGATAAGGGCCATCAAATCCTCTTCTTCAACTTGCCTTAGAGAAGATCTAGTTCTTACCCCATCTTCAGGATTACCTATGATATTTTCAGCTAGATGATCTTTCAAGAACGTAGAGGAACTTGGTAAGTCGGGGTGCTGCACTTGCTATTCTTGAAGTGTTTCAATTGATGGGTCTTCATCTGTTTCACTCTTACACGAGGTCCCTTCAGTTGGTTCATCTTTAACCTCAGATGTTCCAGTATCATTTAATTGTTTAGGAGCTTCATATGCATCCAAGGTAGAAGAAATTTGATTTGTCAGTTTTAATTCAAATTCATCAAAAATGACATGAGGACTTTCTTCAACAACCAAAGTCATTTTATTGAATAACTGGTACGCTCTAGAATTTGATGCATAACCTATGAAGATTCATTTGTCACTCTTTTCATCAAACTTACCTAGGTTGGACTTACCATTATTCAGGATGAAGCATGAGCACCCAAAGGGTTTAAGATAGAAAATATTTGGTTTCTTACCCTTGTAGAGCTCATATGGTGTTTTCTTCAAAATGGGCCTGACCATCGCCCTGTTGATGATGTAGCATGTTGTACTTACCATCTCAGCCCAAAAGTATTTGGGTAAGAAGTTCTCACTCAACATGGTCCGTGCCATGTCTATCAAGGTCCTATTTTTCCTCTCCACTACTCCGTTTTGTTGAGGCATCCTGGGTGATGAGAAGTTGTGCGTATATCCTTGTTCCTGACAAAAACTGCTGAAATCATGATTTTCAAACTCACCACCATGATCACTCTAAATTGTGGTGATGATGTATCCTTTATCATTTTGGATTTTTCTGCAAAACACTTGAAACTCCATCAAGGCATCACTTTTATTGGCTAAAAATAACACCCATGTAAATCTGGAGTAATCATCAACAATTACAAATTCATAAGATTTTCCTCCTAGGTTGGATGTCCTAGTAGGACCAAAAAGATCAAGGTGGAGCAGTTCTAAGGGCCTAGCGGTAGAAACAATATTTTTATTTTTGAAAGAGATATGTGTTTTATTGCCTTTTGTGCAAGCCTCACAGATCTTATTACTTTCAAATTTTAATTTAAGCAACCCATTTACCAAGTCATGTCTAGACAATTTGGAGATAATTCCAATCTAGTCTTCGGTGCCACAGCCATGCATTATCATGATTGTTTGCTACCAAGCACACATCATCACCGGCAACATCATCAAGTTCAATGGTATACACATTATTGTTCCTTTTGCCAATGAATCTGATTTCATTGGAGATTTTATACATGACAAGGCAATGAGTTTCGGCAAAAATAATTTTAAAACCATTGTCACACAGTTGGCTTATACTTAAAAGATTGTGATTTAAACCCTTCACCAAGAGCACATTTTCGATAAGAATTTTAGAATTCTTACCTATGTTGTCAGGTCCAATAATCTTACCTTTGTCTTTTCCACCAAAGGTAACCAAGCCTCCATCCTTATCTTGCAGAGTAGAGAACACTTTCTTGTCCCATGTCATATGCCTTGAACAACCGCTATCCAGGTACCATTTGCTCCCTCTGGCTTCAAGGCATATCTGCAGAAAACATTCTCATCCAATTATTTTTGGTACCCAAACTAATTTAGGTCCATAAGAGTTAGTCCAATTTTGCATATATCTTTTTCTGGTCCAAATAATATGATTCCTTTGATTGTTCTATTTGAACTAACAATCAGCGATAACATGACCAAATCTACCACAATGAAAGCAATTGACATTTGAAAATCTTCTTTGGTATCTATGTGGTTTAGATTGGACATGTGATGGCTTAGTGTGTGAGCATGATGCACAATTATTCTCTTTTTCATGAACATAAGATGTTGTGATCTTATGCTCAAAAGATTGTTTGTTCTGGGGAATGTATCCCAAATCTTCTTTTTAGAAGTTAACCTTAACTCCCAACAAGTTATCTAAGTTTTGTTTACCTTTGACAAACTTAGATAAAGTGGACTACAGTTCAGCCACCTCTTCATTTAAGCTTTCATTTTTCTTTTCAAGTTCTGAAATTGTGCATATCAAAACTCCTTTTTCACTTTCCATTTTCTCAGAAATTTTTTCTATTTCAAATATTCTACATGATAATTCTTCTTTGGATTTTTCAATATTTGAAATTGTTTGAGACCAAATCTCTTTTTCTTCTGTTAGCTCAAACCATTCTTACTCAAGTTTTTCAAACTTAGTAGAAGAATCCTCATGTGATAAATCATCAATTTTCTTTTTGAGAGTTTTATTTTCGGATATGTTTTTTTATATATTTTGTATACAGCTTTTCATATTCTGACTCTCATTGTTCATTGGAAATAAAATCAGGATCAGAATTTACCTCTGCTGAGTCATCATCGTGTGTCATAAGAAACATGCTTTTCATGAGCTCCCCGAGCTCTTCTTCGGACTGCTCTTCCTCTTCGTCGCTCCATGTGGCGACCATAGCTTTTGGTTTCTTGAACTTATCCTTCTTAAACTTTCTCTTCAATTCTGGACATTCACCTCTCATGTGCCCGGGCTTCTTGCACTCATAGCATATAATGCTATTTGGCTTGCTAGACTCACCCTTGGTTTGAACGGGCTTCCTTTGCCCCTTTCTAAAATTTCCCTGAAAATTCTTCTTTCTTCCCAGAAATTTCTTCACTTGATGGGTCAGCATAGCCAAGTCTTCTTCTTCATTACTCTCCTCACTGGACTCCTCTTCTTGGGAGTCGTCATAAGACTGGTTGGCTTTCAAGCCAATGATTTTCTTCTTTTTGGATTCCTCTTCCGCAGTTCTTTTGATGTTAATCTCATAGGTCATAAGTGACCCTATGAGCTCATCCAATGAGAGTGTGGACAGATTCTTCAAATCATCAATGACTGTGACTTTTGTATGCCACGCAGATGGAAGGGATCTCAATACCTTCCTCACAAGTTCGGAGTTTTTGTACTCCTTCCCAAGGCTTTTGAGACCGTTGGTGATCTCAGTTAATCTTGCAAACATCTCTGAGATGGTTTCTTCGGATTTCATTTTGAACATCTCGTAATCTCTGACGAGTAGATTGGCCTTGGTCTCCTTGACCTCAGAAGTTCTTTCATAAATGAGCCGTAGCTTGTCCCACATCTCCTTTGCTGAGCTACACATGGATACACGAGAAAATTCGTTAGGATGGATGGCACACTCCATAATATTCATTAATATTCATAGCATTAAAATTTGTTGTGGATTTTTTAATATCTTCAAGGGTCCATTCGTCTTCATTTTTGGAAAGCTCGTGTGGGCCCTTGTCCACCACCCTCCAGATCTCATACTATTGGGCTCTCAGAAAAATATGCATTCTATTTTTCCAGTAGGAATAATTCGAGCCGTCAAAGTATGGAGGATGGTGGATTGAGTGACCCTCAGGCATCATCCCCTTGTTGGCCATTGATCTAGATCTTACTATAGATCGTTAGATCTGAAAGAATTAGAGCCTTAGCTCTGATACCAATTGAAGTCCCGCGATCAATGACACCCAAGATAGGGGTGAATTGGGTGTTTACTAAAATTTAATGAAATCTCAGCCGATTTAAACAAGTGTGAGGAATAGTCACAATGAGGTTTAGATCTAAATAAAAATATCAGATCTAATATAATCTATCACACACAATAGATCCTTGGTAATGTGGTGGAGGTGTGAATCCCAAGATTCTACTCACGTAAAATGTTATCTTTCTGACAAAGTTTGCCTTGTCGATCCGAACCCACCTTTTAATATACCTGAAATCTAATGTGAAGATGATAACTTATGTTAGATCTAACTCAGGAGATGCGATCTAATTAATTTACGTGTGTGCTTGCATAGAATGGAGATATGAGAAAAGGATCAAACCACACAAGAGACACGATTTTTAGGTGGTTCGGATGTAACAATGGCAACCTACGTCCACCCCTCACGATCTGTGAGGATTCCCCCACTATCTTGTAAAAGATTACAAGATCAAACCACACACACACACACACTCGTGTGGAGTTCAGAACTCCCACGAAGGTGCACAAGCACCAAATCACATAGAAATGTGAAGAAAGAGAAACACACACACACACACACACGGATCTATGTAGATCCACACACATAATTGTTTAGATATTACAGGAACACACACTTGAAGCTCAATTAGAAATGAAAGAAGAAACATAAAATAAAACCTTCAGATTTAAGCTCCCCCTTAGTGGATGAAGAGGATTTTGGATGCAACTTGATCTCCACTTGACTTGAGTTGATTGGCCTCAGATTGAGCTTGAGAAGATTGGAGATGGATGAAGAACTTCTTGCATGGAACATTGTTCACGGAGTTACAGTAGCACCACTCTTTCTCCCTTGGCAGCCCCCTTTGATCTCCCTTGAGTAATTAGGGTGTCTTTGCCCCAAGAGTTATTTTTATACAACTAGGATGGTCAAGGATAGGCCAAGACACAGATCCACAATGTTGTGCTAAAGTTGGGCATGTGTGGAACGTGAGTGTTTCTATTATTTTGATGATGTCCAACTATGACTCAACTAATGATTGGTTCTATTGTTTTGATGTGATTCCAACTATGACTCAACTATGACTCATTTCTAGTGTTTTGATGATGTATGTCTTTAGAGTCATTTTGCTATTCATTATGCATTTGCTATGCATTTGATAAAATCAATTTGATATGCATTTTGCTTTTGCTATGCATTTGATAAAATCCATTTGCATACAATTCAGGTCATTATATTGCCAATTCAACATATCAAGAATGGCTTGCAACGCTTAACCAATTGGCCGCACAGAAATCAAGATAGATCCAAAGGCGCCAAGATCACTCAAGATGCAAAGTGGAAACTCATGATGCCAAGTGCACTTGCAGATCAAGAATGGCTTGCAACACACAAATCAAGATCAATCCAAAGGAGCAAGCCATCCCAGGAGGACGATCAAAAGTCACTCATGATGCCAAGTGCATGATGCCAAGTACACTTTGATTGGAGTGGAAATATCTACTGTGAAAGCTCAACAGAATGCAACCAAAGAATGGAATGGAGGTGGCGAAATGAAAGTGAAATGAACACGTCCAAACAAGGCCAAGCAAGGAAGAAAAGGCTCTAGCTAAGCAAGGCCAAGCAAGAAAGAGCAGGCCCAAACAATGAAGCAAAGCTTCTACAAAGGACCGAGCATTCATCCAAGATGATAAAGGTTCAAATCCATGGTTCAACATGTTCTAAATTCAAAGAAACCAATGCCACGAAGTTGAATGGGTTTACGGAGGTGAAACGGTTGAAATCTGGAAAATTCCCAGCTAGCGGTCGACCTACAGCAGCTAGCGGTCGACCTAAAATTCCAGGGACTGAAACTCTACAGGACAGGAGCTAGCGGTCGACCGCCAGCCCGTAGAGGTCGACCGCCAGCCCCGAGTGCAGCAAAGTTTGACTCGATTTCCACCTCGTGGGCTGCCTAATTCTCATGATTTCTTTAATCCCAAAGAACCCCAAAGTCACCTAAACACCCACAAATTGTGGATCTGGTCTGAGGCTTGTCTATAGACCATTCAAGGTCTATAAAACCAATACAAGAGGGTTGGAAACCAAAATGCTTCAAGGCTTCCATATGCTCAATTGAAGATCAAAAGAGGCCAAGTGTGATTTGTGGAGATCCAAAGGGGACGAGGTAATGTTCACGTGAACAGTACTTCGTGAAGAAGTTCTTCATCCAAGCAAGGTTGATTCAAGCTCAAATCAAGGCAAACAACCTTCAAGGAAGATCAGATGCAAGCTAGGCTATCAAGGTGATCTAAGGAAGCTAGTTTCATTCAAGATCTTCAAGAGAAATCATCTACATCATTCCGATTCATCCAAGGTGATTTCTGAAGCATTCAAACTCCTAGAAGCTGTTGAAGAAACAAGATTCAAGGTAGAATCAATTACTCTCTTAATCCACTTCAAGAAGATACAAAGAGAAGATCAAAAGAGGAGATTGAAGGAAGAGTTACTGTTCACGTGAACAGTACTCCGTGAAGAACATCTTCATCCAATCCAAGGTATTCAAAGTTCATATCAAAGCAATCATCTTCCAAGATCTGTGAAGAAGGAAGCAAGGATTAAGGTAGCATTTATTCACTTCTTCATCCATTCAAAGAGATCAAAAAGAAGATCAAAAGAGGAGGATTGGAAGAACAGTTACAGTTCACATGAACAGTACTCCGTGAAGAACATTCATCCATTCAAGGGTGAATCAAGAAGATTGATTTGCAAGAAGAAGATATCCCTGTTGCTGATCAACAAATCATTTCCATTCAAGGGCCAATTCCTTCTTACTCAATCTCTTGTTTTAGTTCCTTCACATTTGTTTTACTTTCAATATTGTTAAACATTGAAGTTGTGATTCGTCCCTACCGGTGGTTAGTAGGAAGGCAATTGGAGGGTGTTCCAATTTACGGTTGACATCCCTACCAGGTGGTTAGTAGGAAGGCAATCGGAGGTGTTTCCAATCTGCGGTGTTGACGTTCCTACCTTTGGTTAGTAGGAAGGCAATCGGTGGTTTCCGATTTGCGGTTTGGTGCGCTACGCTAGTGGAGCCTCACCGGGTTTGGTGAGGGGTGGACGTAGGGCTGAGGATTCATTCCGAACCACCTTAAAATCTATTGTATTCATGGTTTGTTTGTGTGATTGCTTGTGCTAGATGCATGCTTAGGTTTAATATTCATATTACTTATTCATCTTGCTAAGCAACTCATTGTGTTCTTCGTTAAACTAGTTTTTATTCCGCTGCGATTCTTACTGTCTAGCTTTATAGAGGGCTGAATTGCGAAAAGAGGTGCAGATCTATTCACCCCCCCTCTAGATCAGTCAGCCACTACCCAACAAGTGGTATCACAGCACACAACACACAATTCCAGGGATGTCTGAAGACTTTAGGGATTAAAATAACATTGATAGATGCTTCAGTCTTGTGAAGAAAAATAAGTCAACAATGGAGGCTTCGAAGCTAGCGGTCGACCGTGAATAGGTGGGCAATCGACCGAAATTTTACAGACATTGAACCTTTCAACGCTGGGAAAACCGGTCGACCGGTCCCTGGCCGGCGGTCGACCGCGCCTAGAAAAATCTGCATTTTTAGTGGAGTTAGTCAATGAATCATAGCCTGTAAACAAATTACTTTGAGACCACTTCTTGTTCCAAATAATATGAGTTGGTTTGACTTATCCTAGGCATTTTTGAGGCACGATAGAATTAGGCATTTGCTTTGTTGGAAGATGGCTTGAGAGGGGTTTAAGCAAGTTATCAACCTATTTGTAATGCCGGGGTTTTGTTATCATCAAAATCATCTGGAGAGACTCAACATTGCGAGGTACCCGATATGGAATGATGGGTCACCCAGTCATGAGATGGCTTGCAAGTTCCTTGACGTTCACCTCTCGGGTGTCATTGTCTGTTGTCACGTGCCTTACTCAGATGAGGAGTTGATGGGCATGGCTCGTGCGGATCAGTCGGGCATGGCTCATGTGGAGCAATTGGGTGCGGCTCGGAGTGAGTAGTCTGGCATGGCTCGGAATGAGCAGTCGGGCATGGTTGTGACTGAAGAAGTTGGACACTGTTGAGATTAAGGAAGTTGGGGTGTTTTGGGCACCGCTGTGACTAGGGTTCCCGGATGGCGTGGGCACCACTATGACTGAAGATACTGGACGTTGTTGAGACTGGGGTGGTTGGGTGACGTGGCACCATTGTGACTGGAGCGGTTGGGCACTATTGAGAGTGGGGCGGCCAGATGGCATGGGCGCCACTATGACTGGAGCGGCCGGACTTTATTACGACATGGGCGGTCGAGTAGCTGGGCACCATTGTGACTAGAGTAATCGAGTACCGTTGAGATTGAGACGGCCGGGTGGTGTGGGTACCACTATGACTGAAGTGGCTGGATGTTGTTGAGATTGGGGTGGTTGGCCGACGTGACACTACTATGACTGGAGGGTCGGGTGCTATTGAGAGACTAGGGTGGTCGAGCGACGTGGCACCACTGTGACTGGAGCGGTCGGGCACTGTTGAGACTGAGGCAACCAGATGGCATGGGGGCCACTTTGACTAAAGTGGCCGGGCATTGTTGAGACGAGGCTGGCTATATGGCTTGGGCACCATTGTGAGTGGAGTAATCGAGTGCCATTGTGACTGGGGAGGTCGGCTGGTGTGGACACCACTGTGATTGGAGCGGTAGGGCGCTGTTGAGATTGGGGCAGTCGCGTGGCATAGGCACCGTTGTGACTGGAGTAACTGGGTGCCATTGAGACTAGGCGGCCGGGTGGCATGGGCACCACTGTGACTGGAGCAACTAAGGGCCGTTGAGGCTGGAGTAGCTCGGCGCAGTTAAGACTAGTGTTGCTGGGTGTCGTTGAGACTCAGATGGTCGGGCACCATCAAGGCTGGGCAGTCGGGTGTTGTGGGCACCGTTGTGACTAGTGTAGTTGAGCGCAGTTGAAACTGGGACAGTCGGGCATCATTTATCAAGGTAGAGACCCCACGCTTTGTCTCACGTCAAGGCTTGTGTAGCGTGCCCTTGGCATGTACTCGCCGGTTAGGATGCTGATGTAGGCCAGATCATCTCCCTCGTCGAGTGTTCGCAGAACTACCTTTACATGATGTCCACCAGAGGATCTGACGTGGAGGTTTGTGTCTTGGCTTGAAGACCGTTTGAGGGGTGATCATCCGACATGCCCTTGGCATGTGATTGCTAAGCACAAGGCCAACCAACAATATTGGATCGCCATCCTCATCGAGAGTTGCTCGCAAGTTGCATGTTGCCCATGGGGATCAGTTGAGTGAAGTCTCTTGACCCTCGGCCTCCCAGTGGGGGTTTTATAGGCCTAAGGTTGAAAGGGGGGCATGCAAGTCCGCGTAAAGGGGGTTTACGCGGACTAGGATGTCCCATATCAAGTTGGTCCATGTAAAGGGGGAGGTTTACGTAGACCAGGTTGATGGTCCTTAATGTGGTTGTCTGGGTGGCCACATTCTGATCGCAGCGTCTAGGCATGGCGCGTTCATTAAGGCAGGGTCTGGGGAGAGCGTTCTCATCAGGGGGGCGTATGGGTATAGCACTTTCATCAAAGTGGGGACTTGATGCTTCATCTTTCATCAAGACTTGTGAAGCGCATCAAGACCTGTGAAGCATGCCCTCGGTGTGTTCGTTGAACTGCCTTTGCATGACATCCGCCGGAGGGTTCGATGGGGAGGTATATGTCTGGGCTAAACGCCGTATGAGGGATGATTATGTGACATGCCCTCGGCATATAATTAGCAAACACAAGACTAACCAACGAGAATCATCGTCTTCCTCCTCAAGAGTCATCTGCAAGTCGGTGCAGCCTCTAAGGTTCAACTCCCTTGTTCTTGTGACCCTTGGCCACCCCATGGGGGGTTTTATAGGCCTTGGGTTGGAGGGGGGTCAACTTGGCCCGCGTAAAGTGGGGTTTACGTAGACCAGGATGACCCCTGACTGGTTGGTCCTTGAAAGGGGAGGTTTACGCGGACTAGGATGATCTAGCCTGAGTGTGGTCGTTTGGGTGGCCGTGTTCTTGATGAACGCGATCATCGGGGCAGTCGCGTTCTGGTCATGGCTAGGTGGTCTGTGTAAAGGGGGTTCACGCGGACTGGGATGCTTGGGGGGATCCTGGTCCGCGTAAACCTCCCCCTTTAGGGGGTTTACCTAGACCAGGTTGTTTTGGGGCAACCTGGTCCGCGTAAACCTTTCCCCTAGGGGGGTTTACTCGGGCCAGCATGACTGTGTTGACCGTGGAGGAGAGAGAAGAGAGGGTGGCCCCCCGGAGCGGTCCCGTCTTCTGATTTTTGGCAAGAGTCTCTAACTTCTTATTGCACGTGCGGAGAAAGGATACAACCTTTTGAGCTTCGGAAGCTGCTTTGACCGGCTCGCTCCCACTTCAGGCATGGCTCCTCGTAGAAGGCGCTCAGGATTGGCTCTCGATCCTTTTGTGGTGCCGTGTGGTGTGGCTAGAGGCCCCGGGCCCCAGGTTCGGCCTAGTGTTCGGGGGATTGATGGCATTGTGCCATTTGATGTCTCGAGCAGGGTTCTGACGTGAGACGGGAGGGAGGAACCCCCCCCCCCCCAATCTGGAACTGGGATAGCTAAGCCAATGAAGCCTACTGTCTGTCAAGGCTCTGTCTTGAACACGGTCTACCTAGGTGCCGCGTTCTGAACGCGGTAACCAGGGTGGCCACGTTAGAATATGATCACACCCAGTTGGTTGACCGCGATATGGTTGACACTTGCTAGTGGCTCTAAAGCCCAAATGTGACTTTGCTGTTAGAGTCGCCGATGTCAAGCCGCTTGTAGAAGGCGTGTTGAGAATTGTTCACTATCCCTTTGTGATGCACCGTGTGACACGATGGGTGGCTACGAGTCTCGGGTTGGCCTGACAATTGAGATGTCATTTGTCTGGTAGTCGGGGGTGATCCCCGCTTCTTGGTGAAGAGCCGTGTGATATGGCGAGTGACTCCGAAATCCAAGTTGGATTTAATTGTTGGAGCTGTCGACGTTGCGCCATTGATGAGGTGTTCGGGAGTGATTCTCGCTTCTCTGTAGGGTGCCGTGGGACACGGCAAGTTGTTCTGGGTCTCGGGTTGGCCCGGTTGTTGAAGTGCTGGTGGTGTGATACCGTATGCAAGGTATCCATGAGTGGTCCCCAAATCCCTATAGAGTGCCGTTTCGTACGGCAAGTTGTCTCGAACCTCGGGTCCTATCCGGCCGTTGGGAAACTTATTGGTATGGTGCCATTTGCTTGGGGATGATCCCTGTTTGGTGTGTTATGATGCTTGACACGGAGAAAGGCTCAACTCAGCCAGCAGAGCGGCTTTGGCGTTATGCCATTTTGCTCTATTTAGGGAGTAATTCCCTTTGCTTAAATCCCGATTAGTTCGATTAAATAAGTGGGTGCAACAGTCAGATAGTTGATATCTATGCGACAATGCTTTTGACTTTTGAATCTTATTTTGATAGTTGCTTAAATATTTTGTCTTTGTTTGACATAGTCGATCAGAAAGTGTTGTCTTAACTTATACTATCGACTAAGTCATTTTGACATAAGTGATGCACTGCAACTATCTTAATATGTATACCTTTTAATCTGTTAAGGTAGTCGATGATTTAAATGTTGAGATAGTCGAAGGATTTTAGCGACTATGTGAATTCATGTGACTATGTCAACTTAAGTGTGGCTATGTTAAGTGCAACTTCATAAGATAGTCGATGGTTCAGATAGGCGATGGGATTGCACCTATGTTATCATTATTGCGACTATGTCAACGCCTGGGTGACTTTTAGTATGCCTATGTTGCTTTAGTTGCTTTTCTAGCGACTATCTGAGTTTATGAGCCTATGTTACTATTTTTTGCGGTGCCTATGTTAACCTAGCTCACTTTCAGTGACTACCGCATTCAGGATAAACGTGTCCAACGCAGAGACCGTGTTCAGGTTGATCTGAATCAGCCTTGTAATGTGATTTTGGACATTTCAAACTTTGATATTATTTTCAAAATCATGTTTCTGCCTTAATCATGCTGTCTAGGCTAAAATTGACAAGAGAATTTAACTCATGAAATCGTGTTAAATTTTTAAATCTTGTGCACGATCAATGACCCTAATTTTACATTCCATCTTGGATCTTATTCTTTAAACCCCTTTACATTAAATGAACTAGAACTTAACATGCAAATACTAACCTCCACTTTTATTATTTCACGTATTTCTAGAGCACTTCTTAATCACATCATGACCCTAGATATGATTTAGTATGAATGCCCCAACCTTGGAGACCATGTTCTTAACGTGACACTCTTATAGACCGCGACCTTCTTGAAATGCGGCACCTATATAGATCACGTTCTTCCTCCATTTTCTGTTAAGCAGTTGACGGTGAAAAACATGATTTTCTCTCTGCATTTGTGAAGGTTTTTTGCGAAGTCGGACTGTACTTATAATCTAGCAATTCATTCCCTTTATTGTCTTAATGTTGTTGAATATGATCCTTTAAATCATCCTTGAACTTCTGTTATAAACTTCACTTATACTTTTTATACTACATATCATTGAAAGGAAAATTTTGCTAGATCTGTACTTTAGCTATAAACTGCCATTCAGAGGTGTGAGAGTTAAGTGTCATGCAGAATAAAGTGCTATGTTATAAGAGCCACATCTTGAGACCGGAATGACGTAAAATGGTACATAGCGGGAGCCACCTCTTGAGCATGTAGGAAGCACTTCTAGAGTCCTACATAACTGAATGTTTAGTTTTGTGCTATACTACGCTTCATGAGCTTTTTTTTGAAATTCGGTAGGCCATTTTATTACTAAATTGTTCTAGAAATTACTTGGGACTTTGGGTCCATCTGACACTAAATGTTTAGCAATTCTGGGGCCCTGATCTAGTCCTCGGTGAGCAAAGCTTAAAATACTTGTGCTCGAGGGAGTTGAATGATCAGGTGTGACATGGTACCAACTAACATGAAAGATTGAACTAGACAATTCACTTGTTACATGCTTGACTTATTTAATTTGCACATGATATTGTTGACTGTATGGGTTAACATCCTTATTATATGGCCAAAATGTCATTTATATACATGTTATTGATCTTCGTGTTTACAATTGAATTATATGATATCTATTCTTGAAATTCATGACTTCCTGGTCTTGATCTCTATTTCTCTTATCACGTGTTTCATTAACTATTTTTTTTCATGAGCATCTAGATTATTCAATATGCTAATCATTTAAAGTTACATGGTAACAAGATATAAGTACTAATGAGCTTTTAGCTTACCCTGCGTGTTTTGATAATTTTTAGGAAATTCAGAAGATGAAGAGAATGGACTGGTGTGATTGAGAGTGCTGAGAGTCTTAGAAAATTTTCTTCATAATCTGTCTACTTAGAGAATAAATATATTGAGTTTGGATAGTATTGAAAAACATTGAAAAGTCATTTGTAAGAAATGTGAGATTTTACAATAAATATATGGCTTTGTTCAGTTTGCTGTTCATATTTGTCATCTGTATCTCGATCGACGTGTTTATAACTCGCCACGCCTCAGTATTCCGCAATCGGGCGTGATAGGAGAGGTGAGGCCGGCGACGAGTGATGCAACAGGGAGCGGTGTGGCGGTGGTCGACGGTTGGAGCAAGGGCGGCGAGGGTGGCACAATAGCGATGTCAATCTGCAGAGCACAGTGGAAGGAGCGATGGTGGTGTGTCCTACGGAGCATGACAACAACGTTGATTAGTCAGGGCGCAACGGTGAGGGAGAGACGACAAGCTACAAATGGTCTAGGAGGAGGAAGTAGGGCAACGTCGAGCTGTCGGGGAGGGCACTGGAGTGGAGGGAGCTCGACAACGGCATATCGACCGACAGTGAAGGTTAGGTTGACGAGGTGTGTAGATCGGGGTTTAGGTTTGGGACTCCAGCAATACGAGTGTCTAACGAGTTCGTCTCATTTATTTTTTACGATGAGATCACCCATCTATTTATAGGGGTCCACCTACATCCCCCTTGTCCCAATCCCATGTGTCTACCCCCAATTCAATGACATCCGCTAATCTTATGACTTTCGTTCTTTGTTAGGCACCGTTTGACTTTGTGGTCATCCAACAGCACCCATAACCCTCTATCAACTAAGTTTATCACATTCAATGTAACATATTCCAAAATCAACTTATGTGTGAAGATGAATGTTAAAAAGGTCTTACGTTAAGTGCAAATTAGAGTGTCCCCGTTGCCTCAACATATTAAGACCGCTCATTTCTCACCTACTTTTAAGAAAAATCACATTGACACCCATTTTTTTTTGGTACACATTGGCCAAGCGGGCAAGGGCAGGGGAAACCTGGGAGGAGACTAAGAGGGGAAGGGATCAAACCACCAAAAATAGGAGGGGCACCGACTACTTACCTTAGGATCACGTGCCAAAGCACACCTTGGAGGGCTCCTCAAAGCGGAGAAAACCGCACCCACTGCACTCAGGACACAACGGGGTGTCCGTTGTGCCATAGGCGCGCGGACCACACCGACATCCATTTTACTGTCCCACTTCATCCCAAATGTGTCTCATTCCTTTCTCACTACTTACGAGGCTTACTTTTCTATATTTGTTAAATACTCAACAACATATTAAATTAAAAATAATATACAAAGTTATAATCTCCAAAGAGAACGTGCATGTTTGGAAGAAATACAGCAAACATCGTAACTTGGAGTAGGGTTGCAGATAATTAATCGTTCCATATGTCTTTGAGATTAAAGAGAGTGGTACATTCAAGTCAAAATACGCTTTTTACATCTTTTTTATCGAAGAATAAAGTTGATCCGACATCTTAGTTGGCATTCCTGTGTAAAATGTGTTCACAAGCCACCAAGTGCCAACCACATATATTGACCGGCTATAGTAGGGTTCGCCTACTCGGTAGGGTGACCTATTTTGGATTGATTTTTTTAATCTGATATAATATGTTCTAGTCTAAACTAATTCAGCTTGATTGAGTCACATGTTTAAAACTTTTTATTATATTTTATAATATTATATTTTATAATATTTAAAATATAAAATTATTAGTTTATCAATTTAAACTATATTATTTAAGATATTTTAGTTTAAATAATTTTTAAATATTATATTATTATACAATAAATAAATAAAATAAATTTAAGAATAGTGTTTGATGTTCTTTATGAAATATAAGATCTACTATTGCTATTACATATTATATATGATTATTATATTTATTAATTTTTAAATTTAAATTAATTTTAAATATTATACTATTATTTAAATAATTTGTAAAGACTAGGGCATTCAAGTGGATCATGTACTCGGTTTTTTTGAGTTATATTTTTAATTACATATTTAATGTGTGTATTAAATAATTAATTTTTTATTTTTTGTGACTTGAGAATTACATCTTTTAATTTATCATATAAAATATATCTCCACTTGACAATCTAAAAAATTAAAGTAAAAAGTGTCGACTCAAGAAAAATTGAGTTAACATTATTTAATGAATCTAATTTTTATTTTTATTTTTTTTTATCGAAGGAGAGTGTGACTTATATAACAATTTAGATAGCTATGAAACTCAAGTCATATTTTTTTATAAAAATAGTTTAATTAATGTACACAATGGGTATGTAGTTGTCGCAGGGTGAACTGAGCATTTTTATTTTTCTTCTCTCAAATATGGTATGATACGTCTAGTCAACCCGAGTTAGATCGACAAACCGTGAGGTTGAGAAGCAGTGAGTCATGACCATAAAGCAAAGAATCCGTTTATACACTGACCTCGTTAATAAGCTTGTCATCGATGGGGCTGACATCACTTCGGCAGAGATAACGTTACCTTATATTCTCTGGCCTACGAAAATGTAGTGTTGTTCCCACGGCACAGTCCGGAAGTACCTTTTAGTGGTCACGCAGCGCGTATAACGTTTGATTGTCTACATGTATCTCTGTAATCTTTGATTTTTGTACACAAACCCCTATTATAATAATTTGTGAAAAGTACTTCTAAATATATCTAAATAATTATATTCACACACTTCCAATTCTTATGTGGTTAATTTTGAAAAACATATTCGTACATAAATACTACAAAAATATTAGTATATATAAAAATTAAAAATATTTTACATAAATATTTCAACATTCATCATTTCAACATTTAAAATATATGATTAGCTTGATTCAGATTGGATCAATGTGAGTCGGTTGACACTTACCGTACCACAATAAACTCGAGTCACTATAGATATACACTAAGTTATTTAAAGAGTTTAATTGAGATCAATTAGATGATGATTTAGCCTAAGTTAATTTGAGTTGAGTCAACCGGTACCATAGAGTCTGTAATATGATGGGTCTGAAACAATTCGTCCCAGTGAATCACGCAAACCTTGATTTAAACTGCATTGGGGTTACGGTGCAGAATAATTCAAGGGTGCTTTTAATAATTTATATAAATTAGATATATATACATGATAACTAAAGATTATGAGACATATATATGTCAAAAACCGTTAACTTTTTCCTTCATCGAGTCCTCGCGACTGTTCCTCTAACTTCACTTGGGGTGAGTTAGGGATGTCAATGGATCGGGTTCGGCTCAGGTAGATCAATACCATACCCTATCCGTGAAAATTTTACTAATACCATACCCGGATAGTACCATATTATTTTCGTGGGTATGTATACGGGTATATCCGTCACGGATATGGATATATCCGCGGATATCCGTATCCGTCCATAAATCATGAGTCCACATTCACATCCAAAGAAATGTGAGATATATGAGAATTAGAAAAAATAAATCCGATCAATTCTTTCATTTCTAACGTAATTTTTATGTTTTATAAAAATGTCCTTATAATTTTAGCATGAAGTCTAAACTCACAAACTCAACAAGACGGGCAATAGATTTGGTTCATGTCAAAATCATAGGCCTAACATGCACAATGAGTTATTAAGAGCGGGTTCGGATCGGGTACGGGTTTGAGTGCACTAAATCCATACCCTATCCGAATATGAAACGGGTATTTTAAACGTACCCGAACCCAAATCCATATCCGTTTATTCGGGTATTACCCGACCCATCACGGGTCGGGTAATCTGGGTAATCGGATTTACGGGTATTTTTGACATCCCTAGGGTGAGTAGGGTGTTGTTTGGTTTGTTTTGAATTTTTTTTATAAAATTAAATTTAACCGAAGAATGTACTCGAATTAAATCAAATCAATTTAATTTAATTTAATTTGATTTAAATTATATATTTATTTTTTAAAATTAAATTAAATTTAAAAATAATTAAAAATATAGAATAAAAATTTAAATAAATATTAAAAACTATTATACAAACTTATAACTTATAAGAGTAAGTTTTATAATATTTATACATAAACAAATAAAAACGTCAGTTCCAATAAAATAGAAGTTGATTTTAAACTTATTTTATAACATTAATTTAAAAATATCATCTAGATAATGGGGATTGAGTTTTTAGAATTAAAAATAATAATTATATATACACTTATATCAATTTGATAAAAATATATTTAAAGTTTACTTAGACTTTTAAAATCAAAATTAATAGTTACATACATATTTATATTAATTTTATAAAAACATTATTTAAATCAAATCAAATTTAAAATTATTTGATTTAATTTTAAAAAATGAAAATAAAAATAAATTAAAAATTTTAATATAATTTATTTTAATTAAAATTAAAAAAAATTTAAATTTAAATTTAAACTTAAATCAAACCTAACTAAATCTATAATCGCCTTGATTCTGAAGTTCACGAACTCAACCTTGGCTCTTTTAATCCCCCAACAAGGCGCTTATTAATAGGATGGGGAATAAGCCCGTATAGCGGGAAAGGGCACCCAGAGGAAGGCGCTTCCCCCTCGGCACCGCTCATGGAGGTGAAGAAACACACCGACCTGGAACCCGATCAGCAGTTCCTCCGCAAGAAAACCCTAGAAACGGCACTGGACGAGGAGAAGCCTTCTTCCTCGCCCTCTCGCCCACCGCAGTCCGCTCCCAAGGACGAAGCCGTGGACGAGATCCAGAAGAAGGAGGGAGGAGGAGCCGAACCGAAGGGCGACAGGCCGCAGGGCGCGGAGGCCGCTCCGGTGTTGTCCCCCACAGCGGCGGCCGCGGCGAAGGCGGCGGCTGCTGGCCTCGTCACTGATCTCCAGAAGAAGTTGCTCCGTGCGGAGCGGTTCGGGGTGCCAGTGCAACTGTCCGAGGAGGAGAAGCGGAGCTCCCGAGCTGAAAGGTTAGTGCCGGTTGTGAATGAGTGGAATTGTTTCGGCTTGCTTCTTCTCCATGGTTTTCTTTTTTTTCAATGAACTAGGGTTTAATCTAGTGTTTGTTCCACTCGTACCATCGTTGGAGATGTAGAGGGTTTATTTTGTAGGCTGGCAGTCATTTGGTCGCTGGAAAAGGTAGTGACCGGGATTAATCATGTTGTTCGTACATAATGCTGGAGGTTGACAGGATCACTTCAGATTTTACAAGTTTCTTTTGTTTCCTGATGATCTTGAAACTTTGAGCAGGACATGGTTGCCTCTAATGTCCTGGTTTCGTTTCCTGGTTTAGTATGAAGCCTCTTGCAGGCATTGCATTAAGTGTATTATATATTAGATAATGTAGGGATCATGTGTTTTATTAAATCAGTGATTAAAGAAGTTTTGCCTGGACATTGTCTAGAAACCATGAAAGATCATAATATAATATTCAATAAAGTCAAATAATTAAGCCTTATCCAGGAAATGTATCAGTAGTTTGGATTTTTTAAAATAAGTTTTGAGATCTTTTGACCCCCTGGATGTAGTATAATTCTCTTGTCATATTCATGATTGATCTTTGGATTTGATGTAATTTGACTCTATGCGTCTGTGGAATTTGTTGGTGTCAATCATTTTGCAATCAAAGCTCTCCATAGAAAGGTATTTTGATGTTGAAGCAGAGTGAAGGTTTGAGATACTTTCACCCTTGCAAAATAGTGTGGTTTTTGCCATCTCAATGGAACAGTTATGAGCTTCAGATGAGATCATTTGGCTAACTCATCAGCATCATTCTTACTGGGGACTATACTTCTCTGGAAAGTTATTTTTATATCAGAGCAGAACAAGGGATGTGCTCAACATGCAACTTCAGTATGTACATTTCACTTGCATGTACAATGTAGTTAGCTGATGCATGCATGACGTGCTAGTGGAAGAAAATACATTTCTTTAAAATGGGAAACCTTAGTCTAGGCAGTACATATAACACAAATATCATGACAGGGGCTTATGACTAAGAGTAGTCTAGTTGATGATGTGGTCAAATATGCTCAGCTATTCTCCCAAAGTGGGGTTACGTAGGCATTGCCCTTTGATTGACAACATGTTGTTTAACATAAGCATGAAATACATGGGTTGGCCAACAAAAATAGCTGCATAGTTCCATCTGAAATCTGTTCTTATTTATTGTTTCCGCCAAGCACTGGTAGTGAAATGCTAATCTGAGAAGAGGGGCTCTACCATCTTGGTAGAACCCCTCTCTTCACATGTAAGGATGGGGATGTCTTGTATGCTTTTTTTACTTGCATTAATGAATTGTGGCCTTCTACTCATTGTCCGAGAAAAAAGAAATGCTCATTTCACCATTTTTTCTTTGTTGTAGAGTACGATTTAGGTTTTGGGCCTATGACAGGGGACATTCTTGATCGAATATTAGTAATGATAGATTCTTAAATGTAAATTGTTTATGTCTGAACTCCACCAAATCTTTCATTTCCTTTTTGTAATAGGTGCTCCCCTTCTGATATATTTGGGCATAGGGGTGTCCATGGATCGGATCTAGGTCAGATCTTTCATGATCCGAATCCAAGTCCGATAGTCCAAGATCCGACCCTGATCCAGATCCAAAATGGAATAGCATTTCGGATCCAGTCTGACCTGAATCCCAGCTTAAACTTTCCGATTCAAATCCGAAATCCAAATGTATATGTGTTTCATAAGTAGTGGGAGAGGGAGATCTGAATTTGCATATTCAGAACTTTTGGGTCCAATGGATCGTTTTTTTTTGATCCACACAGTAAACACGACATTATATTTACATCCAGAAAATTTTTGGGTAATTCGGATCTGTTTTTGGATCCACACAGTTAACACAAACATTACACTTAAAGCCAGAAGTTTAAATTCGGATCTATTTTTGGATCCACATACTAAACACACATTACACTTAAATCCAGAAGTTTTTGGGTAATTCGGATCTATTTAGATTACACTTCAAATCCGAAAATTTTCAAAAAAAGAAAACAGTAATTGGGGGTGGGGGGATAGGTCACATTGACTGCCTTGCTGGCTCTTGTTGGATGGTGCTCCTGGTCGGCAATCAGCTGGTGAGGGTTGTTTGCGTGCTGCTGTGGATGAACCGACCTGGGAAATCACCCAAGAAAGAAAATAGAAGTGATTTATGATTTTCTGCTTGTTTCAGAGCATAGGAACCAGTGACTAGATCAGTAACCAAAAATAGATGAAACATGTTCTCCTTCTTCCGGGGGTGGGGGCATAGTTGTCAAGGCGACAAGGCGACCAAGGCGAACTTGGGGTCCTCGAGTGCCTAAGCGCTTAGGCGCCTGCCTAAGCGGCGTTTAGGCGTTAAGTGTTAGAGTGTGGAGCCCGAACTCTCAAATGTGCGCCCTCACACGTGGATCGACCTGCACGGTCAGGTCGTAGGGATCGACCTGCCCGGTCAGGTCGCGGGGGTCAAGGGGGCAGCGCCCCTTGCGGGGGTTTCCGGGGGCGGAGCCCCCGGAAGAAAATTTATGTTTATAACAGCGGCATTGTTGTCTTTGGTACCCTGACTTTTGGCGCCCTAATCTTCTTGTATAAAAGGGTGCGAACTCTCTCTTTGTTTGTCCATCTCTACAGACTCTGATTTCTAACATTAAGTTCATAAAAAACTATCATCATTAATACATATGTAATTTTTTATATAAAAATTAATCATGATTATTACAAATATGGGAAACAACACTAGTGTGAACATAGAAATAAAAATTAATAGAAATGACATTGCAATAAAATATCAAAATTTATTTTGAGATAAAATTAATAATAATAATTGGACTTTCAGAATGAATAAAATACCAACATGATGTTTGTCAATTTCATCCAAAAATATGTAAATCATACTCGGAACAACATACATATAATATAAAGCAGATACCAAAAGAAAAAGACATCTCCCATTATCACATACAATCAATAATAAAGTAAACAAACACATAACTAGGGAAGTATCATAGATGACCATTGTAAAAAAAAATAAGACATACAAAATTCAAATTCAAATTTAAAATATTTAATTAAATAATGAAGACAGAAGGGGGCCGTCTAGGCGCCGCTTTGGGCTCCTAGGCCGCCAAAGCGGCGCCTTGGCTCGCCTTTGTTCAGCCCAATAAGGCGTAGGCTTGCCTTGTTCTCAAAAAAATGCCTTCCCGCCTAGGCGTTGCTTAAGCGGCGCCTAGGCGGGCGCCTTGACAACTATGGGTGGGGGGTGCAATATGTTGAGCTTCATAGAAAATGCTTCTTGGCTTCTTCTGGTGGATCAAGATACCTATTGAAAACTTCCAAAGAAATGTTTATGGGAGGGGGAAGGAAAAAGGTAGCGAAGGAATTAAGTTGCAAAACAACCTTAAGTGAGGCTAATCCAATGGTTCCAGGACTGTTTAGCTGGTCAAGTTGCCTCTTCTATCTTTCTAAGTTATGGCAGGACTTAAAGCAAAATACAGCCTCCTTAAGAAAAGAATCTTTCACCTGCTACCAATTCCTGCTCTTTTTGTTTTCCCTAAAGTTCAAGAGGCAAGATAGGCCATGAATTGGAGAGTGCTTAAGGAAAATACATTAGCATCAGACTATTTCTTTAGTATGCTCAATCATATAAGAATAGGCTGCTTTTTTAAATGAAACAGAGAGGAAAACCTGCGTTATCCAGAAGGGATAATTACAAGCCTCAGACTATTTCTTCGGCATGTTCAATCATCTAAAAGTAGGCTACTTTTCAAACTGAAACAAAGAGGAAAGTTGGATTAACCAGAATGGACAATTACAAATATCCCCCCTAAAACCACCATGTGCTACTGTATACCTCACACTCCTCGAATTGTCATGTATAGTCTCATATCGATGATATCGTTTCAGTTATATACCTATATTCCGGTACCAGCTGAAATTCCAGTACCATCAGACCAAGACAACTGTCTGATTTCGGCCGAAACTGTCTGATTTCGGCCGAAACCGGACCTGCTCAATACAATTTTTGCCTTTTCTGACTGTTGAACCGGTTTCGGCCGAAACCGAAACCGAAACCGAAACCGATACGTATCGGTTTCGGTACCGGCCGAAACCGATACCGAAACCGATACTGCCATCCTTGCCGGCACCCACTTGCTCTGAGAGAGAGAGAGAGAGGGGGGGAGAGAGAGAGAGGGAGGTGAAAGAGAGAGAGGACAAGAGAGAGGGCCAGATAGACCGAGATCGCCGTCAGCATGGCGGGTGGTTGTCACCAAGATCGCCGTCGCTGGTGTCTGTCACCGAGGTCGCCATCGCTGTCGCTGAGATTGCTGAGAAGGAACGGGATGGGAGGAGCCCTAGAGGCCAGAGAGAGGGGTTCTGAGAAGAGAAGGGCGTAGCTGAAGGGGATAGCGATCGTGGGGAGAAGGAGAAGGTCGGCCTGAAACGGGGCTTTGAGATGGCACCTCAAAACCCGATCCCCTGGATCCTCGGAATCTTGGCATTTCGGATCAAAAGTCTGATCTGTATCCCAAAAAAATTTGGATCCAGGTTGGGTTTTCAGATCCCAGTGATCCATTGACACCCCTATTTGTGCATATGCTATTATTGAGCAGATGTTCATGTATGAGTTGCTCGCATGCATATAGTGGCATATTTATTTTGATTTTTGTACCGATGAAATTGTATTTGGAGTTAAAATGCTATCAGAGTGCCTTGTGGGACACATACTATTGTGTATGTGTTTTTATTCCTTGGTCCTGGGGCGGGGGGGTGGGAGGTGTTGTGATTTAGTCCCATATCGGAAATATGAGTTTTTCCTCTATACATGTGGGGGATTCCCTCAACTCAACACCTAGGTTTTGAGTTAGAGTTCGGGTCTCTAACGTGGTATCAGAGCTCAGTTTACCCATTGGATCCATTTGTAGACACTTGGCCCTACCCATGATCCGCCCCAAACCGGTTGGTTCGACACGAGGGGGGGTGTTGTGATTTAGTCACATATTGGAAATCCAAGATGTACTAAACCGCAACAATGGATTTCCAATATGGGACTGAACTGCAACACCCCCCCTTATTTCTAATATGGGACTAAACCACAACACCGTCCTCTTGGATTTCCGATATGGGACTACACCACAACATCCCCTGATTTCCGATATGGGACTAAACCACAACACCCCTCCTCGCGCCGAACCAACTGGTTTAGGGCGCATCACAGGTAGGGCCAAGTGTCCACAAATGGATCTAATGGGTAAATTGAGCTCTGATACAGCGTTACAGGCTCGAACTCTAACCAAAACCTAGGCTTGTTGACAGTGGTAGCAAGTGCAGAATAGTGACTAACATCATAAGCAGGAAGATGGGATTCTTTGCTGCCCATGATTTGACGGTGTTGTTCTTCGCTTAGGATTTTGAAGTAAGTTTCATCAAGAGATGGCGCCACATCCATGTTGAGAATCTGGCCCCTGAGAGCATTATAGTCTGAATTTAACTCTCTTAGGAACTTCACAATTCGATCATCTTCTTGGAGCGAAAGATAGGTCTGTTGATTGGTGACAGAAGTCCACTTTGCTGTAAGATAGATATCCAGTTCATTCTTGAGTGTAGTGATAGCACAAAAATACTATGTCATAGAAAGCGACTCCTGCTTCAACTGATGAATATTGTGACTTAACTGATAAGGGCGGACCTTGTTCTTTTTGTGACCATAAAGACTAGCCAAGGTCTTCCACATTCTTTTGCAGTTGTCTTATGGAGAATAGTCGGTCGGATGCCAGGAGTAACAGAATTGCGTAGCCATGACATGATCATACAGTTATTTCGCTGCCAGACTGAAAAGAGAGGATTCAGTGGATCAGGCATCTTCTGTTCACCGGTCAAGAAGCCTAGTTTGTCTCATCGAGCAATGTAAAGTTCCACTGTAACTTCCCTGGACAGATAATTGTTTCCGTCAGTTTTTCGGAAGTAATCTGGAGAGAGATTTGACCCATAGTGGCTGGACGTATGGGTTGAACTTGAGGAAAAGTAGTCTCTGACACTGTTGAGGTGTTATCTGTTATGTTAAAGACCAAGGGATGGTTAACCAAGAGGCGTAGGAGTAACCGCTGACAGCTGCTGCTGGAGAAGAGGTTTCTTGCGATCCAGGAGCAAAGGAACATAAGATTCTCAGATCTGTGCAACAGGACAGGAGCTTCAGATTACAGTGACTTGATCAAACGGTGTCCGGTTGTTCCAGACACACAAAGAGAGTCCAGTGGCCTGATCAGCGATGGTGTCCGGCCATTCCAGACACACAAGAGGGTTCAGCGGATGGTATGCACACACACACACACACACACACACACACACACACACACACACACACTGACACACACACACACACACTGACACAGAGAGAGAGAGAGAGAGAGAGAGAGAGAGAGAGAGAGAGAGAGTCTGCCTGTCTCCACAGGCCAACCACAGCTTTAGGGTGAAAGAAGGGGGCTCTCCTGCCTGAACAAGGGGCAGACAGACCCAAACCTCCAGCGGATCCGGTGAGCTGGTCACCAGGACGCTGAAACACACAAAAAACCCTAGATGCTGGTTGCGGAGAGAAGGGAAGAGAAAGAAGAGAGGATCGGTCTGCTCAGGGAATCGTCTGAGGTGTGCGATGAGGGCAGGAGGGTCTTCTGAAGGATGTTCAATGCTCTGATACCATGAGAGAGAGAGAGAATTCGATCCAGTCTAACTGCCTGGCCGATCCATCTCCCTTGTTTTATATGATTATCCAATTTGTAAGACTACAAAAATACCCCTCCTCAAGAGGTGGCTATAAAGAAAGGAAAAGATTACAGTATAACCCAGAAAACTTGAAAATTACGGATATGCCCAAACTGCCCCTAGCTGTTTACTTCTCTACAGGAGGAAAACTAAGCCATGCATTTAAATTGGATGTGCCCGGTTCTAAACACAAACATGCACAGACTTGTGAGGCCAGGAAACTTTTGGTGCAGCCTGACTGCATGGCAGCAGGATTGGATGGCTAATGCTTTTTTACTAGTTCTTCCTGACTGAAGTCCCTCCTTGCCATTTTCGCATTCTTTTCTTTTTGCTTTTTGTTTTGTTTTTAATTAGAGCCATCTACATTGGTTGGGTGGTTCTTGCTAGTATGCAGCCAGGCTGCACCAAGTGGTCTGTCTGCATGGTAACATCTTTCTAACTCTTTACACACGTGCACACACACTTTTTGGAATTTAATTCGCAATCATATACTTGTAGTAGTAGCTGCAGCCTCACTGAGCAGTCCTTAACACATATTCTTACACTTTCTTTGATTTTCAACCACTGATGTACTAGGATCAGATATGTTGGACAACTGGCATGAATTGATCAATGCTGATGCAACACCCCTTGCTTTTAAAGCCATTGATCTATATAATATTCTGAATTACATGTGGGAGATGTAAAGATAAGGGGGGAAATGACAGACTATGGGTGACTACTTCCGATGCAAAGCAAGAACAAAACAATTGCAAGATTAGGTGGGTATGGGTTGGCCCTAGATATAATTAGATTTATACATTTTGGACTTGTTTCAAGATCAGTTTAGGGAAACTCATATTATTGGGCCTTCTCAATTGTTGTCAGGTCAGGAATCACCATAATGGATGCATATATAATCTCATTGAGAGTGAAGCTTTTCACAAGTGAAGTGAAAGTTATATGATGTGAATTGCAGATATTCTAGTTCGACTTAGTAACAGATAATTGGGTTTCGACTTGGCTTTTCATTTCAGGCTAAATATGGAGGTCAATTTTATGTTGACAGAAGGAACTCTATCGTGAGGAGCAAAAAGGTTCGTTTGTTGACAAATCATGGTGAAGATAATCTTGATTCTTGCTTTTATTTTGGCAGTTCATGACTCTTGAGAGGCTAGAGCTGAGGATACAGTCATCTCTTTTGTTTGTAATAGAGTGAGTGAATGGGCTGATATCCATTGTAATGTGAATTCCCTTAACTCTACTCTTTTTCCTTTGTTGGGGGGTTAGAGTGTTACACACTGTCTTAGTGTGGCCTTCTTTTGTGTAGGGATTTTTGGGAATTGATACTTGTACATCTCTTTATTTAAATACATCAGTGGTACTACCCACTTTTGAAAAAAAAACGTTCATGACTCTTGAGAGACTGGTAATAGGTGGATGGTCAAGAACCTTGATAATTCTTCGTCATTTGAAATCATGTCTTTTTATGAAGTTAGTGAACCCATCTTGTTCAGAAGGATATGAAGATTTTAGTGGTATGGAATCTGTTTCAGGACGGTGGTTTTTGGATCATGATTTATAAATGAAGGGAAGAGGTAAACTGAATTCTGCTTGGACCTGCAAAGGTAGTAGAAGTGTGGTAAAAACCTTGGCCAATTAGAAGTTTCATGGTGGACATGCTAGCTAACTAGATGCAAAGGAAAAGGCGGTCTTATTTGAACTGACCAAAACAGGATCAGGACCCACGGTCTCCAATCCATTTTGGCCAATTCTAGACAGAACTGGCCACATTCAGTTCAGGAACTTAAATGTAATAAAATAATATTTTAAAAATATTAACATCTTACATGTGATTTACAGTTTGTTGTGATAGAGGAAAATGCGGGATGTACTGTCGATTTTATATAAACGAAGAGGGGTCTAGTAAGAGTCCTGAGGTGAGTGGTGAGATACCTCAATGCCAGTTAGAGCCTCCCTGTTACAGTGGAAACACAATTAGAAAGAAACAGAAAGGTCTAATCCCTATGCTTATCCCTTTATGACCTCCCCTCATTATAGATAAGTTCCCAGGTATCTCGGTCCCTCAGGAAGGTAATAGAGAAATAGCCCTCCCACTGCTATACTACAACAGAAAGGTCTAACCGCTATGCTTCTCCGTATATCATTGCTCTTCGCCACTACTAGATAAGCCCTATACCCACAAATGCAACAGAGAAATAGCCCTTACAGGTATTCTCTATATAGATTTCTTCGCATCTAAAAGTGTGATATTTCCTTTCCAGTCATACGCTTCAGCAGACTGCATGTGAGAATGTAAGAATCAAATGTTTCCTAGGGCTTCTTCCCTTAATCACTTCTATGGGTTTTATGATTTGTTGTGGGAGGACATTTTGCAGACTTCTTCCCACCTTGGTGCCTGCTGCTGCGCTGTGATGCCTCCACTGCCTTGAGTTGTCATCACCTTAGTCTGGCACCATCATGTGCTTGTCTTGCCTCTGATGCCACCTTGTGCTTCATCTCATCTCTTCCACCTCATGTTTGCATTGCCTCCATTACTGTGAGTTTTCCCCGTTTCCCTTCTTCTCTTCAACTCGTTCCCCACTTTTGCCACCAGTAACCGCTCTTCCATCATTTCTCCTTTTTCCGCTCCCTAAAGTTAGCCAATCCCAACCCTGGCCAGGACCAGGTTGGAACTTGCCAGCATTTGTTGGTGAGATCGGCATTTTCTGAAGATAATCCTCTTCCTGCTTTCCCCACTGGTAATCCTCTCTTCCCTGTTTCTCCTCCTTTTCTTTCCCCTCACCCATTGTTAGTGAAACCCAACACTGGCTGGGTGGGAACTGGCCAGCATTGCTTGCCAGGATTGGAAGGTTTCAGGCCAGAAGCAGGATTCGAAATGGGTCTAGGCATGACCATTTCCAGATCTCCTCTCAATCCTGCAAACCTTGTTTCAGGTTTGATCACGTGACCACGTGATTGGATCAATCAATTTCCACCATTGCCTTTCTCATGTACATGATTCAAACCATTTCATTTTCTGATTTCACTGACAGTGATTCCGCCTTTGTATGGAAACCTCATTGCAATGACATTAATCTCTTCTGCTACACTCCAGGCTGAGGAATTACCTGGTGGGATGATTCTCAAGTAATTTCTTTCATACCCGAATGTTGGGACCACATTAAAAATTAACTTGGTGTGATGGATTTCTGGCCATCACCTTTTCATTCCATGTTCACAAAATGCCTCCATTTTGACTGATTGCTGTTTTTCCTGTTCACCCCTTAAATTTGTTGTTTTCAAGTACGTTGATCTCATTCTGGTCCACCTGCTCTGCTTTAGTTCCTTTGACACACATAAGATTAACTTGCATTTCAATCATCATGCATTTTTTGCCTTTTGTTTTGATAGCTTGGCAGTATCACACAAAAGACATTGAGCTGTTTGTTCTTCTCTGAGATTGGAGCATCTGCTCATTGTTTGGTACAAATGCAGCTTTCTTTGAGAATGTTTATCATTTTATCTGCTTTCCCATGTGATGATTTCGTGTCCTTCGACCTATTTGTAAAATAAGGTCATCTAAGTCTTCCCTTTCAATTGCTTCTAAAAACTAATGGGGGGCAGAGGGTAGGGCTATGTAGTTTGAGGCGTGAGGCGAGCGAGGCGACCAGGGGGGCGCCTCACGCCTCAAAGGCCTAGGCGATGGCCGAGGCGTTTGAGGCGATAAATTAATAAAAAAATAAAATTAAAATCGGAGAGACAGTGAGAGAGTGGAGAGAGTGAGAGTGAGAGATCGGAGAGAGTGGAGAGACAGAGTGAGAGATCGGAGAGAGTGAGAGAGAGAGAGAGATCAGAGAGACAGTGAGAGAGTGAGAGAGTGAGAGTGAGAGAGAGAGAGAGATCAGAGAGACAGTGAGAGAGTGAGAGTGATAGATCGGAGAGAGTGAGAGAGTGAGAGAGTGGAGAGAGTGAGAATGAGAGATCGGGGAGAGAGAGAGAGAGAGAGATCGGAGAGAGTGGAGAGAGTGAGAGAGTGGAGAGAGTGAGAGTGAGAGAGGGATCGGAGAGAGTGAGAGAGAGAGATCGGAGAGAGTGAGAGAGTGGACATACAGAGAGTGAGAGTGGCCGGAGGAAGCCGGAGCCGCTGCCGCACGTCGGAGGAAGCTGCTGCCGCACGCCGGATGAAGCCGGAAGAAGCTACAACCACGCCGGAGGCAGCCGTCGCCGCTGCCGCTCGCCGCTGCCGCTCGCCGCTGCCGCTCGCTGCTGCCGCTAGCCGGACGACGGAGGGAGGACAGGGTCGGGTCGCCGCTGCCGCGCTTCGAGGTGGAAGCAGCGAAGGCAAAAAAAAAAGACACAGTTACGACTCTCGAAACCCGGGGGGGGGAGGTTAACATACCCGGACGGGGTATTTTAACGGGTCTTGAGACCCGATACGCGGATCCGTAGGCGCGAGCGGCAGCGGCGAGCGGGCGAGCGGGCGAGGCGTGCGGAGGCGGCCGACACGCGCGAGGCGCTCGCCTCAGCGAGTCGGGACGACGCGAGGCGGGCGACGGGCGCCTCGCCTCGCCCGCCTCACCGACTAGGCGCTCGCCTAGGCGCGTTTTCAACTACACAGGGGTAGGGTCACTTCTTCCTGCTCTTTGGCTAGATTCACTATCACTAGCAATTTGTTGTCACCCTGGATAACTTTGCTGCACTCATCCATAATGCCTATGACATCTCCATCAGAATCTCATTTTGCAGAGAACACCCCACCCACTGGTTCGTATTGAAGGGGATGGGAGAGATGATGACGACAGAGGTTCCTACCAAAGGGGATGAATGGGACGAAGATGCCGGACAGACTTTTTGGGAGGGGATCTGGATGGTAGGAGACTTCTAGAAAAAAAAAATGGGAATGTAAGGCGATGGTGGCTGAGAACTGGTTATCTAGATGTGACTTTCCTCTTATTCGAGGCTAGCATGCCACCTTAATGTTTAGGGTTGTAAGTTTGGGCTGGTCAACTGAAGCTTGTTCTGAGCAACCTAAACCTTGGGTCAACTTGAACTTGCCATTTATGTGCTGGGTTGAATTAGGTGACTGTATGCATGTTCAACCTGCCCGTTTGATGAGTCAGGTCAGGTTGAGCCATTAGGCAACCCAGCCGGCACCATGGTTGGCGGTTTCGGCCGAAACCGATACGTTTCGGCCATAAACGATACGAAAAGGCCATTAATTACTGTAGCAGACCGAAACATAAGTGAGGTATCGGTTTCGGGCGAAATCGATACTGGTTTCGCCCGAAACCCGTCGGTTTCGGCCCGAAACTAAAAGGTTTCGGCCCGAAACTATAAGGTTTCGGCCGAAACACGATCCCTCACTTATGTCCTCCCCCGAAACCCCACTTAGCCGCTGCTGCCTGCTGAGTTTCGGCCGAAACCCTCCCCCTTTCCCTGCCGTTGCTGTGCTGCTGCTGCCGGGTGCTGCTGTTGCCGCCGCTCTGCTGCTGCCGCCGGCCGTCGCCCTGCACTGCTGCGGGCCTGCGGCTGCTGTGCAGCCTGTGCTGCACTGCTGCGCCTGCCACCTGAAGCTGCTACATGCTGCGGCTGGTGTTGCTGCTGGTGCTGCTGCTGCAAGCTACTGCTGCTGTGCCTGCTGGAGCCTGGAGGTGGAGGCTCCCTCTCGCCTTGCTGCGCACACCGGGAGGTCGGGGCCAACACAAAGAGGGTTTTGATTATTTTGTTTTAGGTAAAGCTAATTGGGTTAATTTAGGGTTTGATTATTTTTGTTGTGTTATTTTGGTTGGGTTAAAAATTTGGGGTGAGCAAGTCTTGCTTAATAAATTTCTTCTAAGGGTGATTAAGGCCTTAAGGGTTAATTGCTAATTATACCCTAATCAGTTTATAGAAATTGGGGCTTTTGTCTATTTTGATTTGCTTATGCTCAATTGAACTTAAATTAAGCTTCATTGAGGCATTTGGGGTGGGAGCATGTATGAAAATATATTTTTGCAAGGGTGATTAAGGGTTAATTGCTAATTAAGCCCTAATTAGGTCATAAAAATTGGGGCTTTTGTCTATTTTGATTTGCTTATGCTCAATTGAACTTAAATTAAGCTTCATTGAGGCATTTGGGGTGGGAGCATGTATGAAAATATATTTTTGCAAGGGTGATTAAGGGTTAATTGCTAATTAAGCCATAATTAGGTCATAAAAATTGGGACTTTTGTCTATTTTGATTTGCTTAGGCTCAATTGAAGTTAAATTAAACTTCATTGAATATTTTGGGGTGGGAGCATGTGGGTAATTACTTTTTTGCAAGGGTGATTAAGGGTTAATTGCTAATTAAGCCCTAATTAGGTCATAAAAATTGGGGCTTTTGTCTATTTTGATTTGCTTATGCTCAATTGAACTTAAATTAAGCTTCATTGAGGCATTTGGGGTGGGAGCATGCATGAAAATATATTTTTGCAAGGGTGATTAAGGGTTAATTGCTAATTAAGTCCTAATTAGGTCATAGAAATTGGGGCTTTTGTCTATTTTGATTTGCTTAGGCTCAATTGAAGTTAAATTAAACTTCATTGAATATGTTGGGGTGGGAGCATGTGGGTAATTACTTTTTTGCAAGGGGGACTAAGGGTTAATTATTGATTAAGCTGTAATTAGGTCATAGAAATTGGGGCTTTTGTCTACTTTGATTTGCTTAAGCTCAATTGAAGTTACATTAAGCTTCATTATAGAATGAGAGGTGGGAGCATGCGGGTAATTACTTTTTTGCAAGGGTGGTTGATAATTAAGCCATAGTTTTTCTAATGTACTTACAACTATATTATTTTTGTTTGACTGTCTTAATGCAGCATCATGCCTAGACGTCAGCAAACACAGGAGCAGCAAGGGCAGGAGGATCCGGGGTGGGCCCACATGTCCTTAGTTGATGCTAAGAGAAGGAAGGTTGAATGTAATTATTGTGGTAGGGAGATGTATGGCGGAATTACCAGAGGAAAGCAACATTTGGCAGGGGTAAGAGGAGAGGTGAGACAATGTGACCACTGTCCACGAGAGGTGCGAGAGGAGATGCGCCAGTGCCTTTTGGGGAAAAAGGAGAGGGTGCAACAAAGGGCTGAGGATGAGGAGGAAATTGCTGAGGAGATTTCTGGCAGAAGGGTTAGGAGGGATGATGATGAGGAAGGCACTGAAGATTCTGATCCGGAGTTGACTGAAGCAAGGGAGCGTGAAGAAGCCGCTCGAAGGAAAGGAAAGACACCCATGGGTTCAGGAGGGACCTACTCCAGTACAGCTGCACGACGTCCTGATGTTGCTGCCCCGCCCCCACAGACGCAGAGAGCAGGCCCCATGGACAGTTATCTCCACAGAAGGCCCCAGGCTACACAACCTAAGATCAAAAGTGCATTAAGAGGGGTCAAAAAATCTGCAGAAGTTGCAGGGCATGCATTTAAAAGCATCTGTAAATTATTTTTTCATGCAGGTGTCCCTGCACATGCTGCTGAAAGTGAATATTTTCAACCTATGTTGGATGCCATAGCAGATGCTGGCCCTTGCTTGAAGGTGCCGTCACGTCGGGACATATACGGGCGTGGGCTTGAGGCAGAGGTTCAGGAGCTCCATGACTGTGTTCAAAGCTTCAAGCATATATGGATGGAGAGAGGATGCACTATTATGTGTGATGGTTGGACTGGTACCACGAAAAAGTCCATGATTAACTTTTTGGTCTATTGCATCGAAGGTACAATATTTGTAAAATCTGTAGATGCATCAAAATTTGAAAAAATTGTCAATTATTTGTTTCATTTGATGGACAACATGGTAGACGAAATTGGTGAAGAAAATGTTGTACAAGTTGTGACTGATAATGAAGCCAGTTATAAGGCTGCAGGGAGGAAATTGATGCATAAGCGCAGACATTTATATTGGCTCCCATGCGCAGCACATTGTCTTGATCTCGTACCTGAAGACATAGGGAAGGACAAACATGTGAAGAAGACGGTTGAAAGGGCACAAAAGATTACCCAGTATATTTATGGCCATCCTAGGATATTGAACATGTTTAGGGAGCATGCAAGTGGGGGGCGGGATATTATCCGTGCATGGCCAACTAGATTTGCTTCAAATTTCATTTCTTTGGAGTCTCTGCATAGGTATACTATTGAACTCAATTATTACTTCTTTATCTTATAGTTATGATCCGTATTTGATTCAAATTTTATTTCTTTGCACAGGTATAAGAATGAGTTGAAAGCTTTCATGTACCACAATGCCCTGCGGGAATACATCGACAAGGGCAATGTTGATGCTCAGATGGATTATTTGGATGTCTGTCAAATTGTGGACGACAATAAATTCTGGGGCAGAGTAACACGATACATGAAAGTAGTCACCCCCCTCGTGAAGGTCCTAAGATTGGTGGATGGCGATGACAAGAATGATATGAGATATCTGTATGAGGCCATGGACCGTGCGAAATTGGAGTTGCAGGAGTCCCTTCCCAAAGAACATGCAAAGTGGTGGAAGATTATTGACCATAGATGGGACACCACATTACACCACGACTTGCATGCAGCTGGTGAGTGATTATTTGTATTCATATATTATTGACCATACATTAACTATATACAAATGCAGGTTATTTTCTGAACCATCGATTAATGTACAATGCCAATACACATGTTGATGCCGAGGTGCTTTAAGGCACTTTAAAAGTCATTGGTCGTTTATCGAGGACACCAGATAAGAGGCTTCAGGCGGAAGTAGAGGTTGGCCTGTTTGATTTCATGAATAAGAGGTATAGAATTTACTTAAGTAGTTATGCTAATCTATTATGCAATTTTTATAGATGAACAACTATAGAATGAGAACTGGGACGTATTCTGACTCCCAATTGCAATACGTAGTGGGAAGAGTGAGCCCAGGTATACTTCATGTTTGTGTTTTCTTTGCAATTACATCTTCCTTAATTAATTTTTATTTACAACTTATATTTATTTGTTTATGGTTGGTTGGTGTAACAACTGACTGGTGGATCATGGTGAACAATAGAGAATTCGGCAGTTCTGCATTGGCTTTCATTTCAATCAGGGTGTTGAGTCAAACCACATCAGCAAATCAATGTGAAAGAAATTGGAGCACGTTCAGCCTTATACACTCAAAGGTTCGCAATCGCCTAAAGGCTAATCGGTTAGAGAAATTAGTGTACTGCCACTACAGGTGAGACAACAGCTGCGAGACAAACGCGTCGCCGAGGATGCCGCCGTAGAAATTGATGTGGATGCCTTGTTTGATGATGATAATCCCTTGCAGTCTTGGGTCGAGACACGGGAGCAGGTTGATGAGCCCGTTTTTGATGTTGATGATAGAGCATGGGCAGAGGGCATACTTGATGAAGATGACCCAAGAGATCCCGAATTCAAAAGAACATCAAAGAGGGCTAGAGATACTCATGCGCACCAGTCTAGGGTTGTTGATGACACTAAGGAGCAGTTCGAGTTTGAGCCAGCTAGACACTCAGATACAGATAGCAGGCCAGTCACTCCTAGAATGGTCAAGTCATCGGTCTCCTTAAGAAGAAGTACATCAGTGCATGGGCAAACTGAGAGGACAAATGCTGCTGCTCGAGAGGACCCGGCAATTGTGCAGTTGAAGCAGATTTATGTGAGGCACACGCCAAGGGATAAAGGACTCATGTCAAAGATCACTGAAAAATTGGCACCACAAGAGAAAAAAGCATCCCCGAAGGCTAAAAAGCGACTAATTGCTGATGATGATGGTGATCATCCCGGAGGTGCTGCAGGTGGTACTAGTGCTGCAGGTGGTACATGTGATGCAGGTGTTGCAGGCTATGTAGTCTGAGGCGTGAGGCGAGCGAGGCGACCAGGGGGGCGCCTCACGCCTCACGCCTCAAAGGCCTAGGCGATGGCCGAGGCGTTTGAGGCGAGAAATTAATAAAAAAATAAAACTAAAATTATATGTCACAATATCACAAAAATATATATTTTGAACAGTAAATATCTTAAAACTGCATGTACACTAAGCAAGAAATATCATAAAACTGCATATACACTAAACAAGAAATATCATATTATAAGTAGGTGGTGTAGGCGTAGACATCTTTAAAAAAAAATAAACAACAAATTTAATTCATATTGCAATAATAAGTTAATAACTCAAAAAAATAAATCAAACACCCAATTTTTAAAAAAATACTGACTATAGTATATCTTGCCAAATGTCGATTACCCTGCAGTCCTGCACGCACGAATGAGTGTCCACTGCGGCACTGCCAATTGCCGATTCCCCTACACAATAACAACATATATAAGCCTATTATGCCCACTGCCACCCATGGCCATGAGATTGAGAGATGGGAGAGACAGAGTAAGAGAGATCAGAGAGACAGTGGAGAGAGTGAGAGTGAGAGATCGGAGAGAGTGAGATCAGAGAGACAGTGAGAGATCGTAGAGAGTGAGAGAGTGAGAGACAGTGAGAGAGTGAGAGTGAGAGATCAGAGAGACAATGAGAGATCGGAGAGAGTGAGAGAGTGAGAGACAGTGGAGAGAGTGAGAGAGTGGAGAGAGTGAGAATGAGAGATCGGAGAGAGACTGAGAGAGAGAGAGAGATCGGAGAGAGTGGAGAGAGTGAGAGAGTGGAGAGAGTGAGAGATCGGACAGAGTGAGAGAGAGAGATCGGAGAGAGTGGAGAGAGTGAGAGATCGGAGAGTGAGAGAGAGAGATCGGAGAGAGTGGAGAGGCAGTGGGAGATCGGAGAGAGTGGACATACCGAGAGTGAGAGTGGCCGGAGGAAGCCGGAGGCCCGGAGGAAGCCGGAGGAACCCGGAGGAAGCCGGACTGCCGCACGCCGCTGCCGCTCGCCGCTGCCGCTCGCCGCTGCCGCTCGCCGCTGCCGCTCGCCGCTGCCGTTGCCGCTCGCCGGACGCCGGAGGGAGGAGACTCGCAGTCGCCGCTGCCGCGGAGGTGGAAGCACCGAAGGCAAAAAAATAAACACACAGGCGAAACCCTCGGGGGCGGGGGGGAGTTAACCGACGGACGCGTATATCGGGTCGTTGAGACCCGATACGCGGATCCGGCAAGCGGGCGAGCGGGCGAGGCGCGCGGGCGAGCGGGCGAGGTGCGCGGAGGCGGCCGACGCGCGCGAGGCGCTCGCCTCGGCGAGCCGGGACGGCGCGAGGCGGGCGACGGGCGTCTCGCCTCGCCTCACCGCCTAGGCGGTCGCCTCCGCGCGTTTTTGACTACACAGGTTGCAGGTGGTACAGGTGATGCAGGTGCTGCAGGTGGTACTACTGGATACAGTCAGGGGGAGGGACGATATGATCCATCAGGTTACGGAGGTCGCCAACAGGAAGCAGCGATTTATGGGTCGTGGAATTATGAACCATCATTCCAGTTGCATCCATATCCGACCAGTTCCCCTTCTCTTCCTTATGATTCTTATGGTGATACTGGATTTGAAACAAGGCGACCAAACACTCCAAGAGGGATCCAAAGAGGGATGCAGGACTTGGCTACCTCATTGTTTGGTTATAGTGAATATAGACCATACATGCAACCTGGTTATGGGTATCAACATCAAGGGCCAGACGATGAGGGAGAAGGTTCTTCTAGTAATTATTATCCATATTAGGTAAGAATCAATGAATTTTTGTAACATTTATTTTGTCTAATTTGGTTTATTGTACTGCTTGTATTAATGTACAATGGAATATTAGTTTAAATTTCACATATTAAATGTTTGAACTTCGATGTGTAGTTGTCTACTACAAGGTTATTGCACTAACTTATACAGTCAAATGCGTGTGTAATAATTTTTGTGATTTTAAGTGTTTATTTATTTTTTTTATGATTTTTGGAGTGATTTTTTAGAATTAATTTGATTTTTTTGAACCTTTTAAATGGGTTTCGGCCGGTTTCGGCCGAAACCGATACCGATACCGAGTCGTATCGGTATCGGACTCGGCCGAAATCGAGACCGAAACCGAGTTTGCCATCCTTGGCCGGCACAAGCCTGGTGTTCAAAGGGAATGGGTCTATGGGGATGCTTCTAATCTCACTCTCTTCTAGGGCTGTGTATTATTCAATTCAAACCGAAGAATCGAGCTGCACGACTGATTGAGTCCAGTTTGGTGTTTAAAAAAAATTCAATTCAGTTCAATTTCAGAAATTTTTGAAACCAAATTAAGTTGAAGATTAATGTATTTATATTTTGTGTTAGATAACACACTAAAGTCAACTTTATTTGACATTCTTTGGGCGGACTAGGCCTGGCTAGTCCAACCAAGGAATGTTGTATAGGATCTCAGCTTCGTTTTGGGGTGTCGGAGGGAATAGATCTCGGAGAAATCTAGGGAGGTTGGGAATGTCAGCAGGATCATGATAAGCTTATGGTTTCTAGTGAAAACTTTAACTCACTTTCTTTTAGCTGCCCGATATGATAAATTTAAACAATAATGATAAGGACAATGCTATTACCATACACACAAATAAAAGCACAAAAGGTAGATAGACCTTATGTGGTGATGAATTCCAGGCTTAAGGATCAACAGCCATATTCATGCACGAGATGAATTAATCTGAAAATGGATAAGCAAACTTAAATATAGTCCAAGAATGGATAGTTGTCAGACACGGAAAAATCTAATCGGTTTTTTATCGTAGATAAAGATATGGATTTTGTTCTTTTTGAAAAGAAACATCCCCCTCTAAGTATAGAGGGTGATTCCGTGTATGCGCATAGTATCAGACGATTTGGGTTCGAGTGCTGGACCTCTCCCCACTGACCGTAGTCAGTGTTGATTTACATCGGCCTAACGTCTGAACACCTTTGTTTGACTGTCAAAGAAATTCCCAAAGTCTTTTACAGGGTTCTGATGTTGAGGGCAAATTCTCTTGAAGAGCTCTTGATGTCCACTCACTCACCACCGACCAACAGAAACAATTGAATTAGGGCTAAGTCTGAGCAAAACTCTAGGATTTAGGAAGGGAAGCGCAAATATGCGGAAGCCATAGACATTTTTGAAACATAGAGAAATTTTCTGGACCCCGAGGGTATTTCGGTAATTTTACCACCCCAGGGGTATTTTAGTAATATTACCAGGCCAGGGGCATTTTTGAAATTTTTGGACTGGAATGGAAGTTGGACCGGGTTCCTGACTTCCCAAGGCGTTGAGGCTCTTTCTGGAGAGTTGCGGGGGCTACTAGGCCGCTTTTAAGTTGCAGGGGTATTCTGGTAATTTTACCATACCCTACACAGACCTAGGGTTGGGGTGATCTCTGAGTGTCAGACTGAGTTGACATCGTCCCCGGGTTCATGGAGTGACAATGGCTTCATAGAAGACTCATGTGTGTCAAGTTTGTCAAAGGAGGGGCATATACACAATTTTATAAAAGTCGGGGGTTTTCTCATAATTTTCTCCGAGGACATAAACATGCTGAGTGCTTTTATAATTCGAATGAGTACAAGGGTTGTCGGCGAATTGTCGACTGTACAAAGGTTCGCGCTAACGCGAGAGATAAGGGCGTAGCCCTAATTACCAAAGTTGCAGGGTAAAACTGTAATTTACAGGACATTTATGTTTCTTGGATCTCGGGGAGGACATTTAAGCAATTCTCCCGTTATTGGGGCAGAACTATATTGACATAGTCACCCCGGGATTTAGAAACAACAACATAGCCCACTGAGGGGCAAAATTACAAAAATACCCTCATAAGGGATACACAAGACCCGGGGACTTATCCCTCGCGGGTCAAAACAACGAACAAAAAACTCTAAGTGTGCTGGATGCTCCAAGTGTGTAGTCCGTATGTAGATCGTAGATCTTCCTCTCTCTTTGGGACCTCCAGGGGTCTTTTTATAGAAGTGGGGAACCTCTCCGGGAGTGTTCGACCCCGTACGGGTCCCAACGGGATGAAAATGACCCCGGGGAGGTCACTTTTTTAAATTTTTTTAGTATCCGCGTACGGGAGAAGGACCTCCCCGGGGTGGGAGGTCCCCGGACCGGTCCGGGACCTCCCCAGGGTCGCGCCCGCCCCGAGGCAGTCCCGCGCGGGACTGTCCGCCTCCGGGGCGGACCCATCCGGGTGATGGCGACCCCGTACGGCCCCGGACGGGTCTTCTTCTGTTGGATTTTAATAAAAGGGGGTCTCCGGGGCTTTTGAAGCTTCGAGTTCTCGCCGTGCCTCGTGGAGAATAGCGAGAAGGAGCGCCTTCTTGTTCGTTTGTCGTCTTCCTCGTACCGTAGGCCGCTGCGGGAGGACGATTTGTTGTCCGTGCTTCGTGATACACGTGCGAGAGACCTTGTTCTTGGTACATAGACCTTCTCCGGTGTCTCCTTTGTTCTTGTAGAAGTTTACTTTGCCCGTCGTCACACGTTCAAAGGGTGGAGGCTTGATTCCGTAGGGATTTTGATGAAACTACACGATTCTGACAATCGTTGTAGCTTACACTTGGCTTGCCACCACCCCCTAAGGGGTCTAAAATGTAACAACATGTCGGCTATAAAGCCTTAAACTTAGGAATATTCGACGGGACGGCGATGTGTCGATTAAAGAACCCTGTGTAGGAATATCCTATCAGATGGTGATACACCGTACCGAAACCTTGTCGCATGCGAAATCAATATCCCGGAATTTAAGATGATAAATTGCGAGTGCAACAAATGCCCCCCACGGGACATACGTCCAAGCCGGAGGCGGGGGCGGATGGCCCGTGCGTTCCACGGCTTTTTGTCATTCTCCGGGCTCATAGGCATGCCGGAGTTTTGTGTGACTTTCCATAGTCTTATTGCTGCCCATATGCTGATTTGACTGACTGAGCTTTCTCTGATCTTGGCCTTGCAGCTCTTGTAGACATGGCTCGTTCCAGACGGAGCGGAGGGACTTCCCAGAGGTTCAGGACCAGTGGTGGTGACGATCATTATGTACGGAGGACGGACAGGCCTATGCCACCATTCCCTCCTCGCAGCATCACCCCCGAGGGCTTTGACGTGGTGGACCGCAGAGTTACTTGGGTCGTTGAGGGCCCAATTGGGGAGACTACCACCACTGAGGGTGTTGTTGACGTCTCCAGGATCACGCGGAGGTTGGGATGCTACACTTATGATCGGTCGGGCAGCTATCCACCTCACTTTCCCCTGGATCCTCACCTCTTCCCTTTCATCCAGAGTTTTATACCACCTGGAGCAGAGGCTGACGACCCTCGGCTTCCAGAGGAGAGGCGCCGCCTGGAGCAGGCCATATTGCTCGGACGAGATAGTATGCAAGGCACCTGTAGTTTTTCTTATCCGAGCTTCCCAGAGGGTTTTGTGCGCCAGCGACAGTACCCTGACCAGAGGAGTCTGGGCTCCTACAGGGAGTTTGACAATTTTACTGTGAGGGCGGTACCGTCTTCACCAGCCGCTTGGCATCTGGCCGGACATCACAGGGCTGCAGATGTTGTCCTCGATGGGATGTTTCTGACTCCCTCAGGCGCAGCCTGTGCGCATAATGATTATGATGCTGATTGTATGCTAGAGAGGATTTTGGCACATAGGACCCCGAGCTGGTACGGGAAATGGGCCGTTGTTCCTTCCCATTGTTATCGCCGCGGCGCCACAGAGTGGCTGTGGGGTGTACTGTTAGTTTACAAGACAACACTTGATAAAACAGGCATACGCCATGCAGTGACATCAGCTTTATACTCATATCCCTGCCACACCGGACTGGTCCAGGCTCTAGCTGAGAGGTTCAACAGGCGTTGGAACACCTTCATGACTGCTGAGGGGGAGACTTCACTAGACCTGTGGACTTTCCACAGGATTTCTGGTCTCCCAGTTTGCGGACAACCATATGAGGAGCTATGCTTGAATGATCTGCATCTGAGTGCTTCTGATGGAGCAGGCCGATACTTCATGCCATACTGCTTCAGGTACCTGATGAAGACTTGGAGGGACTTGGCCCTCGTGGGCAAGGAGAAAGTCGCACGGACGCCGAGGGTGACTCTGAATGCATGGGTCACACATTTCTACAGCGGTCCTATTGTTTCTACGAGGAGTTTGCTACCTCGGTGATGTCTTGGGAGCAGTGCCGCGAGGTCGAGCTCCGCTTTGCTTCACACCCTCGTCACTTACCGCCCCGACACGGGGGTGGAATTCGAGGGGACTGCCGCCGTTGACGTACCTGGCAGCCTACCTGGCCTACTGGCTGGCCAGCTTTGTGATCCCTCATGGGGAGGAGGGGATTCTGCGGGCAGAGGTGATCTACCCAGCTTGTCTACTGGCCTGCAGGCGCAGGCTCGCCATTGCTCCGGTCGCGCTGGCGAATATATTTCATAGCCTTGGGGCCTTGACTTCGCACTCATCTCCTAGAGATAAGCATATCTTGATGCCCACCCACTATCTGAGTGCATGGGCCGGCCTACTGTTGCCAGAGTTGTCACAGAGGACACCCGTGGACAATCCAGCTGCGCCCCTGCTTTTCACTTTTGCTGGTCATCCGGACCAAGATGCAGTTTTACAGCTTGCCAGCGCTCGCCGTATTTTGTCTTTCCTCCATACTAGGAGGTATGAGAGTCTGGAGTTTGACCACAGCTCTCGCTCGTTCCGTCCTTACATAGAGCGCCAGGGTGACACCGTTGTCTGCAGGCTATCCTCCTGGGCTCTACCTTCCGACCATGCATTGGTCGATTGGGTTGTTTGTATCCGGCCGAGTGTTCTGGTTTATCGCCGCTCCAGTATGGCAGTACTTGAGCCATATTACCCACATAGATTCGCCAGAATTTGGGTACGACCAAGCGATACCTCAGCATGCAGATTTTCCCTTGGCAGTTCGGCAGTACCGACAGAGGGACATCCACCTGGTGGCGGCTTCATGGCATGACTTCCTCTTTCGGGAGATGAAGGAGGAGTATCCCATTCCAGAGCAGACACGCAGAGGTTTCTTTGATATACACTATGCGCGCTGGTGGTTTAAACTCAGCAATGTTTTAGGCAGCGAGCTGATGCTATCCGAGCTGCGGAAGAACGGCGCCTGAAGAAGGAGGATCTGTCACCTCTATTTCTGGATTCGGATTTCATCAGATCTCACTTTTCTGGAGCCGCCAAGGTCATTCATGAGATTGAGACCCGTTGGAGGGAGAAAGGACTCCCTATTCCTGTTGACAGGAGTCAGTACACCGGGGCTTTGAAGTCCTTGCGGAGTGCGTCAGCTGCGGCTTCTTCTTCTAGGTCTGCCCGTCGGAGAGCAGACCCTGACCCTCTGGCCCTCTACTCCTGGTGGGAGGATCTGAAGACCTCGTGGTTTGAAGACCCAGTCCCAGCTATCAGAAGCTGTTCCCGAGGGGGCATTAGGAGGTAGTGCCTTCACAGCTTGGAGGGTCCACACTCCACATCATGAACGCAGTAGGTTGCGCGGGTCCCCTGGTGTACATCTCAGATTTGGAGGTGACTACCACCCCCAATGCTATCTGGGCCATTGTGAGTAAGGTTGCTCGGGTCCTTGGCTTGAAGTCCGAGCAGATCATCTTGAAGCCTGAAAGGCTTATTGGGGATGCAGGTATATGCTGACTTATTTAACCCTGTCTCCTTTTGCTTTGCAATTCCAGATGTTGATTTCATGCAATATTTTTCCACTTGCAGGACATGTCGCTGGCTCAGAGGCTCATACTCGTGAGAAGAGGCCTCGGGCTGGAGAGCAAGAGAGTGACCCGCGGCCTACTTCTTGTCTGCGTTCTGAGGAGGCATCTCCTACCCCGACAGAAGCTTCCAGTAAGGGCGAGGGAAATTTATTTCCAATTCAGCACTACTACCTGTCTATGTGACTTTGTAGTCTGACTGTTTTCCCCCCCTTTTGTTTTTTTTTGGTGCAGCTTCTTCTGAGACTCGGGTTGCTGTGAGCTTTTCTCCCCGCCCCGGGAATGAGTTCACAGAGGCGGGATTGGAAGTGGATGAGTCCGTTCCCGATATCAGTGTGGACATTGACGGGTTGGACCCTCTCGCCGACGACTATATGCCTGTGACCGGCGACTCTCCAGCACTTGATACAGGCGGGAGCTTTGTTGTTCCGGAGGCAGGTTAGTGTCTTGCATGTTTAACCTTTCCTTGTTCCCCCTTCAAATAGATGAAGTATGTGCTTCAACTAATATAGCATTGCACGTTGCAGGGACTTCTCGAGTTCAGACCCCTCTCCCTGTCGTTGGAGGAGGGGAGGGGTCCTCTGGCGGTGAGGAGACTTCTTCACCGTCCGGTTCTTCAGGAGGGAGAGGCTCTAGCACCTCATCAAGGACAGGGACTTCCAGCACCTCCTCCAGCAGCAGTTCTTCTTCTTCTTCATCAAGTTCTTCTGAAGAAGGCGAAGTCAGGATGAGCCCAGGTGACTTAAGATTCCCCTTTTCTTTCTGTGCATGAAATAATGAGCTTATCTAACTTGTTTTGTTCATTGTCATACAGCTGCTCAGACGACCTTCTTTTTGGGTGAGCTTTCCAAGCTCATAGAGGTCAGCTCTTCTTTGGACTTGCCAGCTTTTGATGAAGGGGTTAGGATTCCGACTGCAGAGGTTGGAATCCCTGGCAAGGAGGCATCGTCCCTAGGCATGGGACCGTCGGCAAGTACTACTGATGTTGCAGAGTCTAGCCGGGCGCGGGTTTTAGGTACGCACAAAGATACTCTGTACATCATTCCGGCCACACACACTACTGCATATTAACATTCTGAGATGCTTCTGTTTTGAAACAGCTAGCGACCATCAAGAGGAGGGGAGCCTCCCTCGGCCCACAGAGATAGGCCGGACAACAGGTTCATTTGATACGCCACATGAGGAGCAGGGCACCGCTGACAGGGCCGCGGCTTCCCCTGATGTGGCGACGAAAGGTATATTGTTATCAAATTAAGGGGCTTTACTCTCCCTCCAATAAGATTCCTTTCCTTTGTGATATTGATCACCATTTGACATGTGGATGCCTAATGCCTTCTTTCAGCTCTCTCTTCCCATGGAGCCAACAACAGAGGTTGACCCCGCTATAGTTGAGGAGGAGGCACCTATAGAGGCTAGTATGTCTTCATGAAATATGAAGTGCTCATCCTCTTTCATATGAACAGAGTACTAAGACTTTCCATTCCTTGCCTTCTTTGCAGAGAGGTCGGCGACGCCTGTACCATCCGCGGAGCAGGGACCGACACTTGTTGATAGTTGCCCCCCAGCCCCTAGGGAGGGATCTCCTTGTGGGCCCAACCCGGCGAGTGAGACTGCTTCAGGTAACAATCCTTGAAACTCGCACTGTTAGAGTCTTACCTTGGTGATGTTATTGTGGTGATCACTCACAATCTTTCCTCCCCTTCTCCTTTTTTTTACGACCAGGGTCAGCAGAAGAGGCAGGCGTGGCGCCCATGGATTTTCCTATTCTTGGAGTGGGGTGGCCCGACACCCCTGCACCTGTGGCAGTGTTGGATGCCGGCATGGCTGACCACCTCCTCCAAGGCCTTGATTGCCTGATTCAGGTTGACCCCTTGTCGACGGTGGGGGCTTTGAGGAGCAGCGTGGAGGCTTTCACCCGGGGTTACCACATGATGGGTCTTCCGCAGGATCTATGGGCCGCGAAGTTGAGATCCATATGGAGTGAATTCGCCCGCCTACATACAACACAGGAGCAGAGGCGGCGAGTTCGACTGATGATCCAGCAGGAGGAGGAGCGGCTGAGCGAGCTCCGGGCGGCCCATGCTGAGGCGGGCCTTCAGGTTGAGAGGGAGGAGTGCAGTCGGAGGATCCGCCTTCGAGTTGAGGAGCTGCAGCAGGATCTTCGGACTGCATAGGCTGTAGTGGAGGCATCCCGCCATCGGCTTGGAGAGCTTCAGGAGGAGGTTCTTCAGAGTGAGACTCGCCTAGTGACCTGAGGAGGGGCGAGTCTAGTATTTAGTACTCTATTGTAAATGGGGCCTTTGCGCACCCCATTTTCTCTTTGAGTTACCCCCGAGGGCTTGTCTCGGGCCCCGTGGATAGCATTGATAAATAAAGGACAGAATTCAGCATCTTTTTTGATTCCATCCTTTTGCATGTATGTCCTTTTTTTTCTTCTTTTTTTTTGATCACTTTACCAGCCCTACCGCCCTTTCGGGTTTTTGCCAGGGCTGTCCCCCTTTAGCTTTTTCCAGTGCGCCCTTTCGGGTTTTCACACTGAAGGGTACCCATTTTTGCCTAAGGCGTCCTTTCGGGTTTTCACCTTAACCGGGTTAAAGCCTTTTTGCCATTGATTACTCCTCTAACAGAAGCAACCAAGTCCGCTGAGGCATCAATATTTTTAACCCCGTTTTTTTTTTGAACCTATAATGCCAAAAGGCAAGGAGTAGGTGGCACTCCCGTAGGGACGTGTGTGCCGCATGGATGGGACAAATAGGTGGATTTGATTGCCCTAGTGGGATGCATTTAACCAAATCCAAAACCGAAGGTTGACCGGGTTAGCAACCCGAGAGGGGTATGCATGTGCCAAGCCCAGTCGGAACAGCAAAGGAGTTGGTTTAACAGTCCGAAAGGGACATGCGGGTTAAACCTGGAGGCCGATAGGCGGGATGGGTTGGCAGCCCGAGAGAGCATACATAAGCCAGACCCGAAGCGATGAAAGGAGGGGATTTGACAGCCCGGGTGGGACGTACAAGTCAAATCCGTAAGCCGATAGGCAAATAGGGTTGGCGGCCTGACGAGGGCATGCAGAGGCCAAGCCCGTGGGGACGAAGGAATAGACTTGGCGATCCCGGTGGGATATATGAGTCAAGTCTGAAGCAAGAGGCGGGATGGGTTGACAGCCCGAAAGGGGCATGCAGAGGCCAGACCCAGAAGAAGAAAAAGAGTGGATTTGACAGCCCTAGTGTGACGTGAGAGTCAGATCCGAAAGCTGATAGGCGAAGAAGTGGGTTGGCAGCCCGAGAGGGCATACTGAGGCCGTCCCGATGGGATAAAGATAGGTTTGATAGCCCTTGTGGGATGTGAGAGTCAAACCCGAAAGCCGATAGGCAAGGAAGTGGGTTGGCAGCCCGAGACGACATGCTGAGGCCAGACCCGGTGGGACATGTGCCAGAAGGCATAATGGATTGGCAGCCCGAGAGAGCATACTGAGGCCAATTCCAAGAAGGCAAGAATGTGCCAAAAGGCATGATGGGTTGACAGCCTGAGAGAGCATACTGAGGCCGAACCCAGAAGGAAAAATGAGTCGAAAGGCATGATGGTTTGGCAGCCCGAGAGGGCATACTGAGGCCAATCCTGACGGGAGAATGAGTCAAAAGGCATGATGGGTTGGCAGCCCGAGAGGGCGTACTGAGGCCAAACTCAAAGGTAAAATATGCCGAAAGGCATGACGGGTTGGCAGCCCGAGAGAGCATACTGAGGCCAAACCCAGTGGGACAAAAGAGTAGTGGGTTTAACTGCTCGGAAGAGACACGAGTTAAACCCGGAGGCCGATAGGCGGAATGGGTCGGCAGCCCGAAAGGGGCATGCATAGGCCGAGCCCGATGGGACATATGAAGAACAGATTGGATAACCCGGAGAGACACGGGATCCGAACCTAGGAAGCCCAAAACGTAGGTAATCCCGACGGGACAGAGTATGACACCGTCAGAATGTCGGTGGGACTAGGTGTCATAGGATGGCATGTAAGGCGTAGCCATGGCATCAATATGATATTTTGACCATGATGGGGTGGAGTCATTGACTTAGAGCCACCCATAGAATAAGCAAAGAGAGGATATATTTTTTTCTTCTTCTTTTTTTTTTTTTACATTACCAACCTCACCGCCCTTTCGGGTTTTCGCTGAGGCTGGCCCCCTTTAGCTTTTTCCAGTGCGCCCTTTCGGATTTTCACACCGAGAGGTTGCCCATTTTTGCCCGAGACGCCCTTTCGGGTTTTCACCTCGACCGGGTTTATAGCCTTTTTGCCCTCAGCCAACCGTTGAAGGCTAACTGAGTCCGCCGGGGTATCAGTATTTTTAACCCCATTTTTTTTTGAACCTTCACCGAGGAGAGGTACTGTCCTGTGAGGACTGCTGTAGAAACTCTTGCGATGGCGCATGGTAGAGCTTCATATGCTTGCCGTTGAGAGGAGGGAAGGGATTATCTCCTTTATGCTCAAGGACCGTATAGGCCCCTCCTTCATAGACCTTCTGAATGACATAAGGCCCACGCCAATTAGGCTGGAGTTTGCCGCTGGATCTTCCTGCGAGAACCTCCTTTTCTTTGACCATGACAAGGTCGCCTTTCTTGAACGCCCTTTGCTTGACCAGCTTATCATAGGCACGTGTCATGCGGGCTTGATACACTTGTAAGTGCTTGTAGGCTTTGAGTCTTTCACCTTCAAGGTTGGACAACTCTTCAAGCCTCCTTTCTATCTCGGACTGGTCTTGGCCTGGCAATCCAGCGTGCACAGCAACGCGGTAGGATGCTAGCTCGATCTCGACAGGGATCACCGCCTCGGCTCCATAGACCAGGGAGAATGGGGAACATCCCGTAGGGGTTTTATAAATAGTCCGATAGGCCCATAGGGCTTCGTGGACCTTCTCGCCCCAATCCCGCTTGCGGCCATCTACTATCTTGGACAGTAACTTACAGAGGGTCTTGTTGAAGGCTTCGGCCAATCCGTTGGCTTGGGGGTTGTACACTGACGACGTCCTCCAATCAATATGGAATTTGGCCGCCAAAGCATAAACAATCTTGTTCCTGAATGGCGTCCCATTGTCAGATATAATCCGGCTAGGGGTGCCGAATCTATATATGATGTAGTGCCTCACGAAGTGGGCAACTATCTCTCCTGTAACTTCCCGTAGCGGGATGGCTTCTGCCCATCTGGAGAAGTAATCAGTGGCGGCAAGTATGAACTTGTGCCCTTGGGATGATGGTGGGAATGGTCCCACAATATCCATACCCCATTCCGCGAATGGCCAAGTAGGCGCTGTTGGATGGAGTGGGTTGGGCGGCCGCCGAGGGACTGGCCCAAATGCTTGGCATTGATGACATGTACGAGCATATTGGTTGCAATCTTCGTACATGGTGGGCCAATAGAACCCCTTGAGCTTGATGCTATTCTTCATCCTAACTCTTGCTTGATGAGCTCCGCATAATCCGGAGTGGACCTCGTGCATCACGGTCTTTGCTTCCTTGGATGAAAGGCACCGTAGGAGGACCGATCGGTTCTTTTCATGGACGAGTCTGAAGAGCAGACCGTCAATCAGCTGGTAGGATGTCGCCCTGCGTAGCAGTTGTACCCTCTGAGCCTTATCAGGAGGGAGCCAGCCGTTCTTTATCTTTATGATTGGCTCACGCCAGTCTTCTTCTTCGGGAGCATTCTCCTCTTGAATGTTGTCGACCTCATAAACAGTGAAGCCGGATTCCTCGTCGAGCACACTTGGCATGAGCCTTCGGTGTCTGACAGTAATATTTAATTCTCCCTCAGGCGGGAGTTTTAAGGCTGCTGCCAACTTTGCTAAAGTGTCAGCCTGGGAGTTGCTGTCTCTGGGGACATGGCCTATTTCAAATAGGTAAAACTTTTCTTTGAGCCTCATGACGGCTGCATGATAGGGGATGAGCTCCTTCCGGACGTCATAGACGCCCAGGACTTGTCGAATGACGAGCTGAGAATCCCCGTACACTTTGATGCACCTGATATCCATCTCCAGTGCCAGTTGAAGCCCAATAATTAGCGCTTCATACTCTACCTCATTATTAGTCAATGACTTCATGAGAGCGCAAGAGTTGTGAAGAATGTCGCCTTGTGGAGATACAAAGACTATCCCTGCACCCGAGACATAGTCTGTGAGGCCACCAACCCTTTTGATTGTCCGGGAAGCACCGTCAAAATATGACTCCCAGTGTGGGAGATCAAGGGTGAGAACACCCGGCTCCATCTGTGGTGGGACGTTGTCAGAATGCTCCCCAGTTTCTTGAGAAGGCACTAACACCTCTTCATCGGGCAGCTCGAAGTTGAATGGCGAATCTTCTGGCACAGGGTGCGCTGCTAAGAACTCCGCCATTCCTTGCCCCTTGATCGCCTTGCGTGGGACGAAGATGATGTCGAACTCCATTAGGATAAGTGCCCATTTACCGAGCCTACCAGAGAGGACAGGCTGGCTGAGCAGAAATTTGAGTGGGTCACATTTTGAGATGAGCTCCACCCGATGAGCTAGAAGGTAGTGTCTCAGCTTCTTGACAGCAAATACCAAAGCTAGGCACACCTTTTCCATAGGAGCGTACCGGTGCTCAGGCCCAATCAGCTTCCGGTTGAGGTAGTATAGTGGCTGCTCCTTGCCCTCTTCATTGATCTGGGTAGGAGAGCCCCCAAAGAGGCATCCATGGCAGCAATATATAAGATAAGGGGCCTCCCTCTGACAGGTGCCCCTAAGATAGGAGGAGTCAATAGATACTCTTGATTTGCTCGAAGGCCTTCTGACAGTCTTCGTCCCATATGAAGGGTGCTCCATTCTTCATCAGTTTGCCGAAAGGTAGGCATCTTCCTGAGAGGTTAGAAATGAACCGCCTAATATAGGCGAGTCTTCCTTGAAGAGATCTGAGCTCTGTCAAGTTCTTGGGCGGAGGTAGTCCCCTTATGGCCTTGATTTTGTCAGGGTCGATTTCTATGCCTCGGTACCTGACAATGAAGCCAAGGAACTTGCCACTAGAGACGCCGAAGGCGCACTTCATCGGATTCATCTTGAGCTGGTACTGTCGAAGCCTTTCAAAGACGCGACGCATGTCAGCTAAGTGATCTTCCCGCCTCTTTGTCTTGACGACCAGATCATCGACGTAGCATTCGACAAGGTCATGTAGCATCTCGTCGAAGATCTTGGTCATTGCCCTTTGATAGGTTGCGCCGGCATTCTTCAGACCGAACGGCATCCTTTTGTAGTTGAAGATCCCCTTAGGAGATCGGAAAGCCGTATGGTCTTTATCCTTGATGGCCATGCGGATTTGATTATAGCCCGACGACCCGTCCATGAAAGACAAGGCTTCGTGACCAGTGGTCATATCAACCATTGTCTCAGTAATTGGGACAGGGAAGTCGTCCTTCGGGCATGCTTTGTTTAAATCCCTGAAGTCGATGCAGACTCGAACTTGGCCGTTCTTCTTCTTGACAGGGACGATGTTGGCGTGCCATATAGGGTACATGCAAGGCTCTATGAAGTCTACATTGAGCATCTTGTCAACCTCAGCATTGACCTTCAGCTCCAGCTCGTGGCGCATACGCCTTTGAGCTTGCTTGACTGGCTTGACTGTTGAAAGTATTGCCAGCTCGTGTTCAGCCACCGAAGGATCAAGTCCGGGCATTTCTTTTGTAAGTCCAGGCGAAACAATCCCTGAACTCTTCTAAAAGCTGTCGATACGACTGCCTTTCTTCCTCGCTGAGGGAGAGCACTTATGAAGGTGGGACGACGGTCATTGTTGCTTCCGAGATTAATCTCGATCAACTCGTCCACAGTCGCCTTACCACCGTCTTCAAGCTCCGGTGGAGCTCGTTGGAGGTCGACGAAGTCTCCCTCATCATCAGTGTTGGCTTCGTAGACTTCAAATTCTTCGAAGCACTCTTGCTCGCGGCTTGAAGTCGAAGGACTTGCTTCTTTCTGCCTATGGTTAGCAGGCTGGGCTGCTCCTCCCTCTGAGGGGTGGTCGTTGTTGACTCTCGATGAAGGTGATGGTGTCATTGACTGCTCACCGGACTCCCTTACAGAGTCGCCGATCTCGGGCTCAACTTCAGCGTGCCCGTGATGAGGAGGTAGCAGTCCTATGGCATTGACTGCAAAATGGACCTCGAAGTCCGTCTCCTGATCGTAGCCAAGTCCCCTTGTATCTTTGTGAGAGAAAGGAGGTTGTCCACGGACCTGTGGAGGGTTCCACAACTGATGGAAGTATGCCGCTCGCGCGGGGTCCAGAGTTTGCGGGATGTGTTGCTTTTTACACATTTCCTTGATGTAGTTGGGCATATCATCCATCTCCTGGACTGGCTCCGGCGCCACATCGATGGGAGTATCCCAGCCGAAGTCATCTTCAGGAGGACACGGTGGGACTAAATCACCTTTGTAAAAGATGATCGGCTTGTCCCTCTTGCTCTTGTTGCGTCTCCTTCTCCGTTGATAGGAGACTGTAAAGGTCTTCAACGGCTCCACCTCATATTCTTCCCGTTGGGACGAGAGCTGGAGGCACTTAGGCGGTAGGGAGATACTCCCGTCAATGACCTGGCTGATGAGGTTGGCTTCAAAGTCAAGGCTTCGCCTTTCTGGTTGAGTTGGCTTAGAGGCGGCACTGAGGCTCAGCCTGTGCAGCTTTACCATGTCTTGGTTAACAGTGAAGAGCTGCCCTTCCTCGACTTCATGGTCCACTTTTTGCTTCCTCTTGTCTTTTAAAGGCTCGGGGATTGCTAAAGTGGGCTTCCCAAAATACAGCGAAGCATCGGCCAGATGGCACTCATTGGGGTGGAATGGGGTTTGATCTGCGAAGACGGTATGTTGCTCCCCTTTCTTAGCATATTTAATGCACTGGTGTAGAGTTGAGAGAACAACCCAGTTTTCATGCAGCCAGGGTCTTCCAAGCAGCACCTTGTAAGATGTGTCGGAGTTGATAATATAGAATGTCGCTTGGGTGACAAAATCGCCCAAGGCAAGTTTGACCTCAACCCGACCAAGCGCCTCCTCGGAACCCTGATTAAATCTCGAGATCTTTACCGTAGTCACCTTTTGTAAATAAGGTGCCAAGTATAGAGACTTGAAAGTCTTCAAAGGCATGATGTTGACGGCTGCTCCGGCGTCAACCAAAATGCGATTCACATCATGTCCATTGATCGTCCCCCACATGTATAAGGGGCGATTATGACACGGAGAGGACAGCAACATGTCTTTGTCCGTGAAGGAGATGTTGGCTGTGAGTGCCTCATATGCCTGGGTCTGCAACTCTGCAACATGGGCTTCATAGGCCTCTGGGTCTTGGAGTATCTTGACAAGAGCCTCCCGAAGATCTTTGCTCCAGGCAATGGCTTCCTAAATGGTGACATTTGTTGGGAACCGCTTCATATGATGAATGATTTTGCGGTCTGCTCTAGCACGGGTCTTGTCAAATGGCGAGATGATCTCCGCCAGAGTCTTCGGCGCCTGGTGAGGCTTCTCTCGCTTAGAAAGGCGCTCCTCCGTATTCTGGCCTTCTGCATCTTCTTGGAACTGCGGTGCCAAGGATTCCTCCGGAGGTGGCAAAGGTTCTTCATGCAGGTCTTCATTAGAAGGACCGGCCTGGCTCGCGGGCTCGTCCCTGTTGGAGGGACCGGCCTGCTCTGACGTCCTCTCGCACTTCGGTGACTTGGTCGGCTCCTCTTCTTCATTAGAGGAGGTGATTGTAAAAGGAACGCCAGCTGGCCTAGCCGTTGAGGTGGGGCCTGAACCCTCTGAGGGGCCGAGGATGAACGGGATTCCACGAACTTGGGTTTCTGGGATAAGGCCCGGCTTCTCCCCTCTGAATATTATGACCCGGTCAAGAGTCAGGGGACCTTCACGTCCACGTCCTCGGCCACGTCCCCGGCCATTTCTTGCCGAGCGACGCTGATATGTCGCCATAGGAGCCTTGCCTCCAGTGCTATCAGCCGTGGGACAGTAAATGTTGTCAGGCGGCGGGATCGCCACCATGTTGCAGGAGAGCTCTTGCAGCATTTCCTCGAGCATCTCGACAGTGAGCTCCTCATCTTTGTAGAATAAGGAGAGCTCCTCCGGGATTGGGAAGTCTTCACCTTCTTCAAGACGGTGGGCCATATCCCGTAGCCACTGTAGAAGACGGGCTTTGCGCCCAAGCTTGTCCCAGGGTATATATTCGTTTAGAGTGACGACCCTGGTGGGACGAGGGGGAGTGTACTCCTCCAGCTCATCTATGAGCTTTTGAAGTCTTTGTAGAGGAGTTGGCTCCTTAAGAGCCTCCATAGCAGCTGCTTGCTCAACTTGCTTCTTCAACCTCCTCTTCAAACTCTTCCTGCGGTTCTTCTCTTGCTTCTTTTAGCCCTCTTGAGAAGAGAGAGGAGTTTGCTTTGGAGGTGGGACCTGTTTGTCACCAGAATTTTGCTTTTTGCTCCTGATTGGCTCCCTAGGTGCCCTAGTGCTGCGGCCCTTTCTGGGTGTAACCTTAGTCTAGTTGGTCTCCTCTGGCTGAACCTGGAAGGTGGCATTGATTGCCTGAGTAATTATTTCAGGAGGCAACTCCTGGAACTCTGTCAGTCCACAGTGGGGCCTCTGGGGGCTTTGTAGTTCCATCGACTTTGCTTGGACTGGTGGGTTGGCTTGCTTGAGCTGCTGAGGCCTTTCTACAATTGGCGGCCTCGCTGGGCTGACAGAGGCCTTAACTGGGGTCTTCGCGGGCTCAAGAGGTTGAGTCCTCTTCACGACTAATGACCTTGCTGACTGGGCAGGAGCTGTGGCTGAAGGCTCTGACGCCTTGGCTTTGCCTTTGTTGTCTGGCCGAAAGTTCTCTCTTATGACGATGCCAGACTGACTGGACCTGGGACAGACCTTGGAACTCTCTCTCGCGGCTTGGCTTCCTGGGTTCCAGACCTTAGGCCCTTTATAGGTGACCTTGCCTTTAGTGAGTAATGGGAATTCATCATTTTCCGCAGGCTCACTTGGTCGGGCTAATTGGGAGAAAGCCTCAGTTTCTCGCTGAACCTGTTGGAGAGTCTCCCTAGCGGCCTTTGCAAGACGCAACCTTGTCATGGAGTTCCCCTGAGTATCGACAACCCCTCTCTGGATGAGGGCTTCAATGAAGTCTTGAACCTCTGGGCATTGCCGAGTAGGGTGAGATACCCTCGAATGATACTTGCAATAGCGGGGGTGACTCTTGGCCGTCTCATTGTAATAAGACGGCGGGTCATGTGTCAGCACCCAGCCATCCTCCAGAAGTTTGTCAAAAATCTTCTCAGTGTCTTCCTTAGGAAAAGAACACTGATGAGAGAGTTGCCACCCTGGATACCAGAGTGTGGATTTAGGTGGCTGAGAACTGACTCCCTGGGAACTGACTCCCTCCTCCTGTGGCTCGGGGAGCTGGAAAGCTGCTGAGGCGTGTATGACATTCACGGAGAAGTGAGGACTCTCCTGTACATGCGGCTGAGGTGGATTAACCAGGAACTCACTCATATTGATCTTCCCTCGCCTGATTAAGTCCTCGACGAGGTCCTTAAATGGCTCACAATTGTGGATGATGTGGCCTATCACCTCATGGTACGGGCCGTAGCCCTGGCGAAATGCGGCACCTGGTGTCTGCTCCACAGTTGATGGGTTGATTAAGCCCGCTCGCTGACATGCGAAGAATATGTTTGGGGTCTTCTCCCAAGGGAAAGAGTATAACTTTTCTGGGAGCTCGACTTGAAGTGGAGCCTCCTCGCCTTCTGGTGAATCCTCCTCGTCTTCAGATGAATTTGAGGACTCTTCAGAGAGCCAACCCTTGAGCAGAGCCCGGCCGGTAGATGATACACTTGTCTCCCGTATGTGGGCTGGAGCTAACCCCCTGGCAAATGGGCTAAAGGGGAAGGTGGCCAACTGCTGATCAATGCTCTCCAGGAACTGCAGCAGACGCCTCTGTTCTAGTTGCAATTGTCGGACTTCCCCTCGGATCTACCGAATAGTCCTCCGCAGTGCTAAACATTCAGGGAATGAGGAAGGAGCTGCCCCCGGGCCGGTGTGGGACTGTTGATTTGAAGGCCCGGCCTCGGAGGCGTTAGAGCTCGAGACCATCGCCACCATGTGGACGACATTGGCCGACCGATTTGACCGACTCCAAGCATGCGGCTGTGGTGGGTCGACTGCATGACCCAGCATGTTTACCAAGCCTTTTTGAATGAGGTCTTCCGCTATGTTCTTGAAAATATAGCAGTCACCGATGGTGTGACCCAACCTTTGGTGATATACACAATAGGGAGGATCCTCTGTCTTGTCCACCTCTGAGGGCTTCCGCGGATCTGGCAGAGTGACGAGCTGCTCCTTCATACATAGATCAAAGAGCATCTTGGTATACTCCTTTCTGAAGGAATAGGGCGTCTTCATGCGCTCCGCTAAGAGAGACGCGCTTGCCTTGGCATCAGGCTTCTTGCCATTGCCTTTAGATTTTCCTTCCCCTTTTTCTCCATTCGTCGGGGAAAAGTCGACAGCATTTACCTCCTTGCTGCTAGCCATACGGTCTTTGGAGGACTTGCCTTTTGAAAGAACATCTCAATCTCCGCCACCACCGTGTTGAGCTGGTCGAAGCTTCCGATGTTTGAGCCCAGAAGCTTTTCATTGACTTCTGCCGAGAGACCCCTGCGGTATATGGTGATTGCGTCCTCAGGCGTCGGAGGATTATCGCAGCGCATGCTGACGTCCCTCCATCGCTTGATGAAGTCCAATGCTGTTTCACTCTTCTTCTGTCGAAGGGAACAAAGCTCTGCTAGGGAGACTTTGCGTTCGACCATTTGGAAGTGGTCGACAAACTTCTTTTGCATGTCAGCCCAATCAGATACTGAGTTGGGCTTCAACCTGGAGTACCACTGGAAGGCAGTGCCGGTCAGAGACGTGGCAAAGTACCGCAGCAAATATGCCTCTTCCAGTGCCAGTTCACCCATGGTCGTCATGTAATAGGCCAGGTGTTCATGTGGAGAGCCCTGCCCATTGAACTTCTGGAGTTTCGGGGCCTACGGGCAATCGGGCGGAAGCTTCTTGAATTGATGGCGGAGGGGATAAGGCACACTGTACAAATCAACGGTGGCCACTCCCTTCCCATGTTGCGCAAATTTCGCTCTACAATGCGTTCAATCATTTGCTTCTGCACCATGAGGCTTTCTGCAGCAGGAGTAGCAGATGACCGCACATTGGCTTCATGCGGCGAGACTTCGAAGTCCACCGCCAGTGGGAGTCTTGCAGCGGTGACAGAGGCATTGGCCGCGACTGGAGTGGGGGAAGGCTGCTGATCCGCTCCAGCCGGTGCCGCCTGAGGCGGGGCAGGAGCCTCCTTTTCGCGCAAGAGCGACTGTAGCAATTTCTTGAGCTCTTGATTCTCCCGTCGAAGCTCTTCTACTGTGGGGGCCCGTGGCTCTTCCCCCAGCTCTTCTTCGTGCCGGGAGTGACTGTCCTCATCAACACTGTGGACGTCTTCCTGGCGCTCTTCTTGCCTTGCCGGCTCGGGCTGAGATGTACCGGCAGCCGGCGCCTACTGCGTCTGTGCTGGAATTCGGGAGACCGGCCTTGACCTCCTCAAATATTGGATGGGTTGCTCAAGCTCTCCCGAGGTGTTCTCGGGCTGTTTGTCGCCGGAGGTGGCGTAACAGGTGAACACTTTGACGGTGTCATCGGTTACCTGGACCACCCGCTTTTTCTTGGGCGGTTGTCGTTCTGGCTTGGGCGGCCTCCCAAGTCTGTGAAAGACAGACACTCGGGATGTAGATGCTTGAGGGGAGCGATCCTCCTCCGTGTACGTGGAACTGGCCCACGGGGAGGTCGGCCGTACCTTTTTGCCGGCTCCACGGCGCTTCTGCCCCCGTAGGGGCCGGGTTGTAAACCCCGGAGAGACCGAGGCTTCAGTGCTCGGCGGACTCCGCATCCGCTGAAGTTCCGACATGCGGAAGGGCTCCTCCGCCCTGGCACACCTTATAATCCGGGCCTCCTCCTTGGTGACCCAGATCTTCTTCAGATGGAGCTGGCGCTCCTCTACTTGGTTGCCCTCTGTCTTTAACCGGGCAGCTCGTGGCTTGGGTCGTTGGAGAGGGCCCTGGGTTGCCGCCGGTACGGCAGGCTTCTTCTTCTTCGCTCCGTCCCCTCGGACTTGCTGGAGGGGCTCGAAGCGGTTGGAGGTAGAAATAGTCGGGACATGACGATCCCGTGGCAGGATCGGCTCGCCTCCATCGAGCTGGATGCGAATATCTCCGACGATTACAGTCTTACCGGAGCGAGAGACAGCCACTTCGGGCTTTGCACCCTTGCGGCTACGGCGTTGCCCCCATTGGGCAGGGGCGGCTGTGGTGGCGCCCGCCATAGGCATGGCGTCATCCTGACGGCGGCGGCGTTGCCCCCGTTGAGCAGGGGTAGCACCTCTGAGGGTGGCCGCATTGGAGTTGGGGCCGTTACGGCGTTGCCCCCGTTGAGCAGGGGCAACGCCAGCAGTGATTTGATTGACCGAGAAGACTCGGCCAATAGCTGGGGCAGAAGGCTTGACACCTTCGGCCGTTGACATAACAGTCAAGCGAACTCGGCTGGTTGTTGGGATGAAGGGCTTGACACCCTTAACAATTGAAGAGTTGACCGGATAGACCTGGCCAGATGCTGCAGCAGAGGGTCTGACACCCTCAAGGATGGTCTCCTTGACCGGGCAAGCCCGGCTGGTTGATGAAGAGGAGGGTCTGACACCCTCAGTGATTGGTTTCTTGGCCGAGTGAACCCGACCAGTTGATGCGGCTGAGAGCCTGAGGTCCCCGACAATCATTTCGCTGGCCGGGCGAACCCAGCCGACTGCTGAGATTGAGGGTCTGACATCTCCAATGGTAGCCTTGTTGACCGGGCGAACTCGGCCGGTTGGTGAAGCGGAGGGTCTGACACCCTCAGTAATCGTCTTCTTAACCGAGCGAACCCGGCCAGTTGACGAGGCTGAGGGCCTGACGCCCTCAGTGGTGGTCTTCTTGATCGGGCGAACTCGGCCAGTTGATGGAGCCGAGGGCCTGACGCCCCCGACGGTTGTTGCAGGCATGGTTGAACTGGCTTCAGCCGCATGTAGCACGCCCAAGAAGAAGGGTGAACTGACGACTGTTGGGAAGTCGCCGAAAACGAGCGGGGTCGCCAGGTATCCCAACCTGGCGTGGTTGGCGATGATCTCGGGGCCGTAGGTAACGGCGGCCATCGCTGCTGTTGTTGTTGTTGGTGGTGGTGGTGTGTAGCACGAAAGGAGTGGCGTGCAGATGCACGAAGAGCTCTCAGACGAGCGGTGAAAAGTATGCCCTCCTCTTCCCGTCCTGTAAAAGGAAGAGGAGGAGATCAGAACCTAAAAGAGGGTTTAGAAGACTTTCTTTGACAGAAAGAAGAAAGGCGGGAACAGTCCCACCGGGCGTGCCAGTCTGTGAGACACAGAAAAATCTAATCGTTTTTTTATCGTAGATAAAGATATAGATTTTGTTCTTTTTGAAAAGAAACATCCCCCTCTAAGTATAGAGGGTGATTCCGTGTATGCGCATAGTATCAGACGATTTGGGTTCAAGTGTTGGACCTCTCCCCACTGACCGTAGTCAGTGTTGATTTATATCGGCCTAACGTCCGAACGCCTTTGTTTGACTGTCAAAGAAATTCCCAAAGTCTTTTACAGGGTTCTGATGTTGAGGGCAAATTCTTTTGAAGAGTTCTTGATGTCCACTCACTCACCACCGACCAACAGAAACAATTGAATTAGGGCTAAGTCTGAGCAAAACCCTAGGATTTAGGAAGGGAAGCGCAAATATACGGAAGCCATAGGCATTTTTGAAACAGAGAGATTTTCTGGACCCCGAGGGTATTTCGGTAATTTTACCACCCCAGGGGTATTTTAGTAATATTACCAGGCCAGGGGTATTTCTGAAATTTTTGGACTGGAATGGAAGTTGGACCGGGTTCCTGACTTCCCAAGGCATTGAGGCTCTTTCTGGAGGATTACGGGGGCTACTAGGCCATTTTTAGGTTGCAAGGGTATTATGGTAATTTTACCATACCCTACACAGACCTAGGGTTGGGTGACCTCTGAGTGTCAGGCTGAGCTGACATCGTCCCCGGGTTCAAGGAGTGACAATGGCTTCATAGAAGACTCATGTGTGTCAAGTTTGCCAAAGGAGGGGCATATACACAATTTTGTAAAAGTCGGGGGTTTTCTCATAATTTTTTCCGAGGACATAAACATACTGAGTGCTTTTATAATTCGAATGAGTACAAGGGTTGTCGGCGAATTGTCGACTGTACAAAGGTCCGCGCTAACGCGAGAGATAAGGGCGTAGCCCTAATTACCAAAGTTGCAGGGTAAAATTGTAATTTACAGGACATTTATGTTTCTTGGATCCCGGGGAGGACATTTAAGGAACTCTCCCGTTATTGGGGCAGAACTATATTGACATAGTCGTCCCGGGATTTAGAAACAACAACATAGCCCACTGAGGGGCAAAATTACAAAAATACCCTCATTGGGGTATATACACAAGACCCGGGGACTTACCCCTCGCAGGTCAAAACAACGAACAAAAAACTCCAAGTGTGCTGGATGCTCCGAGTGTGTAGTCCGTATGTAGATCGTAGATCTTCCTCTCTCTTTGGGACCTCCGGGGGTCTTTTTATAGAAGTGGGGAACCTCCCCGGGAGTGTTCGACCTCGTAAGGGTCCAACGGGATGAAAATGACCCCGGGGAGGTCACTTTTTGAAATTTTCTTAGTATCCGCGTGCGGGAGAAGGACCTCCCCGGGGTGGGAGGTCCCCGGGCCGGTCCAAGACCTCCCTGGGGTCGCGGCCCCCCGGGGGGACCTCCCCGGGGTGGCGACCCCCCGGGCAGGGCCTCCCCGGGGTCGCGGACCCCGGGTGGGTCCCACCTGTTGAGACGCTTGAGATGATTTAGAGGGGGGTGAATAGATCAGTCACCCGATAAAATCGACTGCAACAGATTCAAGTGCGGAATATAAGAACTTCTGCTAAACAGATGGAGGGCACAAAGCAAATACCCGCCAAAACTGTTGAAGAACCGTCCTAAACAATCATCTACTGCGCAAAGAATCAAAAATAAAGAGGCAATGTAAACCACAGATCAATCACACAGTAGACAGGATATTTTAGGTGGTTCGGTCTTCCAGACCTACGTCCACCCCACACTCAAACTAGAGTGTGGATTCCGCTGACTAACAGCTTGAACCGCTGGCCTCACAGCTTGCCTACACCCGCTGAGCATCACAGCTTGCTTCCGCTGGGCAATACAGCTTAGCCATCCGCTGACTCACAGCTTGCGCTGAGCCTTACAGCTTGCTCCCGCTGGGCAATACAGCTTAGCCATCCGTTGACTCACAGCTTGACCGCTGGGGATTACAGCTTAACCCGACCGCTGGGGACTACAGCTTAACCCGACCAGTGGAATCCTCCACTGCAAACGCTGAGCAACTGTTGTAACCGGAAAAATATACATGCAAGCACGGAGGCTTCATGCTGTCGGCGTCGGCTTAGTCCAACCCGTTCTACTCCATAGAAGCGAGAAGAACCCGTGATAAATCCACGGAGATTATTGCAATCATGTGGTTCCGGGTGAAATCAACAAAATCAAGCCCTAGGGGCAAGAGAACGTGCTATGCACACCTTTTTAGTATTCCGACGGCGTGTATCACGTCTCGCGGGATCAAAAATTCCTCCCCCGTCGGACAAACGATGCGTGGAAGACGACGAACAAAGCTCGGAAGGAAGTTTCCTCTCTTCCACGTGCCCGGACGGAGTCGAAGATGCAGAAAAGTCGCTGTCGAAGCCGTACGGACGCTTTTAAATTGGAGATTGGACCACCCGAGGAGAGGGAACCCCGCCCGGGGTAAATCACCCCCAGGCAGTTCCCCGCGGCCGCGCGCGGACGGGGCAGACCCGCCCGGGGTGCTGCGCACCCGGGCGGACCCGCCCGGGGTCCCGCGCCCTCGGGCGGACCCGCCCGGGGTCCCGCGCACCCGGGCGGACCCGCCCGGGGTCCCGTGCCCCCGGGCGGACCCGCCCGGGGCAGGGCAGGCCCGCGGCCTGTCCACATCAAAAAAAATTTGCAAAAAAAAAAAGAGGGAAGAAAAGGGAGAGTGACCTGCCCGGGGTGGTCTTAACCCGCCCGGGTCCGACCAACCCCGGGCCGGTCCCCTACCTTCTATAAATAGCCCCTATGGGGTCCCATTTTAGGGGGCTTGACGGGAGGAGACTTAGAGTTCGGCAAGGAGAAATTGTTCGTTGTTTTTGCCCACTTGGGGTATGTCACTTCCCTGGGGCTTATATATACGCCCCTATGCGGGCGGTTGTAAGTTTGGTTGGCTTTTTCCGTTTATGCCCCTACGTGGACTCAATGGAAAAACCTATCTTATTTGTGAGTTGTATTTATGCCCCCATATGGGCTTTCTAACGTCGATCCTCCGGGTCTCGTTCTCCGTATGTCTCAAAAGAAAATGGATGGACATTTTATTAGTCATTAAGATGATATAATGACTAAAATGCCCCTCTTAAAGACATCGGGATCGAAGCATACCCGTTTGAGTGTGACGGCTTCTTGTACAGTTGACAATTCGTCGACGCTCTTTTGTAATGTTACAAAGTTTCCTTATAATGCGGCCCCCGGTGCGTGCCAGCTTAACAAGTTACAAATTAACCCTCTTCAATGAAAAATTGTGTATATCCCCCTGTGGGGCATTTAATCATATATGGATGTTTATACAACCTTGGACATTCTTCCGGCTCCCTGACCTCTATGCCCTTCATGACGTCAACACCATTCAATTACCAAAGTACCTCTAGAGCCTGGGTTAGCAGCTAAGCTCTAACGGTCAACTTTAGCCTGTTCAACCAGGTCTCCTACTGGCTTCCGCCTTCTCCACTTTGCAGTCACCCGCTGGGAGTTAAAAGCTTGACACGACATTTTAAGCAACATACGTCCTCCCTTTTTCTTTGAACCCATGGGGTAGATCTTTAAGCCTTCTTATTGTCAATTAAACAAAGGTGTTCGGACATTACGCCGATGTAAATCAACACTGACCACGGTCAGTGGGGAAAGGTCCAATGCTCGAACCCATGTCGCCCGATACAATGCGCACCCCACAGGACGGATATCGGTCTTTCATGTAAGCTCTACATGTATACCCTCGCCTCCTCAGAGAGAATCCATCCCGTGATCACAGGAAACTTCTAAACCCTAAATGCATAAGATCGCTCGGGGTAATAAAAAAAAAAGGAGTATCCGTTCATAACAGAAAATGCCGTCCATCATAATCTCATAATACCGTGAGAGCGACGCGTTTTCGTCTTGATAAAACAGACTGGCACGCCCGGTGGGACCTTTCCCGCCTTTCTTCTCTTTGACAACAGAAGGCTTAAACCTCTTCGAGGTTCTGATTACTCTCTCTCTTACAGGACGAGGGAAGGACGATCTGCTTGTCAGTTTCAAGCACTTGAACATCGCAATCAAGGCAATGGCAACGGTGACCTACGGACCGCAAGTAATTGCTAACCATGCCAGGTTCGGCTACCTGGCTACACCGGTCGCTTTTGGCGATTTTCCCCCGGTGGTCGGGTCCCCCTTCTTTTTAGGGGTGGTCCCGGTCGCTGAGAGCGACTCAGTTCCAGCTGCTGGTCGGACTGTTCCGGCCAAGAAGACCGCTGTGAAGGGTGTCAGGCCCTCTGTTCTTGCTGTCGGCCGGGCCCGCCCGGTCCATAAGATGTCAGCTGGGGGTGTTGGGCCCTCAACTACTGCTGCTGGCCGAGTCGGATCGGCCGTCTTGAAGACGGTGACTGGGGGTGTCAGGCCCTCTACGCCTATAACTGGCCGAGCCTGGTCGGCCAGACACGACAACACGACTGGGGGTGTCAGGCCCTCGACATCCATTATAGGCCTGAGTTGTCAGGCCATCAAGAAGCCTATGACTGGAGATGTCAGGTCTTCAGTCCATCCGGTCGGCCGAATGTTCTCGGTCAACCACATTGCTGTTGATGTCGCTCCTCCCCAACGGGGACAGCGCCGTCCACGTCGCCGAGGTAGCCGCACCGAAACGGCCGCCCCTGCTCAGCGGGGGCAACGCCAGGCAAGGAACAGAACTCGGCCCGCCGCGACGGCTTCGCGTTCCGGCAAGACTATCCTTGTTGGGGACATCCGTATTAGGCTCAACGGAGGCGAGCCGGTTATCCCTAGGGACAGACACGTCCCCACCATTCCGACCTCCAACAGGTTCGAGCTCCTCCGGAAGGTCCGGGAGGAGGGAGCAAAAGCGAAGAACTCCGCTGCGCTCCGACCCAAGGTGGCGGCTCCCAGAGTCAGGTCTGGGGGCAATCCAATTGAGGAGCGGCAGCTCCATATGAAGAAGATTTGGGTCACAAAAGAAGAGGCTCAGGCGATAAAGCGCGCTCGAGCGGAAGAAGGCCCTCACCGGGTTAAGTCACATTCGGGGCAAGACTTTCCTATTCATGAGCAGGCCGAACCCTCCTCCCTTCATAAGACAAAGGTTCGTTGGCAGCCAAGGCAGTCCCGCACTCGGCCCAAACCGGTGCGCCCAACTTCCCCCTGGGCCAGCTCAGGAGATTCAAGAGGGGGGGGATACCCAACAGCACCCTGTCCCCCGAGCATCTGTTGTTGACAGACTGGGGGAGATGCCTACTCCGGCGCGACGCCCGCCGAGGAAGAGGCGAGTGACCCAAGTCACAGATGACACTGTCAAGGTGTTCACTTGCTACGTCTCCTCTACCGACAAGCAGCCGGAGACCCCTCAGGAAGACCTCACTCAGCCTTTGCAAACTATGAGGAGGTCGAGGCACGTCTCTCGGGTCGTGGCTCAGTTAGACCCGACCCTTTTGCCAGGAACGTCACAGCCTGACCATGTACAGCAGGAGGAGCGTCAGAATGGCGTCCACGGCGCTGGTCGAGATGGTGATTCCCCCCGTGAGGAGGGCCCGACTGACGAGATTCAAGCTCTCACCTTAGAGGAACTCCGGCGTGAGAACCAGGAGTTGAAAAATTTGTTACAAACACTCCTGCGTGATAAGGAGTCTCCTGCCCAGCCTGCCGCAGTACCTGCCAGTGTTGAGCCGCAACCGTCTCCGGCTCCAGTCATCATCAATGCATCTGCGATGGCGGCCAGGCCACCTGTGGCTCTGGAGGTCGAGGTGCCACAGCAGGAACCTAATGTGGGGTTTTCCACTACTCCTGCTGACAGCTTGATGGCCCAGCGGCAAATGATTGAGCGAATTGTGGAGGCAAAGTTCGCTCAACATGGTGAAGGAGTGGCCACTGTAGATTTATATAGTGTGCCTTATCCCCTCCACCACCAGTTCAAGAAGTTTCCTCCAGACTGTCCTAAAGCCCCGAAATTGCAAAAGTTCAATGGGCAGGGTTCGCCTCATGAGCATCTGGCTTACTATGTGACCGCCATGGGCGAGTTGGCTTTGGACGAGTCCTATCTCCTGCGATATTTCGCCACTTCTCTGACGGGCACTGCCTTTCAATGGTACTCCCGGTTGAAGCCCAACTCGGTGACCGATTGGGCAGATATGCAGAAGAAGTTCGTGGACCGGTTCCAAACCGCTGAACGCAAAGTGTCCCTGGCGGAACTTTGCGCTTTGAAGCAAAAAAGAGGTGAGACAGCCCTGGACTTCGTTAAAAGATGGAGGGATGTTAGCATGCATTGTGATAACCCTCCCACGCCAGAGGATGCCATCACCATATGTCGCCGAGGCCTAGCGGCAGAAGTCAGTGAGAAGCTCTTGGGTTCCAACATCCGGGGCTTTGACCAACTCAATTCGGTGGTAGCGGAGATCGAAATGTTCTTCGCGGATCACCCGACACATCCTTCTGTTAAGGGTAAAGCACCCAAGGATCGCCCGGCTGGGGGGAAAGAAGTCAATGCAGTTGATTTCTCCCCGACAAATGGTGGGAAAGGAGGCACCAAGGCGAAAAGCAGTGGCAAGAAGTCGGATGCCAAACCAACCAGTAATGCCTTGGCGGAGAACATGAAGAAGCCATATTCCTTTAGAAAAGAGCATACAAAGATGCTCTTTGATTTGTGCATGCAAGAGAAATTGCTCTCCTTGCCAGAGCCGCGGAAGCCGGAAGAGGTAGACAAAACGGATGACCCCAACTACTGCGTGTACCACCGGAGGTTGGGGCATACCATTGCGGAGTGTTATGTCTTTAAAGACATAGCTGAAGACCTTATTCAGAAAGGTCTGATAAATATGCTTGGTCACGCGGTTGAGCCTCCGCAGCCGCATCACTGGAGTCGATCAACCCGATCGGCCAATGTGGTCTATATGGCGGCGCCGGTTTCAACTTCGCAGGCCGTCGAGGCTGGGTCATCAAGTCAGCGGTCTCGAGCCATTCTCGAGTCGTCGCGCTGGCCGAGGACGGAATGCCTTGCTGTTAGAAGACTCCTTCGGAAGATCCGTCGAGAAGTTTATCAGTTGAGACAGGAGCAGCGTGAACTGTTGCAATTCCTTCGTTATTTGGATAATCAACTGGCTGCTTTTCCCCAAGTCCGGGATGGACAACCCGCGAATCTCCGTGGAGCAGGGGCAAGTGCTCCTCCGCCGGTCCCGCAGAGGCCTGGCTCGAACGGCTGGTTATCAGAAGACTCATCAAGCTCGTCAGAGGAGACAGAGTCCACAAAGTTGTATTCTTTTCACCGCGAGCAAACTTTGCAGATTTACTTTGCATGTTGCCGTGCTGAGCTGGTGACCTCTTCAACGGTGATTAATCACCAGCGGCCTGAAGCCCGATTTTATCAAGATTATTGTCCTTATCATGAGGCGGCGGGACATATCATCTTCAACTGTCAACCCTTTAAGGACCTTGCGGAAGACTTCATTAAGCGAGGGATAGTTGATATGGGTGATGCCTTAGTACACCCTCCACAGCCACATATGCAGGGGGCAATGACCTTCTCAGTCAACGTCATCCATACTCCTTTGGCATTCCGTCTGCCTGATTCCCCCACAGGGGAGGACGACTCTCAGCAGCCCGGGACTGAGGCTACGCTCTGGTACCCAGCCTGGCGGCCTTCCCATCAGTGTTCTTTTCCTAAAGGAGACACTGAGAGGATCTTCGACAAGCTTCTAGAAGATGGATGGGTGCTGACACATGATCCCCCGTCTTATTATAATGAGACGGCCAAGAGTCATCCCCGCTATTGCAAATACCATGCGAGGGTGTCTCATCCCACTCGGCATTGTGAGGATGTTCAGGACTTCATTGAAGCCCTCATCCGAAGAGGGGTCATTGATACCCGAGGGAATTTTATGGCGAGGTTACGTCTCGCAGAAGCCGCCAAGGAGACTCTCCAGCAGATTCGACGGGAAAATGAGGCCTCTGCCCGATTGGCCCGCCCAAGTGAGCCTGAGCAAGATGATGAGTTCCCGTTACTCACCAAAGACAGGACCACTCGTGAGAGGCCTAAGACCCAGAACCCGGGAGGCCATGTTATGGGACGAAGCTCCAAGGTTCAACCCAAGCCGAGCCAGCCCGGCGTTGTCATAAAAGAGAACCCTCGGCCAGCTGATAAAGGAAAGGCCAAGGTCCTGGATCTCCGGGATAAGCTCCCTACTAAATCAACCAAGTTACAGATCTTGGAGAAGCCCCGATCTGCGGAGATCATCAAAGGGCCGGCCAAAGCCCCTACCCAGTCCGGCTGTCGTGAGAAGATTGCCGCCAACCATCCACAGGTCAATGGCAAGGGTAAAGACAAAGTCGCAGGGGTCCAGCCTAAGGCTCAACTCTGCACCAAGCAGACAAGCTCCCAACTGTCGGCGAAGAAAGAATTGGCTATGCCACAGGACCCTTTGGGGTTCTATTTCGGCCAGATGGAATTCCAGGAATTGCCATCGGAAATAGTTGCTCAGGCGATTGATGCTATCTTTCAGCCTTCTCTTGAGGCAGGGGAGTGGACTCGAGTAGGCCCAAGAAAGAGCCGCGAAGGTCAAAATACCAAACGACCAGTGCGACGCGGGAGTCAAAATATTGGCGGCAAACAACTTGGTTCTGCAAAGCCATCTCCCCCTTCTTTAGAGGAGGTCGCACGCCTCAGGAAGCAGGAAAAGAACCGGAGAAAAAATTTGAAGAGGAGGCTTAAAAAGCAGGCGGAACAGGTAGCTGCCATAGAGGCCTCCAAACAACTCACTCCCGTGCAGCGGTTGCAAAAGCTCATAGACCAGCTGGAGGAATATGTGCCGTCTTGCCCCACCGGGATGGTCACATTGGATAAATATATCCCCTGGGAGAAGCTTGGGCACAAGACCCGGCTCCTCAATTGGCTACGGGAGACTCTACATCGTCTTGAAGACGGCGAGAAGATTCCAATTCCGGAAGAGTTTTTGTTATTTTACAAGGACGAAGAGCTCACGGTGGAAGCCCTCGAACAAGCTATGCAGGAGTTGTCATGCAACATGGTGGCTATTCCACCTCCGGATAATATAAATGCCCCTGGCGAAGAAAATCATGCACCCATGGCTACATATCAACGCCGATCAGGGAGGAGTCGGCGGGCTCGTGGTCGAGGCCGCGGTCGAGGGCGAGAAAGTCCTTTGACCCTCGACCGGGTTATAATGTTCAGAGGAGAAAAATCGGGCCCTGTTCCTGCGCCACGAGTACGGGGTGTTCCCTTCATCCCTACATCCTCGGAGAATGTTGATAAAACCCCGGAGAGCCGAAGGACAGGCGGCGTCCCTTTTATAATTCACTCCTCAGAGAGAGAAGAAGTCCCCGCAGGTGATTCTTCGTCAGCTCCGACTCAGGAGCAGGCGGGTCCTTCCAACGATACTTCAGGAGAGGGTCCCTCAGGTCATTCTGACCGGGACGAGTCTCAGTCCGCAACGGACGAGTCGTTGGCGCCACTCTTTCAAGAAGGAGCAGAGATGCAAGATGAAGGCCAATGTCCGTTTAAGCGGGAGAAGCCCTACGGAGCTCCAAAGACTCTGGAGAAACTTATTCCCCCATTTGACAAAATCCGTGCTAGGGCGGACCGCAAGATCATACAGCACATGCATCGGTTCCCGACCAGCATTACTGTATGGGAAGCTATCGCCTGGAGTAAGGACCTCCGGGAGGCACTTGTGAAAGTGCTTCAGGACCCCGAAGCTTATGAGGCTCATGTGGCAGAATTACAAGCCCAAGCCTATGAGGCTCTTGCAGCCAATATTATTTTTACCGACAAGGATATGTTGCTAGCCTCCCCTTGTCATAATCGCCCTTTATATATGAAAGGGACGATTAATGGTCATGAAGTCAACCGAATCTTGGTAGATGCAGGTGCCGCGGTAAACATTATGTCGCTGAAGACGTTCAAGTCTCTTTATTTGGCACCTTACTTGCAGAAGGTCAACGCCGTCAAGATTTCGGGGTTTAATCAGGGCTCTGAGGAGGCCCTTGGTCGTGTCGAGGTGAAACTTGTCCTGGGCGACTTCACCACCAAGGCGACGTTTTATATTATCAATTCTGACACTTCTTATAAGGTGTTGCTGGGAAGACCCTGGTTGCATGAAAATTGGGTCGTACCGTCAACCCTGCATCAGTGTCTTAAATATTCCAAAGGGGGAAAGCAGTATACTGTCTTTGCAGACCAGGCTCCCTTTCACCCCAATGAATGCCATTTGGCGGATGCCTCCCTGTACTTCGGGGAGCCCACTATTTCAATCCCTGATAAAGTCCAAGATAAGGGGAAGCAGAAGGTGGAAGCTGAACCGGAGAAAGGTCAACTCTTCACGGTCAACCTTGAGATGCTGAAGCTCCATCAGTTGAGTCTCAAGCCAGCGTCGAAACCCACTCAAGCAGAAAGACGCAAGGTCGACTTCGAGGCCAACCTCATTAGTCAAGCTATTGACTATAGTGTTCCTCTGCCCCCAAAGTGCATCCAACTTCCCTTTGTGAAGGAAGAGCATGGTGTGGAAGAGTTGAAGACATTTGTGGTTTCTTATAGACGCAAAGGTCGAAGTAAAGACGGCCAGCCGCCTCAGCCGATTGTCTTTTACAGAGGGGACTTAATACCGCCAAGCCCGCCGGAGGACGACTTCGGGTGGATGGCGCCAGCCAATGAAGCGCCGGAGCCTATCCAGGGAATGGCCTATATGCCTCCCCGACTTAAGCACATGTGCACGAAGCAGGGAGTTCCACAACTTCAAACCCATGCGCAGAAAACATATTTTTCCAATCTCTGGAATCCTCCTCAGGCCAGGGGGCAACCACCCTTCTCTCGTAAAGACACTCGAGGATTGGGTTATGAGCAGGAGCTGGAATTTCAAGTCCATTATGCAGTCAATGCAATAGGACTTCTACCATCCTCTGGCGAAGAGGCCCAGAAGGAGCCTGCGATTGAAGAACTCTGCCATGAGGCTAAAGAAGCTATGACGTCTCCTCTGTCAGCGCCCATCAAAAATTTGCAGGCGGGGGAAACTTCCTCAACTTCCACCTGCGACTTGGCAAGACTGGAGGAGTTCGAGATCTGCGAAGTCAGCACTGACGAAGATGAGGACTTCGTCGACCTCCAGCCAACTCCCCCGGAGCTAGAGGACGGGGGACAAGCAACCGTCGATGAGTTAGTCGAGGTCAATCTCGGTACTCAGGACGACTACAAGCCCACTTTCCTAAGTGCCCTCCTCAGCGGGGAAGAAAGACAGGCATACCAGCAACTCTTGAGTGAGTTCGGAGACTGTTTCGCCTGGACATACAAAGAGATGCCGGGCCTTGATTCCTCCGTGGCGGAACATGAACTGGCTATACTCCCTACAGCCAAGCCAGTTAAGCAAGCCCAGAGACGCATGCGCCATGAGTTAGAAATCAAGGTGAATGCGGAAGTCGACAAAATGTTAGACGTGGACTTCATAGAGCCATGCATGTATCCTGTGTGGCTCGCCAATATAGTCCCCGTCAAAAAGAAGAATGGCCAAGTCCGGGTCTGCATCGACTTCCGGGACTTGAACAAAGCTTGTCCAAAAGATGACTTCCCTGTCCCGATCATCGAGACAATGGTGGATATGACCACCGGTCATGAGGCCCTGTCTTTTATGGACGGGTCGTCAGGTTACAACCAGATACATATGTCCATCAAAGACAAGGATCATACAGCTTTCAGGGCCCCGAAAGGCATCTTCAATTATAAGAGGATGCCATTTGGCTTGAAAAATGCCGGCGCCACATATCAAAGGGCAATGACCAAGATCTTTGACGAGATGTTGCATGATGTTGTTGAGTGCTATGTCGACGACTTGGTCGTTAAGTCAAGAAGGCGGGCTAATCACTTAGCTGATCTGCGTCGAGTCTTCGAGCGACTCCGACAATACCAGCTCAAGATGAACCCGATGAAATGCGCCTTTGGGGTCTCCAGTGGCAAGTTCCTCGGTTTCATCGTTAGATACCGGGGGATAGAGATAGATCCTGACAAAATCAGAGCTATCAAGGAACTTCCTCCACCCAGGAACATAACGGAGCTCAGATCTCTGCAGGGGAGACTTGCTTATATCAGGCGGTTCATCTCTAATCTTTCAGGAAGGTGCATGCCCTTCGGCAAATTGATGAAGAAGGGGGCGCCCTTTATCTGGGACGAGAGTTGTCAAAAGGCTTTTGAGCAGCTCAAGGAATACCTTTTGACCCCACCAGTCCTGGGGGCACCTGTCAAAGGGAAGCCCCTCATTCTTTATATTGCAGCCATGGATGCTTCTCTTGGAGCTCTCCTAGCCCAGATTAATGAAGAGGGTAAAGAGCAGCCGCTCTATTATCTCAGCAGAAAACTGGTTGGCCCCGAGTGTCGCTACTCACCCATGGAAAAGATGTGCCTTGCTTTGGTATTTGCCGTCAAAAAGTTGCGGCACTATCTATTGGCGCACCGAGTGGAGCTCATTTCCAAATGGGACCCACTCAAATATCTGCTCAACCAACCTGTCCTCTCTGGGAGGTTAGGAAAGTGGGCTCTCATTTTGATGGAATTCGACATCACTTTCGTCCCGCGTAAAGCAATCAAGGGACAAGCAATGGCCGATTTTCTGGCAGCACATCCTGTGCCGGAGGAGTCCCCTCTCAACTTCGAGTTACCAGACGAGGAGAAGCTGGGGCGACCATCTGATGCAGAAGAGGGTGCAGATATCTCGCCCCAGCCTAAACAAGATGTGTTGTCTCTGGACACACCATTCTGGGAGCTATATTTCGACGGTGCATCCAGAGCCGTCAAGAAAGCAGGCGGTCTCACAGGCTCTGTAGCAGGCGCTGGCATAGTCTTTGTATCCCCTCAGGGGGGCATACTTCATAATTCTTGTGCCCTCATGAAGTCTTTGACTAATAATGAGGCAGAGTATGAAGCGTTGATCATTGGGCTGCAGTTAGCGCTGGAAATGGGGCTCAAATGTATCAAAGTATATGGGGATTCTCAGCTTGTTGTCCGTCAAGTCCTGGGTGATTATGATGTACGGAAGAGGGAGCTGATCCCTTACTATGAGGCCGTTATGAGGCTTAAAGAGAAGTTCTATCTCTTTGAAATAAGTCATGTGCCGAGAAGCAGCAACTCTCAGGCAGATGCGCTGGCAAAACTAGCGGCCGCATTGAAGCTCCCACCTGAGGGAGAATTGAACATAACGGTCAGGCACCGAAGGCTCATGCCCAGTGTGCTGGACCAAGAATCTGGCCTCACTATTTACGAAGTTCATAACCTCGAGGAAGGGAACATTCCCGAGGGAGAAGATTGGCGCGAGCCCCTTATACAAATCAAGAACGGGCGGCTTCCTTTGGAACGAGCTCGAAGGGTACAATTGCTTCGAAGAGCTGCATCATATCGATTGATTGACGGCACTCTTTTCAGGCTCGTCCAGGAGAAGGACCACCCAGTGCTTTTGCGATGTCTCTCGCCCAAAGAAGCTAAAGCCGTTATGCGGGAGGTCCACTCCGGGTTATGTGGAGCCCATCAGGCTGGGACAAAGATGAAGATGAACATCAAACTCAAGGGCTTCTACTGGCCTACTATGTACGAGGATTGTAACCAGTACTCTCGCACCTGTCATCAGTGCCAAGCCTTTGGGCCAATCCCTCGGAGGCCTCCAAATTCTTTACACCCGACAGCCCCTACATGGCCGTTCGCAGAATGGGGTATGGATATAGTGGGACCATTCCCCCCGTCCTCCCAGGGACATAAATTTATTTTGGCGGCCACAGATTATTTCTCCCGCTGGGCTGAGGCCATCCCTCTTCGAGAAGTTACGGGCGAAGCAGTGGCTCGCTTCGTAAGATATCATATTATATATAGATTTGGCGTCCCTAGCCGAATTATTTCAGACAACGGGACGCCCTTCAGGAACAGGACAGTGTATGCACTGGCAGCTAAATTCCATATTGATTGGAGGACATCCTCGGTTTATAACCCCCAGGCTAATGGTTTAGCTGAGGCCTTTAACAAAACACTCTGCAAGTTGCTGGCGAAGATCATAAATGGTCGCAAAAGAGATTGGGGAGAGAAAGTCCACGAAGCCCTCTGGGCCTATCGGACTGTTTATAAGACCCCTACGGGGTGCTCCCCATTTTCTTTAGTATATGGTGCCGAGGCGATCACCCCCATAGAAATTGAGTTGGCCTCATATCGGGTGGCGGTTCAGGCAGGTTTGCCTGGCCAGGAGCAATCTGAAGTTGAAAGAAGGCTAGAGGAATTATCCTCGCTGGAGGGCAAGAGGCTTCAAGCCTACCAACATTTGCAAGTATACCAAGCTCGTATGGCACGCGCCTATTACAAGCTAGTCAAACACAGGGCGTTCAAGAAAGGCGACTTGGTCATGCTCAAGGAAAAGGAGGTCTTAGCTGGAAAGTCGAGTGGGAAGCTCCAACCGAATTGGCGAGGGCCTTGTATCATCCAGAAGGTATACGAAGGAGGGGCCTATACGGTAGTCGACCACAAAGGCAATAGTCCCTTCCCTCCTCTCAACGGCAAGCACATGAAACTCTACTACGCGCCACAGCAAGAGTTTCCCCAGCAGTCCTCATACGACAATACCTCTCCTCAGTGAAGGTTTCAAAAAAAAAAAAGGGGGGGGGGTTAAAAACGTTGATGCCCCGGCGGACTCAGTTGACTTTCGAAGGTCGACTGAGGGCAAAAAGGCCACAAACCCGGCTGAGGTGAAAATCCGAAAGGGCGCCTCAGGCAAAAATGGGTAACCCCTCGGTGTGAAAACCCGCAAGGGCGCACCGGAAAAAGCTAAAGGGGGCCAGCCTCGGCGAAAACCCGAAAGGGCGGTGAGGTTGGTAATGTGAAAAAAAAAAATTCTCTCCTTATCTATTTTAAGGGTGGCTCTAAGTCAATGACTCCACCCCGTCTCGACCAAAACATCATATTGATGTCATGGCTACGCCTTATATGTCATTCTATGACACCTAGTCCCACCGACATTCTGAGGTTGTCATATTCTGCCCCATTGGGCTCAGCCTACGCATGCCCCTTTCGGGCTGCCAACCCACTATTGCCCTTTGTGTCCCTCTGGGCTCGGCCTCCGTATGCTCGCTTGGGCTGTCACCCCATTATGGTTTTCGGCTCATTTTTATCCCACCAGGTTTGGCCTCAGTATGTCCCCTTCGGGCCGCCAACCTATTCGCCTCTAGGCACATCTTGTCCCACTGGGATTGGCTTCAGTACACCCTTTCGGGTTGCCAACCTGCCATGTCTATCGGCTTGCGGTTTTGACCTCCATATCCCATCGGGGTTGTCAAAATCTACCTTTGTCACATCGGGTTCGGTCTCAGTATGCTCTCTCGGGCTACCAATCCATTACACCTTTTGATTTGTTTTGTCCCATCGGGCATGGCTCCAGTATGCTCTCTCGAGCTGCCAACCGATGTTACCTTTGGACTCTTTTGTGGCCCATCGGCTATAGCCTCAGTATGCTCTCTCGAGCTGCTAGCCGATGTTACCTTTTGACTCCTTTGTGTCCCATCGGGCATGGCCTCAGTATGCTCTCTCGAGCTGCCAACCGATGTTGTCTTTTGACTCCTTTTGTCCCATCGGGCATGGCCTCAATATGCTCTCTCGAGCTGCCAACCGATGTTGCCTTTTGACTCCTTTTGTCCCACTGGGTGACACATGCGTCCCTAAGAGAGTGTCTAGTTCTCTGCCCTTGGGCATTATAGGTTTAAAAAAAAATGGGGTTAAAAAAAATGATACCCCAGCAGACTTGATTGGTTACCTCCATTAGGGAGGGGCAATCAAGGGCAAAAAGGCTTCAACCCGGCTGAGGTGAAAAACCCGAAAGGGCGCCTCAGACAAAAATGGGCAACCCCTCAGTGTGAAAACCCGCAAGGGCGCACTGGAAAAAGCTAAAGGGGGCCAGTCCTGGCGAAAACCCGAAAGGGCGGTAGGACTGGTAAAGTAAAAAAAAAAAAGGAGTGACAAAGTCTTCATGTCTGCAAAAGAATGGCAATTAAATCAACAAATGCTGTTCTTTATTCACCAATGCCAATCAGAAGAGTCCCGAGACAAGCCCTCGGGAAAGCTATACATGGCCGGGGTCTAAATGCAGCCCCATTCAAAAAAAAAGAAGAAAGGAGACGAAAGCCGTCAAAGGGCGAGATCAGCCCGCAGGTCAGCAAGATGTGTCTCTCGCTGTGTCAACACCTCCTCGACTCCACTGAGCTCGCGTTGGAAATCTATCACCTTCGCCCTCAGAAGGTCTCGAGCATTCTGAGCCTCTCGGGCTCGCTGCTGAAGAGTCTCCAACTCCCGTACTAGCTCATCAGCGTAAGATGAAGCAACCTGAAGCTGCTCCTGTGTTGCCGTCGCCTGGGCGGATATATGCTCTCGTCTGGTGCGGAGCTGAGATACTGCCTCCTCCTCTTGCTGAATTAAAGACTGCAACTGTCGCCGCCTCGTCTCAGCCACGTGGCGGCAGGCAAATTCAGCCCACAAGTGCTCCAACCGGGACATCCAGGTAGCTCGGGAGAACCCGAACGCATGATACCCCTTGGTACAGGTGGCTAAATGCTCTCTCATGGCTTCTACTGAGGGGAGCGGAGTCATCTGTAGAAGGAGTTGGAGGTTTTCAATGAGCCCCGCCTCTAGGGCGCCGCCTCTAGGAGCCACCAGGAATTGGGGTCCCTCTGGCCACTCCACTCCCAAAGCTGGAAAGTCCGCTGGAACTGACGGAGTCTCCTCCCCAGCACCTGAGAAGACAGCGGAGGGAAAATAACATATCAGTCCCGGGCAATATAAAAGGAACAAGAAATGACTCAACAAGAAGGCTAGCCAAACATCAAACCTAAGGGAACCTCTGAGGCAACGCATGTAGCGACCTCCGGCGCAACATGATTACTAGGCATGGGCGCGCCCTCTGCCCTCAGTGGCGCCTCACTTGCCGTGACCTTGGGTAGTTCTATCTCCTGGGAAGCTGCACTCAAGTCCTTAGAAACCGCCCCAAGGCTCTCTCCCTCTATCTGAGAAGCCAGGACGGTAGAACCTGCGTCTACCCGGCACAAAAAGCAAGAGGATGGTTGATATGATATAATCACATGAGTAAAAGAGGAGCTGGAGCTTGTACATCAAGTAATACCTGATGGTACGATTGCAGCAGCATCTGCCCTCACTGGCTGATCAACCCCTTCATGTGCAAGGGCCGGTGACCTCTCTCTAAGGGGAACTGTCTCTGGAGGGGGAAGATGAGTGGGTGAAGTCACTGAGACTTCAACTGCTGCTTGGACAAAAGCATGATTAGTTCTGTAAGTGAAACTAATCAAACAAATGGCAAATGCAGGGGGAAATAGAGACACACCAGCGATGTCTCTCTCCTCTTCCTCGACTGGTCTGCCAACAGGAGGTAGTATACCAGCGATGTCTCTCTCCTCTTCCTCGGCTGGTCCGCCAACAGGAGGTAGCAAATTTGGGGCGAAACCGGGTACCCCGGTATGATAAACCCCGACTGCCGAGGATAGTACTCCTGGGGCCCCAACAGAAATTCCTAGGTCAACATCGTAGGCCGGAAGCTCAGGGGCAGTGCCGGAGGAAATCAATTTAGCCAGCTCTGCTGTGGAGGCGGCTAATTCAGTGGCTGCACAGAACAATTGTCAAAGGGTGGAGTAGTAAAAGCAGCGGTCAACCGCAGAGGAGATCAAAAGTCTCGTGGTATACCAGAAACGGTGCCCATACCACCTCCTTCAGAAGAGCTCGACAAGGAGATGGAGGAGTCTGTCTCAGAGCTAGTGCTGGAGCTGCTACTGCCCGAGGAGGTACTGGAATCTGTAGATGTACCAACCTCTTCCCCCTCTCTGAAAGCCTGCTGCTCTCTTTGAGGCTCTGGTTAAAAGAAGGGTAGGGTCAGTTAAACAATGATTCCTCATTTGGCTCAACAAGCAAATAGTGAGGAATTGTGAGTTAAATTCACCAGATGTGAGAGAAGGTCTATCCTCTCCTTGCTGGGCAGCTACATCGGCGGGAGGAAAGTCCCCTAGGGGTTGATCCAAGTCCTCTAAATCAAATCCCAGGTCGTATGACGTATCGGCTACTGGTACGTCTGTTGGAGAAATATTCGCAAGACCTGGTGAAAACTGCCCCCGTAGCCTCATTTCAGGAGGAGCTGCACATAAAGCAATTCTCTTAGCAAACAGAGATATAGGTACAAAATGATACAAAAAAAAGGGGGGGGGGACTTATAGCCCCAACTCACTCGAGGGAGCCCCGTCCCTTGGAGGGGTCGTGTCCACCCGAAGGCGAGATGAAGGCTGGGCATCAATATCTAAGCCTCCGCTATGTCGCCGTTTTGCCACCAGGCTAGCACTACCAGAAGACTGATCAAGGGGAACCCCTTCCGGAAAAGGATGACCAGCAGCCTCAGCTGTCCCTACAATTGAAATACAGCAATCAGCAATCAACCACTCCAAAATACATATATGACAATGACAAGGGAAAAGCCGGAAAGGCCATACCTGTCGCTCCTGCATCAAGATGAAGCCGGGGAATCAATTGATTGGAGTCAATTCGGAGAGCTCGTGCTGCCTGTTCCACAGCATCTCTCAGTGCCTGAGGCGTGGAAGCAACCTCCAGGGCTGAAACATAGTCCAGCAAGCCGGCGCAGCCCACTGCATTAATCACATGGGCCTTCCAAGAAGCGAAAGCCGTGCCCGCCAGTGCTCCCTCAGGGACAGCCTCAGATAGCTGAGAATCGTGGGTCAGACCACAAGAGACCCTCAAGTCTCCCCACCAGGAGTAGCCAGAAGCAGAGCCGGAAGCGCCTCTACGGCGCGACCTCGAAGAGGAGGCCCCGTCAGACGCTGGCCTCAGGGGTCGTAACGCTCCTGTGTACTGACTCCGATCAATGGGCAATGAATGCCCCTGATCCCGCCATCGGGTCTCAATATCCCGAATCACTGAAGCCAAGCTGGAAAAGTGGGCCCTGACAAAACCGGGATCGAGAAAAAGAGGAGGCAGGCCCTCCTTCTTCAGGCGCTTCTCTTCTGCTGCTCTAATAATGTCTGCCCGCTCTCTGAAGATGTTGCTGGATTTAAACCACCAACGGGCATAATGGATGTCAAAGTGCCCCACACGGGCCTGGGCTGGAATAGGGATATGCTCCCTCACACCTCTGTAAAGAAAGTCCTGCCAACAAGCAGCTACTAGATGCACGTCCTTTTGCTTGTACTGCCTCGAAGTTAGGGGAAAATCAGCATTAGGTGGAATAGCCTGGTCATAACCAAAATTGCGCGCAAATCTGTGCGGATAATATGGTTCAAGGACCACCGTACACGAGCGCCGATAGACCAGCACACCGGGTCGTATACACACGACCCAATCTCCCAAGGCATGTGGGGAAATAATACCCTCAGAGGATACTTTGCAGACCACTGAGTCTCCTTGCCCCTCCAGAAATGGGCGATAGAAACGGGAGCTATGGTCAAACTCCAAGCTCTCGCCCCTTTTTGCGTGAAGGAAAGAAAGAGCTCGCCGAGCACCTGCAAGCTGAGCAACAACATCCTGATCCGGGTGTCCAGCGAATGCAAATATAAGCGGAGCCTTAGTATTGGGGATAAGAGACCGCTGAGATAGCTCTGGCAGAAGCAGTCCAGCCCAAGAACTCAAATAATGAGTGGGCAGTAAAATCTTCTTGTCGCGGGGGCTGGAATGCGAGCTCAAGGCACCCAGAGAATGGTAAATATTGGCCAAAGCAGCCGGGGCCAAAGCCAGTCGACGTCCACATGCCAGTAAACATGCTGGATAAATCACCTCAGCTCGTAGCAGCTCTTCTTCCCCATGAGGGAAGACAAATGTGGACAGCCAATATGCTAAATAGGCAGCCAGGTATGTCAAAGTAGGCAGCCTCCTGGAATTCCAGCCCTGTTCCGGAGCTGGCAAATGACGAGGGTTGGACGCAAACTTTATAAGGACCTCCTTGCATTGGTCCCAAGTGGTGCCGAATGAAGGAAACTCTTCATAAAAACAATATGGCCCGCTGTAGAAATACATGATCCAGGCGTTAAGAGTAACTCTGGGTGTTCGGGCAGTCTTCTCTTTGCCCACCAGGGCCAAATCTCTCCAAGTCTTCATAAGATACCGGAAGCAATATGGCAAGAGATACTGGCCCTCTCCATCTGAAGCATATAGATGGGCGTCATCAAGGCATAGCTCCTCATAGGCCTGACCGCTGATCGGTAGGCCTGAGATGCGATGAAAGGACCACAGGTCCAAAGAAGTCTCTCCCTCAGCGGTGACGACGGTGTTCCAGCGTCTATTCCACCTCTCCACCATAGCCTGGAGCAAACCCGTATGACAGGGGTATGAGTACAGTGCTGCTGTAACGGCATGGCGAATCCCGGCTCTGTCCAAAGTAGCGTCGTGCACGGTCAATATCCCCCACAGCCATTCACCTGCACCTCTGCGGAAACAATGGGAGGGGACGACGGACCAACTCCCATACCAGCTAGGAACCTTCAATGAAAGGATTCCTTTCAGCATACAAAAGTGGTCATACCCATCGTGGACAAAACAAACCCCGGAGGGAGCTAAATATATCCCGTCAAGGACCACGTCGGCGGCTTTATGATGACCCGCCAAATGCCAAACTGCAGGAGAAGAAGGTGTCGATCTGACCACAGAAGCATCCAACTCCTTGAAAAATCCAAGGCACTTGCTGTCAGGAAATTGTGGCTGCCGTGTAAATCCCCCAGGGAAGCTGGGATATGAGTAAGAGCAGGTGCCTCTCATGCTGTCCCTGCCGGCTAGAATAGCCCCCTCCAGCCGCCGCCGCTGATCTAGTAGGGCTGGGTCGTCACTGTCTAGCCCCGGTGGAATGAAGCTTTGCACAAAAGCAATCAAATGACGGTCTACTGGGTAGTGAGATGGATACCCCCCAGAACGGTCATATGTATAGAGTCCACCCCGGCAGCTAATCCGGGGAACATCAACCACGCCTTCGCTGGCAGGGACATCTTCCGTTGGGCCTTCAGCGACCCAAGAGGTGCCTCGATCAAATGCATCGGAGCTGTCAGAAGCGACACGGCGAGGAGGCAAAGGCGGCATGGACTTGTCAGTCCGTTGCACATAATGTTCGTTAGGGCCGGTCGCTCTCGACCCCCGCGCGACACCTCGGCTCCGGCTTGGACGAGCCATACCTGTAACTTCTCAAAAAAAAAAAAGAAGAAGAGAGAGAAGAAAATAGAAGAGCATTAGAGATTATGGTTCAAACCATCTCGATGTAGGAGCTACGCTCCAGACACAAGTTCTCAGTGGACATGTCACAATACATATGAAAATGCACGGGCCCTCCGCCCCTGCCTCCGGCTGTCCCGGATGTCCCGTGGGGGGCACTTGTTGTAACCGGAAAAATATACATGCAAGCACGGAGGCTTCATGCTGTCGGCGTCGGCTTAGTCCAACCCGTTCTACTCCATAGAAGCGAGAAGAACCCGTGATAAATCCACGGAGATTATTGCAATCATGTGGTTCCGGGTGAAATCAACAAAATCAAGCCCTAGGGGCAAGAGAACGTGCTATGCACACCTTTTTAGTATCCCGACGGCGTGTATCACGTCTCGCGGGATCAAAAATTCCTCCCCCGTCGGACAAACGATGCGTGGAAGACGACGAACAAAGCTCGGAAGGAAGTTTCCTCTCTTCCACGTGCCCGGACGGAGTCGAAGATGCAGAAAAGTCGCTGTCGAAGCCGTACGGACGCTTTTAAATTGGAGATTGGACCACCCGAGGAGAGGGAACCCCGCCCGGGGTAAATCACCCCCGGGCGGTTCCCCGCGGCCGCGCGCGGACGGGGCAGACCCGCCCGGGGTGCTGCGCACCCGGGCGGACCTGCCCGGGGTCCCGTGCCCCCGGGCGGACCCGCCCGGGGCAGGGCAGGCCCGCGGCCTGTCCACATCAAAAAAAATTTGCAAAAAAAAAAAGAGGGAAGAAAAGGGAGAGTGACCTGCCCGGGGTGGTCTTAACCCGCCCGGGTCCGACCCACCCCGGGCCGGTCCCCTACCTTCTATAAATAGCCCCTATGGGGTCCCATTTTAGGGGGCTTGACGGGAGGAGACTTAGAGTTCGGCAAGGAGAAATTGTTCGTTGTTTTTGCCCACTTGGGGTATGTCACTTCCCCGGGGCTTATATATACGCCCCTATGCGGGCGGTTGTAAGTTTGGTTGGCTTTTTCCGTTTATGCCCCTACGTGGACTCAATGGAAAAACCTATCTTATGTGTGAGTTGTATTTATGCCCCCATATGGGCTTTCTAACGTCGATCCTCCGGGTCTCGTTCTCCGTATGTCTCAAAAGAAAATGGATGGACATTTTATTAGTCATTAAGATGATATAATGACTAAAATGCCCCTCTTAAAGACATCGGGATCGAAGCATACCCGTTTGAGTGTGACGGCTTCTTGTACAGTTGACAATTCGTCGACGCTCTTTTGTAATGTTACAAAGTTTCCTTATAATGCGGCCCCCGGTGCGTGCCAGCTTAACAAGTTACAAATAAACCCTCTTCAATGAAAAATTGTGTATATCCCCCTGTGGGGCATTTAATCATGTATGGATGTTTATACAACCTTGGACATTCTTCCGGCTCCCTGACCTCTATGCCCTTCATGACGTCAACACCATTCAATTACCAAAGTACCCCTAGAGCCTGGGTTAGCAGCTAAGCTCTAACGGTCAACTTTAGCCTGTTCAACCAGGTCTCCTACTGGCTTCCGCCTTCTCCACTTTGCAGTCACCCGCTGGGAGTTAAAAGCTTGACACGACATTTTAAGCAACATACGTCCTCCCTTTTTCTTTGAACCCATGGGGTAGATCTTTAAGCCTTCTTATTGTCAATTAAACAAAGGTGTTCGGACATTACGCCGATGTAAATCAACACTGACCACGGTCAGTGGGGAAAGGTCCAGTGCTCGAACCCATGTCGCCCGATACAATGCGCACCCCACAGGACGGATATCGGTCTTTCATGTAAGCTCTACATGTATACCCTCGCCTCCTCAGAGAGAATCCATCCCGTGATCACAGGAAACTTCTAAACCCTAAATGCATAAGATCGCTCGGGGTAATAAAAAAAAAGGAGTATCCGTTCATAACAGAAAATGCCGTCCATCATAATCTCATAATACCGTGAGAGCGACGCGTTTTCGTCTTGATAAAACAGACTCGTCTTGATAAAACAGCAACACAGCTTGCTCTGCTGACAAACAGCTTGAAGAAAGGTTTAAAAGAAAACACAAAATGGGAAACAAAACAGCAATAGAAAGCTGTATACGATAAAGCACAAAATAGCTCTAAAGGAGCAAGTTGGTCTGGATCTGATCCAAGAGCCAACAGATAGCACCACTTCGAAGAATTCTTCTCTTCTTCTTCTTCACGAGCTCTCTGTCTCTCTTTCTTTCTCTTTCTCTTCTGCTTCTTCTCTCTTTCTCTTCTTCACTCTTTTTCTTCTTCTGGATCGTGCAGGCTATCTCTCTGTTTCTGCCCCTTCTGCTTCGATCACTATCATCTTCCTCCTGTGGAAGAAGCTTGGTATTTATAGAGCATCAGAAGTAGGGCGTGTGCAGGGCTTGTGCCCTCTTTGTCCAGAGATAACCTCGGATCACGTGCCAGGTGCCAACCTCGGATCACGTGCCCAATCATCAGCTTGAATCAATCTGAAGGAAGAGAAAAAGGATGCATCGAGTTAGTTCAGGGTTTGAACTAAGCATGTACAGACTTGATAGTGTGTAATGCAGTGTGCATGCAGTGAAGTGTGTACATTGAAAGTGGATGCACAGACGTGCCTTTTACGAATGTACAGACTTTAACGGATGTATAGACTTGCTCAACCGTGTGGCGTGCAACTAGACGATGTACAGACTTGTGTTCGTGCAACACACAGGCTGTACTGACTTCGTGTGTGTGCTAAAACAGTGAACGTCGGTAAAGCTAGGAATGTATAGACTTTAACAGATGCATAGACTTGCTCAACCGTGTGGCGTGCAACTAGACGATGTGCAGACTTGTGTGTGCGACCAGACACTGTATAGACTTTGTTAAAGTGATGCACTAGCATAACTGCAAAGAATGTATAGACTTGTGTGTGCGGGCAGACGATGTACAGACTTTAAATCAAAGGATGCACTGGCTGTACAGACTTTGCATATGCATGGACATGCCATTTGAATGTATAGACTTTGTGTGCAATGTACAAGACGATGTACAGACATGAAGCGCTATGTGAGACACAGCATGAGACGCTGGGTATGTTGAGACACAACATGAGACGCTAAGTGAGACGGATCTTAACATGCATATGCATGGACGTGCCATTTGAATGTATAGACTTTGTGTGCAATGTACAAGACGATGTACAGACATGAAGCGCTATGTGAGACACAACATGAGACGCTAAGTGAGACGGATCTTAACATGCACTGACTTGTGACTCATAGTGTTTGCCATCATCAAAACTCCAGGGGCACAACAATGGATGCACATGCACTGGCTGTACAGATATGCATATGCATGGAGAGCAGACGATGTACAGACTTTAAATGCTCAAGCAGGACTTTCATTTAGACAGAGATGTTCATGATATGCAATGTTGACTCATAGTGTTTGCTATCATCAAAATCACAGGGGCATAACAATCTCCCCCTTTTTGATGATGGCAACACTATGAGTCACACTGACTCATGTCAAACTATTCTCCCCTTTTGACTTCATCAAAAAGAAAATAGTTTGAGATGAGAAATACAAATATGCATGCAATGATTGGATGAAAGTATCCCCCTTTGACTAAGTCATGAAGGCTCTCTCTCCCTTAATGCAATGATGAGATTTCCCGTAGAACAACCCATTCTCCCCCTGAATTATTTCTCCTCCTTTGAGAAAGGAATATGTACGGATGAAACACATCTCCTCTTGTTACATAATCAAAATGTAGAGAAGATAGGAGGGAAAGAACATGAATAAGGTAAGGGGTCACTGCACAACAGCTGAAGCATTGGTTCAGAAAATGAGCATGATTATAGACAACTGTTAAAGCATAAGAGTCAGCAATATACAGTCTTGAAAGAATTCAGCTTTAACAGTGATAAAGATAGAGTAAAGCAGCTGACCACTGAAAAAGAGTTATAGACTCCATTTATAGCAATGAATCTAAGGCACATGGTTTTAATAGATAAGTCAGAAACAATACCCTTTGTGATTAACCATGGAGGTTCAAGAAAGGCAACTTGAATATGTATTGAGAAAAATAATTTACACTCAATGACTTTTGATTTCAAAGGGTTACAGCAGTTTGTTTTTCACCTTTTAATTTTTAGAAACTGAGCTAAGTGAATAGACCAGTGACATTTATGCTGTTGACATTAGGCGTACACCTTGATCAGAGGCAGGTACCCCCGGTTACTAGGCATAAACTACTAGATCTATTTCAGATCAAGACCTACAAGGAACAATTTTCACCTTTGACATTAAGGGTACACCTTGATCAGAGGCCAGTACCCCCAGTTACTTGGTGAAGACTCCCCCTATAGATTTGACCCTATGAATAGAGATAGCCTGAAGCACTTAATGACTTATGAATTCTCTTGCTTCTTTGGAGGAGATCACAGTTTCTCAGTGCAATTCTGCCATTGCTCTGTCACTGTGTTCAGCTCATTACATTGATGATCTTATTTACTGCTGCCCTGATTTCTTTTAGAGTGATTGTTTAAAAAATAGTACACACTCTTATTCACCTTTTCTAGACATTTCCAGTTTAACACGGTCAGGCATTAAAAAAAACTTTTTCTATTCTAACCATGAGACAGAGATTAAGAGTTATAAAGGTTTTCTTTTATCTCAAGTTCTGAAGTGCAGACACTTAACTCTTCAATTTATAAAAGTTAAACCTTTAGTTCCTTTCAATTTGCAAGTGTGATTCTTATAAATGAAAAATTGCAATAACCACAGCTCAATGTACTAAACCCGAAGCAATACTGTTGATCAGTGAAGGTGATAGGGAAATGATAGTAATTGTTAAGAAGTGATAGCAATAGGCATTAAGGTCCAAGAGCATCTGATGTCAAAGAATATGAATGAATTGAGTGGGGACTATGAGGAGTGAAAAAGATTCAATGTACTGAACTTAACTCTCAGCTCCTCCTGACACCAAGATGCAACAATTATGCTATGCAATGCTTTCAACTAACTAAATGCAGACTATGCAACAATTATACATAAAGCAAGTATGCAATCATTTCAAGTTTATGCACCCAAGTCATGAACATTTTATCCTTTTTCAGAAAATCTATTTCATGAAAGTCAGGTGTATATAATCTAGAGAATTGAGAATCAACTACAACTCAATGCCCTAAATCAACATGGCTTTCTCAATTCTGAAGGTAATTCACTTACCTGCTATACCTGACTGATTTATTTTTACCCTTGGTGTTGCATCAGAATGTTGACAAGGCCTCCAATCTCTTTCAGCTTTTAGAATTTTTTTTGGCCCTGCCTCTTGTCATATGCCTGGAGTAGCTATTCCTGTTTCATCATTTTGTTCCCGGCTACCAGGCATACCTACACACACACTTAGGGAGCAGATTTTGGAACCCAAGATAGTTTGGGCCCCAAGACAGAAACAGACATGTGAGAGTGAAAACATGACAAAAGCTGTTTAGGGATCCACATTTGTGTAAAAGTGGATGGTTTGGTGGATTCTACAGCTTGAGAATTATTTTTGTTATTTTTTTTTTCTCAGCACCAACAGGTTTAGCTTTCTTTTTCTGGTGCTGTGATGGTTTTTGTGTAGTCCTAGCATTCATTTTATTAGAAGCATTGTTGTTTTTCTGCCAGTGCCTTGGCCAATGAGTGTACTGGAAGTTGTGGCCCAAATTGGTCCTAGGCTGACCATAGAACACCTGTTGACTAGGACTCCATGTCCTAAAGTGACTATCCCATCTCCTAGCTGGCTGAGATCTATAGGGCTGAGTGGGGAAATTCTGATACCTAGACCTCATGTACACAGGATTCCATCCAAACATATTAAGTGGTTGTGAGTGAATGTGATGATAGACTTGGGCTCGAGAGAAATAGGGATGTGCAAACTGGTTCCTAGCGACACTTGGTCTCCCTGTCACCTTTGACCCTCTAGGTTTCTGCACTGACTTATATTTGGTCTTTTTCTGAGCAGTTGATGGTGGTGGAGACTTAGCAGCCTTGGACTGGGGTTTTGATGTGCTAGCTGGCTGACCCTAACCTTGTTCTTACCCTTGGGAGAAGAGCATGCATCACTAGGCTCTACAACTTTCTGCTTTCCCTTGTCCTTAGCACTGGACACTTTTGATTTTACATTTTTGGAAGCAGATTTTTCGCTGACCATTTTTATGAGTGATCCTTTGTTCTTTTCTCCCACGAGTAAAATGGTTTTCAATTCAAAACTCTTTTTAGCTGAGGGATTAAAACCGAGACCCTCCTTTCTAAAATTGACTTTTGACCCTAGCAAGGCATTACGATTTTCTGTTCCTTGGGTCATGCTTTCAATGATTTTCTTTTTGTCAGAATTTTCATTTTCTAAATTTTCAATAGTTTTCTTCAGTTCAGCATTCACTGACAAGACAACTTCATATTTTTCATTTGAAATCTTTATTTCATTTTCAAACTTCTGAATTGTCAATTTCAACTCATCAACGACATTTTTCAGCAATTCATTTTCTTTCCTACAGTCAATCAAAACATGCTTTAACTCATCAAAATCAGAACATGCACTTTTCAATCTGTCATTCTCTGATTGTAAACATGCAACTTTATCAGACAGTGTTTTATCATTAACCAGAGAATTTACTTTCTTCTTCAAGTGTCTGTTTTCCTTCCTAATGTCATCCACTTTATTTAACAATTCTCCATAAGCATTTTCCCAATCAGAAATAGTATAGTATTCGAAAGGGGATGATACCTCATCGGATTCTTCTTCTTCTCTTCCATTCCTGGCCATCAAGCATATGTCCTTTTCTTCTTTCTCACTATCTGAGGAAGTGCTCAGCGTGCCTTCTTCCTCATCGCTCCATGTACTGACCATGGCCTTTCCCTTTGGCGCTTTCTTCCATGGTCTCTCTTTCTTTTTCTGGAACTCTGGACAATCAGCCTTCATATGGCCAGTCTTCCTGCAATGATAACAAATATTATCGTCAGATTTTTCAGCAGGGTTGAATTTATACCTATTTTGCTTCCTGCTGTGGTGTCTTCTGTAGACATTTTTCCCTTCTCTTCTAAGAAATTTCTGAACTCTTTTGTAATCATAGCTATTTCATCCTTTTGAAGGTCCGATCCAGATAGACTCCGATCACTGGATGATCCATTGCAGCTGGACTGTTTTGAACAACTATGCTTGGCCTTAGAGCAATAGGCTTCTTGTATTCGAGCTCTTCAACTTGTAGAATATTCATCTCGTACACCATCAAAGAGCCCATCAGCTCATTAGGTTTCATCTTTTGTAAATCTCTTGACTCCTCAACCACAGTTGCTTTGGTATGCCATATCGGAGTCAACGATCGAAGGATCTTCCTCACAACTTCATAATCGGTATAACTTTTTCCCAGATTTCTTAGACCATTTGTTATAATGGTCAGACGAGCAAACATTTCGGTCACTGTCTCACCGGGCTTCATTCGAAATGCTTCATACTCTGACACTAACATCTTAGCCCGTGTCTCTCTCACTTGAGACGTTCCCTCATAAATGACCTCAAGAGTATCCCACATCTCCTTTGCCGTCTTGCAGGATGACACTCTATCAAATTCAGTGGGATGGAGTGCACATTGAATGGCGTTGATGGCGCTCCAGTTCAGAGTAGATTTCCGGATTTCTTCTCTAGTCCACACTTCCTCGTTCTCATGTAGCTCATAAGGACCTTTGCTCATAATTTTCAGATTTCGTAATCTTTGGCTCTGAGGAAGACCAGCATCCGGTTCTTCCAATATGGGTAGTTGGATCCGTCGAAGAATGGTGGCTTTGTAGTGGACTGTCCCTCTGCTATTAACCCTCTAGCATCCATGGCCGTTCCTCTTTAGGATGTTAGTCCTGCACAAAGAGTTAGGCTCTGATACCAATTGTTGAGACACTTAAGATGATCTAGAGGGGGGTGAATAGATCAGTCACCCGATAAAATCGACTGCAGCAGATTCAAGTGCGGAATATAAGAACTTCTGCTAAACAGATGGAGGGCACAAAGCAAATACCAGTCAAAACTGCTGAAGAACCGTCCTAAACAATCATCTACTGCGCAAAGAATCAAAAATAAAGAGGCAATGCAAACCACAGATCAATCACACAGTAGACATGATATTTTAGGTGGTTCGGTCTTCCAGACCTACGTCCACCCCACACTCAAACTAGAGTGTGGATTCCGCTGACTAACAGCTTGAACCGCTGGGCCTCACAGCTTGCCTACACCCGCTGAGCATCACAGCTTGCTTCCGCTGGGCAATACAGCTTAGCCATCCGCTGACTCACAGCTTGCGTTGAGCCTCACAGCTTGCTCCCGCTGGGCAATATAGCTTAGCCATCCGCTGACTCACAGCTTGACCGCTGGGGATTACAGCTTAACCCGACCGCTGGGGACTACAGCTTAACCCGACCAGTGGAATCCTCCACTGCAAACGCTGAGCAACACAGCTTGCTCTGCTGACAAACAGCTTGAAGAAAGGTTTAAAAGAAAACACAAAATGGGAAACAAAACAGCAACAGAAAGCTGTATACGATAAAGCACAAAATAGCTCTCAAGGAGCAAGTTGGTCTGGATCTGATCCAAGAGCCAACAGATAGCACCACTTCGAAGAATTCTTCTCTTCTTCTTCTTCACGAGCTCTCTGTCTCTCTTTCTTTCTCTTTCTCTTATGCTTCTTCTCTCTTTCTCTTCTTCACTCTTTTTCTTCTTCTGGATCGTGCAGGCTATCTCTCTGTTTCTTCCCCTTCTGCTTCGATCGCCATCATCTTCCTCCTGAGGAAGAAGCTTGGTATTTATAGAGCATCAGAAGTAGGGCGTGTGCAGGGCTTGTGCCCTCTTTGTCCAGAGATAACCTCGGATCACGTGCCAGGTGTCAACCTCGGATCACGTACCCAATCATCAGCTTGAATCAATCTGAAGGAAGAGAAAAAAGATGCATCGAGTTAGTTAAGATTTGAACTAAGCATGTACAGACTTGATAGTGTGTAATGCAGTGTGCATGCAGTGAAGTGTGTACATTGAAAGTGGATGCACAGACGTGCCTTTTACGAATGTACAGACTTTAACGGATGTATAGACTTGCTCAACCGTGTGGCGTGCAACTAGACGATGTACAGACTTGTGTTCGTGCAACACACAAGCTGTACTGACTTCGTGTGTGTGCTAAAACAGTGAACGTAGGTAAAGCTAGGAATGTATAGACTTTAACGGATGTATAGACTTGCTCAACCGTGTGGCGTGCAACTAGACGATGTACAGACTTATGTGTGCGACCAGACAATGTATAGACTTTGTTAAAGTGATGCACTAGCATATCTGCAAAGAATGTATAGACTTGTGTGTGCGGGCAGACGATGTACAGACTTTAAATCAAAGGATGCACTGGTACAGACTTTGCATATGCATGGACATGTCATTTGAATGTATAGACTTTGTGTGCAATGTACAAGACGATGTACAGACATGAAGCGCTATGTGAGACACAACATGAGACGCTGGGTATGTTGAGACACAACATGAGACGCTAAGTGAGACGGATCTTAACATGCATATGCATGGACATGCCATTTGAATGTATAGACTTTGTGTGCAATGTACAAGACGATGTACAGACATGAAGCGCTATGTGAGACACAACATGAGACGCTAAGTGAGACGGATCTTAACATGCACTGACTTGTGACTCATAGTGTTTGCTATCATCAAAACTCCAGGGGCACAACAAGGGATGCACATGCACTGGCTGTACATACTATGCATATGCATGGAGAGCAGACGATGTACAGACTTTAAATGCTCAAGCAGGACTTTCATTTAGACAGAGATGTTCATGATATGCAATACTGACTCATAGTGTTTGCTATCATCAAAATCACAGGGGCACAACACCACCCGGGGTCGAGCGGCCCCGGGCGGGTCCGCCGGCCCCGAGGCAGTCCCGCGCGGGACTGTTTGCCTCCGGGGCGGACCCGTCCGGGTGTCGGCGACCCTGTACGGGTCCCCCCGGCCCCGGACGGGTCTCTCCTACTGGATTTTAATAAAAGGGGGTCTCCGGGGCTTTTGAAGCTTCGAGTTCTCGCCGTGCCTCGTGGAGAATAGCGAGAAGGAGCGCCTCCTTGTTCGTTTGTCGTCTTCCTCGTGCCGTAGGCCGCTGCGGGAGAATGATTTATTGTCCGTGCTTCGTGATACACGTGCGAGGGACCTTGTTCTTGGTACATAGACCTTATCCGGTATCTCCTTTGTTCTTGTAGAAGTTTACTTTGCCCGTCGTCACACGTTCAAAGGGTGGAGACTTGATCCCGTAGGGATTTTGATGAAACTACACGATTCTGACAATCGTTGTAGCTTACACTTGGCTTGCCACCACCCCTAAGGGATCTAAAATGTAACAACATGTGGGCTATAAAGCCTTAAACTTAGGAATATTCGACGGGACGGCGATGCGCCGAATAAAGAACCCCGTGTAGGAATATCCTATCGGATGGTGATACACTGTACCGAAATCTTGTCGCATGCGAAATCAATATCCCGGAATTTAAGATGATAAATTGCGAGTGCAACAATAGTCAAATTTGAAACATCAAGATGGACTAAAATACCCCATGAACTGGCTGGTCCACATATGTGACAACTGACAATCATGACCATTGTGCACGTGTCCCTGGGTGTTTTGTGAGTTTTGGTCCTTGGTAAGTCTGAGAGGCAGTTCAAGAGATCTTGAGTCCAACTCGTGGCCTAGTGCCCCCATGGTCCGAAGGGCCAGTCCACACCAGGGCTTGGCCCCTTGGATGCATGAAGAGTATAGGGCGAGGAATGGAGAAGAGAGGTGTGCCTCTCGCATGCAGTGCTTCACATGCGCATGCTATAGATGGCTGTGCTTGTGACATGGGTGTGCCTCCTCTTCGAACATTAGTCGCATGCCAGAGAACTACATGGAAGGGAAAGGGGTGGAAGATCTACAAGAGCACCCCCACTGGTGCCATGCAGTTCAGCCTCTAGGCCCTACCTGGACCAACTAAGCTGCTGATGCAGCATTGTTGTCAATAATATAATAGTTTGAATAGGAATTTTTAAGTAATGTAGAACTGAATCAAACCGAAATGTTTGGGTTTAGTTTGGTTCAGGGAATTTAAGATTGACAGGAATGGCCCTGGCTGGTTCCAATTCTGATTTTAATTCCAGTACTCGATTTGACTAAAAATTTATCCATTCTTGACATTTACTTCTCACTAGAACCCGATTGATTCCAATCTGGTTTGACCAGTTCAGAGTATCATGGCTTGGTGCAGTTTTGAAAGTGTTTTATTTGGTTATACCTTGGTTCCCCCCCCCCCCCCCCCAAACAAAACAAAATAAAATAAAAAATCTGAATGATCTGAACCATGCACGTCCCGAGTCCCACATAGTTGCATGTGCCTTTGCTCTCTTTCCCCTCTCATGGCCACAACTATGCCCCCCCTCCATCGACCCACAAAAGAAAAAAAGGTAGGGGAAAAGAACCAAATGTAGGTGATTCTCCCCCTCACCTTTTTTTCCCCTCCTCTGCTCACACCTCGCCCCTCCTTCTCCCACCATACTAACCAATGAAAGGGCCAATGGATCTTGGGATATCAGCCATCAGATCCCAAACGTGGGATGTGACAGATGGTGGAATCTTGCAGGAGGGAAGAGAGATCATGGTGGGGCACATTGAGGGGATCTTGTGGTTGGATTTGGTTGCTGATGGGGGACCTTGCATGTGTGGGCGGCAGATGTGGAGCCTGTGGAGTGTGCGATGGTAAGGACACTCCCCCCTACTATTCCTCTTGCTACATCTGATGACTGTGACTAGACTTGTAACTATCTGATCTCAATCTACTGTTAGACTATTTTTCCGTAATTTGATTTCCCATCTCTTTCTATGTCTATTCTCCTCCTTTTTTGAATGTGGGCTGCAGAAACAGTCATTGACTTGGATACCTTGGCTCAGGTGGGTGGGGTAATACTTCTGCGGTGATTAAGGCTAGGAGGCCTTGGGCTGATGTTTGGTTTGCATCAGGTTAGGTTGAGACTTCCAGAACTTTGGTTGGACTATGGTTGGTCCCAACCCAGGTCAACCGGACCTGACTTGCAACCTTATTGTCGTTGGGTTTTTTTAGCTGGGGGATGATACTGCTTCCCTTTGTCCCACGGTCTCTGCATCATATGTCTTTAATGGCATGCCAATGTGAAGCTACTGTAGACCAGAATACCGGCATTACTGCACACGACATAGGGTACATGGGATAGCACTGCCATTAAGGACTCCCTGGGCGGCAGGGATAAGTTGGGTAACATAAAAGAATAGCTCGAGATAGCCAGAAATGAATTAAGGCTTGACTTAGGGCAGCCAGTCCCAAGATGTGTCCAAGCACCCCTGTTCATTCAATCTGGAAGATTAAAGGGGGCGTGCAGTCATATAGGAGCTCACTAACTTCTTAGTGACCTTGGGGTGGTTTTATGAAACCTGGTGCTAAAACTGTTCGTCTCCTCACCATTGAGAAACAGGATAACCTGGTAGTTCATCTATCTTTTGCCTTCCTTTTATGTCCCAAAAATGCTCATTATCCCCAAGCTTTTATTGTGGTCCGATGATAGATCAGAATAAAGCATAGGAGATGCCAGTTCATTTTTATGTTTCTGGGTTACAAACATCTTGCTGTCAGCTTCTCTTTTAAGTGAGCCAATTGGCCAAGAACGTGTAATCTTTGACCTCTCCACTAGTGCTCCTGGGGCAACACTTTACCATATTTTATTCTATGGACCCTGTTAGCAGCAAAGACTTCTGATGAGGGCCACTGTGGTTGCTTGTCCAATTCACTCCCATGAGAATGCTATAAAGATAACAAGTGAACTCCATTTCTGGTTTGGAATCTGTTGGTTTGTACATTCATCTTCACTTGTTTAGAATTACCGTATGCAATCATCCTCTGTCATTGCTCTGGTGAGTCTAAGATGGTTACAACTTTTTTTTTTGTATATGATATCTGATGAGGCTAAATTTGTTGGCTTTGCAGTGAAAAATCTATATATTCCAAATGTATTAGGAATACCCCACATCTTTGCATAAAATCCACTCTTCCGCATTAGTTACTGTCTTTCCCTTCCCCTCCCACCCTACTTTCATCTTCTGAAACTTGAAATTTGCCAGTCTTCAATATGTGCCTCTACTTGGGCATTCAAGGTTCCATTTGGGGTGGGATTCCCACATATTCCCATAATTATCATTTAGATCCCTGACCCACCATTTTTTCCTCTGATCGGGCTGGTTGGGCAATAGCTCCTTTAAGTGGTCAAGGATTTTAATCCCCTGAAGTGATTGCCACACATGGCTCCACTCACGTGGATGCATCGTCGATCTTAGCAGGCATTGGAATCTCAACAAACCCTTTTATTTAAATTCCAGCTAGAGCTTCAATGCATTTCTTGTTTGTGAATTCTTCCCCTTTCTGTGTCCTCATTCTTTTTTTAATGAGAAGGTAGATGTAGCTCTAATGCTCTATCTTTCATTCCCCACCCTTTGTGTTTTTGGTGTGTTGGCGAAAGCCATTTAGTCCCACACTAGGTATTCATGAGCCACTTCATGCCTATATCAGTTTCCGGCCTCTCCATGTCACAACTCAAGTTTTGGGTTGGTGATTTGGTTTAGTAACATGGAATTGGAGCCTTATGGTTCTTTCTTGATGCCGCTTCTACTCATCATCGCATGCACAATCACGTTCTTGGCCCCGGCTGGTGACTTGCGGGTGTCTCCACGTGTTGCATCATCCCTTGCAGTGGCCATGTGTCCAGGTTCTCACATGCGAGGGCCAGCCGAGTCTTTCCTCCCGAGACACTATCTTCTTCTTCACGTATTAGAGCCACATTTGCTCTCTGGATTCTCTCATTCTCTTTGGCCATTGTGGTTTTAGGAAGAGCCACCGGCGTTTGTCATATGACTGCACCCAGTTTCGTCATAGGGGGAGTGTTGGTGAAAGCCATTTAGTCCCATACCGGGTATTCATGAGCCACTCTGCCTACATCAATCTGGGCCTCCCCACCTTTTTGGGTTGGCTGTTTGGTGCAGTAACATTCTTTTTGGGGGGTGGGGTGGGGGGTTGGAAGTATCTGCTGGCAGCTTCATGTGTGCTTCTGGTGAGGCTACTCTTGTTTTCATCTCTCTTTGTGATAACAAATCTTTGAAAAGGGTCAATTTTGTAGTAACTTTTTACATTCTTAGTTAATGGATATATTTGTAGAAGTTTTAACCTTTTCTACTTGGCATCCTGTATGGAATCGTCAGTGAGGCAGATTCATGTGGATGGTTCCCGAGTTTCAGAGTCTTTTGACCAGAATTCAAAGCATTCTACGGGAACATGCCAATTTAAATGTGTTAATGTGGGACTTGCTTTCCAATGTGAGGAATTCATGCAATATAAGATGACGGTGAAATCCAACTGCTTTGGGAAAGCTTGTCGTCTTGGGCAGGAAATTATTATTGTGGATTTTCACTCTTATAAAGGTGATTTGAAGGCAAAAGCAGTTGGGGGGTGGAGCATTAAAGTTTTGATTTTCTCCTTTTCTCTGCATGTTTGGAACTCAGAAGGAGGGTGTTTAAGGGCATTTAAGAAGTCACAAGTTGGTTAGGATGTCTGCTTTTGTCATGTGCAAGATGTGTAAGTAGGAGGTGACACTTCTCTTCAATCTCTTACTGTCTCTCCATTTTATCTCTACGAAATAGAAGGATAGATACTTGTACCACTGAAGTCCACCATTTCTGATTCAAAAGCATTTGATTCAGGAAAAAAATTGGGAGGGAACATGCTTCTTGTCAAACCACTTATTCTAGAGACATGAGAATTTGGTTCACCTTTTCCTACTTCCAAAGGGCCCTTGGTATGGGATGGGAAAAAGTCCTAATTTCTATGCTGCATATTTTAGCTTGTAAATTTTAGTTGTAATGCTGGAAAAAATATCAGCGCTGAAGTCGTAGGCATTTGATATCATTATGATCAAGTTTATGACCTCATTGGCTTATAAAAATACCAATTCTAGTGGAATCATTAGTTTCTGCTGGTTTCTTTGAAAATGAAAGAGTTTTGTGAAATTATTTGTTTCTGCAGGGTTCTTTGAAAATGAAGAGTCATCTTTCTTTCATTTTTCTCTCATCTTTGTGTAAGACTTTGTCGGTTTTGAATCATGGGTATGTGTCATTTTTTGATGAGAAATGATAATAGTTAACTATGAGATCGAGTTCTGTATGATTTTTGGATTTCAATTTTATTAATGAACCGTGGTCTTTGACTACCTGAAGAAAAGGGGGAAAGCTATGAGTTACATTTCAACATTCTATATTGACCTGACTTTAAGGTCTCAAGTTCTCCAGCAAATGTGTCCTGCCTCTCATGGCATGGCTGGCCTCAAGGTTTGCCATATCGGATCTTGGCTTCACCTCCGAAGGGGCGGGGGGGGGGGGGGTGTTGGAGAGAAGAGATCTTTGGTGAAATCTTGGGTGATTTGCACAATGCAAAAACAGATGTACACATATGTATGATAAGAAAAGGAATGTTGTATTGGATCAAGATATTTTCTTGGAAGGCTTGAGAGATCTCAGAGGGCTGGGGACTAGTGGCAAAAAATCGTAATGATTTTATACTCTTTAGAAATGCCATTTAGCCGTTCAATATGATTGAATTAACACAATATTATAAGAACAACACAAAACATATTCGCACAAACAAGAACTGCATTTTCAGATCTCCATGTCATCTCAATATATTAGAGAACTCCTCTCTATCATCTTCATATTTTTTCCCTCATCTTCTTCCTCTCCCCTTTTCCCTTCTCCTTTATCCTACTCCTCTATCTCCTTCTTGTTCTCAATCTCAGCAGAGATTCTTCTCCAAAATCTTGGAGAGACAGATCTCGGAGAGATGGCAAACCATGGTTGGCCGAGAGACTCAAGTTTGCTTCTGAAGGTCCCAAGATCGTCCCAAGATTAGAAACATTCAGGTGATTGAACTGGTGATAACAGTGGGCTTTGGGCTTTCCACCTTCCCAAGCAAATTTGTGATGAGGACTTGCTCCCAGCTGAGGAACTTGTAGTCCATTTCTGCAATGTACTGATATGCAAATTTGGAATCTATAAGAAGATTCCTCTGAATTTTTCTGCATATGAAACCTTTGATGAGGCACTTACCTAGGCGATGAAGCTTGGCAAGGCACCAAGAGTTCACCTCGCCTCAGCCAGTCTTGCCTCGGCGATTAAGCTGGGCCCTGGACACCTTTGGGCCGACCCCACTTGGGCCACCTAGCCCATTCCTATAACATGTGCATGCATAAATTAAGTATTCTTATAGGTTTTATTGTGTTATTGACATATTTAATGAAATATGTACACATCTGACCTATTTATAGTTTTAATGAAATGTTGCCTCAAACACCCTAGGCCATCACCTAGGCATTTGAGGCTTGAGGTGACCCTTTGGTCGGCTCTCGCCTCTGACTACATAGTATGAAACCCAATTGGGAGATTTTCATCTCTGTTACCTAAGACGAAATTCCCATATCTGTGAAGAATTTTGTTCCACCCCTTTATGTTGTATGGTCAAAAGATCAGGCCCCTTCTCTGTTGAAACTCACAGTAACCTCTTGTTAGCTTCTAGCATGGTGATCTTTAATGGTGGCTTTTGCCAAAGTATTGGCACTTCAGAGTAGCGATATGTACATTTGATCATGTCATCTACTTGTCAGAAAATCTGGTGTATGTTCTCTTTCAAGTGCCAAAGCTGAAACTTCCTTTGGTATGCTTATAGTGACTTGACCATTGAACACATGTTCTTGTAATGAAGCTTTAGTTTTTAGTAGGATGAGTGTAAGAAGTGGGTGCAATGAAATTGGAGTGGTTCAACCGCCAGAGTGTAGTTCTATATCCCGATACTGTTTGGAGTCTATTGCTCAAAAGGGACTGCAGAAAATGATCATAAGGTTCTTGTTGAAGACCCCGATTGATCTTTCAACATTAACCTCATAATGTGTGATGGAGTTGATGCGGTGAAATTGGAATGTCATGTGGTTCAGCCACTGAAGTATAGTTTTAAATCCTGATCTTGTTAGGAGTTCATTGGTCAAAACTGTAGAAATGGCCGTACGTGTCTTCTTGTTAAAGACCCAAATTGATCTTCAGCATGAGCATCTGAATGATACCTTGCCAAAAGTCACCGACTCTTTGCTGACCAGAGGAGAATGACGATGATAGATGGGTGAAAGTAAAAATGCAATTTATTACGGGAACATGGGCACAATGAAGGGCCCATTTTTGGATGGGAAATTTAGATTTTCTTTTGTAAGGTCATGCCATACTCAAGGATCACCTAGCCTAGACACATGCATATGTGGGGCTCTCCCTGTTTTTATATGTAGATGGTAATTTCATACTGACTTGCCGCTTAATCAATCAGATGAAAGTGTCCCATCTAGCGATGTTTAGTAGATGAAAATGAAATTGTGATGTAGTAGAGTATCTGAAATAAATAGATCAGTAGATTGTTTCTTAGTCATATACTTTTTATTAAGGACAACAGTCTTTAAGATTGTAGAAGATGATACCCAGACCGTATGGATGTTTTTTATGAGTTCAAGCCCATGACTGGACCTATCATTTATGGCCCGGTCCGGTCACTTTCTCTTGTGCTTGGTGTGTTAAATATGTAGGTTCATTACTGGACCCCATTAAATGGGATCCGTTTTAACTTAAACCTGTGTTAAATTCGTAGGTTCATTAGCGGACCCATTAGATGGGATCCGTTAACTTAAACCTGAGTGTTTTTATCTTCCTTTAACACCCCTGGTTGATATGAGCTGTAACAGGGGTTGTTTGGTAAATGTGTGATTAGGTTTTCTTAATAAAGCTCTTTGGGGGTGTGTGGCCAGAAAAGACAGCCGCAACACACCGTGCAATTCCTTTTTTCTTCTTCTTTTCTTCTCTCATCTTGTCCCTCTTCATCTGCTGCACCGAAATCATGTGACCATGAAATTCTTCATGGTATCAGAGCAAAGCTCCTACTAAGGGACTTGTTGAAGCATGCTTGTCTGTAGTGGGTTGATGACTAGAAGTCAGGGTGCTCCCCTCTACCACAACACTATGTGCGCAGCCCTGCTGGAGCATCCAAATGCTCCTGCTCTGTTCCAAGTCTGAGCACAGTTTTGGACCCTTAAAGCCTTGGAGTTCAAGGCCGGTCCTCGTGTTGGTGGGTCTGGTTCTCTTATCCAGTGGACCCATTGTTGTCTACCATCCTTTGTGGCTAGTCCGCCACCTAGGTTGGGGTTCTCCGCGATTGCTAGTTGGTGTCAATGGCAAGTATATCCACGATGTCGAATTCTACAGAGTCTGAGGTTGCCTCCAAGTCTTCTAGAGCTGCTGATCCCTCTCTTATCAGCCTGGGTAATGAGAATTTCTCTCTCCAGTTACACCTGTGAAGTTAAATGAGCCTAACTATATGGTATGGTCAGTCGCAGCTGAGATATATATTGCTGGTCGAGGGAAAAGTGGCTATATTAATGGAAGACTCAAGAAACCTAGTGAGGATGACCCTGGATATGACAATTGGCATCCAGAAAATAGTGTTGTAATGTTCTGGATTATCAATTCTGTGGGAGCTGAAATCCAGCAGATGATTCTTCAGAAAAAATCTGCAAGAGAGATGTGGGATCTTCTTGAAGAGATGTATGGTCAGAAGCAAGACATGGCTTGTGTTTATCAGCTGACTAATGAGTTACATGAGCTGAAACAAGGGAGCTTGTCGGTGACGAGCTATTTTGCTACTCTGTGAAGTGGGAAGAGCTTGACTATTATGCCATCGATGATTGGGCTTGTGCGGAGGATCAGAAAAAGCATCTCAAATATGTCCAACATAATAGAGTCTTCAAATTCTTGGCTGGTCTCAACCCAGAATTTGAGAATCTGCGTGGACAAATTCTGAGCATGGAGCCTTCCCTTCTCTAGAACAAGTGTACTACAAGGTACTAAATGAAGATTGTTGCCGGAGAGCCATGAATCGTCCACTGTCAATAGGCAGTGTAGGGGAGTTTTCAGCCTTAGCAAGTGCAGGTCAGAAATCAACAAAGGGAGGCTCAGTCAGAACAAGGATAAATCTAAAAGTGGGAGGACTTGTAGCCACTGCGGCCGAAAAAACCATCAAGTTGAAGATTGTTGGGACTTACACCCAGAAAAGAAGCCCCTGAAGTTCAGAATAGGGAAGAAAGGGCGGCAAGCTGAAGGTCATGTGGCCGCCTCCAACCCTATGGGTGGTCAGTCTGCTCCTTCACCAGAAAGTGGATCAACTAGTTGTTCTAGAAGTGCTCTTCTGGGCATGTCTTCACAGGACATTGCTCAACTCCAGAAACTCCTCTCGCAACTTGGACCTCAAACCTCCACTCTTTCCTCCACCCAGTCAGGTACAGCTAGTGTTGCACTGAGTGCCTCCACCAACAAGCACCCTCTCCCTTGGGTCATAGATTCTGGTGCTACAGATCATATGACCGGTATTTCAACCTTTTTGTCTTCATACTCTCTTGCTTCTGGTCAAGACAAAGTGACTATTGCAGATGGGTCTCGAGCCACCGTTGCTGGTCATGGTACCATCAAGTTGAATAGTCACCTTGTCTTGTCCTCTGCTCTTCATGTTCCAAAATTGTCTATGAATCTCATGCCTATTAGCAGTATCACAAAATGTTTGAATTGTGCAGTGGCTTTTTTTCCTGATCACTGCGTCTTTCAAGACCTGAAGACCAAACAACGGATTGGGACTGGGCGTGAAGATGGTGGTCTCTATCTCTTGGAGCTAGGAGATAGTGTTGCTCTTCATACACAAGCCAGTGGGGACTTAAACCAGCGGATTTCGAAGATCCAGTTGTGGCATTCCCGTCTTGGTCATTTGTCTTTTAGGTCTTTGAGGGTCTTGTTTCCTTCATTATTTCATGGAATAAATTTGGCCTCTCTTACTTGTCATGTCTGTCATCTCGTCAAATCTTGTCGTACTCAATTTCCAAATTCCATAAATAAAAGTTCAGCCCCTTTTGAACTTGTGCACTCTGATGTCTGGGGGCCTTCTCCTGTGTCCTCATTAGATGGTTTTCGATACTTTGTAAGCTTTATTGATGACTATAGTCATTGTACATGGATCTACGTGTTGAAATCAAGAGCTGAAGTTCCTCGAGTGATTGAGGTTTTTTGTAAGATGGTTGAGAATCAGTTCAAGAAAAAAATAAAAGTGTTCCGCTCTGATAATGCAAAAGAATTTTTTGAGAAGAACCTGAATATATTTCTTGAGAATGAGGGAATTATACATGAGTCGTCATGTGCCTACACCCCCCAACAGAATGGGGTGGCTGAAAGGAAAAATCGACACCTCTTAGAAACTGCTCGAGCTCTTCTTTTTCAGCATGGCCTCCCTAAGAAGTTTTGGAGTGAGGCGGTTCTTACTACTACTTATGTCATAAATCGAATGCCATCGCGTGTTCTTGGACACAGGGCGCCGGTCTCCCTTTTGTACCCCAACCACCCATTATTTACTCTTCCTCCACGAGTCTTTGGTTGTTTGTGCTTCATTCATTGTCTTTAGTCCGGTCATTCAAAACTTGATCCTCGGGCTATCCTAGGGGTCTTCCTTGGCTATTCTCCTACTCGGAATGGGTATTAATGTTTTGACCCCAAAATCGGAAAAAAAATATGTTCTTAAGGATGTCACCTTCAATGAGTCTCAATCTTACTTCTCTTCCCCACCTTGTTCACAGGGGGAGATGTGTTCTTCTCCCACAAGTCATGAGTTATTTTTTCGTACTCCCTTTCTTGAGGTATCTTAGGATCCTCCTCTTCCTCCAAACACCACAACATGCTCAACTTCTGAAGTTGGAAATACCCACCAGGCTTATGCACTGAACAAGGAGTTAATCACATATTCCAGGCGGCCTAAGCAAGTAGTTGTTCCTCTGGTGGACTATCCTTCCCATGAAGTTGCTGAATCTCCAGGTCATTCACCTCCAGAGAAGTTTGATCTTAATCTTCCAATTGCTGTCCGGAAAGATAGGAGAGGGTGTACTCAACATTCCATTCCACAATTTGTTTCTTATTCTCGTCTTTCCCTTTCTTATCAGACCTTTGTTTCAGCCTTGTCCCTTGTTTCCTTTCCATAGTCATTTAGAGATGCAAAAAAGGATTCAAATTGGGTGCAGGCCATGAATGAGGAGATGAGTGCTCTCCAAAAGAACGGCACCTGGGAAATAGTTGATGCACCAAAGGGGAAGAAGTTGGTTGGCTTCAAATGGGTTTTCACCATCAAGGTCAAGCCAGTTGGATCTATTGACATATTCAAAGCCTGGTTGGTTGCCAAAGGTTTCACTCAGACATATGGTGTTGATTATGAGTAAACATTTGCCCCAGTTGCCAAGCTGAAATCTGTTCACGTTATCTTCTCTCTTGCAACACAATTGTCTTGGAAGTTGTTTCAGCTAGATGTAAAAAATGCTTTCCTTAATGGTGATTTGCAGGAAGAGGTGTATATGCAGCCTCCGCCAGGGTGTTCTACTAATGGGAAAGTATGCCGGTTAAAAAAAGCCTTGTATGGACTAAGGCAGTCCCCTCGTGCTTGGTTGGATCGTTTTCGGATTGCTATGCTCCGTTTTGGCTATGTGCAATGCAATGCTGATCATACTTTATTTGTTAGGTGGCAAGACAAAAAGGTAGCTATCCTTATTGTCTATGTTGATGATATGGTGATTACCGGGGATCACACTGAGGAAATACAAAATCTGAAAGCAAATCTGGCCAGGGAGTTTGAAATAAAGGATTTGGTACTGCTCCAATACTTCCTTGGGTTGGAGGTTGCGTACTCCAGTGAAGGTGTTTATGTTTCCCAACGAAAATACACTCTTGACTTGTTGACAGAGACGGGAAAATTGGGATGTCGTCTTGCTGCAACCCCTAACGAAGTTAACCATCATATGACCAGCATTGATGGTGAACTTCTCTCTGAAGTTGAGAAAGGGTGCTATCAACGCCTGGTTGGGTGACTATTGTACTTGATGTTCATACTGCCTGATATTTCATATGTTGTTAGCATTGTTAGTCAGTTCATGCATGCTCCTCGAGTGCCACTTATGCAGGCTATAGACTGGATTCTTTGGTATGTTAAAACCAGTCCGGGCAGAGGGATCTTATTTACAACATCCCCTCGTTTAGATATTGTTGGATTTATTGATGTTGATCATGGTTGGCAGTATCGGCCGAAACCGATACGTTTTGGCCGAAACGTATCGGTTTCGGCCGGTATCGATCCGAAACCGGACCCCAACACTGTAGCAGGTCCGATACCTAAAAAAATACATTTTTAATGGTTTCGGACGAAACCATTAAGGGTTTCGGCCATGGTTTCGTCTGAAACCGACCTGTTTCGGTCCGAAATCGGACGGTTTCGGTCGAAACCAGAGAGGATCACTAATTTTTTTAGTTTTTTGAATGGTTTCAACCGGTTTCCGCCGAAACCGAAATCGATATCGAAACCGGTACGTATCGGTTTCGGTACCAGCCGAAACCGGTACCGAAACCGATACTGTCATCCTTGATGTTGATTGGGCTGGTTCTAGGGATGATAGACATTCTACCACTGGTTATTGTGTTTATCTTGCTAAGAACTTGGTTACATGGCGGAGCAAGAAACAGACAGTATGTGCACGGTCTAGTCCTGAAGCAGAATACAGAGCCATGGCGCATACTGTGGCTAAAATTTTTGTTGCAGGATCTTGGTATCGTTTTTGATCTTCCGCTGTGATTGTACTGTGATAACAAGGCTGCTATCAATATCGCCAATAATCCTATCCAACATGATCGAACTAAGCATATTGAACTTGATCGGCATTTCATTCGTGAACGGTTTGATAGTGGGGAGTTGTGCCTACCCTACATTCGTTTTGCTGATCAAGTAGATGTCTTCACCAAGGGAGTTACCAAAATACAATTATAGTCAGTCCTGGGCAAGCTGTGCATGCGAGATATTTATGCTCAGCTTGAGGGGGAGTGTAGAAGATGATACCCAGATCCTATGGATGTTTTTTACCAGTTCAAGCCCATGATTGGACCCATCATTTATGGGTCCGATCACTTTCTCTTGTGCTTGGTGTGTTAAATATGTAGGTTCATTATCGGGACCCATTAGATGGGATCCGTTTAACTTAAACCTGTGTTAAATTCATAGGTTCATTAGCGGACCCATTAGATGGGATCCGTTAACTTAAACCTGGTTGTTTTTATCTTCCTTTAACACCCTTGGTTGATATGAGCTGTAACAGGGGTTGTTTGGTAAATGTGTGATTAGGTTTTCTTAATAAAAGCTCTTTGGGGGTGTGTGGCCAGAAAATACAGCCGCAACATACCGTGCAATTCCTTTTTTCTTCTTCTCTTCTTCTCTCATCTTCTCCCTCTTCATCTACTGCACTGAAATCCTGTGACCATGAAATTCTTCAGAGATATTGGTGCGACAGATGTTTTTTTTTTGGAAAGTGGATGGTAACAATTAAATGAAAAAAATTGGATATACAAAGTATAGCAAAAAAAATACCCAAAAAACCCTATACAAAGGGTCACACAGAGCAAGTGCGGAACACTCTAACCCCCCAATAAAACAAAAAGAGGCGAGTTGAGGGAATTCGGTGCAACAGAGGTTGCACTTTCGAACTTCGAATTGTACATCTTCTGGGACAGGGCTTTTTTGGAAGGTGGTATTAAACCACATTACATTAAACAGGTAAAGGGTTACATCTCCAAAGGAGCAAAAACACAGAAAACAGCACAAACAAAGACAAAACACAAGTTCTACCAAGAGGGTAGAACAGCCAACAAGACCCAGCCCACAAGAAGAGGAAGATTATAATGTGCAATTTTTCCACCCCATTAAACTGAACAGTAGAGTTGATTGGTGACAAGAAGTCCCATTCACTATGAAGTGCCAGTCCATCAAGCAGTTGATACATCACTGGATGATGGTAGACAGGTGCTTAAACTCCTCTAAAAATTCTATTATTTCCTTCCCACCATATAGCCCAGAGCATGGCTGGGAAGCACATACCCCATAACTCCGTCTCATCTTTAAGGGGGGGGGGATTAAGAAGCCTCCATTCTGTGCACCAATCTTCCAATTGATTCTTTGCCTGCCACTGAACTATGTAATTCTGAAGAACTGGTCCCAGACTGTCCGAGTGATCCCACAGTTGAAGAAAAGGTGATCCAGGGTTTCTTTGTAGCACCTACAGAAGATGCAAGAAGTCCTTATCTCAGGTTTGAATTTAAGGACTCTATCAGCTGTAGATAGTCTCCTCCATGTCACTTTCCAGAAGAAAATCTTTACTCTAATGGGTAGCTTGTTGTTCCACGCTTGTGCCAAGGAACTCTCTGACCTCCCTGCCTCAATAATAGTAGCAGACCTGACAGAAAATATCCCTGTTCCCTCCCATCTCCACACCCTAGTATCTCTCAAATCTGAAAATGGTTTCTGGTTGTCCAGCAGGTTGGGGAACTTCAGATACTCCCGTCACTCAGCATCAATAAAGTTTCTTCTGAACTGGATATTCCAACCCAGGCTGTCATGAAGTTCCGACCATACTTCAGCCACCTTTACACCTGGCCTAATAGCAATGGTGAACAGGTTGGGAAATGAGTCTTTGAGAGGAATATTCAACAGCCAGGGGTCTTCCCAAAACCTACACTTCAGTTCATCCCCGAGACAAATGAGAGATGAGCATTTGTAGAAGTCCCCCTGAAAATGTTTCTCCAAATGCTGGACATGTGATGGCTGATGGGAGCTTCAGAAAACCAGCCATCCCCATTGCCCAAGTACTTTTTCTCAATTATAGTTCTCCATAGGGATGACTCATTCATATCAGCTTTCCACAACCATTTCAAGAGCAATGCTTGGTTGATTGTCTCAATAGGTGTTAAACCAGCTCCACCTTCTTCTTTGTTCCTGCATACATACTTCCAAGCAATAGGGTGTACGCCCTTCTCCACTGGGCCTTTACCTTTCTAAAAGAAAGACGCTCTCTAAGATTCCAGCTTGCTGCATACAATTTTGGGGGGCCTATAATATAGACATAAAATAAATAGCAAGATTGGGAAGCACTGTTTGGGATAGGATCCATTGACCTCCGGCTGAGAGCAAATTCCCTTTCCATGTTGCAATGCGATCACCCACTTTCTTAACAATAACATTCCGATATGAAGACTTCAAACTGCCACAAGTAAGAGGTAGACCCAACTAAGTAATGGGAAATTACCCCATTGGGCCCTAAGATCTGAGCAATAGCAGGTTTCTCTTCATCCTTGATGTTGATCCCAACAGTTTCACTTTTCTGAAAATTGATCTTGAGCCCAGTGACAACCTCTAGCAGTCTAAGCAAGATCCTCAAATTGATAAGCTTATCTGTATCAGCTGACGTAAAGAGGAGTGTATCATCCGCGAACTGTAGGTGAGTGATATCTTCCTGAGCATTGCCTGCAGTGACCCCGGCTATCAGCCCTGCTGCCTTTGCTTTGTTCCACATGCAGCTCAAGACTTCCCCTAAAATGACAGAGCAAAGGGGAGAGGGGGTCCCCTGCCTAAGGCCTCTAGAGCACCCAAAAAATCCATGAGGAGCCCCATTCAGTAGGATAGAAAACTTGGCAGTTTGAACACAATATTTAACCCATTGTATCCACTGGTCTTTAAAGCACATGTACTGGAGGACATGAAAGAAGCACTCCCACCTTATTTCCATCATAAGCCTTCTCAAAATTTAGCTTGAGCACCACACATTGTTTCCTTCTAATCTTTAGCTCATGTAAGCATTCATGCTGTTCTGTGTGCTAACTCCTGCTATGTAGACATATCTTTGAGTGTGGGCATGCATGCATGCGGTCATGTGAGTCTACCTGTCTGCTTGTTTGCCGGCTGAGTGCATGTATGTTTACATGCATGCAATTCATACGTGTGCCTATTATGTGCATCATGCATGTATCCTGTGTGCATGTTTGCATGTGCATGTGAGAGCTCACATGTGTGCATGGAGGCGGTTGGGTGGGCGGGCGGCATGTGTGCTTGTGTTGTGCATATACATGTCGTCATATATCATAAGAGTGAGCTTACTTGCTTGATCACGTTGCAGATAATGTGTAGCTTGTGTTGGAGATTTGGTTGATAACTGAACTGTCTACTATCCAACTTTCCTGTGGTTCCAGCTTTAAGTTAACAACTGTTATTATTTTGGATTCTGGATTTCTCTATACTTTGCAAACTGACATGTCAATTATGGTTCATTCCAAGGACAGATTTGGGATGGGGTCTTCCTTGCTTGGAAAATCAGAAGAGCTGAAGAGGAAGGCCAGAGGAGAGAGGTGTTCTTGTGCCTCTTGATACTTCCTTTCTGCCATTTCAGCAATAAAAAAATAAGCTTATTTTTGGATCATTTTGCTACTCATCCTTAGTTGTGTTAGTTCAGCAGTTTTAAATGAAAAATTTTAAGCTATGTACTTCAGCGGTTTTAAAAGAAAAGATTTAAGTTACGTACAAGCCATTTTGACCTACTTTTTAAGCTTTCTTGCATCCTGTCATTGCCTCAGGTTTGGGACAGCAGGGCCTTCGTCAGCTGATGAAGAAGCAAAAAAGAGAGCTCGTTCAGAAAGATTTGGACAAGATCCCAAGTCGAGTAGTGTAGAAGAAGAGAAAAGGAAAGCAAGAGCTGAAAGGTCAATTGACTTTTTTTTTTCTCGTATTTTCCATTTCACGATTCCTTGCCTTAACAATGCCTAGGCATAATGGAGTAGCAAATCTGGTGTTTGATCATTATGGTAGTGATGTTGATCATTGATGTCCTCCTTTTCCAGGTTTGGAAAAGATGCATCCAGTGGTCCATCCCAGATAAACGGCAAGGTTAACTCAGACTGATAACTACGTTGTCGAGTTTATTTTGAGACAGGTGATAGTAAAAAATTTCACTGCTTATCATTGATGTGTTCTGTGCGTTGAACCAGAAGAATCTATCCCCGTCGGACAAGATGGAAGGAGGGACTTGAACGTTGATTATGCTCAAATGCTGCCGGGCTAGGTATCTGTACCGAATAAGATTTTCTTCAGATTGTTGCTTGCCTACTTTTACTGTCTTATATATATAATGTGTGTGTGTGTGTGTGTATATCTTGTGATTTCGTTTATATCTTACTCGTGATTTCGATTTCTTTTCTGTCGGTCCATAATCGTCATGAAGGTGCTTTTGCAATGGCATGGGACGGGTTTGCAGCATGTGGAGAGAACATCAAACGGAATATGGAACAGTGGTTTGGGAGGGAATGAATTGTATTCTGAAGGGTAATTTTTGATGCACCATGATTTTGGAATATGCAGCAGGAAGTATGGTAACGATCAGGAAGCTTTATCATTGGTGCATCATCGCGTCCAAATTTTAGGTTCTATGGTTTTGCCAGCATCCTTGATATATATGCTGTCAAGTGGCTATCTGCAATATACTTTTTTGTGAATTGCTTGTGCACGCAAACAATTTTCAATTTACAGGTAGTTATGGTAGAGATTATAACTGCCCTACTGATTTCAGTCGATGCACCTCAAAGCGTTGTTTGGCCATGGGAGGCAGAAATCATCGATTTAAATGTTAGATGCCGGAAGATGCAGGATCCCTGTAATTACAAAGAATCTATTTACTTTTTTAAGAAGATACTTTTTTTGGGTAGTTTTTTGAGATGAAAAAACAATGATTTCGCGAACTGGGTGGAATTTTCTAAGGTTGCTTTGTTTAGATCACATGAACGTCATTGTTTTCTGTGGGTTCCATTGGGCTGAAGATACAGCAAGCGTGGTGCATGCCGAAATTGCGCAGACTTGATGCACAGTTCCGTCGAAACCACAGCAGAACGGTACCCCCTCCCCATTATTAAAAAAGAACTTATCTACCGGAAAAAAAGAGACGAGATTCGTTACATAGATACCATCATCAACGCACATGTTCTCTGTTATGTTGGAATATGTCTGCCTCGATTGTTTCTCATTAACTGCTATGTTTGCCTCATTTTTTGTTTCAAGTGCACCATACGTACCTGGTGGACGATTCCTTCGGTCCATAAACTCATCCATAAAACAGTAGACAGCTGGGTCATAGCCATCAAATCCAGATGACTAGCTAATTAAAAGGCAAGACAAGAGAAATATAGTTGCTGCTCCCATCCGGTCATTTATGGGCGGGAGATGGTGCAGAAAATGCAGATGCGGACGCTTATGAGTACGCAACCTTTACCGTGAGATAAGGCCTTGGGGGGCCACATTTTTTGTGAAATATTGACAAACGAAATCTGTAAGATGGCAAAGGGGCAGATTCAGAGTCATCAAGCACCCACGGTTCAGCTTAAAATTAGGACATATTGACAATTTATCCTCCAGTTAGTTGGCTTTATAGAAAACGTGCTTGAAAACTGCAACTAAAAAGAAAAAGGACAACAGCTTTGCTTGATAAGAGAGGCTAAAGGTCGCCGGAGAGTGCTACGCTAGCGTTTCTGAGTTATGTATAAAGGCGTTTGCGGAACGAGGACACACCAGAATCCTGTTGGACGAGCCTAATTTCTCCCTCAATGGCAACGGGATCCCATAGTATGGCGGCAAGGTGTTCAATGAAACAGCTAACTCGATTACTCATCGGTAAGTTCATACTTCTTCACGGCCATTTACTAGACTCGGATTTTTCATACAAGGAAGCCACACAAGACTTCGGTCACCGGTGCTGGATGTGAATTAATATGGGAAAATACATATTTTTTTAAACCTGTGGAAGGGTACAACCTTCTTTCTTTGATTCTATCACAGGGGAAGTAAAGACAAACTTTGCTTTTGTAACAAATGCCTTTCGCAGCAGTGTATATACAAAAAGTGTCGTGATATTAATAATGTTATGCAAAATCTCAGCCAATCACTAGCTTCATTGGCGATGACTGCCTAAAGACAGTCATATCCGAGTTAGTGGAGCATGAAGAAAAAAAATTGCTGCTTAAGCAGATATTGCGGATTTAGATATTCTGAAATGGGGAGTTGACTGGGTAAGGAATCCCACCCTTCATAGAAAGCGGGGAACTGCGTGAAGAGCTCTTACTAATCAAATTGGCATCTAGAAATAGAACGATGACAGTAATATCATCGTGGAAATGTCTTCTAACTCCACGATCAATCTTTTTCAAGTCAGAATACCTCATTTCCCTCTTCTTTGCAGCTTGTTTCAGAGCAGCCTTGATAAGTCTTTTTGCGATCCCCTGTATAAATATTGAGATGTCAGTAGAAACAGAAAACTTCCACAGGTGATAAATTAATCTTGGAACTATGCAATTCTTTTCTCAGGCATTTAAATCTCAATGATCAAATGCATGGGGGGGGGGGGGGGCCAGAGAGAATCCTTAATTCCGTCGTGATACCAGTAAAAGCCCAAGAAGAAAAAAGAGCGTAATTATCAAGTTATGCCACACTCTTCACATAGGATAGGCACAATTCTCTGCCATGAAAATCATATCATCATCGTCATCAGAGTCTTATCCCAATTATTTAGGATCGACTACATGAATCATGTTCTGTCAAAAATTTCTATCAAGTGGTATATTCATATTTAAATCTAAGAAATTAATGTCTTTCTAATAACATCACACCATCTCATTTTAGACCTTCTCCGAACTCTTTTACTAGTATCCACTAAGATTCGGTCACATCTTTTAACCGACACTGAGTTAAGACAACGAAATACATGTCCAAACTACCTGAGTTTATTTTCTCTCATTTTACTATCAATTGAGGCTATCCCCAAGTCCTTGCATATGTATTCATTCCTAATCTTGTCTTTCTTAATGTTACTCCACATCCATCTCATCATCATCATCTCTGCTACACACATTTTGTGAATGTGTTCCATTCGTACTGCTCAACACTCGATACCATATAACAAAGCAGGTCTCACAGCCGTTCTATAAAACTTTCTTTTGAGTTTCACATGCATACGACGATCACAGAGAACTCCTGATGCATTTCTCCATTTTAACCAACCTGCGTTAATCTTTTGTGCAACATCGTCATAAATCTCTCCATTCTCTTGTATGATAGACCCTAAGTACTAAAAGCTATTACTCTTCGGAATGTTTTGTCCATCAATTAGAACCATGTCTTCCTATACCACTCTCCCATTACTAAAATTACAATACATAAACTCTGACTTGCTCATACTAATTTTAAAGCCTTTAGACTCCAAGGCATACCTGCAACGCTCTAACTTAGCATTTAAAGCATCAATACTCTCATCAATTAAGATAATATCATCTACAAATAATATACACCAAGGGATATCATTATGCAATTATTTTGTTACTTCATCCATAAGTAAGACAAAGAGATACGGACTTAGTGCAGAACCTTGATGCAAACCTATAGAAACTGAAAATTCACAAATCTTTCCAGCAATAGTTCGAACATTAGTAACATCACCATGTACATATCCTTAATCAAATCAACATATCTTTGAGAGACTCATTTCTTTTTTAATGTCCACCAAATCAATTCTCTCGGCACTTGATCATACGACTTCTCCAAATCAAGACAAATCATATATAAATCTTTTCTCATCTCTCTATACTTCTCCATTAACTACCGTAGTAAAAAAATAGCTTCTGTAGTAGATCTATTCGGCATAAAATCAAACTGACTTTCCGATACAATAGTCATACATCGAGGCATGTTTTGATTACTCTTTCCCAAAGTTTCATACTATGACTAAAGCTTAATTCCACGATAATTATTGCAGATTTGAATATCTCCTATGTTTTTATAGAAAAAGAACTACAACATTTTTTCTCCAATCTTCTGACATTCTCCGTTCCTTTAAAATTTTATTGAAAATCATATGATACGAGGTTAAAAATAAGTACATCATTAATAAATATAATTCATAGACCACATGCGACAATCAAAAGCAGTGAATGCCACAAAATCAGATTATGCACAATAAAATGAAGGAAATCAAGGACAACTATATGACGGCTGAAATATGAAAAGATAGTTGTTTTATATTCATGCAATAATATGAAGTTGCGGTCTTGCATGAATTTCAGAAAAGAATTAGTTCCATTATCATATAGACTTGTACAAAATAATTTGGCTGGCAAATTTGAAATTCATTAGCACACTTCACATCAAAATAGTCAACACCAGGAATATAATGGGTATCTTACATTGCGTGGACAGTGGTTGACAATATCAACAGCCTCTTGGTTGGTCAGGTGCTCCCACAGACCATCAGATGCAAATATTAAAAACTGATCTCGTGAAGAAAGTTTGCGTGTTATTATTGATGGCTCTGCACTAAGTATTGGTTTAGTAAATGGCTGAGTCAATCTAAACTTTGCAAGCAGAGGCTCTCGGTTGAACTCTGGCTTCTTCAAATAAGCATCACCGATGGATCTGGAAACCTGAATAAAACAATCAACCAAAATTGCAAATTGGTAGTTCATATACTAAATTAGAAAGATAGAAAGAGAAACATTCAGTGTATGCAATGTAGATTCTGCTACAACTGCCAGACATTTTAGCTGTGAAAATCTTCCCCATACTCATGTAGCTCATCTAAAAAAAGGAACACCACACTTAAGATTTGTATCACTGATACCAGGTGGAAACAAACTGGCCTCTGAAGATAGTTGATACTCTAAATTGATAGTTGGTTAATTCTCATGTCAAGAGTCATGCAAATTGCCCCTCTTTGAGGTGTGTCCTGTTAGTTGCTGGAGGACCAGGAGCCATCCAGACATATCTAGATACATATGATGTCTAACAAGCATTTTTAAATTGCCATATAACTGCTGCTGTTAAAAAGATAGGTACCAGACAAGATTATACCCAAAATCCAAAGGGGAAAATGAGAAAAAAGGCATGACTTGCAGAATTTCACAATCAAGACCAAACTGATTCAATACAAGGAAGAAGAAAAGTATCTGGTTGAACTTCCAAATGAGAAGCCTGATTAAGTTGGTTTTCAATTGCTAATATGGTCGAATAAAACATTGTTATATGAGATATCTGGAAAAGTAATTCTGTTATCTTTCTTCAGGACCAATTCAACTACTCACGTTCTCAGCCACATTCTAAATACAGAAAATGTGAAGGTCACATCCTAGACACAAATTTGTCAAACAGGTAGTGTTCCCCATAATTTTGTAAAATGGGAGCCATGATCTGAACTGGGATGATCCTAATCTGTTTCTCAGCTGCCCACGATCAGCTCGGCTTCCCTCTGATTGACATGGGCCTATACTGATTCATTTTACAGCAGGAAGCCAATCCGAATTGTAAATATGAATAGAAAAAAGGAAAATGAAGAAAAAGGGAAATGGAAAGTGGGTAAAATTAGGAAGGGAGGGAGACTTTTTTAAAGGAATTGGGATTCGGCCTTCAAGCAGGGTAATCAGATTTCCCCCACAACTTTGGATTGTTTGTGGCTGATCATAGCCCAATTGACCAAACTGGACTGGTTGATCTTGTAAACCATGAGTGAAGTGCAGCTATGCACGACTCATGCTGTTTGCCTTTTCATTTCTTGAACAACCATAACAAGTAAAATGCCCGGTTTCATTTCATTCCCATTCTCGCTACAATTTAGGCATGCTTTCTGCAGTTTCTGCAGTTTAATATACAAAATACTCATTTATTCTAGAACTTATCTGGCAACAGTGGAAATGAGGAAACTGCTACATAGGCGATCAAAATAAGAATGCATTTAGCAGGAGAAGCCCCAATATTCTACATATTTGGATTTCGATGGGTTCTCAAATTACTCAAATGAGAAGGTGATGCCTTAAACATTGAGTACCTGTTAAGCAAAGGAGGTACCTGTATGAGGCCCTTCACACGCCAAACATTATGTTTTAACAACACAATTTGTGAATCTTCAGGATGTAATGAATGCAACTCATCTCTCACTGAATCTATTCCTGCATTATGCTCTGCAGACAGCTGAACAGCTGTAACATCTTTGACACCTTTGTCTGACATGCCTAGCACTGCACGAGAATCTCCAGCATTTGCAACATAAAGTAGTCCACCAAATATAATGCCAACCAAACAACACGAACCAACTGCAGCCATCTGGGGTTTAATGAGCCATTGCTTCCGAACAAGTGATAGAAAATCATCTTCTGTTGCAGAGAATGCTTTGCGTATGGCATCTGCTGACATGCCCTTCTGCTCAGAAAAAGCCTCTGCAAAAAATGTTTTACTATATCAAAAAACTTGACAGAAAAAATATTATTTAGATCAGCAAAGCATTTAAATGAGAATGGACAAAGAAATTGCAAAAAATGGCCATAGTAAGTATATTATCCAAATTTTGAAAAAGCCACCTAAGAGTTAGTTCTAATGCAGAAAATTGGATCAAGCAGGATCTTAGTGTTATAATAATGCTGCAACCCTTCAGATGCATTTTTCTTTACTACGTGTCCTCGTATCTTGACAAAGAAGGGAAGAGGGCGATATTTTGGGTATGTTTTTTTTTCCCTGGCCAGTGTATCCATTTCACCTTTATTATGGCTTTTACATCCAATTCTGTGACAAAACTTAATGTTAGACATGTATGAATCTGGCTTAGTGAAACATAATGGCTGCAATTCTCTTGGAACAAACCATCTCTGACATGATCTCGTAGTAACATTGCAAATGGAACATGTAAAAAGTTCAGGGCACTTAAATTAAAGAACAAAATGAAAGTGAAAATTTTGGTGTATGTTTCTGCTCTGCACATCAAAAATCAAAATACGTCTTCCAAGCATCTTCACACAAGGGCAGTGTTTCACTTAACAATGTGTGAGGTATGTTGTATGCCAAAAGGAAAAAAGGGTAGATGAAGGCAGCGCAGATGATGAGAACCTTGTCAGCCTGGCATTCAGCCTGCCGACTCAGAAGCATAGTTCCTATTTACCAATGCGAAGCCACAAGAAACCCACTTTACAAAGCTTCCAACAGAAGAGACCTTAGCAAGGAAGAGGTAAAGAATGTCCCCAACTTCCCTTTAAAAGAGAGAAGAAAAGGAAACAGAAGGTACGGTAGGACGATCTGAGTAAGCTTATGACCCATTTCACTGCAACACCCATTTTGTGATGATCTGAGCAAGTCCATGACCCATTTAATTGCAACATCCATTTTGTGAACTCAATTGCAAACCAAGTAAACAATGCAAAATAAACTAATCTGGGAAAACAGGGAGGTGATTATGAGAGGATAATGGAAGAACGGATATCAGAGTTTTTTCAAATCAATTCCAAAGACACCATGTTTGAATTTATGATATGAATATCAAATAATCTAGATTTTGAAATAGCATCCAAACACTACCTAATTACTTCAGATGCCAAGGACACAGTCGAGTTTTTTTTCTCCAAACAAAAACCAATGAGATATATGCACGTGATGGAAATAGGGTATGTGATATAGCCGAATGCCATTTGGTGGGAAGAATCGATCACACAAATCACAAAGAAAGAAACAACGCCAAATTTGTCGAGGGAACGAAGGAAACAACCACGGGAGAGGGAAGGGGCCGTACTCCGGAAGTTCTGGAAAAGATGCTCGTTAATGTACCGCGACGCCTCCGGCCCGCCGTGCCCGTCGTACACCCCGACGAACGTGCCGTGCGGCACCAACCCCGTTCCCAGCGGCCCGGACTCGATCTGGCACTGGTCCTCCAGCAGGCTGTTGGCCTGCACCACTGCCATGGAGAACCCCCCGTTGGCGTGGCGCCCCACGTCCTTGTACCACAGCAACCCGTCCACGCGCCCGCCCCTGCGGGAGGACCCGTCCTCGGCCCTCCTCCTGGACACAGGCCCGAAGCACGGCCTCACGATCTTCATCCCCCCTCAGCTGATATGATCAAAATCTTCACCTCTGCTCTCCCGACATTCCCGACCTCATCCGATCCCAAAACCAGCAGCCGGTGACGCCCACCGCGGGAGCAGCCCCCTGCAAACCCAGCCCAAGGAACAGGATCCGCCGTAGATTTCACCCTGGACACGCCGGAGCCCGTTCCAGCTTCTTCCTTTCCTCCTCCGCTTCCCTCGGCAGCCAGACGACCCTGTCGTTGTTCGGAGCTAGCACCCTGTGGAAGGACCTAGCAAAAACCATATGAATTTGAACCAGATCCCAGGCAGGAACAGGAGGGGATCCCGTTGCGAAAATCTCCTCCCCGACGCGGTCTTTATCCCCTTGATGCAGACTGGAGTGGGGCCGCTGGAAGAAGCTTCCTGTCTGACGCACCTACGACGGAGCCGCCGTCCATGGATTCCCTCCTCCTCGTTCGTCTTCCCCTTCGCCCTCCTGCGGGAGGACCTGCGTTGTCGCCCGCTGTTTTCTTATGTTACGTGGGAAGGAATGGGGAACCGAAGAACAGGGGAGGACGTGGGGTGGGGGCCTCTCTTTTTCTTTCTTCTTGTTGGTGCCCGTGGTGGAAGAGGAGGGCAAAGGGGGCGACCAACCAGACGCGGTTTTATTCTCTCTCTCGCCCTCGCTCGTCCGTGGGGTTGGGGCCGAAACCGGCGGAGGGGCGGGGTTAGAAATAATAATAATAATAATAATAATAATAATAATAATAATTAGTAATAGGGAGAGAACTAAGTAGAGAATATAGAACATTAGACGGGTTTAAGGGCAAAGAGCTCGATAAATTGAGAGGTTTGGGCCTTTTTTTAGTTTAAAAAACAGGGGGCGGTGAGAAGGGGGGCGGTCCACAAGGGATCCGCGTGAGTGAAGGTGCTGTGGGGGGCCAATCTGGACAAGGCGATTTGATCGTGGGGCCATTTGGGCGGCCCACCCCAACTGAACACTACCCCACTATTTAAAGGTAGCCTTCTATCACTCTAACGAAAAATGGAGTTTTCGACGGGCTCAATTTGTCAGAATTCTATTGGAAATTCATAAAAAAATATTTTCCGACAGATTTTTCGACGAAATTCTGACAGCAGACGTTCGTTGGGTATTCATTGTCGAAAGTTTTCGACGGACAAAACTTTCGTCGATAATTTCTGACATATAGATGTCGGATTGTCAATCTTAAACGTTCCGACGAGAACTACATTTCGTCGATGATGCCGTTGGAAATACTTTCCACGGATAATTATTCGTCGGGGTTTTCATCGGAAACAATTCCGACAAAACATTAATCGATCAGAAACCATTAATCAATCAGAAAAGCCATCGGAGATTACATGTCTTATTTTTTTAAAAAGATGCAGACTTCATATCAGTTTCGACGGAATATATATTTCGTTGGTGATTTCGTCGGAATAATTCCGACGGACACATTGTGTCCATCGAAAGTTTAGTCGAAAAAATAATTTATTATTATTTTTAAAAATATATAAAAATCATATAAAAATCTATTAAAATAAAAAACATAACATCTACACATCACAAACAAAACAGAACATATACAATAAACGAAACATAATATAAATTATCAATTTTATTATAATAAAAAAATTAAGAAATATCCTCCGCATCCTCTTTGTGCCTCCCTGTCCTGCTTGTCCCCTTCGTCGCCATCTGTTGGAGGATCCTATATTAAAAAATAATAATATTAGGCATATATGAATAAATAAAAAATCATTTACAAGTTAAATTAAATAATTTATTTGATTGTATAAATTCGAATCGGATATAATATCGAATTAGTAATTTGTCATCGAACTCAAATCGAGTATCCAAATCGAATTTCGTCAGCTTTTACAAGTCACTTTTACCTCCCACGTCGTGTTGGCACGATCGACACGTCGATCAGACCGATATTTTAAATTTTGGACTCGCGAACCCAACTTCTTTAATTTTAAACTAAGTGCATTTAGAGAATGTTCTTTTGAGCGTCGATCCCAAACTAGGTGTCCGATTTGGATTTCGTCGGCTCTCACAAGTCGCTCTCGCCACCCAGGTTACGTTGGAATGATCGACACACCGATCAGATTGATATTTTAGATTTTGAACCCCCAACCCCAATTTCTTATCTACATTGTAAACTAAATGTAGTTAGAGAATGCTCTTTTAAGTGCTGAGCCTAAATCGGGTATCCGATTTAGATTTTGTCAGCTCTCACAAGTCACTATCACCATCTAGATCGTATTGGAATGATCGGCACGATGATGAGATCAATATTTTATATTTTGGACCACCGAACTCAACTTCTTTAATTTTAAACTAAGTGCATTTAGGGCCACTTTGATAACCGGTTAAACCGGAGTAGGTTGAGTTACACGACGCTGGGTGAGATACGCTCGTTTGACGGGGAGCGTACATTACCCGGCCTCGGTTGGGTTACCACCCTAACCAGCCGATTAACTCACTCCACCCCTCGCCATCGTCTAAGCTGCCCGACCCCGGTTAATGCCTCTCCTCCACGGTACTTTCCCTTTTCACCCCTGACACTTCTTCCCTTCTCTGGTTTTTGTTCATCCCACCCAGCGGCGGAGGCGGCGAGAAGGCATTCCCGTGGGTGGTTTCGTGGTCAATCGTCGGCGCCGACCCTGGTTAAGGCCTGTGTTCTTCTCTCCCTGAGCATTTGACACCCCCGACTTCTTATCTCTGGTTTCCAATCTTCCCAAGCAGCAAAAACCGGAAGGCAACGAGAGGGGCAACGCAAGATTGCCAGTCCACTCCACCGCCGGCGCCGACCACGGTTAAGGCTTGTCTTCTTCTTTCCGGCATGGGACTTACCCTTTTCACCCCCGATCCTTCTTGTGTCTGCTTTCCATTCTTCCCAGCCAGCGGCACCGGAGGGTTTGAGGTCTGTACGTCGTTGCAGTAAGGCCGCAGATCTTGCGATGGCCAAATGATCGTCGACCATTTTCCTCTCTGGTCATTGTGCTGTTTTGTGTTGTTATTTCTCTATCACAAGACTACACGATCGGAGGGGAAGGGCATGCTCGCAGTAAGGCGACAGATCCAGCACGCAAACGATCCCTCATAACCTTTTGTCTGATCATTCTACTGTGTGCAGTTCTTCTTTCCCCGGCCTGGGACCGTCCGGTTGTCAGGCATAGGGTTTCTTTCCTCCTCCCTACCGTTCTGTGTTTGACTGCACGTAGCCTTGGGTTCCTTGCATCTGTGTGGTCTTCTCACTGTCAGGCATCGGGAGTGAGCATTGAATCCTCACCTATCACGCAGAGACGTGGGTAACAGCAAAAGCCGCTTTCCCTACGCCCGAGAGTTACATGTCCCTTCCCTGTAGCATGCATTGCTCTTTCTTATCTTTTACCAGGACAGGCTTCAAACAGCAGAGGCTTCGTCTGTAATATTCAATTCGACCGAGGGGGGCTTCATCTCATCTATAAGTTGGGCGCTCTGCTTCCTTCTTTGCATCTCCCTGCGTCCACTGCACAACAGCAACCACGGCAACCATTTCCTCTTCCTCCTCTAATTCTCCTGTCATCACCCGGTTCGCCCTTTAACTTAAGTCCATTTGCACTGTATGCTGCTTTGTTGGCTTAGTTTCTTGCTAGTAGTTTTCTTATCTTTATTTCAATAGAAATGTTGTATCCCAAGCTTGACTTACTCTACATTGTTTCTGCTGACACTCATACTGCTGAAGGGGGAGGAAGCGTAGGCGCCCAAATATGTCCGCAGTAGGTACATTTGCCATTTTACTTCACATTTGTATATACACCATCCATGGCATTTTATCTAATTTTTCATAAGTTAGGCCCTCTTGTATGTAGCCACTTTAATATGTTAATCCATGGATCATCTACATATATGCTCGAATTTTTTTTTTGTCTGTAGAATGGTAATAGATAGGATTTTATTATTAGGGAATGATTGTATTTTTTTGAGAAGGAGAATTGTGAATCAAAATGGTATTAACACTGTCACAGGATTAGTATGTTGGAAATGTTTTTTTGTGAATGTACATACATTGTATTTCCATGGTTTGTAGAGTTAACATAAACTATGTACTGCAATTTGTGTGTAATGGATTAAATTAGCACTGTTTGCTTCTATCATTGTGCGCATGGATTTGCTTTGTTTTATCAAGGAATGGGTCGATGCTTGATGTATGATGAGAAGTTAATTTTTTCAAGTTATCTAAAGTGAACATTTTAGTGTCGTTTGAAGATTCATACCATGTGATTCATGCTTACTTCTTTAACTCTGGAATCAACTCCTTTTTGTTCTTGGTTCAAAGATGGCAAAGAAAGGGCTAGTAGGTGACAGATTTCAGAAAATACGTGTGATGCCCCTCATTTTATAATTAGTTAGCCACCCCTTTGGCCCGAGTTGTTAGGATCACATGCCCTAGTAGGTGACACATTTCAGAAAATTCCATGCCATGTTGGGAAATTAATTTCCTAGATTTTCCATCACCCAAGTTGGCCAGGTTTTATGAGTTTTGAAAGTCCACTGTTTCAAGAGTGAGGCCACACATGTATTAACCCAAGGCTCTCACACCACATGTAGCTACATACCCAATAATATATGACTTGCTAATCATATGTTAGGGAATCATGATTTGCTAGGTCAGATGGTGCAAATTCCTTCATGAAGAAGCCCTGCCAGGTTAACCTCTTCATCTAGCCATCAAACTCAATGATTCAGTGGACCCTCTATCACATCTCTGTTCCTCAATATGGCAAATGTGTTGAGCAGAATAGCTTATTAGGAACAGCAGAATAGGATCACAAGTATATACTCCGGCAGATCTTAAGTTCAGTCTCACCTACACAAATGACATGATTTTCATCCTCAAATGAGACAGAAGTGATTTTCAGTAGAAAATTTATGCTCTGGTACAAGGGTTTACGTCAAGGTCTGAGATAAATAACAGCAAATGTGAGGTGATCTCATAAATCTTTTATCATGTATCCACTTCTATATAGACAAACTATCACTTCTGTGGAGGTCCAATATATCATCTATCCACTTTAATCCTGCTTTTTCTGTTGTTCAGATATTAGACTTTGATAGAAGAATATCATCTATCCACCTTGATATTATCCTCATATTTAGCTTGTATTTGATTTCAAATGTCAAAAAGGATGTTCATCGGCAAGAGGGGGGAGGGGAAAGAGTCGCGCACCAAATTGGACAGACTTTCAAGATGCAAAATTACTAGAACTACTGACAGAACAATATGATAAGAATAATATATCAGATGGGACCTTCAAGTCTCAAGCATGTAATGAGTGCGTGCCAAAGTTTAATGTAGCCATAGGTTTAGATTATACTAGGCACCAGCTATACAATCGTTGGAAAAACTTGCGAAAAGTTTATGGGTTATATGACCAATTGACGAGAAAAAGTGGGTGGGGCTGGGACCATGATGCCCACATACCTGTGCCGGGATATGAAGGGGCATGGGAGGAGCTGTTGGAGGTAATAAATATTTTTGTGGTTAATTGTGAAATCTATTTAGGATGTCACCTTTATACATTATTCACTCATTACTTTATTATTTTCTCATCTCAGAGATGTCCTGAATATAGGACCATAAAGGGCAAACCCTTCATGTTCCTAAAAGAAATGGAGTATTTGTGTTCGGGTAACATCGCCCGGGGGGTAGACTGTGAAGGGAGTGTTATCCGTCAGGCCGTACCAGCCCAATCTCACCCTTCTGTTCAGGATTACTTAAATGCACTAACCGGGGGAGTAGGTATTGAAGGCTTGCATTTCAGTAGTGATGGCTCTCTTGATCCCAGTGCACCTGGTTACCAAGCACCGGCTCGTACAAATAATGCAACCCATACATCAATGAATCTGCCGACGCAGCCAACGAATGCTGAAGGTACATCCAATTCAAAGAGGCGGCTTTCTGGCGGTGGCTCACAGTCACGTTCCAAGAGGATTGGGGATGAATCCGTGATGGCTTTTGCTACTGCTAGTCGTGAGTGGGCGGGTATGATGAAGATGCTATGTCGGGAACAACCATGTGATGCATCTGGAATGCCTAGTGGATCGAGTGTTGAAACAGTCCCCACAGTTCAGGAGTGCATTGCAGCCTTAAAGGCTCTCCCAGGGCTCAACCGTGCAACCGTCGTCAAAGCATTCGACCTCTTCAGTGAACCTAAACATAGGTTTCTGTTCATGTTACTTATTGAGGAAGATAAAGTGGACTGGGTTCATCTTCATACAATGTAGGAAACGTCATTGGGTAGTGGTGTTTTATAACGGCATTGGGTAGTGGGTCCTCTAGCTATAGGTGTCAGCAATAGTTGTTGTTAGTGATGTCTTGTTTATGGAGCTCCTTTGTACCAGTATGTCTACTTTTGATGGATTTTTCTTTAAGACGTTCACTTGTGTTTGGACTTATCTTGTCCGCACTTTTGTAACTTATCCTGTTTCTGATTTCAGTAGCATGTTTACATGTTTAATAGGTTGTATGTCATTAAACATGAATTCCGTCGCTTTCTATATCTCAAATGCAGGTCAGTAAACTCTGGTGGGATGGGAAAGTATTGTTGCTATGTTGTTTGGATTGGACGTCAACCGGGCATATACCTCACATGGCCAGAATGTTATGCTCAAGTACATGGCTATCCGGGGGCTCAATACAAGGGTTTTCAGTCTATGGAGGAGGCCCAACATTCATATTATGCATATTTTCGAGGGCCCTCCAATAATTCTACGACAGTCCATCGACCGCAAGTCGCAACTCTGCCACTAGCACCAACTGCTAATCCAAAACCAACAGTCAACAAGTTTATGGATTTATCCTCTACGTCATGTATCATTATTGGACTTATGTTGTTACTTGTACTACTGTTGTTTCTAATACTTGTAGGTGTCTTTTTCATTCTTATCGTGCATCACTAGTTTCAGTGGTGATAGTATTTCGTTATGTATGCATTCAAGTATGTGGCTGCTCGTATTTTCACAAGGGTTTTCATGTTTTTCACTTTGACAATTACATCAATGAAGAATGTATCCAAGTAACATGATATTGTACTTGTATGTTGTAGAATTTAATGAGGTACTTATGGAATTCATTCAAGTGCATGATCAAATACACAATGACATTGCGGAGGCTATCTTCGAACAGATTGAAGCAGAAAATGCACCTGTTGTTCCTAGGCGACGGATGCACACGTCCTCATACAATGGTCATGCAATGATTCATGATATCTTAAATGGACACGAAAGAAGGTGCTACAATATGTTTAGGTTACACCCCACTATGTTTTTTAAACTGAAAGACATGCTAGTGAGTAGGGGTTTGTTGAGTGACTCACATCATGTTACTGCTAATGAACAACTTGCAATGTTTTTATATACTGTTGGCCACGGTGTTTCAACCGGTGCATTATGTGAGACATTTCAGCACTCCTCCCAAACAATCAGCTACTATGTGAATCGTCTCGCACTTGCATTGGCATCATTGAAGGACGCTTTCATCTAACTCCCAACACAAACAAATGAATGCCACCCCTACATACGTGACAAGGACATGTTCTACCCATTTTTTAAGGTGAGTTGTATGTGATGATGCCTTTTTCTGATAACGCACCTTTAATAGACATTTAACAATACGTTTCAACTGTAGGATTCATTGGGTGCGATCGATGGGACCCATATTCTTGCAAACGTGCCGGTTTGTGACCAAGGTCGCTTCCGCAACCGCAAACAATGTCTTACACAAAATGTAATGGTTGTGGTATCCTTTGACATGCTATTTCAGTATGTTTGCGTTGGGATGGAAGGTTCAGCTGCCGACATGAAGGTCCTAAGATGGAGCATAGACGAAGGAGGCTTCACTGTACCTCAGGGTAAATATTATCTAGTGGATGCTGGGTATGCGAACACCCGATCATTTTTGGCTCCCTATCGAGGCCATCGATACCACATATCCGAATTTCGTGGTAGACGGGGGGTGCCATTTGCAAACAAGAAGGAGAAGTTTAATCATCGCCATGCTCAACTCCGGAATGTCGTGGAACGTACCTTTGGTGTGTTAAAGATGCGATTTCAAACGTTGCGCGAGGGAAATTGTTATCCTTGGTTTATACAACGGAAATTTGTACTTGCATGCTACGTAATCCAAAATTTTATACGCCGAGAGCAAGGGTATGACTGGTACTTCAATAGGGTGGCAGATGTTGATGTGACAAATGAAGAAGCTGGTGATGTTGAGGTCCCACTTGACATACCTCTTAGCCAACACGATGTTGCAGCTGGGGAGCATCTTAGAACCCACATTGCTGATGCAATTTGGGCCGGCAATATATAGGAGTACTTGTTTTTTTGTTGCATGCATGAATGTATTTGTAAACTTATTCTTGGGCTTTGTTTATTGTATGTTTCAAAAACTAACCTTCATTTTCATAATTATGCTTTATTTGTAAACTTTCTCACAATTATGCTTTGTTATTGTATGTTATTCAGTCTGCTCGTCTTAAACCAACACATGTTCATCTGAACATATTACAGCTACTTGAATATGGTTACAATTAGGCTTGTTACCTGTCATATTTGAAATATCTGCTTCTCATTGCCTAGTTTGTATATTGACCCGGCACAACGGTTTTATGTAATATCTGGCTATGTAAATGCAGGCCGGTCATACCTTGTTCAAGACAGTTGTTTCAGCCATAATGGTAGGGGGATGGGCAATGATGCAATCCATGATATCTGATAATCACCACACTGGAGTGAATGCCTGTGCCATTGCAACATGGTGAATACCATTATACAACTGTGGAGGTTCCTAGGAGCATATATGTTGTATGGGTATGAACTATGAGGGCTGGCATATGACATCATTCCTATCAATGGTATGATTGTATCAGCCCGGTCTGAGCCCAATATTGCACAACAGGCAATCCTTCATTGCCATTATTTACATGACTTATTCAATCTCTCTCCCGTAACATGCCTCGCTGTTGAATATAATGTGATCTCTAGTGTACATATATAAATGTGTTGTTGCTGGCCTTTCTTATGTGTACATACCTTACAAAATGGATATCTCTGGCTTGGGTCATTGGACTTTGTATATCAATCTGAGTTGCTGTAGTGATACATGGTGTAGTCAATTTCAGTGCATGGTGCAGGTAGGTGCAAGTCATTGTTCCGGAAGAAAGGGTAACTTGGGTATAGCAAATATTATTCCAATCTCTAATCCCAGCCGGTTTGACATTGCCAAGAAAAACTCATCCTACTTGGCTTTACCTAGCAACAGTAAGTGGCAGTTCTCAAAGTACGATAAGGTAATTCGGCCCCGGCCTGGGATATCACTACACTAATTGGGTTTAACCGGTTGTCAAGGTGGCCCATGGTACCCTACCTGCACTTACCTCTGACCGGTAGGTTAATCCATGTATTATATTAACAGCTTTGCTCTGCAACATATATAAGATTTGGATGTGTATTCGCAGGCCCTTCATACTTTCTACACGGTAGTTGCTTCAGCCACAGTGGTATGGGGGATGGGCAATGATGCAAAACCTGCTATCTGATAATTACCTCAGGATAGTGAATGCATATGTGCTATTGCAACATGGTGAATATTATTATACAACTGTGGAGGTTCCTAGGAGCATATATGTTGTATGGGTATGAACTATGAGGGTTGGCATATGACATCATTCCTGTCAATGGTTTGGTCATTCAAGCTAATCTGAGCCCAATAACTCACAAAAACTGGAGCTCCCTTGTCATTAATTACATGCCTACACTTTATATGTCACTCCTCATTAATATGTCACTCTTCATTAATTACATGGAGCAAAAGATGCATCGACTTGCTACTGAAGAATGTACAAACTTTGTTTTCATGGAGCAAGAGATGTATCGACTTGTTACTGAAGAATGTACAGACTTTATTTGCATGGAGCAAAAGATGTATCGACTTGCTAATGAAGAATGTACAGACTTTGTTTGCATGGAGCAAGATATGTATGGACTTGCTACTGAAGAATGTACAGACTTTGTTTGCATGGAGCAAGAGATGTATCGACTTGCTACTGAAGAATGTACATACTTTGTTTGCATGGAGCAAGAGATGTATGGACTTGCTACTGAAGAATGTACAGACTTGCTACTGAAGAATGTACAGACTTTGTTTGCATGGAGCAAGAGATGTATCGACTTGCCACTGAAGAATGTACAGACTTGCTACTGAAGAATGTACAGACTTTGTTTGCTACTGAAGAATGTACAGACTTTGTTTGCATGGAGCAAGAGATGTATGGACTTGCTACTGAAGAATGTACAGACTTGCTACTGAAGAATGTACAGACTTTATTTGCATGGAGCAAGAGATGTATGGACTTGCTACTGAAGAATTTATAGACTTTGTTTGCATGGAACATGTGAGCACATATGTGTAGAGGTAAGTGTAGGTAGGGTACCATGGGCCACCTTGACAACCGGTTAAAGCCAATTAGTGTAGTGAGTTATACCCTTATTTAGATGTAAACATTGGTTTATGCATTTTTGTGAATGCAGGTTTAAGTGACATGAAATATGGTAGAAGGAACAACACTAGTAGTGATGGCTTTACTGCTCTAGAATATTTGCAAGCTAAGTAGCTGTTTGAAATGGCATGGGCATATATTTGATGTCTGGTGTTGTTTCTTCACTACAGGAACATGAGAGTTTTGATAGCTTGCGTCTGAAGGCATATTTCTGAGGATTATGACATTAGAAAGTATGAAGGGCATGCAAATACACATCCAAATCTTATATATGTTGCAGAGCAAAGCTGTTAATATAATACATGGATTAACCTACCGGTCAGAGGTAAGTGCAGGTAGGGTACCATGGGCCACCTTGACAACCGGTTAAACCCAATTAGTGTAGTGAGATATATCCTTATTTAGATGTAAACATTGGTTTATGCATTTTTGTGAATGCAGGTTTAAGTGACATGAAATATGATAGAAGGAACAGCACTAGTAGTGATGGCTTTACTGCTCGAGATTATTTGCAAGTTAAGTAGCTGTTTGAAATGCCATGGGCATATATTTGATGTCTGGTGTTGTTTCTTACAGGAACAGGAGAGTTTTGATAGCTTGCGTTTGAAGGCATATTTCTGAGGATTATGACATTCGAAAGTATGAAGGGCTTGCAAATACACATCCAAATCTTATATATGTTGCAGAGCAAAGCTGTTAATATAATACACGGATTAACCTACCAGACAGAGGTAAGTGCAGGTAGGGTACCATGGGCCACCTTGACAACCGGTTAAACCCAATTAGTGTAGTGAGATATATCCTTATTTAGATGTAAACATTGGTTTATGCATTTTTGTGAATGCAGGTTTAAGTGACATGAAATATGGTAGAAGGAACAGCACTAGTAGTGATGGCTTTACTGCTCGAGATTATTTGCAAGTTAAGTAGCTGTTTGAAATGCCATGGGCATATATTTGATGTCTGGTGTTGTTTCTTCACTACAGGAACATGAGAGTTTTGATAGCTTGCGTTTGAAGGCATATTTCTGAGAATTATGACATTAGAAAGTATGAAGGGCTTGCAAATACACATCCAAATCTTATATATGTTGCAGAGCAAAGCTGTTAATATAATACACGGATTAACCTACCGGACAGAGGTAAGTGCAGGTAGGGTACCATGGGCCACCTTGACAACCGGTTAAACCCAATTAGTGTAGTGAGATATATCCTTATTTAGAAGTAAACATTAGTTTATGCATTTTTGTGAATGCAGGTTTAAGTGACATGAAATATGGTAGAAGGAACAGCACTAGTAGTGATGGCTTTACTGCTCTAGAATATTTTCAAGCTAAGTAGCTGTTTGAAATGCCATGGACATATATTTGATGTCTGGTGTTGTTTCTTCACTACAGGAACATGAGAGTTTTGATAGCTTGCGTTTGAAGGCATATTTCTGAGAATTATGACATTAGAAAGTATGAAGGGCTTGCAAATATACATCCAAATCTTATATATGTTGCAAAGCAAAGCTGTTAATATAATATACGGATTAACCTACCGGACAGAGGTAAGTGCAGGTAGGGTACCATGGGCCACCTTGACAACCGGTTAAACCCAATTAGTGTAGTGAGATATATCCTTATTTAGAAGTAAACATTGGTTTATGCATTTTTGTGAATGCAGGTTTAAGTGACATGAAATATGGTAGAAGGAACAGCACTAGTAGTGATGGCTTTACTGCTCTAGAATATTTGCAACCTAAGTAGCTGTTTGAAATGCCATGGACATATATTTGATGTCTGGTGCTGTTTCTTTACTGCAAGAACATGAGTTTTTGATAGATTGCATTTGAAGTTTCCTCTCTGAGGATTATGACATTATAAAGCCTCTCTCCCGCAATACTTACTACAATGCATCGATGTTGATTGTAATGTCATCTCTGTGTACATATATAAACCCAGTTGGATGACTGATCATCGGCATGTGTATATGTGTTGATGCTATCCATTTTATATGTACAAACATGGACGTATGCAATTTTTTTACAAAGAAATGCATGTTTCTGGTTTGAGTCACAGGGCTTTGTATATCAATTGGATTTGAGTCACAGGACTGTGTATATCAATGGGGGTCACTGGGGTGAATGTGCATTGACCCCCATGCGCACCCTCAATTTTCGTCCACTTTCTGTATTGCATGTGGTGTGCAAATGGGCAATGCATGAGAAAATTGTTGTGTTTGTTCACGTGTGCAACCTTCCAAATGGAAGGGTAAGTTGGGTATACAAAAAGTAGAGGCCCTGTCCTAATCCCAGTCGGTTGTCAAAGTGCAGATGGGGGTATCCTACTTGGCTGTAACCCAGCCTTAGTTGTTACTTCTATCAAAGTAAGGTTTAGGTAAACCCAGGTTATGCTACCCACAGTTATCCTAACCCACTTAATCTAACCGGTTGTCAAAGTGGCCCTTAGAGAATGCTCTTTTCAGCGTCGAGCCCAAATCGAATATCTGATTTAGATTTCGTTAGCTCTCACAAGTCACTCTCACCACCCAAGTCGTGTTGGAACAATTAACACACCGATCAGACTGGTGTTTTATATTTTGGACCTCCGAACCCAATTTCTTATCTGCATTTTAAACTAAGTGCATTTAGAGAATGCTCTTTTGAGCGTCGAGCCCAACCGGGTATCTGATTTAGATTCTGTCATCTCTCACAAGTCACTCTCACCACCTAGGTTGTGCTGGAGCAATCGACATACAGATCAGATCAATATTTTAGATCTTGGACCCCCGAACCCAACTTCTTTAATTTTAAACTAAGTGTATTTAGAGAATGGTATTTTGAGCGCCGAGCCCAAACTGGATATCCAATTTAGATTTCGTCATCTCTCAAAAGTCACTCTCATCACCCATGTCATGTTGGAACGATCGACACGCCAATCAGACTGGTATTTTAGATTTTAGACCCCTGAACCCAATTTCTTATCTACATTTTAAACTAAGAGCATTTAGAGAATGCTCATTTGAGCACCGAGTCCAAACCGGATATCCGATGTAGATTCTGTCACCTCTCACAAGTCACTTTCATCACCCAGGTCATGCTGGAATGATTGACACGTCGATCAGGCCGATATTTTAAATTTTGGACCCACAAACTCAACTTCTTTAATTTTAAACTAAATGCATTTAGAGAATGTTCTTTTGAGCGCTGAGTCCAAACAAGGTATCCGATTTAGATTTCGTCAGCTCTCACAAGTCATTCTTACCACCCAGGTCGTATTGGAATGATCGGCATGCCGATCAGATTGATATTTTAGATTTTAGACCTCGAACCTAATTTCTTATCTACATTTAAATTAAGTTGTAACGACCTGAGATCCGAATACCGGGAGGACTCGATAACCCGAATCCCATACCGCTACCCACGAGCCCGAAGACTCGGAAGGGTTGAAAGGATGGTGTGGAGATATACAAGAATTTAAAATAATTACAGAATTATACAATTAATATGAATAAGTAGGAATCATAATAAATGACATTAAGCAAATTGCATGGTCCACAATATAGCAGCAGTCTAAAATATGACAATAGTCCACAACTAGTACAACCCCGAAAGAAAAGGTACAATTACACGGGACATTCCCTGGCTCTGGCAACTGACAACTAACGCTTGGCACTTGAACCACGTGGAGCCTCAGAAGTGCTCCCCTGAAGCCTCGCCTCACCTGAAATCACGAAAAAACGCAGGGAATGAGCCTAAAAAAAAAGGCTCAGTAGGGATCACCCGACCCCTACCTCGCTAAACTAGACACTACGTAGGAGGCAGCTAACTGGAACTAACGAGACGTAGAGTGAAGAGCCACTGAATAAATAAACGAAAAGCTCAACTACGTCGAGTATCAACCACACGGCATGAAAACTGAGACAACCTGGCAAAACACCAAGAGTCACTACCTGACACAGACAGAAGTACCAACCACTAGAAGCAAGGTCGGATGCGCCCACTGGTGTCTTAGACCGCGCCTCAGGTGTCCCCTCATCGCACCCTGGCGGAACGGGGACCCGTATAAGTAACCACAAATAAGAACTAGCTGGGGTCGTGCTCGTCAGCGTGGGTCCAACTGCCCCCAAACACATGTGCACACACAGATCATGCATCTTAGGTCTGGCCCTCTGACTAGTTTTCCCCTCAACTGGACTCTTGTATCAAGACGTGAGGCCCTACGGTAACTAGTCTAAAAACCGTCTCTCGGGGTAGTCTTGCCACCATTCCCTGGTGGAACCACTCGCGTGTCGGAAAACTACGACTAGTGGAGGGTCGCTGAAAGAGTAGACTCTCTATCTAATGAAAAATGACGTCTAAACCGGAGGACTGCTCCTTGTACCGACACCGACTCATGGTGACACCAGCCGAACTACACCACGCCCTGGGGTCTCCACGGTACCCACATACAGCCCCTAGACGATGCCTAGCATCAGTCAGACTATAGGTCATCATGGAGATCAAGATCCACTCCCCCTGTGCTCAGAGTCGGCAAAATGAACTTTCGGTCAGACAGTGCACAGGAAACGGTCCACCCTGGGCCGTTCCTGGGTAAACAGTTGGTCGATGGACCACCTCAGGGACAAAGACGGCCCTCTCAAAAACCACCGGATGATCTAGGGCGGTCATAAACGATCCGCCGCTAAACGGACAGACACGGTTTGCCCTGGACCGTGTAAGACCTGAGCGGTCCCTCTTGGGTCGCCTTAGAGGTTAAACGGTCTCCCATGGGACCGCCATACCTCTAGACTGAACGGGAAAACAAACAGTCTCCCTCAAACCGTATAAGACATAAACGGTTTAACATTATGTCGCTTGAGGAGCTAAGCGGTCCACCTTGGGGCCGCTAAGCCACCCAACGGTGCGGAAAGCAAAACGGTCACCTCATGACCGTTGGGGACTTAAACGGTCTCACCTAGGACCGCCCAAAGGGACTGAACGGCCATCTAATGACCGCGAAGCCCAAAACTTTGCAACGGTCAAAAACACAACGGTCAAATAGCTCGAAGACCATGCTGGCCATGAGGAAAAAATGGTCGGCCATTTGGCCTCCCCAGGGCTGAATGGTCTATCGAGTGACCGCTTACCCTACCAACAGTCTAAGCCTAGAAACAGTCTAACTAAGGCCGCCTATGGCCAAAAATGATTTTTGTTACGACTACGTACACTCCAGAAAATTGAGAGTGGCAGGAATGGCCCCAAAATGCAATTCTACGCCCTATTCACCCCCGGGTGAAGGGGAAACAAAGGGAAACTTGTTTCCAAGGCCCCAATGCATCGTTTGATGCCCATAAACCATGGAATCATGGATTAAAACGATAGATCGGGCACTCAAACTGCAATTCATGATTTTTCCCTCCTGGCTCAAAATAACCCTCTCTCAACCTCGCCTCGGCCTATAAATCACGGGGAAGAAAAGAATGAGCTAAGGATCCGTCACCCTACCTTGGGGTCGCCCGAAACGCGACGGATCGCCACTGATCTTCAAAAATCTGTTTGAAATCCTCATTTTTCCACAAGCTCCCACGGTCCATGAGCACCTCCATGATCACCACACAGCCACTGTCATCGCCACGCCGTCGCCTCACCACCGTCTGCAGCCAGGGGAGCGCGTCGTGGTCATCACACAGAAGAGGGGGAAGAGAGGGGCACCGTTTGGTCACGGGAGGGGCGGAAGAAGAAGAAAGAAAAAGAAATAGAATATTTATAGAAAATCTTGATTTTTTAAAAAATATAAAAAAATAGAAAAATACATCTCCGCGATCCTCGGAACACGCCGGTCGCACTGGTACCGTCTCGGAGTAGGAGAACACAATGGGTTACCCGATACAGGGTTCCGCAAGTCCTGTCAGGGAAAACACGTGAAAGCGGCAAAACACGTCCGAGACTCCCAAAACTGATCCAAAACTCATAGATCCAGATCTAGAAAGTGTCCAAAAACTCGAGACATTACATCCCTCCCCCTTAAACAAATTTCATCCCCGAAATCAAAAATAAAGCACGGGGAAAAGAAAAAGGAGACTTACTCGAATAGGTAGGGGAACTGCTGACGCATCTCGTCCTCACGCTCCCAAGATGCCTCTCCGCTAGAGTGTCGCTGCCACACCACCTTAGCCAGGGGAATAACCTTGTTCCATAGGTGCTGCTCTCGCCGATCCTCAACACGGATGGGGAACTCCGAAAGAGATAGATCGGGAGTCACCTCAAGTCAAACAGAATCCTCCAACACATAAGAATCATCGGGCATATATTTCCTTAGCATAGAGACATGAAACACATCATGCACCATAGCTAACTCCGAAGGTATCTGCACCCGATAAGCAACCTCACCGATGCATTCCACAATGGGAAAAGGGCCAACATAGCGGGGACTCAGCTTCCCACGCCGCCCAAAATGCATTACCCCCTTCATGGGAGAAACCCGAAAAAATACTTGATCACCGACCACGAAATTGAGGGGCTGCCTTCTCCAATCGACATAGCTCTTCTGCCGACTCTGCGCCGCCAACATGTTCTGACAGACCAAATGCACCACATTCACGCACTGATGCACCAGCTCTGGTCCCGTCATAACGCACTCACCGACCTCGAACCAATCGAGTGGAGTCCGACACGGTCGCCCGTATAATGCCTCATAGGGAGCCATCCCAATGCTCGAATGATAGCTGTTGTTGTAGGTAAACTCCACCAATGGTAGATGGTGAACCCAATTCCCTTGCCACTTCAGGCAATATGACCTCAACATATCCTCCAACATCTGGATGGTCCTCTCTGACTGACCATCCGACTGAGGATGGTACACCGGGTTAAAAGCTAACTCGGTGCCTAGAGCTCTCTAGAAACTCCTTCAAAATCTAGAAGTGAAACGCAGATCTCGATTTGACACGATGGAAATAAAAATTCCATGAAAAGGTACGATCCGCTCCACATAAAGATGCGCCAACTTGGGCACACTCCAGCTGACTTTGATCGGTAACAACTGAGCCGTCTTCGTCAGCCTATCCACCAGTAACCAAATACTATCCTACCCACTCGGAGTCCTCGGCAATCCCACCACAAAATCAGTTGTCATGTGGTCCCATTTCCACATGGGAACCTCCAAGGGCTGGAGCGTACCACCAGGTCGCTGATGTTCTGCCTTCACCTGCTGACAGGTCAGGCACCTGGCTACAAACTCCGCAACATCTCACTTCATACTAGGCCACCAGAACTGCCTTCTCAAGTTCTAATACATCTTCGTCGCACCCGGGTGCACGGTGTACCTACTCCCATGAGCCTCCAATAACACCACACGCCTCACCTGCTCCTCGGGCGAAATGTACAGTCTACCTTAGAATCTCACTGCTCTGTCCTCGTTGAACTCCACATCGGCCATAGCCAAAATCTGGGGCAACTTAGGGTCTGCATGCTGAGCCTCTGTCCCTGATGATGAATTGCTTGTGTGATAGTCAACCTAGCGAGAACAACTGACCCTGGCTCTTGAGGAACTTTAAGCCTAAATGTCACGGCTGGCACTTGTTCCCAGAGCCTCCACTTCCTCAACATCATTGCACTGACCACAACCTTCCTACTCAGGGCATCAGCAACGATGTTCATCCTGCCCAGTTGATAAGATAGGGTGAAGTCATAATCCTTCATATACTCCATCCATCTCCTCTGCCTAAGGTTAAGGTCCATCTAAGTGAATACATACTTCAAACTCTGATGGTCAGTGAACACCTCAAACATCTCACTGTATAGATAATGCCTTTGTTGAATATGTGATTTTGATGATTACAAAATGCCCTTGTTGCTTGGCCTTGTGCGTGAATGGTTCTTCATGTATTCATGTGCTTGACTTATCTTTAGCTATGAAGTATGAAATGATTGTGGAAATGATTACAAACTATTTCTATTGGGATATGATCATGCATTTGTGACTCTATAAGGCTCATACGTGCTTTGAGGTTAGCACATTACATGTACATTGTATCTACACTTTGTGAGATTGCTCTATATTCAATGAGAAAGCCTTTGTGGAAAACATGCTTGGATAAATGTCATATTGAGCCTCATGTTATGCCTGGTAATGCTAAATGATTGATTGAGATGCAAATACATGATGTGTGGATTGTTTTGATGATGAATAATTGCTATGTGTTATATGAGTGGTTACCTTATGTGTTCATGACTAACTAATGCAAGTGAATCACACTCTTCATCCACCTAGTTTGATTTTAAGTCAAAGCTCCAGATTCTTGTACACCATTGTTGAAGAAAGGTAAGCCCGAGAGGTATGTGGTGATATAGAACTTTAACGGCTACATTGCTCATTACATTGTTCATGTGATGCATAAATTTCTTATCACCATGTTAACTTTGATTGATGATATATGTGAAGCTTAATTGAAGAAATTTGATTCAAATGTTCGTGTTTTGCAGGCCTGAAGATCTCCAATTATAGTGCCTTCAACATCCTTGGTGAAGGTTCATAAATTGTTCACACATTCTTTCACTTGTCTTGAGGGGTTTATGTTATTGTTCAATAAGTTCTCTGCATGTGTCGACACCAAGTCTCGACACTTACTGTTATTTTTTAGTCTCTGTTGTACAGTGTGTGTTACAGGTTTTTATGTGTCGACATCAAGTGTCGACACTCACTGTTGCTTTTTAGTCTCTGTTGTACAGTGTTTTTACAGGTTTTTGTGTGTCGACATCAGGTGTCGACACCTGTGTCGACACACACATGTGGTTTTTCGGGTCCTGTCTTCAATTTTGTGTATGTGTCGACACTAGTGTGACACCTCGTGTCGACACTAGTGTCGACACATTGTGTTTAGTTGTTAATTAAGTAGTTATTTGTTTTTGTTGTATTAAGTGTCAACACTGGTGTCGACACATCGGGTAGTTATTTATTTTGTTGCAATAAGTGTCGACACTGGTGTCGACACCTCGGGTAGTTATTAATTAAGTGTCGACACTGGTGTCGACACATCGGGTAGTTATTTCTTTTGTTGCAATAAGTGTCGACACTGGTGTCGACACCTCGGGTTGTTATTTGTTTTGTTGCAATAATTGAGTTCGGCGCGTCCTTTTATGACTTTCGTGTTTCAGCGCCGAAAGTGCTCTTTTTCAGTCAAAATGAGCTCAAATAATTCCGTAAATTGTGGATCTGATTCTAATCATGTTTGTTGACTAGTCAGGCCAATAAACATTTTTTTAATCGGGCTCTATTGATTTAAGGAAATAGATCGTGCTTTGTGAAGGGTTGGGAAGGTGAACAAGAGACAAGACGTTCCTGCTTCACAGAGGGGTTCTTCCACTCAGATCTGTACCTATACGTGAAGGAAAAGAAGGGTCTCAAGCTTTCAATCATCCATCTACGTGAAGCTGCTTCCAGATTCAAGCTGCAATAGAAGATCAACCACTGTTCATCTTCCTCTTCTTCCAGAATCATCATCAACCTGCAGAAGTGTTAAAGCTCATTTGAAGAATAGAAAGGGGGAGCTCTAATCACTGCAAAATCTTCCTTATTCTGATCTTTGTTGATAGAGCTTGAAAATCTGCTTTAAGGCATTTTAGGAGGGCTTCATATGTCCTCTCTCTTGCATATATATATATATATATGAGCTGCAATCTTTGTGATACAACATTTCTTAATGCTCATATGTTCTTTCCTATAGGTTGAAGATGAAGAGAGGGATTTCTAAACTACTCATTTCTATATTCTTGTTTGAGATTAGCTTAAAGATTGAACTCATTATTTCTATCTATTCTTTCAGGTGAAGAAGAGAATGGAATAAGGAAAAGAGGAGCGGCTAGAGGAGAGGAAGAAAATGATGTCTAAATCACTATCATCCGTCAACGAGCTAAAGAGAATCATATTCTGCTGAAGAAGGGGGATTCTTACTCTTGATGCAACTTTCCAGTTTTCATCTATAGAATTTGTTTGGGGGTCATAGCATATATGTGTTGTTGATTCATATACATTTGAGATACTACTTGTGTGGGTGTTCGGAGAAAGGGGTCTCCGAGTGTGTATGTGGATTTATGTGTGTTGACTGTGCAGAGTATATCCGCGTGTATGGCTAGGAGTTAAATCCCGTGTGGTTGTGTAGGCATTGTCCTACGTGTGTGTTGACGGAGCTGTGTCTCCGTGTGAGGTATTTGTGTGGGGTGTGTTCCCCAACTGTGTGTGTGTGAGTGAGTGTGTGTGTGTGTGTGCTGCTGTGGCAGTAGTTTGAGGTAAGGCCTCGTCTGTGGATTGCTGCAGAAGCAGCATGTGTGTTTTGGGGTTCGTCCCCGTGTTGCTACATTTTGTAGCATGTAGTTAAGCCTCACCGGTTTGATGAGGGGTGGACGTAGGGAGCCCGTTGTGGTCCCAAACCACCTTAAAAATCCCCGTGTCTTGTGGTTTGGTTCTTGTGATTGTGTGTTCACTATCCTATCTGTTTGTGCAATCGTGTGAGCTCGGTGAGATTAAGTGAATCTAGTTTAAATCTGTTTAGACTAAATTACTCAATCTTGTATATTCCGTTGTGTAGTAGTTGTATTTTTTATTGGATAATTTTTTAGTAGAAGGATCTATTCACCCCCCCTCTAGATCCGTATTCTTGCACTACGGGATCCAACAGCCTTCAAATCTTCAATGCAAAGATTATCGTAGCCAACTCGAGGTCATGGGTGGGGTAGTTCTCCTCGTGTGGATTCAACTGCCAGGACGCATATGCCACCACTCTACTGTGCTGCATCAGCACAGCACCCAAGCCGACCCTGGAAGCATCTGTACACACCACAAATCCTCCTGATCCAGAAGGCAACACCAACACCAGTGCTGACGTGAGAAACCTCCTAAGCTCCATAAAGTTCTTCTCACACTCATCAGTCCAGACAAACGGCACATCCTTCCTCGTAAGTCTAGTCATCGGGGCTACAACACGAGCAAAATCTTTGATGAATCTTCTGTAATAGCCTGCAAGTCCTAAGAAACTCCGAATCTCCGTCACAGACTCCGGCCTCGGCAACTGCACCACTACCTTGACCTTGACTGAATCCACGGAAATACCATCACCAGAAATCATGTGCTCCAAAAAGTGGACCTCTCGAAGCCAGAACTCGCACTTGCTAAGCTTTGCATACAACTGGTGATCTTGCAAGGTCTGTAACACAACCCTCAAATGGTACACATGGTCCTCTGCAGACTGTGAATAAACAAGGATGTCGTCTACAAACACGACCACAAACTAATCCAAGTAGGGACGAAACACTCTATGCATCAAATCCATGAATGCCGCGGGGGCATTGGTGAGCCCAAATGGTATCACCAGAAACTCATAATGCCCATACCTCATGCTGAACGTGATCTTATCCACATCAGACTCACGAATTCGTAGCTGATAATAATCGTACCGCAAATCGATCCATGAGAACACTCGCGCGGACTGAAGCTTGTCGAACAAGTCATCAATCCATGGCAACAGATACTTGTTCTTAATGGTTACCTCATTCAACTACCGGTAGTCAATGCACAACCTTAGACTACCGTCCTTCTTCTTCACAAACAACACTGGTGCACCCCAAGGGGAAAAGCTAGGATGAATGTACCCCTTGGCGAGGAACTCCTGCAACTACGCTCTCAACTCCCTCAACTCAGCGGGAGCCATAAAATAAGGAGCCTTAGACAGAGGCCCCGTACCAGGCACAACCTCGATCACAAAATCAATCTCCCGCTGGGGAGGTAGTCTAGACAAATCCTCGGGAAAAATATCAAGAAACTCACACACCACCTGAATGTTCTCCACATCCGGCTCTGACTGGTCCACCACAACCACTGAAGTGAGAAAACCTTGACAACCCACATCAAGCAAACGATGAGCCCTAATAGCCAAAATAAGAAAGTGGGAAGAGGATGACCTAATACCTTGAAAATAGAAGGTGGGTCCTCAAAGTTGCCAGAAATAAACCTTCTTCAAACCGCAATCCACCAAGACATGATGAGTCTCGAGCCAATCCATGCCCAAAATCACATCGAAATCCTAAAGCGGTAACGCATAAAGCCTGGACGGCAAGCTCTGCCCTTCCACCCACACAAGTACCTTCTCAAAACAATATGGGGTGATCATAAAATCACCAATAGGCAACTCTACCACCAAATCATAAGACATCTAGGTCACCGGCTCCTCAATACTCAGCGTGAAATCCTCCGAAATAAATAAATGCGACATGCTAGAATCAAACAAAACTTGAGATGCACAACCCAAAATCATAACAGTACCTTCCACAAGCTGCGACGCCTCTGCCTCTGCCATGGTCACGTGTGTAATCTTACCTCGAGACCTCTGGCTGTCCACACTTGCTGACCGGGGTAGTGGCAGATACTGCCCCTGCTGCTATGGCTACTGCTGCTGCTGCAGCCTCGAAGGACAGTTGCACGCCATATGCCCCACCTGGTCACACCTGAAATAGATCACTGGCACCGTGCACTGCCTAAGCTGATGAGAACCGTCGCACTGGGGACACGACCACTGCAAACCACCAACTGATCCCTGACGCTGATAAGGAATCGACTGTTGAACACTACCCTCGATGCCTGCCTCTGATCTCTGCCCTCCTTACGCATCTTATAGAAACTTTTCTTGAAGAACTTCTTGACCTTCGAGCCAAAAGATGTAGATCCCATTGCTGATGCCGCAGACACTGATGCTCCCGAACTACCCATAGCGTGCTGAAAGGTACTTCGCTGCTGGGTTATAGAACACCGTATAAAATGAGGAAAAATTTTTATTAATATATATATAGTTTTTCCCAAATAACAAAAATTTTAGATAACTCTATAGGAAGGTTAAACAAGAAGTTAGAACATCCCATAAGGGCCATTATACAAATATGCCACCCTTTACATAATAAAGTTTACTATTTAAAAATACTATTCATTACTATTCACTACTATTACTATTTATTTACTATTCAAAAATACTATTCACCACAAATAGTAATGCCTTTCACTGAGGCGCCATTTTCTTGGAGCACGACTGAATAAATAGTCGTGACTTCTAAATTAGTATATAAATCATCCATGCTAAAAATTTAATAAATATGAATCATGATACCTAATATAATGTATGAGTATATCGCTAGATTCCTTATATTTTTCTCTACCTATCCACATATCTGTCTCAAAAAAATTCTTTTATTAGGAAAAGTGACACTATTAATTGAAGTAGTGACTCTTTACTATTCATCAAAATAGTGATTCTAAGTAACGACTCCACGTAAGGGTGTTATTTCATATGAACTATTCACCTATACTATTTCTTACTATTCACGTGAAATAAAGACTCCATATATGGGTGTTATTTCATATGCACTATTCATATACTATTCACAAATACTATTCATATCTGAAGTAACGACTCAATATAAGGCGTTATTTCATATGGACTATTCACTCACAAGCTACTTAATGAATCCACTAACCAATTATTGGTGTAACCATGAGCCTAGACACGTAACATCAATGGACAGTATATAATAATGCACCCAGGAAAAATCACGCCCATGACCCGGGCGCTATTTCTGGAAAGGGCGCCCAAGTCACAGGCGCCATTTATGAGCCCCTATAGTCATATATATATATATATATATATATATATATATATATAAACTCAAGGATATAGCGCCCACTTGATGGGACGCTATTCACATAAATAACGGCTGCCTAGAGAGGCGCTATGTCCTTGGAAAGGACCAGAGGATATAGCGCCCTACACTAAGGCGCTATTCACCTAAATCACGCCTGCTCGAAGAGGCACGACTTCCTTGAGACAATAGACAACCATCCCTGTCATCCTATCCTGAACAACTCCATTTTGCTGGCAACAGACCCTCTTACCCGGCAGTGGAATCCATGGATTGATGTATTAATTGCTTCTTTTTCTCTGGCAAAGGACCTTCTTGTCTTTCCTTCCCTATAATTATACACAACCTCCTAAGGTTAGAAGGTGATTGTCAACAGAAGAGGGTCTTTCCAGGAGCATACGTGAAGGGGTTCTTCCTCTTGCTGCTGGAGAACCTTGTAGAGAAGCTTACCTTCTTATTCCTTCTACGTGTTTACGTCAAAAAAAGGTAGGTGTTCTCAAGATCTGGCTAAACTAGTAGTTAACGTAGGTTAACATGCATGCTAGTTAAACTTATCTTAGCTTAACTACATTGATGCGGGACGAGACACGGACACGACTCCAATTGGAATGCAAACCTGAGACTCTAAGTATACTCGCGATCGTCCCTTAGCGAGGGAAGCGTCGGACGTGCACGGTTGAGAAACCGGCAGTGAGCTAGAATGGTCGGCTCTCTCTTGTGCCCGGATCGGGTCATGGGGCGGTCATGCTCTCTCTTGCAGCAGCGGTGATATGAAAAATATAGCGAGCTATGATCCTAGAACATGCTCTCTAGCAGTGGCATATAAAGCATATACAAATAGAGCAAATGCCGAGTAAGTGAGCGAATACGATACCTCCACGCTCTCGGCGTGGGGAAGACGATCCCGGTCGATTTCAGTAACTCCCGGTAACAGTAATGAATTAGATTACAACAATGAAATATTGCCCACTCACGCAGGGAGGTAAAGGGCTACACAAGTGGGCCCGGGAGGACCGATCCCGGGTTGACGGGCTGCACTTGATCACCCCGTCGGCACGGTTAGGACGGCGTAAGCTGCTGGGTATGGGACCCATGTGCTGGTCGGTGGGGCCGTGTGGGACAGGGGGCGGCACCACTGTGGTGGGACACCTGGAGGGGCACTTCCTGGGATGGCGGTGGGCTGGTTCGCCGGCCGGAAGCCGGGCGGCTCCGATCGTCACCCTCTGGAAAGAGTATCCTCGGACCTGCTGCTTCTATTTTTAGGCGCGCAGTCTGGCGAGATCGGCAGCTGCGTTCAATCCCGACGTCGGATCGAAGTATAGAAGGTATCGTTGGAAAGCTATTTTGAAGTAATTTTATCTAAAGCTAGAGAGATTAATTGTATCTGCACGAATCTGGCCTTAGTCAAATTTTGAAGTTGGATGTACTCAGTCTCAGATCTGATTAGGAAAACTAAGATTTGACTGAAAATCAACGTTCACCGTGAAGGATACTTCTGATTTAGATCTTGAGATCTTCCTTAAAGTTGTAGAGGGGAGAGAGAGAAAAACGGAAATAATTTTTATGAAAGGTTTTGTTGAGATTTGGATGGGGAAAAGTATTTTTGACCGGCGGGTGGTCGGATCTGGACTGATGAAGATAGAACTATTTAGGATATGAAGAGATTTTTATAAAATATGTGGAGGTCTTTAGAAATTCCATGAAAATTTGTGGATAGAGGGGATGGTAGACCAAACCTCTAGTAAATTTGGGGATTTAAGAAAAAAATTATTCAAAGGGTTGAAGTTGATGATCTCAGGCTTGCTGTCACAGTGAACAGGAAGCTGACATATCTGGGAGGACTTGAAGACCAAAAATGAAAAAATAGCAAAAGAAATAATTTGGACTTGAATTTTTTGTGGAGATGGGGTTTCAAGATAGGAACCAACCTTGAAATTTTTAGCTCCATAAGATTTCAGAGTTGAGAGCTAAAATTCTCGTAGTTGGCCTCTGTCCAGTAGGACAGAACCTTGGACAACGCCTCGGAGATAACTTCACGGCGGCTCGATGGCGGCACGAACGGCGGCGACAGCACCGGAGATGAATTCCAGAGGTAGAGAGGAGGAGATAGAAGGGATGAACACTCTAGAAATGCAGAGAAGGGGGAGAGAACCAGAGGAGAGAGAGGAGGGGGCGCAGCTCCCTTCTTGCTTCACAAAATTTTTCTCTTCATTAATTCTCCAAATAATAGAATACAAGGCTTATATAATAAATAGAAAAAGACCATGAATACCCTCAGATCTAGGATCTGGTGGGGCAATTAAGGGACATCACTTTTGGTCCAAACAAAATAAAAAATAAAATCCATATTAATTCTAAAGGGGGGGGGGGGGGCGCCCCCTTGACCAAAGGGGAAGGTAGGTGGGAGACTATGGACTTTTAAATCCATCTGTCTCCCATGTGCTCTTTTGAAATTCAAACCTTCTAGATGGCCACCTAAGATGGTTGAATAGCCCCACATAGCTTAGGTGGACCAATGGGAAAGGAGGGAGGGCCCCCTAGCTGGACTTACTACACATTTGCATAAAAACCCACACAATCCTAGGGAATGACATATTGGCTTAAAAAGTCTTACAATTGTACATATACTTTCCCAAGGATATAAAAATAAATAAAAGATATAAATATAAAAAGAAAATGTACATGCTCGATGTTGATTCCCATCATACATTCTGTTTGGAGTATATCAAAAGGCTTAGCGAGAAAGTTAGGCTATGCCTATCTGGAAGAATAACCCTTGCGTTGAGGAGATCCTCTGCCAAGTACTCCTGGTACATCACATAGTTTAGTATAATTGTCATTAACCTGTCCTAATTTATTGCACGTTGATCCATGTTTAAAAATTAAAATAAATGAAATTAAAATAAGAAATTATTGCATGACCTTGATCTTACAGTCCTGTAAATTTTCATGTCTATCTATGCATTTACTTCCTTATTCTGTGAACATGATGTAATTCGTAAATAGTGAAATCACGTAATTAGTAGCCACCATGTTCAGACAATTATATCTTTTTAACCCAATCATGAAACTCATACATGAGCACGGTTCTGGAAACCTCATATTTTTCTCTATTTTACCATGTCCTTAGATCATGATTTACTAAAAATCTTAAAAATAAATAGTGTTTAAATAGTAACATGTGACTCATACTGCCCTGACCACTATGTTCAGATAATTATATCTTTTTAACACAATCATGAAACTCATGCATGAGCATAGTTTTGGAAACCTCATATTTTTATTTATTTAACCATGTACCTAATTCCTGATTTACTGAAAGTATTTAAAATGAATAGTGTTTGAATAGTACCTGTGACTCATCCAGCCCTCAGGTGAATAGCACACCCAGCCAGGGTGCCATTCACTGAAGAGGCGCCCCAATACAGGATGCCATTTAATTGAAGACACTTCATAGTGTCGTCAATTCAAATTCTAGCAATTTTTGAAAATTATTAAATCAACACATTCAAAAATTGATAGCTAGTGAACTAAACCATGAAAATTTTGCATGAATATATTTCTGTGATCCTGACATTTTTCTCTACCTGCCCATACCCTCACATCCTGATTCAGAGAAACTTTTACGGTATGAATAGTGTCTGAATAGTATTTTAAGTCACAGAATGTACCTGCATGATGTAAAGCACCCTAATTTATTGAATAGTGAAATCCAACAATTTTGTATGAGCATGATTCTGAACTCTCGAGAATTTCCTCTACCTGTTCATATCCTTGTTTCTATTTCTGAGAAACTTTTACGATATGAATAGTGTATAAATTATGTTTTGAGTCACAGAATGTACCTGCACGGTGTAAATCACCCCATTTATTAAATAGTGAAACCCAAAAATTTTGCATGAGCATGATTCTAAACTCCCGATAATTTTCTCTACCTGTTCATATCCTTGCTTTCTATTTCTGAGAAACTTTTACGGTATGAATAGTGTATGAATAGTATTTTGAGTCACAGAATGTACCTGCCGGGTGAAAATCACCCAAATGTAAATGACGTCCCAAGCCAGGGCGTCAATTACATGAATAGTGACTCTCCAGTATGTCGTCGCCCACATGTAAATGGCGGCCCAAGCCAGGGCGCCAATTACATGAATAGCGACACTCCAGTATGTCGTCAATTACTCACCCTGTTAAAACTGTTAGATCAAATAGCCTGTAGACCTTGATTACAAAGCTTGGAAAATTCATATTCTGCCAAACCTTAGAAAAATCTGAAAGTCATTGCTAAACCCCTGAATTGCATTTATGTCCTGCATTCTTAAGAGGTTAAGTTATCGTCCATCATTTTCATGTCCATTGTCCTTGATCTCTATTCCGGATTGATCCACCTTATATTCTTACAAATGAATACTTTTTCTTGAAATTCTATATTGACTATATAAATGAGAGTGGATGTCAAAAGTATACATAAAATACTGTGCGTATAGGGCCCGGTCTGGTCCTAGGAGGAGCACCTGAAGGTACTTGTGCTCATGGGAGTTTATTGACCACAGTGTTTGACATTGCACCGAAGTAGTTGCTTGACTTGACTTGACTTGAGACATTCCCACTCACTCTCTCGTGACATGCTTGACTTGAATTGTTTAGCCCGAAAAAGGGCAATTACTTGCTTGAATGAATTGAAGGAAAATAGCCAATTCCATTGTACTATTTGAATACGTGAGCTTGATATACATGAGCTTGAAATACTTGCTCGAATGATAAATTCTTAAAATTTACTTGCTTGAATACGTTATCCTTGGAAATGCTTGTGCACTTACTTGCAAATTACTTGAAAATCTCTTATTGATACATCTTATTGAAATTCTTGTGATATTCTTTATTACAATTCTTGATATTCTCGCTTGATCCTACATACATCATTATACCGCATGAACTTGTAATTAACTTAAAGATTGTTAGAACTTGAGATATAATTCCTACTGAGCGATTCGCTCATAAAGTTGCAATTCTAACATTTTTTAGGAAACTTGGATAGCGACCACCACCTGGACGGGACTGATACCGAGTGACGAGTGTTAGGGTCATAGTTGGATGTACCGTCAGCTAGGTCTAGTCCTTTGTATTATAGGTCTTATGTCGTGTATTTCCAGTTGTTATTAAGGCTTGTAACCTATGATACAATTTCAGTCATTTATGTTTAAGTCAGTTTGAATTATATCAAAGTCTGAAGCTTTATGAAATTAGTTTGAGGTATTACTCACTTTGTCATCTTGGACTATGGTGTATGTTCAAATTTTAAATTAGCAACGAATTATCCAATAATATGTGCACTCTGATCTTATACGAATGACACGATCGATATAGACGCGTCACAGATCCGAGTATCTTCCGCGCTCGGGACGTGACAGTCTTCGTGGTATCAGAGCCTAGGTTTTCAAACCTAGGAAATTAGAAGTGATGATCGAAACCTAGGATTTTAGTTTCCTTGGTAAAACCCGAGTCCAAGGATAGAATTGGACCTTACCCGGTGAGATGGGTAGAGCCATGGGTTAAGTTCTATAATGAAATTTGACCTCCTATTAAAACCCGATATTCATTACACTTAAACTCTTTTCTAGGATCATGGCCCCTGAACGAGCACAATGGCGCGAGATGCAGCGCACCGTGCAAGGCCTTACTTAGGCGCTATAGCAAGTGGCGCAAGGCGGCGCTAACCGTGGAGCCAGTGATCTCTATAGGGGTTTTCGCAACATGAACCCCCCAAGATTTGTGGGATCATCCGACCCCGAGGATGCCAAAAACTGGTTAAAAGAAATTGAACGGATTTTTCGTGTGATGCAATGCACGGATGAGGAGAAGGTGTTGCTAGCTATTTTCCAACTGGAGCGGGATGCTCGAAGTTGGTGAGAAGCTATAGAAGCGACATTGCTAGAAGACCATTGCACATGGGATGAATTCGTCGAGCATTTTAATAGCAAGTACTTCTCTGACCATATTCAGGAAAAGAAGGCCGTAGAATTTGCCGCGCTGAAGCAACGTGGCTTGAATGTGGCCGAATATGAGGCCCAGTTTTCAAGACTGTCTAGGTACGCACTCCACTTGGTGTGTATGGAGAAAATGAAGGTAAAAGGTTCCTTAATGGGCTTCGGCCCCATTTCATTACCCAACTTACACTGATGGACATCCAAGTCTACTCGAAAATAGTTCGGCGTATGCAGTTGCTCGAGGACGCCACCGAAGTATTGGAGAGGATCTAAGGAAATTTCAAGGCAACACTTAACAAGAAGGAACCTACCACAAGCCCGGGAAAATTTAAAGCAACATTCAACAAGAAGCGGTCTTACACTGGAGGGGAGTCCTCCAAAGGGAAGAAATTTCAGAAGAATGATAGGCCTTTCACCACCCCCGTACCTACAAAGGAAATTTGCAAATATTGTGATAAACTTGGCCATAAGACCGAGAAATGCTGGAGGAAGCTAGGAGCCTGTCTCCATTGTAGGAGCGAGAACATCAGATCCCTAACTGTCCGCTGATGAATGAGCCATCCGTTAAAGAGGAGAAGTTCCTGGCAAAGAAGCAAGGCCGTCTACAAGCTCTTCAAGAGACGGAACCAATAGAAGGAGGAATCGTAGAAGGTATACTAACTATTTGCTCTAAGAATGCCAAGGTTTTATTTAATATTGGAGCAACACATTCCTTTATTTCCAAGAAATTTGCTGCTATATTCTCTATGGAACCCGAATGGTTAGACTTAGTCATATCTACACCTATCGGGAACAAGGCCGACCTCACACATCACTACCCAAAATGTGAGGTTATGGTTAAAGGAAATAATTTACCTACCGACCTAATTTGCCTAGATATGGAGGTGTATGATGTTATATTAGGTGCGGATTGGTTATCCACGTACCAAGCAACTGTTGATTGCCGGAATGGCAAGGTAACTTTTGTAGATTACCCGGAATTGGTATACATTAGCCCTCGGGCGAGATCACCTTTCATATCAGCTCTCCGAGCTAGTAAACTGATAGGCAAAGGATGTATGGCTTTCATTGCATTTGTAACTGCCATGGACGTCGAGGAGCCTAAGCTTGAAGACATCCGTATAGTTCAGGATTTTTCTGATGTCTTTCCAAAAGAGTTGCCTGGCTGACCCCCGGAGCGGGAAGTGTCATTCACCATCGACCTTGTCCCTGGTGCTGGACCTGTTTCCAAGACACCTTATCGAATGTCCTCTGCTGAGCTGAAAGAGCTGAAGGAACAACTAATGGAGCTATTGAACAAAGGTTTCATCCGACCGAGTACTTCCCATGGGGAGCACCTGTACTATTCGTCAAGAAGAAGGACGGATCGATGAGACTCTGCATCGACTATCGGCAGTTAAATCACCTTACAATCAAGAACAAGTACCCACTGCCGAGGATTGATGAGCTGTTCGACCAAATATCTAGAGCTAAATATTTCTCCAAGATTGATCTTCATTCTGGTTATCACCAATTGAAGATCAAAGAAGAAGACATTTATAAAACTGCATTCTGAAGAAGGTATGGGCATTACGAATTTACTATTATGCCTTTCGGACTAACAAATGCCCCCGCAGCTTTCATGTAGTTAACGAACAGCATATTCAGGCCTCACTTAGATCAGTTTATTGTGGTCTTTATCGATGATATTCTGATTTATTCAAAGTCCAAAGAAGACCATGAAGAGCATCTTAAGAAGGCTTTGCAAATATTGAGGGAAAATAAATTATATGCCAAATTCAGCAAATGCAAATTTTGGCTGGAGGAAGTGTCCTGTTTGGGCCATATAATTTCGAAGGATGGAATTTCCGTGGACCTGTCAAAGGTCGAAGCCGTGAAGAATTGGGAGCGACCAACAAATGCGATAGAAATTCGAAGCTTCTTGGGGCTAGCTGGTTATTACCGGCGCTTCATCAAGGACTTCTCAAGAATTGCTGTCCCTCTCACCCGATTGACTCGTAAGGAGATACCTTATGAGTGGAAAGAAGACTGTGAGAAGAGTTTCTAAACTTTAAAGTATCTATTGACAATTGCTCTAGTCTTATCATTGCCAATCAAATGAGAGAAGTACGAGGTATATACCGATGCTTCTGGTATTGGTCTCGGGTGTGTATTAATGCAAAATGGAAGAGTTATTGTATATTCTTCTCAATAACTAAAGAAACATGAAGAGAACTACTCGGTGCATGACTTAGAGCTGGCCGCGGTGGTATTTGCCTTGAAGATCTGGAGACACTACCTCTACGGAGAACAATTCACGATCTACTCCAATCACAAAAGCCTCAAGTATTTATTCTCCCAAAGGGAGCTTAACATGCGGCAAAGGCGTTGGCTCAAGTACCTTAAGGATTTCAACTTCACTATACAGTACCATCCCTGTAAGGGTAATTATGTAGCTGATGCCCTCAGTCAAAAGCCGAGAGTAATATTGGCCAATTGCATGATTCAAGAATGGAAGCTATTAGAGGAATTCTCTAAACTCAATATTAGCACTGATGAACAAGACGGGTGTATTACTCTAGCCCACATGAGTCTACATCCGGATTTACTACCATAAATTTAGAAGCTACAAGAAGAAGACCCTGCACTAATGGAGATAAGGGAAAAGCTGGACGAGAGATCGATTTCAAGCTGGCACCTGATGGAATACTGTTACTCTATGAAAGGACATGTGTACCTAACTATCCCGAGTTGAAGAAGAAGATTCTTGAAGAAGCTCATCGATCAAGGTACACGATCTACCCTAGAGCCACCAAGATGTACCAAGACTTGAAGAAGATTTTCTGGTGACCTAATATTAAGAGGGAGGTAGCGGACTTTGTATCTCGTTGCCTGACATGCCAGCAAGTGAAGGCAGAACATCAGAAATCTGCCGGAAAGCTACACCCGCTAGATATTCCCAAGTGGAAGTGGGAAGACATTGGCATGAATTTTATTATGGGTTTTCCCAAGTCTAGAGGTGGACATGATGGAATCTGGGTAATTATTGACCGCCTAACTAAATCGGCTAATTTCTTACCTATCAAAAGTTGGTGGTCGGTTGATGTCCTTACTGCCCTATATAGTAGGAGATAGTTAGATTGCACAGAGTTCTTATCTTGATCGTATCCGACTGACCTGCACTTCACCTCTCATTTCTGGAAGAGTCTACAACACTCTCTTGGGACGAAACTTAACTTCAGCACTACTTTCCATCTCTAGATAGACGGAGAGACGGAGAGGACCAATCAGGTTATTGAAGACATGTTAAGAGCCTGCATTATAGATTTTGGCAGAAATTGGCATGACCACTTACCCCTAGCCGAGTTTGCATATAACAATAGCTATCAAGCCAGTATCCAAATGGCACCTTTCGAGGCGCTTTATGACAGAAGTTGTCGATCTCCAATATGCTGGGATGAAGTCGACGAAAAGTAAATTCTAGGCCCAGATATGGTGAGAGATTCAACTGAAAAGATACACCTCATTCGGGAAAGGCTAAAGATAGTACAATCTAGGCAGAAGTCATATGCTGACAATAGAAGAAGAGATCTGGAGTTCCAAGTTAGAGACATGTTTTTCTCAAGGTATCTCCTGACCGAGGTATCCGAAGATTCGGTGTTAAGGGCAAGCTTACACTGAGGTTCATTGGTCCATTTAAGGTATTAGAGAGAGTGGGCAAGGTAGCTTACTGCATCGCCTTGCCTCCACAACTATCAGAGGTACATAATGTATTTCATATTTCTATGTTGAAGAAGTATGTGCACGACCCTCTCCATGTCATCAACCACACCGACTTGGTGATACAGAAGGATCTTACCTATAAGCAAAAGCCAATGAAAATCCTCAACCGAGAAGTCCGACTCTTAAGAAGCAAGACTATCCCTATGGTGAAAATCCAATGGGATCGATGCTTGGAACAAGAAGTTACCTGGGAAACTGAGGAGTTTATGTGAAGGAGATTCCCAAAATTATTTTAGTCTATAAGTATTTATCACCCTCCTTGTCTCCATCTATGCAATTGAATTTGGGGACCAAATTCTTTTAAGTGAGGGAGGGTGTAGCACCCCGTATAAAAATGAGAAATTTTTTTTATTAATATATATATACCTTTTCTCAAATAACAAAAATTCTAGATAACTCTATAAGAAGGTTAAACAAGAAGTTAGAACATCCCATAAGGGCCATTATACAAATATGCCACCCTTTACGTAATAGAGTTTACTATTTAAAATACTATTCATTACTATTTACTACTATTCACTTATTATTCATTTACTATTCAAAAATACTGTTCACCACAAATAGTAGCACCTTTCACGAAGGCACCATTTTCTTGAAGCACGACTGAATAAACAGTCGTGACTTCTAAATTAGTATATAAATCATCCATGCTAAAAATTTAATAAATGTGAATCATGATATCTAATCTAATGCATGAGCATACCGCTAGATTCCTTATATTTTTCTCTACCTATCAACGTATCTGTCTCAAAAAATTCTTTTATTTGAAAAAGTGACACTATTTATTGAAATAGTGACTCTTTACTATTCATCGAAATAGTGACTCCACGTAAGGGCGCTATTTCATATGAACTATTCACATGTACTATTCCTTACTATTCACGTGAAATAAAGACTCCTTATATGGGCATTATTTCATATGCACTATTCACATACTATTTACAAATACTATTCATATATGAAGTAATGACTCAATATAAGGCATTATTTCATATGGACTATTCACCCACTATTCACTCACAAGCTACTTATTGAATCCACTAACCAATTATTGGTATAACTACAAGCCTAGACACGTAACATCAATGGACAATACATAATAATCCACCCAAGAAAAATCACGCCCATGACCCGGGCGCTATTTCCGGAAAGGGTGCCCAGGTCACAGGCGGCATTTCTGAGCCCTATATATATATATATATATATATATATATATATATAAACTCAAGGATATAGTGCCCAATTGAAGGGGCACTATTCACATAAATAACGGCTGCCTAGAGAGGCGCTATTTCCTTGGAAAGGACTACAGGATATAGTGCCCTACACTCAGGCGCTATTCACCTAAATCACGCCTGCTCAGAGAGGCGCGACTTCCCTGAGACAACATGCAACCATCCCTGTCATCCTATCCTGAACAACTCCATTTTGCTTGCAACAGACCCTCTTACCCGACAGTGGAATCCATGGATTGAAGCATTAATTGCTTCTTTTTCCCTTGCAAAGGACCCTCTTGTCTTTCCTTCCCTATAATTATACACAACCTCCTAAGGTTAGAAGGTGATTGTCAACAGAAGGGGGTCTTTCCAGGAGCATACGTGAAGGGGTTCTTCCTCCTACTGTTGGAGAACCTTGCAGAGAAGCTTACCATCTTATTCCTTCTACGTGTTTACGTCAAAAAAAGGTAGGTGTTCTCAAGATATGATAAAATTAGTAGTTAACGTAGGTTAACATGCATGCTAGTTAATCTTGTCTTAGCTTAGCTACATTCTGTTTGGAGTATATCAAAAAGCTTAGTGGAAAAGTTAGGCTACACCTATCTAGAATAATAACCCTTGCATTGAGGAGTTCCTTCGCCAAGTGCTATTGGTACATCACCTAGTTTAGTATAATTATCATTAACCTGTCCTAATTTATTACACATTGATCCATATTTAAAAATTAAAATAAAAAATTATTGCATGAGCTTGATCTTACAGTCCTGCAAATTTTCCATGTCTATCTATGCATTTACTTCTTAATTCTGTGAACATGCTGTAATTCGTGAATAGTGAAATCACGTAATTAGTAGCCACCATGTTCAGACAATTATATCTTTTTAACCCAATCATAAAACTCATGCATGAGCACGGTTATGGAAATCTAAGATTTTCCCTCTATTTTACCATGTCCTTAGATCACGATTTATTGAAAATCTTAAAAATGAATAATGTTTAAATAGTAACCCGTGACTCATACTGCCCTGACCACCATGTTAAGACAATTATATCTTTTTAACCCAATCATAAAACTCATGCATGAGCTTTATTCTGGAAACATCATATTTTTCTCTATTTAACCATGTACCTAATTCCTGATTTACTAAAAGTATTAAAAATGAATAGTGTTTGAATAGTACCTGTGACTCATCTAGCCCTCAAGTGAATAGCGCCGCCAGCCAGGGCGCCATTCACTAAAGAGGTGCCCCAATACAGGGCGCCATTTAATTGAAAACACTTCACATTGTCGTCAATTCAAATTCTAGCAATTTCTAGAAATTATTAAATCAACACATTCAAAAATTGATAACTAGTGAACTAAGCCATGAAAATTCTACATGAATATATTTCTATGATCCTGATATTTTTCTCTACCTGTCCATACCCTCACGTCCTATTCAGAGAAACTTTTACGGTATGAATAGTGTTTTGAGTCATAGAATGTACCTGTCCGGTGTAAATCACCCTAATTTATTGAATAGTAAAACTCAACAGTTTTGCATGAGCATGATTCTGAACTCCCGAGAATTTCCTCTACCTGTTCATATCCTTGTTTTCTATTTTGAGAAACTCTACGATATTAATAGTGTATGAATAGTGTTTTGAGTCATAGAATGTACCTGCACGGTGTAAATCATCCCAATTTATTGAATAGTGAAATCCAACAATTTTGCATGAGCATGATTCTGAACTCCCGAGAATTTTCTCTACCTGTTCATATCTTTGCTTTCTATTTCTGAGAAACTTTTACGGTATGAATAGTGTTTTGAGTCACAGAATATACCTGCCCAGTGAAAATCACTCAAATGTAAATGGCGTCCCAAGCCAGGGCATCAATTACATGAATAGTGACACTCCAGTATGTCGTCGCCCAAATGTAAATGGTGCCCCAAGCCAGGGCGCCAATTACATGAATAGCGACACTCCAGTATGTCGTCAATTACTCACCTTGTTAAAACTGTTAGATCAAACAGCCTATGGACCTTGATTATAGAGCCTGACAAATTCATATTCTGCCAAACCTTAGAAAAACCTGAAAGTCATTGCTAAACCCCATAAACCCCTGAATTGCATTTATGTCCTGCATTCTTAAGAGGTTAAGTTATCGTCCATCATTTTCATGTCCATTGTCCTTGATCTCTATTTCGGATTGATCCACCTTATATTCCTACAAATGAATGCTTTTTCTTGAAATTCTATATTTACTATATAAATGAGAGTGGATGTCAAAAGTATACATGAAATGCTGTGCGTATAGGGCCCGGTCTGGTCCTAGGAGGAGCACCTGAAGGTACTTGTGCCCATGGGAGTTTATTGATCACAGTGTTTGGCATTGCACCGAAGTAGTTGCTTGACTTGACTTGACTTGAGACATTCCCACTCACTCTCTCGTGACATGCTTGACTTGAATTGTTTAGCCCGAAAAAGGGCAATTACTTGCTTGAATGAATTGAAGGAAAATAGCCAATTCTATTGTACTACTTGAATACGTGAGCTTGATATACATGAGCTTGAAATACTTGCTCGAATTACTCGAATGATAAATTCTTGAAATTTACTTGCTTGAATACGTTCTTGAATACGCTATCCTTGGAAATACTTGTGCATTTACTTGCAAATTACTTGAAAAATTCTTATCGATACATCTTATTGAAATTTTGTAATATTCTTTATTACAATTCTTGATATTCTCGCTTGATCCTACATGCATCATTATACCGCATGAACTTGTAATTAACTTAAAGATTGTTAGAACTTGAGATATAATTCCTACCGAGCGATTCATTCATAAAGTTGTAATTCTAACATTTTTCAAGAAACTTGGATAGTGACCACCACTCGGATGGGACCGATACCGAGTGACGAGTGTTAGGGTCATAGTTGGATGTACCGTCAGCTAGGTCTAGTCCTTTGTATTCTAGGTCTTATGTTGTGTATTTCCAGTTGTTATTAAGGCTTGTAACCTATGATACAATTTCACTCATTTATGTTTAAGTCAGTTTGAATTATGTTAAAGTCTGAAGCTTTATGAAATTAGTTTGAGGTATTACATAGTTTGTCATCTTGGACTATGGTGTATGTTCAAATTTTAAATTAGCAACGAATTATCCAATAATATGTGCACTCTGATCTTATACGAATGACACGATCAATATAGACGCGTCACGGATCTGAGTATCTTCCACGCTTGGGACGTGACATGGGTAGCCGTCTGCTGGCTTCGTCCGGACTGGGATTTCCTCGAGCCAACTTGTCCTCGAATCTTCTGCATATCCAGCTCCAGTGATGCTGTCACACGAGAAGCCGTCTCCAAATCTGAATCAACATTCGCCTTCAAGAGGTGCCTCAAATCCTGCCTCAAACCCTGGACGAACTGATCGGTCTTCAGCCCCTCATTCTCTATGACGTGGGGAGCATAGCGGCCTAACTTAACAAACCGAGCCCTATACTACAACACTGACATGTCACCCTGGACCAGCTCTAGGAACTGACGCATCTTCTACGTACCAAGATAATATGGATAGTAAGTACACTCGAAGACCCTCGCAAAGTCCTGCCACACAATCTACTTAAGAGAACGAGACTGAAAGGATGTCTTCCACTCTGAAGACCACAATGCTCAAGCCGAACCCTGCAACTGGTTACAGGCCAACATCACCTGTCCTCCTCGGCACAGTTCGTGGAACTGAACACTCTCTCCATCTCATCAAGCCAAACTTGGGCCACATCTGGGTCTGGCTGGCTACCATAGTAGGGAGGATGAAACTATAAAAAGTCCCTCACTGCACGGCTAGGCCCACCCCTAGACGTCGAGCCCTCACCAGCATCTCTGCTGAACTGCTGAGACATGAACTGAAACATGCTCCGAAAGAAATCCTCTACCCCCAGAACTCTCGCTGCATCCCCTACCTCATTGGTAACTGGTGACACTCTGCTCTGCTCCTCCTGCTCCTCTGTCGACTATCTCAGCTGCGAACGAGTCCTCCGCCTCGGCGCCATACTCGCCTACCTGGGTAAGACGGAAGACACGAAAAGTGGGGAAATAAATAAAACACACGATGTCCTAAGCCAGTGCCGACTGTACATCATCATTATGGACTAGTGGACCACTGTAATTATTTATAATTCTTATACATATCCACAACTGTGCTCTGATACCAACTTTAATGACCTGAGATCCGAATACCGGGAAGGCCCGATGACCCGAATTCCGAACTGCTACCCATGAGCCCGAAGACTCGGAAGGGTTGAAAGAATAGTGTGGAGATATACAAGAATTTAAAATAATTACAGAACTACACAATTAATATGAATAAACAGGAATCATAATAAATGACATTAAGTAAATTACATGGTCCACAATATAGCAATAATATAAAATATGACAATAGTCCACAACTAGTATAGTCCCGAAAGAAAAGGTACAACTACATGGGACATACCCCGGCTCTGGCAACTGGCAACTAACCCTGGGCACCTGAACCACATAGAGCCTCAGAAGTGCTCCCCTGAAGCCTCGCCTTACCTGAAATCACAAAAAAATGCAGGGAATGTGATGGGGACATTAGAGCAAGACCACTTACTTTTTATTTTACATTTGAGTCCTTTTATTTACATTTATATCCTTGGGAAAACATGTATGCAATTGTAAGGCTTTATAAGCCAATTTATCATTCCTTAGGATTATTTGAGTTTTTGTGTAAAAGTCCATGTAGGCCCTACAGGACCCTCCACCACTTGCTTATTGGTCCAAGTGACATCTTGGGGGTCCATGTGGGGCTGCTCAAAGTCCTAGGTGGGCTTCTAGATAGTTTAACATTCAAAGGGGACAAGTGGAATAAAATGTCAAGATTCCAACCCCCTTGGTCAAGGGGGCGCCCCCCTCCTTTAAGCATATTTTAATGTGGTTCCAAACTACATGGGAGAATAATATTTGAACTCCCTATGTTACCCCTCTCAATTGTAGATCTAGGGATATTTAGAGTCTTTTTACATTTCATACAAATAGCTTGTAATTCCCATTTTAGTAGAATTAATGATGAAAATTTGGTGAAAATATTGGAGCCTCCTTGGAGGGTACGCCCCTCTCTCCTCTCTCTCTGCTGTGCTTCTTCCTCCTCCAACCTTCCAAGGTGTGAAACCCATTCTATCTCTCCCTCTTATCCTCTGAATTCTGTTTCTGCCGCCGCCGCCGTCGCCATCGCACCGCCATCGCGCTGCCGCCATCATCGTCAGAGTTCTATCTACATTAGGACAGAGCCTTAAAGCCCAATTTTTAGCTCTCTATCAGGAGCTTAGATAGAGCCCTAATTTGGAGGGTGAGTCATCCACGTCCACCCTAGCCTCCACAAAAAAAAAATTCGGTCATTTACCTCTCATTAGGTCTTTTTCCCAATTCCTTCTTTTTCCCCCTAGAAGTCTGTCATCTGTTCAGATCCTATCATAGCAACCCTATGTTTCCACGTTTCGACCCACTTCCCCTTATTTTCTTGGGTCACCAATTTAATTGGAAGTTTTGTCCACCTCACCCATCATCCACGAATTTTCTTGGAATTTCTGAAGTCCTCTTAATATTTTTAAAAATCATTGTCCTTTCCCAAATCTGTTCTATGCTATTCAGTTCAGATCCAACCCCCGTCTAGTATAAAATCTTTTTCCCAAACCAAACCTCCACCAAATTTTTCAAAAAAATCATCCCCGCCTTCCTTGTTTCCACTTATACAACTTTCATGAAGAGTCCAAGTTCCAGATCTGTGGTTTGAGTCACGATCAATGCAAGTGATTAGAAAACTCAGATCTATCCTGAGTTTTTTGAGTCTGTTAGTCAGTCCCTTGTAAAATCCACCACGAAAAATATAGAGTCTTTAAATTTTTTGCCCTAGTCCTTGGTTGAATATCTCTTAGAGAGCTTTCCAACGGTACTAAGTTTGTGTCAATCCGACATCGGGGCTGATTGCAGTAGCGATTTTTGCCGGGTCGTGCAATGTAAAAATAGAACTGCAGATCCGTGGATAGCAAGTCGCAACGACCGCCCGGCCACCGCCTCGCCTTCCATGAGGCGAACCAACGAGTCGCCATCCCAGGGGATGGTCCTCCAGTAGCCAACGTCGCATCAGTACCATCTTTGGTCCTCTCGGCCCGCCGAACAGCACATGGGCCCCATGGCTGCTAGCGCTTGCCACTCCCGGAGCGGCCTAGATTGCTGCCCGTCAACCCAGGAACGGTCCTACCGGGCCCCACTTGTAGCCCGTTACCTCCCTGCATGGAGTGGATAGTAAATTTTATTTCTGTAATTATTGTAATATTTGTACACCGGGACTTACCGCACTTGGTCGGGATCGTCTTCCCCACACCCGGAGCGTGGAGGTAAACTCGCCCCCTCTCTCTTATCACATTTTGCTCAATTCGTATATTTTTGAATGCCACTGCATGTGATAGGTATCTAGCCCGATATATTGTTATCACCGCTGCGAGAGAGCGAGAGTGAGTGACCCATCCCGTGACTCGATCGGAGATCACGCGGAAAGTCGATACCCGAGGCTCACGGCCGATTTCTCAACCGCGCCCGGTCCCACATCTTCCCTTGCTTAGGGGCGATCGCGAGCTAGAGTTCCAGGTCACGTGTCTGTCCCGCATCAATTTGGTATCAGAGTGTCGGTTTAAGTTTAGGGTAGTCATGTCTAAAAACACACAAAAAGTGTCATTTAAGTCTAGTCATGGTTTAAGTCGGTCTAAGGTTGCATTTGCATACCATTGTTCGGTATATAGAAAGGTGTTGCCCGACCGTTAGGTTACGCCTATCGAAGAGGTGATTCACTCGCGTTAGAGGATCTTTAGATCCCCGGACTCCGCCAGGTACCAGATCTTGGTTGTGTCTAGGTTGGTCGTCGAGTCAGCATTTCAACTGTGCATCACATTTTGAGTCGTGTCTCGGTGCTTGCATAGTTTGCATAAAATTTTGCTTATAAAAATAAAAAAAATAAATGCCCTTGCATGCCCACTCCTAGGGATCCGTTCCCATCTTTTGGCAACTATGGCCCACCCATGCTGACCCGTCCAAGGTGACAAATCCATGTCCGAGTACATTCAGGACTATGATAAGTACCAGATGGAATATGGAGTTGGCAAGGAGAGCACCATGACTGCCTTTCAGTTCTGGAGAGGTTTGCGGCTTCACTTCCAAATCTAATGTCTTATCCGCGACGCGTTCTCTCTGGCGCAGTCCTATAAGGTCAAGGCATTTGAGTCTCGATTTAATGATGCCCTACAGCGAGTAGATGCTGCCCTACGGTGAGTATCCACCTCTCAGCCGAGTCCCGAGCCTGTCGGACCCCACCCCAGCCGGGAAATCCTTCACCACCCTTGAGTGCTCCGTTACCACCCTTACCTTCCGATCCCCATCCGGAGCCATCTTACTTGGAGCCATCTTAGCCCGAGCCACCCGTGTTTCTAATGGGTACGCTTTTCATAGCCAAGCCACTTCTTAGCTGGCTCAAGGATGGCTTGGTCCCACCTCCCTATCCATCCATGGACCCTACCCTACCATTAGTGCCAGTCAACTCATTCCATACCACATTCCGGTCTAGCCACCATGTTGACACATTGGATGACCTTATTGTGGGATTAGACTCGCAATGGAAGTTGACGCACTCGTTGGCCCGATGCTTCGACCAACCCACTAGTCTTAGCTTCACCCATTCGGCCTTAGGGTCTATTATCTTCGTATGCACTTTGGGTTGTGTCACCACGGAGATTCTTCTATTCCTCCCTATGCCAGTCAAGCCCGACTTCATTCCCTTTTGCCCAAAGAGAAATCTTATTTTCTACACATGATCACCATCCCACCTACCGCAATGCATGAAGGTGACCATCCGCACCTTCAAGACTACCACACATGGGACTATGACTTATGGGAACCCACCACAATGGGTCATACCTTCTTTGATCCCTTTGACCCATTCCTTAGTGAACCCCTTGCCCCGTCACATTTACTCCACTTCTTCGAGGGCATCCACTATCACACCCCATCCCCACGGGCTAGTCCACCTACACCTAACCCGGGAACCATTCCATGGTCATCATATAGGGGTGTTAAAGAAGGTGAATTCAGTTCTCCACCAATCAAGTCCAATTTGCATGCATGGTACCCTTTAGGATGTCTAGGTATTCCCCATGCCACCAACCCCCGGTTGCATAACATGCATGCATGGCACACATTCAGGTGTCCACGTTCACCCTTGCATGTGTATGGGTCGGACTAACATTAGGTGTGTCTAGGGTCTTGTGTGTCTGTACATACATCGAGTCGAGTCAATCCTTTGTACGGTCACATTGTCAGTCCCTTTCGAGTGCGATACTTTTCAAACTTTGGGATCAGCTCTGCCCTACATATCGAATCTAGTCACATATAGGGACCCAGCGGTGATTCCTAGTGAGTCTTCGAGCTGCCTTCCTTAATTTGAGAGTGACCCTACCCCGGAGTGTCCACCTCTAGCCTCATTCCCTAGTAGCGAGTGCATATCAAATCTATACGGGATGAGCAGGTGTTAAATACTTAGAGTGGAGCGTACTCCGTGCTTCCTGGTACGATGACGGATCCGCCGGCGTCACGAGTAGCCGCACCCCTTACTCGACGGGGTCGAGTTCTTCCCACCCGGGGAGAATTAATGGGGACATCGGAGCAAGACCACTTACTTTTTATTTTACATTTGAGTCCTTTTATTTACATTTATATCCTTGGGAAAACATGTATACAATTGTAAGATTTTATAAGCCAATTTGTCATTCCTTAGGATTATTTGGGTTTTTGTGTAAAAGTCCATGTAGGCCCTGCAGGACCCTCCACCCCTTGCTCATTGGTCCAAGTGGCATCTTGGGGGTCCATGTGGGGATGGTCAAAGTCCTAGGTGGGCTTCTAGATAGTTTGACATTCAAAGGGGACAAGTGGAACAAAATGTCAAGATTCCAACCCCCTTGGTCAAGGGGGCGCCCCCCTCCTTTAAGCATATTTTAATGTGGTTCCAAACCACATGGGAGAATAATATTTGAACTCCCTATTTTACCCCTCCCAATTCTAGATCTAGGGATATTTAGAGTCTTTTTACATTTCATACAAATAACTTGTAATTCTCATTTTAGTAGAATTAATGATGAAAATTTGGTGAAAATATTGGAGCCTCGTTGGAGGGTGCGCCCCTCTCTCCTCTCTCTGCTATGCTTCTTCCTCCTCCAGCCTTCCAGGGTGTGAGACCCACTCTCTCTCTCTCTCTCATCCTCTGAATTCTGTTTCTGTCGCTGCCGTCGTCGCCATGGCACCGCCATCGCGCCGCCGCCATCATCGTCGGAGTTCTATCTACATAAGGATAGAGCCTTAAAGTCTGATTTTTAGCTCTCTATCAGGAGCTCAGATTGAGCCCTAATTTTGAGGGTGAGTCATCCACGTCCACCCCAAACTTCACAAAAAAATTCGGTCATTTTCACTATCATTACGTATTTTTCCCAATTCCTTCTTTCCCCCCTAGCAGTCTATCATCTGTTCAGATCCTGTCACAGCAACCCTGTATTTTAACGTTTCGACCCCCTTCCCATTATGTTCTTGGGTCACCAATTTAATTGGAAGTTTTGTCCACCTCACCCATCATCCACGAATTTTATTGGAATTTTTGGAGTCCTCTTAATATTTTTAAAAATCACTGTCTTTTCCCAAATCTGTTATATCCTGTGTAGTTCAGATTCGACCCCTGTCCTGTATAAAATCTTTTTCCCAAACCAAACCTCCACCAAATTTTTCACAAAAATTATCCCCGCCTTTCTTGTTTCCACCTATATAACTTTTGTGAAGAGTCCAAGTTCCAGATCTGTGGTTTGAGTCACGATCAACGCAAGTGATCAGGAAAACTCAGATCTATCCTGAGTTTTTTGAGTCTATCAGTCAATCCCTTGTAAAATACACCACGAAAAATATAGAGTCTTTAAATTTTTTGCCTTAGCCCTTGGTTGAAGATCTCTAAGAGAGCTTTCCAACGGTACCAAGTTCGTGTCGATCCGACATCGGGGCTGATCACAATAGCGGTTTTTGCTGGGTTACGCACTGTAAAAATAGAACTGCAGATCCGTGGACAGCAAGCCGCAACGACCGCCCGGCCATCGCCTCGCCTTCCACGATGTGAACCAGCGCGTCGCCTTCCCAGGGGACGGTCCTCCAGGATTTAACGTCGCATCAGTACCATCGCCGATCCTCTTGGCCCGCCAAACAGCACGTGGGCCCCATAGTTGCTAGCGCTTGCCACTCCCGGAGCAGCCCAGATTGCTGCCCGTCAACCCAGGAACGGTCCTCCCGGGCCCCACTTGTAGCCCGTTACCTCCCTGCGTGGAGTGGGCCATAAATTTCATTTATGTAATTATTGTAATATTTGTACACCGGGAGTTACCGCACTTGGCCCGGATCGTCTTCCCCACGCCCAGAGCGTGGAGGTAAACTCGGCCCCTCTCTCTTATCGCATTTTGCTTAATTCGTATATTTTTGAATGCCGCTGCATGTGATAGGTATCTAGCCCGATATATTGTTATCACCACTGCGAGAGAGCAAGAGTGAGTGACCCATCCCATGACTCGATCCGAGTTCACACGGAAAGCCGACACCCGGGACTCATAGTCGGTTTCTCAACCGCGTCCGGTCCCACGTCTTCTGTTGCATCCCATAGTTCGTGCTTGGTTTCAATGATATCAAAACGATTGTGTTTGTGTGTGTATGTGTTTCATTGAGCAACATGTTGTATATCTTGATTTTATGAGTTGAAAGATGGAGTCAATGTTTACTCTTGAAAGCCATGTGAACTCTCGGTGTTTAAGAAACTAATGTTATATTTATGTTGGTTTGTAGGAACACAACTTCATGGCTCATACTTGGAATCTTAAGGAGTCCATCAATGAAGCTCTTATTCTTAAAGGGAGTTAACTCTGTTCATGTTTAAAGTTATATGAATGATTTGTATTGAAGGATCTCATGTCTTGAATATTTTGATTTGCAAGATCAAAGTCCATGATTCACGTTTTGGAACTCAAAGGAGTGCATCAATGAAGTTCTTCTTCAAAAAGGGAGTTACCTTTCTCATTGAATTGCATTTCATCTTTATATGATTCATACATTTCACCAAGTAAGGTTTCAAGTCTTGATTGGGATATTTCCTTGCATTTTCCTCTCAAGGCTTTTGGACTAGAAATATACTTAGCCTATTTACTTGAATCTTGATGAATGTGATTTTATATCAATGTTCCTCTTGGGATAATACTTCATGAATGTTAGCTCTTAATCAACAAGAATGCCATTTGAATGAATGTGGTTCCATGATATTATGCCTGCTTTACATTTGACATATTTGTTAACACTTGTGTGATGAAGCATTTTGATGTTGAAGATTTGGTTGATTCAAAAATGTGATTGAATGGTTGAGCTTCCATGTTATTATATTTGATTGAATGATAGATTCATGCTTATCATTTCAAAATCTTGTCATTTGGTCAAATGTATTTTTGTTAAGTGATTTGAGAAGCAAAACACATGTTTGAATAGGTTCAATGATGTATTTTCATTGTGAACATGTTCATAGTGTTAATGCATAACTCATATATTTTGATTCTCAACTAACATCTTGGTTTATCATATTTTTCAGGATGCAAAATCATTATTGATCTTCATGGGATTATGGTAACATTTAATCAATTGTTTCCCTTTGGTTTGATGGAGGTTTTAGTTATTTGTCAAACTCAAACTATCTTATAGTCTTCACCATTTTCAATCCAACCATTGGATCTCCCCTCTAAAAAATTTATGTTTTAGCTCTGGGAGTCCTCTTTTCAACGCCTCCAGTCTCGCTTCGATCGGAGTTCGGAGCTGCGCATAGCTATTTTTGTGTACCCTGCTTGAAAGGGTCGACCCATGGGGTCGACCTCCACTGCAAGGGTCGACCCATGGGGTCGACCCCTATAAACTTGGCTCTTTTTTTGGCCCCGGTAGCAACCTGGTTGCCGAGGGTCGACCCCAGGGGTCGACCCCCACTGCAAGGGTCGACCCCTGTAACAGAAGGTGATGTTTTGTGTTTTCCAGCAACCTGTTTCCCGAGGGTCGACCCCAAGGGTCGACCCCTTCCGGACGGGACTTACAAAAGTGTTTTAAACTTATTGAAAACCCTATTAAACCATTCTAAAATATACCCTAATGGTTCCTAATCATGTTAGGGTGTTTTAAACTCATTTTAGAAGGGGTATATGGGTCATTTGGTCTGTCTCCTATATATATCAATGTGTTGCTCCGAATTTGAGAGTGATTAACCCTAATGCTCATTTGCTCTTTCGTATAGGTGAAGAAAAAGGGGAGAACGTGGTGGAGCTCTTGCAAGGAGGAGATCATCTACTTCCGTGAAGATCTGGAGATCGTGGAAGAAGAAGAAAAGGTACGGATCGAATAGAGGATCAAGAGGACGTAAGAATCGTCTTCATCCGACTTCTCTCCAACTCGTGGTTCAAGGAACATCATCAACCGGCCTTGAAGATAAAAGGGGGAGTTCTTCTATGTCTTCTATCAGTTCTTTGTGATATGTTCTATGATCTATATTTTGGGTTTGAGCATGCTTGAGTATTTGTGTTTATTTTCTGAACAATAGAGATACTTGTGTGTGTGACCGTTTGTGTATACGGTCGTGTTTGATCGCCTTCGTGCGATCGTGTTTGTGTTATTGTGCTGCGGTTGTTGCAGCGTGTGTGTGTGTATTGTGATCTGGTCGTCGGATCGTGTGTGTTTGTGATCCGGTCGTCGGATCGTGTGGGAGACTTCATCTCCGTCTGTGTGTGTGTTGGGGTGTGTCCCCGTGTGTGTATGGGGATTCATCCCCATGTGTGTTTGGAGCGTCGTATCCGTGTTGGGGATTTATCCCCGAGTGAAGCCTCACCAGGTTTGGTGAGGGGTGGACGTAGGGAGCCCGTCGTGGTCTCGAACCACCTTAAAAATCTCAGTGTCCTATGGTTTGCATTGTGATTTGCCTTGTTATGTTTAACAGCTTAATGTGTTTATCTTAATTGTGTGTGAACGGTGAGATTGAGAGAATTTAATGATCTTGCTTGAGTGAAATCTTCAATCTCGTCAAGGTTGTTAATTCCGCTATGCGCTTGTCTATGTTTTTAATCGGTCATAGTTTTTAGTAGTAGGATCTATTCACCCCCCCTCTAGATCTGTGTTCCTGCACTACGGGACCCAACAATTGGGTTCAGAGCAAGGCTCTGCTGTCCCTAGATCTCACGATCTACAGAGTGATCCCAGTGCTGGTTCAATCCTGAGTTTTTCTGTCGAACAGTTTTCAATGAATTCTGCACATATTTTTAATGGTTCTGATTTTCCCTTGTGGTTGGGCAAATTATGTAGGACTGCAAACTCTGTTAATCCAAATCTTTGGAAGTTGATTCATAATGGTCCTCACATTTTGCCTTCAGATGAGACCAAGTGGTCTAAACATGATAAATTGAAGAATCATGAAAATATTATTGTCTTGAGTTTATTACAAGCTGCCGTAGATACTGACTTGTTTCCATTTGCTTCTTCTTGTAGAACGGCAAAGGAGCTTATGGATCGGTTAATCAAAGCTCAAGAGATGGAAGGGCAAAAAGGTTTCATGGCCGACGATGCTGATCAATGCCATGATGAAAATGTTGATGAGGTAAATTCTGAAAATGTTGATGAGGTAAATTCTGAAAATGAAGAACTCTCTATTGAGGAATGGCAAATGGCATATGCTGAACTGTATAAAAAATATAAGGAACTCAAATATGAAAATAAGACCTTGAAAAGGAAGATTAATGAGAATGTGCATGATAATCCTTCCTGTGAAAATTATAAAACTTTGGACTCAAAGATTGAGAATCTGGAATATGAAAAAGAACTTCTAGAATCTAAAGTTGAATTATTTTCAGATGAGATGTCTTGTATGAATGAAGAGCTTGAGATGTTTAGAAAATCTAATACTGCTCTTGAAATTGATAATGATACCCATAATTTACTTGATCAAAACAAACACTTGTTGTCTAAGATTTCATTGCTTGAAGAAACAGAAACATGTCTTAAGAACAAGCTAGCTTCTTTGTCTGATGATGATAAAATGTTTGAAAAGCTACTTGATTCTGAAATTGATAGCAAAAGCATCATGAATGAAAATGAAGAACTTAAAATGAAAAATGGTGCCATGTTAATTCAGAATTCCTTACTTGAGGGAAGATTGAAATGCTTTGATAAGCTTGAACAAGAAAATTCATTGTTGAAATCTAAGAATGAATAATTACTTGTTAAGATCTCAAAGTTTGTTGAAACTGAGAAAGTTCTTGAAAACCTAACTTAAAAACTCTATGCCATGAATGATGAAAATAAGGAAATCTTGAAAGAGAATGAAAACTTGGAATCTGTGAATTACCTACTTAATGAGAAAATCCTTGCATGTGAAAAAGATACAAATGATTTGAAAAATGACTTGTCTAGATTTGTCAAAGGGAAGGAGAACTTAGACAAAATGCTAGGTGTCAGGGTGAACTTTCAAAAAGAGGGTCTTGGATACACCCCGGTCAATAAAAAATCTTTTGAACACAAAATGACAACCTCTTTTATTCATGCATCCGACATTCCTAGCACCTCCAAAGCTCCTCCTCCCATTTTTCAAAAGAAAACTTCTAAAAATGATTTTACGAAAAAGAAAAATGTCAAACCAACCATGCCAAATAGATTTCAAAAATCAAAGTCTAATGTTGAATATTTCTATTGTGGTATGTTTGGACATGTGATGGATGATTGTGTTGTCATGAAAGAGGATGACAAACTGGCATGCAAAAAGAAAAATGTCTCATGCTTTTATTGTCACAAACTTGGCCATGTCATGAATGATTACTTTGTGAAACAAAATGATGATTATCGTGCCATGAATGCTAAGTATAATTTTCAAAGAAAATTTAGAAATGAACCTGTCTTTCATGCTCAAAGGTTTGCACTCAATAAGAGAAACGTAACCACGAACACTCATGCAAACAATGGAAACTCATTCCGTAGACCCACATCATCTTGCTACTTTCATTATGGGAAATACGGTCATGTCATGAATGAATATTGGTTTTTGAAAACTGAGAATTTTCATGTTTCTAGAATGAATGCTAGGTTTAATTTTGTTAAATCTAGACCTTTTGAAAATAGAAGATGGAATGGTTTTGAAAATTCCTTTGCTCTTAAAAGGAAATCCTTTGGTAGAAATGCCATCCCTCAATGCTTTTATTGTGGAAACCATGGACATGTCATTGGGGATTGCAGGATCATGAACAATGATGATATTGTGGCAACGAAAAAGAAGAAATTGGTTGGTGGCAATGCTACTGACATCAAGAGACCCAAAAAGGCTTGGGGGCCCAAATTCGCTGAATGAATTGGCTTTGATGCAAGTGTGTCTTGAGGTGAATAAAGAATGAAAGGGGTTCCAATAAAAAGGAACAAGGCACACTCACTTGGTAAAATCTCAACTTTGCTCTTTCATTGTCAAATTTGATGGTTTTGATGACTTGGGATGATATTTTAGTGTGTTCTCATGTTATGCTCTAATTTCTTCACAAGCCACATATGTCTTCAATGGATAAATATTTGGTATATCAAATGGTGGTTAGAGAAGGTTGGACAATGTTCAACTGGATACTTTCACTAAGCGTGATGGTGGTCTTCGGACATATGTTCTCCTCCTAGTACCAAAATTCAGAAGTTGAATTATATGGCTTATAAGGAACCTTGTGTTGTGAATGAAATCAATTTGCCTTTGATTTGAATAGCTTTCAAATTGAATCTGAAAAACTCTCTTATTTCATAAGGCAAAATTCTCTGAACTATGGACTTGCTTGATCAAATGCAACAATTGATATTGAATGTTGACCATGGCTCAGTTTAAAGCTCATTGACCATATGTGATTGATTCACCAAATTGATAAGTTGTTTGACATGTTCAGAAATCTACTCTTGATAATAGTTGTTCAAACACTTATCTTGCTCATTTGCTAAATTTTGTATGAAATCTGTTGGAAACTCGGTTATTTGTATATTCACACATGCAGGGCGTATCATGTTCAAACTGAAGCTTATGTCTCATGAAATATTATCTTTGAATGATCATGGTTGAACATTTGGGTTCTAAGGGACATGGCTTTTCATGATAAAATCTGAAATAAAATGCTCATGATTCAGTGCCAAAATCATTGAAAATCCATCTTATGCATTCACCTGGTTCATGCTTTTCTTATATGCTCAAGTCATTACAAAAAATTGAAAACTTACATAAAAAGAATGCATTGGCATCTTTGCATATCATTCATATACTATGAATATAAAATGACAAAAAGATGCATACTGCATATTCATGCATATAGAGCATATGCATATATTTCATGATAATCGCATATCTTGACTCATGAATGTTTGCATGAATACTTCCATAAATTCTTGCATGCGTGTATGTATTTATCTTATAAAACCTTTCTTGAAAATTCTAAGACCTCACCTCCTTGATAAATAACAATGCAGTGATTTTATTCATATGTAATACATGTCATATGTAAAGGGGGAGGATTTACTTCCGACCGTGCATACATTTAGGGGGAGTCATAGCCGTGTCTTATCAAATTTATTTTATACATGCAAAACAAAAATTTACCCTCACACTCTTGCACGTAATGAATTTAATGAATTTCATTGATAAGGATTTAAGAAATTCCTTCCAACACTTTAAAGGGAACTTGAATCTCTACATCGACATTAAAGAGTAATCGTGAGGAAAAAACTGCCTACCCCACAAAAAATTCAATAAGTGGAATGTGGATCCGAGTAACAGGAATCCCCCATGAAACAAAGGAGGAAACTCGTGTCAAAAGGAGAAACAAAAATCCATATGTGTGACGAATCCAAGTAGCCGAGAATCCCCATTGCGACACATGAGGAAACTCGTGCCGAAAGGTGGAGTCCTTAAAAAGAAACAAAATCGGGTTGTGCGAAGCTACCGAAAGTCGAGAATCTAAAGTGAAAGTGTAGAGAGGAGATTACCTTCTAGTGTTCTTTAGAAAATCTAAAAATCCATATATTTTGAAGCTCATTAGTCATTGCCTCACATTTCACATGGGTATTTTTGTGATGTATGTCTTTTATGAATTTACCTACACTCATGGTTTATGTAGTACTCTTAGTTGTGTATGTACAAATCTCTTAGTTATGCTTCATGCCTTACATTCTTAAATTTGAATCACATGCTTTTTTGTTAACCCGTGCCTCATATAGGGGGAGTTACTATATGTACTATCTGTGTGCATGACGATTGTGCTTGTGTGCTTACATGTTCATGCATTCCCTTGAGTCTAATTCTGAGCATAAACCTTACATTTGAAGGATAGACGTCATCATGTGCATAGCGTCATAACTTGCATGATTAGCATTCACATAGTGCATATTAAGTGCTAATTTGCATATTTGACAGTTTCAACATGCATATAGGTCATTCATGATATCATCTTGCTCAAATCCATACTTTTCGACAATTGGCTCAGTTCATTTTGAAATGCATATTCTGAACACTCCATGTTGCATAAATGCCAAAATGAGTTCAACCAACAAATGGTATCATGATCAACAAATGCTATCTTTGAGGCTCTCTCTCTTCGAGAATTGAAATTGCCTATGTTTGTGCCTCTATCTTGATCAACACTTGGTATCATATATTTGACCCTCTATCTTGTTTATGTTATGTCACATGCTCCCTTGTCTTTTTGTAGATGACAAAAAGGGGGAGAATGATTGGTGTGTGCTAAATGGTGTATAAATGTTGTTATCTTAGGGAGTCTTGGGAGAATGTGTATGCTCTATGTTTGCACATGTTTGCTAAATGGTGTATAAATGTTGTTGTCTTAGGGAGTCTTGGGGAGAATGTGTATGCTCTATGTTTGCACATGTTTTCAACACATGTTTTCAAATGCTCAATGTTTGCACATGTTTTCAACACATGTTTTCAAAATCTGTATTATCACACACATTTTGTCATCATCAAAAAGGGGGAGATTGTTGCATCCTATAGTTTGTGCTTGGTTTCAATGATATCAAAACGATTGTGTTTGTGTGTGTATGTGTTTCATTGAGCAACATGTTGTATATCTTGATTTTATGAGTTGAAAGATGGAGTCAATGTTTACTCTTGAAAGCCATGTGAACTCTCGATGTTTAAGAAACTAATGTTATATTTATGTTGGTTTGTAGGAACACAACTTCATAGCTCACACTTGGAATCTTAAGGAGTCCATCAATGAAGCTCTTATTCTTAAAGGGAGTTAACTCTGTTCATGTTTAAAGTTATATGAATGATTTGTATTGAAGGATCTCATGTCTTGAATATTTTGATTTGCAAGATCAAAGTCCGTGATTCACGTTTTGGAACTCAAAGGAGTGCATCAATGAAGTTCTTCTTCAAAAAGGGAGTTACCTTTCTCATTGAATTGCATTTCATCTTTATATGATTCATACATTTCACCAAGTAAGGTTTCAAGTCTTGATTGGATATTTCCTTACATTTTCCTCTCAAGGCTTTTGGACTAGAAATATACTTAGCCTATTTACTTGAATCTTGATGAATGTGATTTTATATCAATGTTCCTCTTGGGATAATACTTCATGAATGTTAGCTCTTAATCAACAAGAATGCCATTTGAATGAATGTGGTTCCATGATATTATGCATGCTTTACATTTGACATATTTGTTAACACTTGTGTGATGAAGCATTTTGATGTTGAAGATTTGGTCGATTCAAGAATGTGATTGAATGGTTGAGCTTCCATGTTATTATATTTGATTGAATGATAGATTCATGCTTATCATTTCAAAACCTTGTCATTTGGTCAAATACATTTTTGCTAAGTGATTTGAGAAGCAAAACACATGTTTGAATAGGTTCAATGATGTATTTCATTGTGAACATGTTCATAGTGTTAATGCATAACTCATATATTTTGATTCTCAACTAACCTCTTGGTTTATCATGTTTTTCAGGATGCAAAATCATTGTTGATCTTCATGGGATTATTGTAACATTTAATCAATTGTTTCCCTTTGGTTTGATGGAGGTTTTAGTTATTTTTCAAACTCAAACTATCTTACAGTCTTCATCATTTTCAATCCAACCATTGGATCTCCCCTCTAAAAATTTTATGTTTTAGCTCTGGGAGTCTCTTTCCAACGCCTCCAGTCTCGCTTAGATCGGAGTTCGGAGCTAGGAGAATTAATTCCTGCCGCCGAAGCACGCAGAGCTATTTTTGTGTACCATGCCTGAAAGGGTCGACCCATGGGGTCGACCTCCACTGCAAGGGTCGACCCATGGGGTCGACCCCTGTAAACTTGGCTCTTTTTTTGGCCCCGGCAGCAACCTGGTTGCCGAGGGTCGACCCCAGGGGTCGACCCCTATAACAGAAGGTGATGTTTTATGTTTTCCAGCAACCTGTTTCCCGAGGGTCGACCCCTTCCGGACGGGACTTACGAAAGTGTTTTAAACTTATTGAAAACCCTATTAAACCATTCTAAAATATACCCTAATGGCTCCTAATCATGTTAGGGTGTTTTAAACTCATTTTAGAAGGGGTATATGGGTCATTTGGTCTATCTCCTATATATATCAATGTGTTGCTCCGAATTTGAGAGTGATTAACCCTAATGCTCATTTGCTCTTTCGTATAGGTGAAGAAAAAGGGGAGAACATGGTGGAGCTCTTGCAAGGAGGAGATCATCTACTTCCGTGAAGATCTGGAGATCGTGGAAGAAGAAGAAAAGGTGCGGATCGAAGAGAGGATCAAGAGGACGTAAGAATCGTCTTCATCCGGCTTCTCTCCAACTCGTGGTTCAAGGAACATCATCAACCGGCCTTGAAGATAAAAGGGGGAGTTCTTCTATGTCTTCTATCAGTTCTTTGTGATATGTTCTATGATCTATATTTTGGGTTTGAGCATGCTTGAGTATTTGTGTTTATTTTCTGAACAATAGAGATACTTGTGTGTGTGACCATTTGTGTATACGGTCGTGTTTGATCGCCTTCGTGCGATCGTGTTTGTGTTATTGTACTGCGGTTGTTGCAGCGTGTGTGTGTGTGTGTGTGTGTGTTGTGATCCGGTCGTCGGATCGTGTGTGTGTTTGTGATCCGATCGTCAGATCTTGTGGGAGACTTCGTCTCTGTCTATGTGTGTGTTGGGGCGTGTCCCCGTGTGTGTGTGGGGATTCATCCCCGTGTGTGTTTGGAGCGTCGTCTCCGTGTTGGGGATTTATCCCCGAGTGAAGCCTCACCAGGTTTGGTGAGGGGTGGACGTAGGGAGCCCGTCGTGGTCTCGAACCACCTTAAAAATCTCAGTGTCCTATAGTTTTCATTGTGGTTTGCCTTGCTATGTTTAACAGCTTAATGTGTTTATCTTAATCGTGTGTGAACGGTGAGATTGAGAGAATTTAATCATCTTGCTTGAGTGAAATCTTCAATCTCGTCAAGGTTGTTAATTCCGCTGTGCGCTTGTCTATGTTTTTAATCGGTCATAATTTTTAGTAGTAGGATCTATTCACCCCCCCCTCTAGATCCGTGTTCCTGCACTACGGGACCCAACATCTTCCCTCGCTTAGGGGCGATCGCGAGCTAGAGTCCCAGGTCACGTGTCCGTCCCGCATCAGAATGAGCCTCAAACAAAAAGGCTCAGTAGGGATCACCCGGCCCCTACCTCACTAAATGAGAGACTACGTAGGAGGCAGCTAACTGGAACCAACAAGACATAGAGCGAAGAGCCATTGAATAAATAAACAGAAAAGCTCAACTACGTCGAGTATCAACCACACGGCATGAAAACTAAGACAACCTGGCAAAACACCAAGAGTCACTACCTGACATAGACAGAAGTACCAACCACTAGAAGCAAGGCCATATGCGCCCACTGGCGTCTTAGACCGCCCCTCAGGTGTCCCCCTCATCGCACCGTGGCGGAACGGGGACCCATACAAGTAACCACAAACAAGAACTAGCCGGGGTCGCACTCGTCAGCATGGGTCCAACTGCCCCCAAAGACATGTGTACACACAGATCATGCGTCCTAGGTCTGGCCCTCTGACTAGTTTTTCCCTCAACCGGACTCTTGCGTCAAGATGTGGGGCCCTACGGTAACCAGTCTAAAAATTGTCTCTCGGGGTAGTCTCGCCACCATTCCCTGGTGGGACCACTCATGTGTCGGAAAGCTATGACTAGTGGAGGGTCTCTGAAAGAGTAGACTCTCTATCTAATGGAAAACGACGTCTAAATCGGACAAAGTAGAAGGACTGCTCCTCGTACCGACACCGACTCACGGTGACACCACCCGAACTACACCACGCCCTGGGGTCTCCACGGTACCCACATACAGCCCCCAGACAATGCCCAGCATCAGTCAGACTGTAGGTCATCATGGAGATCGAGATCCACTCCCCCTGGGCTCAGAGTCGGCAAAATGAACTTTCGGTCAGACAGCACATAGGAAATGGTCCACCCTGGGCCGTTCCTGGGTAAACAGTCGGTCGATGGACCACCTCAGGGACAGAGACAGCCCTCTCAAAAACCATTGGATGATCTGGGGTGGTCACAAATGATCCGCCACTAAACGGACAGGCACAGTTTACCCTGGACCGTGTAAGACCTGAGCGATCCCTCTTGGGTCGCCTTAGAGGTTAAACGGTCTCCCATGGGACCGCCATACCTCTGGACTGAACAGGAAAACAAACGGTCTCCCTCAGACCTTATAAGACATAAACGGTTTAACACTGTGCCGCTTGAGGAGCTAAGCGGTCCACCTTGGGGCCGCTAAGCCACCCAACGGTGCGGAAAGCAAAACGGTCACCTCATGACCGTTGGGGACTTAAACGGTCTCACCTAGGACCGCCCAAAGGGACTGAACGACCATCTAATGACCGTGAATCCCAAAACTGTGCAATGGTCAAAAACACAACGGTCAAAATGCCTCGAAGACCACGCTGGCCATGAGGAAAAAATGGTCGGCCACTTGGCCTCCCCAGGGTTGAACGGTCTATCGAGTGACCGCTTACCCTATCGATAGTCTAAGCCTAGAAATGGTCTAACTGAGGCCGCCTAAGGCCAAAAATGATTTTTGTTACGACCGCGTACACTCCAGAAAATCGAGAATGGCGGGAATGGCCCAAAAATGCCATTCCACACCCCATTCACCCTCGAGTGAAGGGGAAACAAAAGGAAAACTTGTTCCCAAGCCCCCAATGCATCGTTTGATGCCCACAAACCATGAAATCATGGATTAAAATGATAGATCGGGCACTCAAACCCTAATTCATGGTTTTCCCTTCCTGACTCAAAATAACCCTCTCTCGACCTCGCCTCGGCCTATAAATCACGAGGAAGGAAAGAATGAGCTAAGCATTCATCACCCTACCTCGGGGTTGCCTAAAAAGTGACGGATCGCCGCCGATCTTCAAAAATACGTTTGAAACTCTCATTCTTCCACAAGCTCCCACGTTCCACTAGCACCTCCACGATCACCACGCCGCCATCGTCGTTGCCATGCCATCGCCTCACCGCCGTCTGCAGCCGAGGGAGCCCTCCGCGGTCGTCGCATGGAAATGGGGAAGAGAGGGGCGCCGGTCGGTCACGGGAGGGGAGGAAGAAGAAGAAAGAAGAAGAAAGAAAAAGAAATGGGACATTTATATAAAATCCTATTTTTTAAAAAATAGAAAAAATAGAAAAAATACATCTTTGCGATCCTTGAAACACGTCGGTCGCACTGGTACTGTCCCGGAGTAGGAGAATACAACGATTTACCCGATATAGGGTTCCGCAAGTCTTGTCAGGGAAAACACATGAAAGTCGCAAAACACGTCCCGGGACTCCCAAAACTGATCTGAAACTGACGGATCCAGATCTAAAAAGTGTCCGAAAACTCAGGGCATTACATAAGTGCATTTAGAGAATGATCTTTTAAGCGTCGAGCCCAAACTGAGTATCCGATTTGGATTATGTTAGCTCTTACAAGTCACTCTCACCACCCAGGTCGTGTTGGAAGGATTAGCACACCGATCAGACTAGCATTTTAGATTTTGGACCTCCGAACCCAACTTCTTTAATTTTAAACTAAGTGCATTTAGAGAATGTTCTTTTGAGCGTCGAGCCCAAACCAGATATCCCATTTTGATTCCATCAGCTCTCACAAGTCACTCTTGTTGACACCCATTTTTTGCCTATGAGTTGAGTCATTCCTCTTACCACCATTTGTTGATGTCTTGAGTTATCCATTACTCATTGGGCTATTTCTAGGCATGTCTTTGGGCTTATTTTATGGGTATCCCCCTCTCTGGCTAGGTCTGTTTTTGAATTCGGACCTATTGGGCCTTGATCTTGCTTGGTTTCTAGGTTAAATGGGCTCATTTATCCTAATTTATCAATTTCAACCACCCAGCAATTGCACGGTCTATCTCTAGGCTGTGTATGTATTAAATTGTCAGATTCGGGACTGTGTGCAATTTACGGTGATTTATCTTTGGCTTTTCTGCATTTCCACCCACATGGCCTGTCGCTCGACTATTCCGTCTGTTGGACAGACCATTACACGACCGTGTTGTTTTCATGGGCAGTGCACTAATGTCGACCCCATTAGCACTAGCGTCGACGCCAGCCTTTATTGCGTCGACCTTAGTTGTTTTAAATGCACGGTCGCATGAGTGGCCGTTTAATGTTGGGTGGTCTATTTTAGAACCGTTTACAAGATCAGAGCAATTTATTGGATATTTATTTGATTTTTTGAATTTCCACCGACAAGCCTTTGCACGGTCTGAGTTCAGCCATTTACTGCCATTGAATGGCCTGTCTTTAGACCGTTCAGCTCCCAGAGTCCTAAGTCGGTGGGTTTTTCAGATAACTATCTATTTATCCTATTTTATTGGATCTATCACTTACATGGTTTACACGGCCTAGCATTGGACCATGCCATTCATTGAGTGGTCTATCATTAGACCATTTTATCCTAAAGAGTCTAACGTCGAGTCAGCCGGTCAGTTCGGTGGATAATTGGATAATTTCCCATTTTATTTATTTATCACCGACAACATTAGGCGGTCTAGCAATGGACCGTGTACATGACTAGGCGGCCTATCGAGCAACCGCGTACCTGGCGAGATCTATGGACTGTTTGACATTTTCTCTCTCCATCCGTGGTTAAACCTCCACCTTACTCTACCATTTTCTCCGCAGTTTCTCCACTAAATGAGGTGCCGTTTGATCCTGATGGGAGATAGAAGTATTATCTACATATTTTGTTTTATTATTACACTCTAATTTTCACTGGAAAACCCTAATTCGGGGCTGGACTTCAAGGGTCTATAAATAGCACCAATAGTCCAAGCTTGAAGAGGGGGGAGATCAAACGTCAACGTCGAAGCTCTGCCGAATTCTTGAGCGAGCTGTAGCTAGCGAGGGAGGCTTTCTACATCCTTTTAAGCCTCCGGTTCAGGGAGTAGCCTTTTGTTTTGTGTTCTAGTCCAGGTGTTTAGTTACTAGTTCATCCATTGCATGATCATCTTTTCCATCTTCTTCCCACATTTTTGCACCTGTCAACATCATTTCTGCACCCTTCCCATTCATTTTTACGCCCTATAGAGGTTTAAAAAATCACCCCAGGTATCGCCCATTCCATGCCGTTATGTTGATTTTTCGTTCTATTTTATAGTTGCTACACATTTCAGGGCTAATTCGGGTGCTATTTTCTTGTCCTCTACGTTATTTTGCAGGTCAGCATCAGCATAGCACGAGGCCCATCCCCTCTGGTCGGTCGGAAGAGGTGGAGGATCAAGTCCTACATCTTGGAGTTTGGCAGCATCACACGGTCGTCATTCGTCCGTTTACAATGATACACGGCCCAGCTCGGACCGTGCAACGCCTTCCTGCGGCCTTCCTTGGATCATGTTTTCGCCAAACCAGTCTTCGTCCCGCTTCTCTTTCCAGCACTATGAGTGGCCTATCGAGCGGCTGTGCCATCCATTGAGCGATTCTTCATGGACCGTCTACAACTGCCAACGCTGCACTTTGGGTGAGTGTCTTCTCCCTTTCCAAGGTGCGTTGTACTCTTCGGTACCCCGTGTCTTGGTGGCGATCACGATCACACACACACCTCTCCACCCATCTAGATTCATTTTGATTGTCTTAATATCTTGCTATAAAAAAGTAAAAGGTAAGGGAAAGAGGAGGGGGAAAAACATGTCAACATCCCATTTTTTGGCGATCACGGTGGGACGCCTAGTGCCCATCATGCTGTGGTTTTGCTGATCTCTATTTTTTGTGCTTGGTAAGGCTTTTTCTAAGATTGTTTAAGGTTGCTATCTCGTCCATGGTGGTTTCTGTGTCCTGGAGGTGTACGCAGTTGAAGAGGCGAAATCTCGCGCTTGTATCCTGAGCGGGCTGTGGATCACCTGAAGATGAACTGCAAGACAGGGAAACATATCAGAGGGCCCAGGGGGCTTCCCTGGGGCAAAACCCTCCGATGGCTAAGTCAGTAGAGCTGTGGTGGAAGCAATAATGGGGAGGAGAAAAGCTAGCGCGCGAGATTCCTCTCCACCAGAGGGTGAAGCGGATTGCTCAGGAGTTTGGGTATATGAGTACCTGAATGGCTCCCTTCTTCCGTCGGAGGGTAGCCCTGGTTTAAATAGTGTGCCACCTTCAGGAGTCCTGCAAGCTGAGGGGTCTCCGGCGGGAGTTACGTCCTCAATGTGGGCTTTCATGGCCTTATCGTGGGAACGTTATCGCCTTGAAGTCCGGTGGTTTCTTGACTCCCCTATCCATTGGGGACTCTTGAACGAATGATATTTGGTCTGGCCGAGCTCCTGAAACGCCAGCCCTGTCCGGGCGATGGGCATAGTTCGGCGAAAGAGGGGTCGGATAGGTCGGCGAATGCCTGTCTCTCCCGGGCGGGAAAATGGCTTGGGCCGGACCTTCCTTATGACCTGACCATCACTCGGGCCCTCCGAGCCTAGGGGCCGCCGGGGAGAGTTGTTTCCTCGAGTATTTGTTTATTGGGCTTTTCTTCCCTGAGTGGGCCCTGTGGGCTGTCACCCAGGTGGGCTTGCCTCGTTGGACCCTGTTGGGTCTAGTTGGGCTGCTCTTTGGGTGGGTTACAGAAATCCCCCTCTCCACTTGTCCCCCTCCTACTCCCGAGCCATGAAGGCTCGGTCGAGTAGCTTTTGAGGCTTTGGACTGGCGTGGCTCAGGTGGGTGGAATTCTGTTGGCGTGATGGAGCCACATGTAGTGGTCGCCTGGGCCCGTAATGATGATCCTGACGGATTTGAACTGAAGGGGCCCCCCTTTTCTCGGAGCACGGAACGACGCGCCGCCTTCCTCCAGGGTTTTATAGGCGTTGGGCGCTGATCGTCGTTCTAGGCTTCTCAGGGTTTTGGGCTTTCCTTAGTTTCTTTGCTTCTGGGGCTCCTTGATGCGCCGTGAGGGCACAGTGGAGGCGCAGAGTCTTGCGGCGGCGTTTGAGGAGTTGGCGAGGATAACCGCGGAGGCAGTCCGGCAACTTCCTTCCCCTCCGGAGTCTTCGAGCTCGCGCGAGGGATCATCTTCCGGCTCGATGGCTGGTCTGCCTCTGGAAATCGGGCAGGTGAGGCGGGAGCCCGTCTCCAACTGTAGTGAGTTGGGGGAGGCCGAGGTGAGGAAGCTGGAGCATCGCTTTCGCTTGCCTCTCAGGTACAGCTTTGCTGCCGCCGCCCCGTATGAGACGAGTCTGGACAGCCGTACGGGGCACATTTGCACTTTCCTTCTGGCTTGGAAGAGTGGGTTCCGCCTTCCCTTCGAGCCTCTTGTACTCCAGCTTCTTGAGTTTTTCCGGTTGGCGCCTATTCAGTTGGTGGCCAACTCATATCTCCTTCTTTCCGCCTTTCGGATTCTCTGTCGTCAGCACGACATTTTTCCTTCCTTGGACCTCTTTCATTATTTTTTCGAGTTGAAAGCGCACCCGTCGGCGGGGAAGGGCTTTTACTTCATCCAGGCGAGGAGGAACAGGAGTTGCATCTCCCTCGCTGTGAAGGACTCCTCGCACAAGGGGTGGAAGACCCAATTCTTCTGGGTGAAGGCGGAGGCGACGGATGAGTTTTGGAGATGTCCGATCTCACCCAATTTTTATCCGAATCTTCCCCCTCACCCGGAAGAGTTCCCTTCCCACGTGGAGCGGCAGGTCGCTCGTCTGCTGGGTAACTGCCAGTCGACCGAGGAGCTGGTGATGCCGGAGAACATCGAACGGTGCTTGCTTACGCGGTTGACGTCGACAGGTACCGCTCTCGAGGCTCTTCTCCTGGGATGGTAGTTACTTTCTTTCTCCTGACCGGGTCTTCTCCCTTTGTGGCAGACATTAGGCGGGAACCTCTGGAGGAAGCTGCTAAGGTCATTGATCTGGGAGATGACTCGGCGGCCGATGAACCAGATGCTTCTGCGAGTCGCGCCCAAGCCCGAGATAAGGGCAAGGGGGTGGCTCCCGTGGGGTCTTCACGGCCAACTGGTACAAAGCGCAAGGATCCCATGGCGGGAAAGTTGCAGGAGGCCGTGAAGGCCAAGAAACGGGCCAAGAAGGCCGGTCTTCCTCCTACCGCCGGGGGTGACTCCGGCTCGGCGGCACTCCCCTCTCGGGGGCAAGATGGGGCCGACCCCTCGGGGCCAGCTCCCCCACCTGCCAGGCGAGAGGGGGCCGAGGAGATCGGGGGCCCTTCAGGGGGCGGCGATAGGTCGGCTCTCCCCCCCACGGGGGTAGAGGGGGCCGATGTGGAAGTAGCTGACGCCGAGGCCGGAGGATCGGCCGGAGGCGGTGGTGTCCCGGTTGGCGAGGTACGGGCCGAGATAGGCAGGGCTGGGGGTTCACCCGCTAGGGCGTTGCAGCCCCAGGTGCTTGGAGCTCCCGGTGTTGTCGGTCCCGCGGCGCCGGTCGAGGTTGGGGGTTCGCCCGGGGAGGCGTCGCAACCCCAATCGACCGTGGCGCGCGAGGCGGTTGGTTCCGTCACTCGAGCGGAGTCTTCTGGCGGGGTGCCCCAGGCGGAGCGGTCCCCTCTGTCGGAGCCCTTGGAAAGGCTCGGCATTACGGGCGACCTGTATCGGGTCTACCGGTCGATTGCCGCAAGGACGAAGGGGGGAGAAAGGTGCAATACCCCCCCGGGATCCTTGATGTCTTGATGGAGGGCGGCCTGGTCATAGCTCGGTCGGCGGCTTTGATGGCGGAGGCGCACGCCCGGACGGAGGCGGAGCGGTCAAACCTTTCCTGGACCCTTGGGGGCTGCGAGAGGAAACTGGCCCGACTCAAGGGGGAGCATGAGGGGCTCCGGCAAGAGTTCTCCGCGTTCTGGGAGGTGACGCGGGCGAGCCGACTGGAAGCCAGGGTGCTGACCGAACAGCTCGCCAAGACCCGAGAGTCTCTCGAGAGGACAAGCCGATCCCTGGAGGAGGAGCGTCTGCATTGCCTCGAGCTAGACAATCGCTGGGAGCTCAAACACGCCGAGCTGCTAGATCGGGCGGAGGTGGCGGAGCGTCTCCGAGCTGAGGCTGAGGCGGACCGGGCCCGGGCAGAGGAGCGCGCGGCCGAGGCGGAGCGGGCTCAGGTCGAGCTCGTCGGAAGGGCGGGGCAGGTCGAGGCGGAGGCAATCGAGCATTACAGGAGCTCGGATGCTTACTCGGCTGACCTGGTGGAAGCCGCCCTACCCTATTACGAGGTAGCACTACGCCGGGGTGCTCGAAAGGGGTTCAAGCAGGGCTATCGCTGGGCGGTGGACTACGCCGATGAGCAAAACTCTGCGATCGAGTTCCCCTTCGGCCAGTGTTATGACTCGGATGAGTTGGTTTCCAGCTCTTCCTCGTCGGTCGGGGGAGATTCGGAGGGGTCGCCTCCATCGGGGTCACCGGCTCCGGGCGTTTCGGGAGGGCTCACGACCGAGACAGTTCTCGCACAGGCGAGGTCAGTGTCCGAGCCGGCCGTCACCGAAGGCACCGGGGGTGACGCGTCTCCTCCCGCCGTTCCCGAATGTCAAAGTGGGCCCGAGGCCTGATGTACTTTGCCTCCTTCCCTTTTTGTCTCTCTTCCCTCTTTTTAGAGGGTTTCCTTTTGGTGTGATAATAAATGACTTGCTCCGTTTGAGTACCATCCTTGCCGTGATTTGGTTGGCGGATCTTGAGTGGTTGGGAGGTGTCGATATGTCCTGCGTGGTTTTCGCATGCAGTTTTGGTAGGCTTCAAACGGGGCGTCTTTCCGTTCCCTCATGCTTTGAATGTCAGGCCGCTTCGTGAATCTCGCTAGGGCGGGGGACGAGGAGTTGGAGGTGACTGTTCAGGGGAGAAATCCTTTGGCGTGTTTTCGAGGAGGGGGGGGGGTCATTTAAGGCGTGTAGCCTCCTTTGGCCTATAAGAAGGACCGAAAGGCGCCCTTTCCTCTTCACTGCTTGGGATTTTCTCTAACAGTCTTTCCTCGCTCCTTCCTCTTCACTCTGCGTTGTGCCCTTGTATTCGGAGCATGGAGGATCCTTCGGAGGGTGACGCCGCCGACGACGGGGAGCGGCGGGCTCCCGCTGCCCTGTAATGTTGAACGGGTCCCACGGTCGCTGCGCGTGCACGAGACGGGTCCGACGGTCGCCGCGCAGATCTGGAGAGGGCTTCGACGTGTGAAGGCATGGTTCTTGCCCTTTCTCAGTTCCAGCGTGGCTTCCGGGTGGACGCCGAGGCGGAGGACGGATGGGGGCATCAGGGGAGCCTGCCGTCACTTCCCTCCGTGTGAGGGGAGGAGGCGACTCCAGCTCCCTGCTAACCACTCCCAGCAGCCTCTTTTTTCCTCTTCTGCTCATCATTTCTTTCACTCTTCGGGGGCTGCTTGTTCTCTCCTTCCTTCCAAGGAGTTGGCAGATTGGAAGAGGGGAGGCTTTCACGGCGCTCCTTTTTCCTGGTTGTTGCCAACTTGGGAGGTAGCCTTCCTCAACGTTTAAAGGTGGCCTCCCTCCTACAATCCCTCTGTCACCTTTGTCACGGGCCACCCGAGCCAACTGGCTTGACCACCTCTTGTCCGAGCCAGTTTCCGCACGAGGCAGAGTCAGTGGCTGGACGCGAGGAGATCAAGACCGAGTCAGTCGAGCGATGACCCCTTGAGGCTGTGTTAGACGGATTTTTGCTTTTTGCTATGTGATGTACTGGCATTTGCCTATCTGATGTACCAATGGTTTGGAATGAAAAGAAAAGGGATTTATTCCGTCCATCTTGCTGTACAATTTTAAAAATAGAATTTTCGTAGTGCGGCTACGTTCCATGTCCGAGGAATAGGTTCCCCTTCCATTGTCGCTAACCTGTACGCACCTTTTCTGAGCGTCTCGACCACTCGGTAGGGGCCTTCCCAGTTGGGGGATAGCTTGCCCGCCGCCTCTAGTGGTCGAGAGGCTTCGGCCTTCCTGAGGACGAAGTCCCTCGGTTGGAAACGTCTGTCTCGGACCTTGGCGTTGTAGTATCGAGTGAGGCGGCGCTGGTACTCCGTTGCTCGGACGTTCGCCATCTCTCGGAGTTCGTCTGCCAGGTCGAGGTTCTCGAGCAATTTTTGCCCGTTTGCCTCGAGTGAGAAGCTGATCACTCGGAGAGACGGATTGGCGATCTCCAATGGAACGACGGCTTCGGTGCCATATACCAACTGAAAAGGGCTTTCACCGGTTGCCGTCCTGGGGGTTGTTCGGTGCGACCACAGTACGCTAGGCAATTCCTCGAGCCAGCTACCCTTAGCCTTGTCGAGTCTGGTTTTTATGCCTTTCAAGATAGTCTTGTTGGCATTTTCAACCAGCCCGTTGGCCTGAGGGTGGGCGACCGAAGTGAAGTGGTTGCGGATATTTAGGTCGGCGCATCTATCTCGGAAGTACCGAGAGTCGAATTGCCGACCGTTATCGCTTACTATCACTCGGGGGATGCCAAAGCGACAAATGATCGATTTCCAAACAAAGCCCCAAACGACTGTCTCGGTGATCCTTGCCGTAGCCTCGGCCTCGATCCACTTGGTGAAGTAGTCGATGGCGACGATGATGAACTTCTTCTGGGACTGGGCCGTTGGGAATGGCCCAAGGATATCGATTCCCCACCGAGCGAAAGGGTAAGGCTCAGCTAGGGTGACAAGTTCCGTAGCCGGCTGATGGACCAAGTGGTCGAACCGCTGGCATCGGTCGCACTGTTGAACATAGGCCGAGCAGTCGCGCTGCAGGGTGGGCCACCAGTACCCCTGTCGTAACAGGATTCTTGCCAGTGACCTTGCCCCTTAGTGCGCTCAGCACAGGCCTCATGAATCTCTTGGATGGCTCGGCCTGCCTCGTCGGGACCGAGGCACTTCAGGAGGGGACCGGAGAACGATCTTCGGTAGAGAGTGTTGTCGTGGGACGACGAAGCGCCGAGCTTGATACTTCATTCGGCGGGCTTCTCGAGGGTCGGAGGGCTCTTGGGAGTCTTGTAGCCAGGACAGGTAGGGGGAGCGCCAGTCACTTGGAGTGGCCGAGTCAACAGCGAGGAGCTCCGTGTCAATGCTCGGGCGCTCTAGCTCTTCTAGGAGGACCGATCGTGTACCTTCGGGTCTAGGGAGGAGGCCAATCGAGAGAGGGCGTCCGCCCGAGAGTTTTGCTCCCGAGCTATCCGGACTACCCCAAATTCCTCGAACTGTTGGGCCAGGCTCCGGACCAACTGAAGGTATTTGATCATGGGTGCCTCCCGAGCTTCATACTCGCCGTTGACCTGACCTGCGACTAGTTGAGAGTCGGTGTGGATCCTGACTCGCTCGACCCCCAGCCGTCGGGCCATGCGTGCTCCCGAGATAAGGGCCTCGTACTCAGAAGCGTTGTTGGATGCCTGAAAGTTGAATTTCAAGGCGTACTGTAGCTCTATCCCTTCGGGGGACCTCAGGAGTATCCCCGCACCGCTGCCTGCCGAATTGGACGATCCGTCGACGAACAGTTCCCAGGTTGGCCCGGTCGTGGTCGGAGGCCTGTCCTCGGCGGGGATGGTGCTTTCGGCAATGAAGTCGGCGAGCGCTTGGCCTTTGATTGCTGATCGCGGCCGGTACGAGATGTCGTAGGCCCCGAGCATAATGGCCCATTTGACGAGTCGCCCTGAGGCCTCGGGGTGGGCCAGAATCTTCTTCAACGGCTCGCCAGTTAGCACGGTGATGGGGTGCCCCTGGAAGTAGGGGCGGAGGCGCCTTGCGGAGGTAACCAACGCTAGCACGAGTTTCTCGGTTGCGGGGTACCTCCGTTCGGCCTCATTGAGCACCTTGCTGGTGTAGTAGACTGGTCTTTCGATTCCCGAGTCATTTCTGACTAGGACCGAGCTGACCGTGGATGGCGTCGCCGAGAGGTAGAGCAGCAAGACTTCGCCCGGGACGGGCTTGGAGAGCACTGGTGGCGAAGCCAGGAACTCCTTAAGCTCGGCGAATGCTGTCTGGCACTCCTCATTCCACTCGAACGTAGCAGATGCTAGCTTGGGTCCCCTCATCAGTTTGAAGAAGGGCAAGCATCGTTCGGCCGCACGGGACAGGAAACGGCTGAGAGCGGTGACACGCCCTGTCAGACGCTGGACGTCTTTAATGCATGTGGGCGGGCACATGTCCAGGATGGCCTAGACTTTGTCGGGGTTGGCCTCGATCCCGCGCTGAGTGACCAAGAAACCCAGGAACTTCTCGGATTTTACTCCAAAGGCGCACTTGGCGGGGTTGAGCTTCATGTTGTACTTCAGGAGGGTGCCGAAGGTTTCGGCAAGGTCGGTGAAGTGGTCTTGGGCCTTGGGGGTCTTGACGAGCATGTCGTCAATGTAAGCCTCGACGTTCGACCTAGCTGTCCCTCGAACATGTGATTTACCAGTCGCTGATATGTGGCTCCGGCGTTCTTCAACCCGAAGGCATCCGGGTGTAGCAGTACACGCCGCAGTCAGTGATGAAGGCGGTCTTCTCGACGTCTTCTGGATTCATTCTGATCTGGTGATAACCTGAATAGGCATCCAGGAAACTGAGTATCTCGTTGCCCGAGGTTGAATCAACCAATTGGTCGATGCTCGGTAGCGGATAGCAGTCCTTGGGGGTAGCCTTATTCAGATCGGTGAAGTCCACGCACATTCGCCATTTGCCTGTAGTTTTTGGCACCAGGACGACATTGGCTAGCCACGTAGGGTACAGGACTGGTCTGAAGAGGCCTGTCTCTTGTCCCTTGGTGACCTGCGCCTTGATGATCGCCTGTTTCTCGGGCGCATGCTTCCTTCTCCGTTGCTGTACGGGCCTCACGGTGGGGTCGAGGCTGAGCTTGTGCATCACGGTCTTCTCTGGTATGCCAGGGAGTTGATCATCGGACCAAGCAAAGACCTGAACGTACTCAGAAAGGAATTTTTTGTATTGCTGCTGTTCCATGGGTGGTAGGTCGGCTCCGATCCTTACTCCGAGGGCCGGGTCATCGTTTAGGAATACCGTTAGCAATTCGCCACCGGGCTTGGCGGTTACGGTCTTCCTTCGATTCCCTTGGGGCCCTTATCTCCCCCGTCCGGCCTTGAGGCTTCCACCGAGATGTTGTAGCACCTTCTAGCCGTGGCCTGGTTACCTCGGACTTCCCCCAACCCGTTTTTGGTGGGAAACTTCATTTTCTGGTGATAGGTAGATGGTACGGCCTTTATCCGGCTGAGAATTTTCGGCCGAAAATGGCGTTGTACGCTATCATACCCTTAATCACTATGAAGTCCACCATGACCGTAACGGTTTTGGGTGGGGTGCCGATGGTGACCGGCAGGCTTAGGGCTCCCTCGGGGTAGGTGGCTAGGCCGTTAAACCCGCAAAGGGGTGTTCGGATCGGGCGGAGCTTGGATGGGTCTTCCCCCATCTTAAGGAAACAGTCGTAAGATAATACATCGGGGGCGCTCCCATTGTCAACCAGAATTCTATCTACGTTACAATGGTTTATTGTGGCCGAGATAACGAGGGCATCATCATGCGGGGTGTTCAGCCCTTCCAGGTCTTGGTCGGAGAAGACTATGACCTGGGGCTCCCTCGGCGGGCCGCTGGAGGGTTCTAAGACCTGGCTGGCCCGCTCGGCATGACGCTTCCTTCCTCGGCTGGTGTCACCGCCCGACGCCGTTCCTCCGGAGATGACGTTGATGTGGACCCCTCAGATGGCGTTGTCAATCTCCTCGGCGGCGTCCCGATCTTCTTTGCGCCCGGCCGCAAACCGGGCCAGGTGCCCCTAACGGATGAGACGTTCGATCTCGTCCTGGCGCTGGTGGCAGTCGCCGGTGTGGTGCCCGTGGTCGCCGTGGAACAAGCAATGCCTGTCGCGCTTGCGGTTCTTCGATCTCATTGGTTCGGGTCGGCGGAGGAGTCCCGAGTCTTTGATGTCTTCATAGATTTCGTAGACTGGCGCGGTCAACGGGGTGTACCGCTCATACTTCCATTTGCGCTCTCCTTCCCGATCGCGCTTCTTACCCGAGCCAGGGTTTGGCTCGGAGGCTCGCTTCTTGTCCCCCTCCCGACCCGAGCCGGTTGTGTCTCGGCAGGCGCTGAGTACTTCTTCGCACTCGGCGTGGCGCAGTGCCAGAGTCACTAGCTCGGCAAGGGTCGAGGGAGGGTGGAGGACAAGTTCGCGGCGGAGGTTCTCGTCCCGGGTGCCCCCGGTCAGAGCGGTCGTGGCCGAGGCCACATCCAGGCGAGGAATTCTGAGGGCTTCCGATTTAAATCGGTGGACATAAGCCCGGAGCCTTTCCCCTTGCGCCTGTTTGAGGGCCAGGAGCCCCGCTACTGACCTTGGGGGGGCGCTTCCGGCGAAGCTCTCCTTGAAGACTCGCCCGAATTGCCTGAAGTCCCGGATGGACCCAGGGGCGAGGGCCCGGAACCATGCCTGAGCGCCTTGGACCAGGGTGGCCGCAAAGGCTCGGCATTTAATAGGATCCGGTGTTCCATGCAGAGTCACCAGGGCGTCGAAGCTGTCGTAGTGGTCGGCTGGGTCGCCCTGGCCATCATAGAGCTTGAAGGTCGGAATGGAGGTTCTGGGAGACACCTCTGCCTTCAAGATGTATTCGGAGAAAGGGGATTTCTCCTCATCCTCCGGGAAAGAGGTTTTCTGCAGGGCGCGGAGGGCGCGCTCTTGCTCTGCAAAACGTCTTTCGAAATCCCTCAGCCGGAGGGATAGTTCCGGCTGCGGTCGTGCCGTGGGACTGGGGGGAGCGTCGTGGCGATCCTCAGGACCGCCGGCGCTCGGGCGTGGAGGCCTCGCCCCCTGTTTCCCTTTTCTGGGCGTGGAGGAAGCCTCTTGCTCCGGGGGCGGAGCTTGCGAGGGTCCTCCCACGTTGTTGCGGATGAGCTGCTGACCGCGGAGGGTGAAGCGGCCCCCAGCGGTATGCTGGGACGCACTTCGACGGGGGGGGGGGCTCCCGGACGGGGCGCGGGACCTGGCATCCCTTGCCGCCTGGGCCCTCATGAGCTCCACGAGGACGTCAAGCTTCTTATTGAGGGCCTGGAAGACCTCGTCGCCACCGTTGGGGGGTACCCCCGTCGCCGTCGGAGGGGGCGGCGGCTCGTTGGTGGGGACGCTGGCGTTGGAGGGAGGGTTCTGTGAGGCCCTAGAGGGGCCATCTCCTGCCGCCACCACGGCCTTTCCCTTCTCGACGGCGGATCTCCTCCCTGAGCTTCTTCTCACCATCTCGGCTCTTCGTGCGTTTCCCACAGACGGCGCCAGATGAAGAGGCGAAATCTCGCGCTTGTATCCTGAGCGGGCTGTGGATCACCTGAAGATGAACTGCAAGACAGGGAAACGTATCAGAGGGCCCAGGGGGCTTCCCTGGGGTAAAACCCTCCGATGGCTAAGTCAGTAGAGCTGTGGTGGAAGCAATAATGGGGAGGAGAAAAGCTAGCGCGCGAGATTCCTCTCCACCAGAGGGTGAAGCGGATTGCTCAGGAGTTTGGGTATATGAGTACCTGAATGGCTCTCTTCTTCCGTCGGAGGGTAGCCCTGGTTTAAATAGTGTGCCGCCTTCAGGAGTCCTGCAAGCTGAGGGGTCTCCGGCGGGAGTTACGTCCTCAACGTGGGCTTTCATGGCCTTATCGTGGGAACGTTATCGCCTTGAAGTCCGGCGGTTTCTTGACTCCCCTATCCGTTGGGGACTCTTGAACGGATGATATTTGGTCTGGCCGAGCTCCTGAAACGCCAGCCCTGTCCGGGCGATGAGCATAGCTCGGTGAAAGAGGGGTCGATAGGTCGGCGAATGCCTGTCTCTCCCGGGCGGGAAAATGGCTTGGGCCGGACCTTCCTTATGACATGACCATCACTCGGGCCCTCCGAGCCTAGGGGCCGCCGGGGAGAGTTGTTTCCTCGAGTGTTTGTTTATTGGGCTTTTCTTCCCTGAGTGGGCCCTGTGGGCTGTCACCCAGGTGGGCTTGCCTCGTTGGACCCTGTTGGGTCTAGTTGGGCTGCTCTTTGGGTGGGATACAGAAATCCCCCTCTCCAGCAGTTCTCCAAGGGCCGCTCAAGTCTCTCCGCGGTGGGGCGACGGGCCGTCCCGTCTTGGTCTTAGTATTTTTTTTGCTGTGAGCCTAATAGCTTTAGCGGTCTCCGTTGGACCGTTCATTGGTATCCACAGTCTGTCTGAAGGCCATGCACGTCTGATGGCTCAGGCACGTTACTATCTTTTATACACTTGTGGTTTTTGCTGACTTTTTGCGGTCCTTTTAGGGCCGTTCCACAGTTGGCACGGCCGATCGATAGACCATCCAGTCAGGTATGCATCTGTCACTATAGTTCCACTTCATTTCAGTTCCCTGTGTTTTTAGTTCTTTTTTTTACTACTCCCTGCTATTGCATGGTCCTGCCTAGGACCATCTACCTCCCTGAGCGGTCTCCCATAAGACCGTGTTTTAGTGCTACAATGCACCCGTGATCACCATTTTGACTATTATTTCACATTTTTCCCTATTGGTTTGGGTGCTGTTTTGATCTCCCTTGACAGTCATTTCAGTTTGCATGATTATTGGTATACTTGTTATAGTTGATTGATCATTGCTTGTTAGATTTAGATTAGATTTTGCATGCACTCCGGTGCGCATAGGACCATACATATATTCCATATTAGTTGCATTCCTACCTTGGTAGGGGATCCTCTCGTCTTCATATTCCTTGGAGCCGACTAGGTGACCTTACCCGGGACCTCCGTAAGTCCTCGTGAGCCGTGGATTCCCACATCCACGTCGGGCAGGTTGTACCTTACCACACCAGTCTAGGATTGCATCCATGAGAGTGAGTATCCTTTAGAATCAACCAAGTTTCCCATTCCACCCTTGTTAGGCACCTTTATGGTTGTGAGAATTGTCATTTTAATTAATCCACTAAGGTTCTAAAAGGGAGAAGTTCTAAAACTTGTCGTGCATCATTCAACTTGGTTGGTCATTTGATTGCCTCTCCTTTCCTCTCTTTCGATGTACATGTGATTGATAGTTTTGTTGTTTAGAAACTCATTAGGTTTGTTCTTTTGTGTTGGTGAGTGTTGCATGTGGAGTTGCTTCACACCCTCAGGATCTTCTCCTAGGGGCAGCTCTCATTTCTTTTCCTACTTCAATCCATTGTTCGATTCCTTACCCGCCATGTCTCCCTACAATTTCTCCCACTCCCACGAGGACTCTCTCCCTCAGGGACTTCTGGAGGACCCACCTAGGGTCACCACTGCGCCGGAGAGAGAGGGGTCCGCCCCTCCTCTTCTGACTATTGTTGTTGTCGGTGGCCAACCCTCTCATTTTGGTTCTACTTCTCAGAATTCGGCCAATCATATTCTTCATATGATGGCCCAGTTAGATCCAACGCAGCTTCACCTCCTCCGTCAAGCTTTACAGGGGCCGGATGCCCCGTCTTCTGTTCCTCCTCATGGCGTGTCTGCTACCGCCACTTCATCTCTCGTTGTTGGGTTAGGGGCTGCTTCTGCTACACCCATTGATCTTACTTCCATCCATCCTCGGACCCTCCGATTTCCGATATGGAAGTGGGCCAGGCTTCTACCTCGGCCCATCAGGCTTTTGACAAGGGGAAGACCCAGATCCCCTTGTCGTCCTATTTTGATCCTTATACCACCATCTCTCTAGCGCCGTAGGCCCTTGTGGCCCCGACTGATTTTATTCGTCTTCAACCAGGGGCCGCCCAATTGGCTCATGTGGATATGGGCCCTTCCTCGGCCCATTATCCTTCTTACGGGCTTCCCCCTCCATGAGTCTACCCATCAGCTCCATATACAGGTTCTATTCTTCCTACTTTGTCTCCTCCTTCCTGGGAACGGGAACTTCTTGATAAGTGGGCTGCCATGCAGCAGTAAATTGACCTCCTTCATAAACGGGTCGGCCTACAGTCCCTTGCTGATATCCCGGTTCCAAATTTCTGGGACATTCACTTACCACCTCAGTCTGAGCTCCCTACTTACCGAAAGTATGATGGGAATGGCAACCCATTCATTCACATAAGGGAGTTTCTATACGAATCGGCACAGTTCTAGCATGATGACCACCTTATGGCGTATCTCTTTCGCTGATCGTTGGACGGGGTTGCGTTAGAATGGTTCTACACTTTGCCCTTGGAGGAGGCAGAGAGCTTCAAGGATGTTAAAGAGAAGTTTATACAAATATTTCAAGACCCGGTAGGCCCAGAGTATTCATTCACATACTTGGTAGTAGAGAAAATGAAGACAGATGAAGATTTTGCCACTTATGTAGACCGGTGGAGGAAGATGGCCACACGTGTGCCCGAGTAGATCCTGGAAGAAGAGAAGGTAAAATTGTTGGTCTCAAATGCTACACCTACATTCTGGAACATTCTGACAATGAATGATATATCAAACATGCACCAGTTGTATAGCAGGGCCCGGTTTATCCAGACCTAGTTCAAGGACTCCCCCATTCATTCCTTATTTGAGGCCTAGAAACCCAAGATCACCATAAAACCTCAGGGCCCAGTCACCGAAGGAGTCCAGACGAATGAGCAAGTGCAGGATGCTCATTTTTCCAACCAATCCGCTCCACCCCACTTCCAGCAACTTCCCCGTAGCCCCCATTTCACCGCTCCACCGGCTACCCAACCATCATTTCCTGCTCCTCATCCACCACAATAACCACCACCACCACCACAATAGCCTCAACAGCCACCACAGTACCACAATGTTCCGCCACCAAATGGCTAAGCACATGCTCGATCGGGTCCAAAGAGAACCCACTACCCTCCACTTCCTGAAACTCTTCTAGACATTTTCTCAGCCCTGATGTACACTGGTGATCTTTAGCTCCCTCCGGAACGGCCTAATTGGAATCTGACCGCTGATCAGTCCAAATATTACATATATCATCGGTTGCTCGGGCATACTATAGAAAGGTGCTATCAGTTCCGTGATTTTGTTTATGATTTGCATGAAGGGCAGAGAATTGACTGGGCCCCGATGCACAAGTTGATAGAAGACATGAGAGAAAGAATAACAGAGGTGCCAAGGTCGCAGCAGCAATATCAACCTCAGCAACCTCAATCGCAGCAGCAGCAGCCTCCTACACCAGAGTTAGGATTCATCAGAATCCCATGCCAAACCACCCGCCCGCTCCTCAACAGCAGCCGTAAGCACCAGCCCAGGTGAATATTATTCACCACCTAGCTCCCAACGCTGGGTGGTCCTTTGATGATGAGACTCCCGCTCATCTTCTGGCCTTCCACCACACATACACCAACTCCCCTTCACCTTCTATCCCTTCCCTCATCTCGCCCATCATCTTGACCTCTGCTACCCCCACCATTCCCTCTAGATCCCCCATTGCGCCTACCACCTTGCCCACCATCTCACCCATCCTCGCATCATCACCTTCCATACCCTCCATCGTTACCCCTCCATTTAACCCTTCACCCATCATCTCTCTGCTAGGGCCTGTCCGACCCGCCTCTGCCATCATCACCCCCATTTCCATCCCTCCTACTCACCCCGCTAGGCCAGTCGGGAGTCCATCCGATGCCGTGTCGGCACGAAACTTTGCCCTCTGGAGCGGACGTTTATTTCATAGAAGTTATCCCTCTACTGGTGCACCTGCACTCGATCCCCCAATTCCTTCCTCAGTAGTTGAAACAGAAGAGTCAGACCCCTTACCTGGCACAAACCGTGATTTGTTACAACACTTGGACCGGATGCCAGCCAAGATCTCAGTCCTGGAGTTAATCAAGAGGTCCACGCTACACCAAGATGCCGTGAGGGCTTTTCTACAGAAAGTCATGGTTAGCGAGGACGTGGCGGTAGATAGCTTGCTGTCAGTATTGGCCACTATCACAAAGGGGCCGTCTATTTCCTTTTATGAGTCAGAGTTAGCACCCTTGGAGGCACGCTAGATGCCACTATGCATTTCCATTACATTAAATAAGGTAGCCATTGATGCAACTCTAGTGGACACGGGAGCTTCTATTAATGTCTATCCCTTGAGCACTTTGCGTGCCTGCAACATCTCTGAAGACATGCTAAGGCCAACTCTGATAACTATTGATGCCTATGACAACTCCAGGAGAGCGTGCCATGGGGTGGTGACCATTCAGGCTGAGCTAGGGCCTTTGACTATGGCCGTGGAATTCTATGTGTTGGACATATACCCAATGTTTAAGGCTATTCTGGGTCATCCATGGATTGACAGCTTGAATGCAGTACCCTCTATCGCCCACCAATGCCTCAAATTTCCATTTTAGGGGCAGGTAGTCAAGGTAAAAAGTATTTTCAAGATCCAGACAGTTGATGCTATTGCTGACAAAATTCTGCCTACTCTCTGGCCGAGCAATATGCCAGTCCTTTCTGTGATGGACTTGGATTTTCCTTGGGCATATGCGTCACGCAAGCCCGCCACTACACCTATCAATGTCAAAGCCAAGTCCAAGATACGAGATTCCAAAGGCTAGAACATGATTCTGAAGTTAGGGTACCAGCCATGCATGGGTCTCGGAGCCCAGTTACAGGTATGAACTACGCCCATCCCAAGAGGCAGGAAAATGAGCGGAAAAGGTCTTGGCTACCAAGAGTCGGCATTGTCAATTCTGGGAGTTTCTGGGCCGCTGACGTGGGACTACCATCAGCATTTTGTGAAGGGCCCATTGCAGCCAGGTACTCGGAGGACGTCGCCCTGTGCTGATGAGAGAAGTGATGCCGCTTGTGCTATTGTTGACCCACCGCCACCACTGAAGGGGCTGGTGGGTGATATGGAAGATTTTTGTGATTGTTTTGAAAAAAAAAATTATAAGGAAGAAGTTTGCATCTCTCGAAAAAATCAGAGATGTATCTCGTGAAGTGCTCTCCGGTGGAGCCAGTTTACCGGAGACCATGGGAAGAGGGGAGCTCCATCATTACTTTTTCATGGCCTCCTTCCCGCATTGCCTCCTTGTTTCAACAATGGGGATTTATTCCCCGTTCACCACCAATCATGGTCGACCCATTCTTTATGGAAAGGCCATTCAAAATTTTGTTTGTTCTGTGTGCATGTGGGCAGTGCCCACCTATTGATCTATCCACTATGAGGTCCTCCCCGTCCGATATTTTCAACATGTGGTTTTCGTCATCTGATCCTTTTTTTGATGTTTTGTTCCCATCTCTCTTCCCCCTTCAACTTCCCTCTCTGCCTTCCTCCTCTGACCTCTCTTATTGCATGATTTCCTTTGATCTCCAAAAAAAATGCCAATTTCAAAATGAAGATTTCAATGGAGGATTATGCTATGTTTTGTCTGCATTCTTCCTAGAGGTACTGGGCCCCTGTTTTTGTTCCCGTAGATTTCCTATCCCCTAGGTTAGGTGTAGGACTTATTGATATTAGAGAAGTAGAGTCAATTGAGTCTAGTGAGTTAGGGTCTTGTTCTAATGTCTCCAACCCGTCCACACTTGCTACGCGCCCGATGACGCGTCATTCTAAACCCGTTCCTGATAGATTCCTTCAATATCTTGCTCAGTGTTGTCACGCCCTCCTTAAGTGTCCTGAGTTTGTAGAGACGGCAATTGTCTTGGAGTATGATGACGAATTAGACGGGGTGTGGAGCGATGACGAATTGGGTGTTTATGAAATCATAGATGAGAAGGACCTTATCGATGATGAGGAAAGCAACGTGGATGACGCTGCCGATCTGTACGCGCAAGGTTTAAGGAAATTTGATGAACCGTCATCGATAGTAGATGAACCCACAAAAGAAATTAACCTTGGAACTAAAGAGGACCCCAGGCTTATAATCATCTCTACTAATCTCCCTCCTCAGGTTAAAGAGGAGCTAATCAAGGTTTTGAGGGAGTATAGCGATTCATTTACCTGGTCCTACAAGGACATGCCGGGCCTTGACCCCACTCTGGTAGAACATAGATTGGTACTTAAACTAGGAGCAATGCCCGTTAAACAAAAATCAAGAAGATTCCACTCCTAAATGGCCTTAAGGATAAAGGAAGAAGTTGATAAATTGCATAAGGCCAAGTTCATTAGAGTTGTATTATATCCTCAATGGGTGGCAAATATTGTCTCTGTGATGAAAAAGGATGAAAAAATTCAGATTTGCATTGATTTCAGGGACTTAAATAAGGCATGTCCTAAAGATGATTTCTCGCTTCCTCATATCGATGTGTTGGTGGACAACACGGCTAGGTATGAAGCCCTCTTGTTTATGGATGGATATTCAGGCTATAATCAAATCCATCTCGCTCCTGAATATCAGGAAAAGACCTCATTCACCATGCCCTGGGACACCTACTGCTACGTGGTAATGCTGTTTGGATTGAAGAATGCGGGTGCCACATACCAACAGGCGATGATGGCCATCTTCCACAATATGATGCACGCTTATATGGAGGCGTACGTGGATGATATTCTGGTGAAGTCTAGGTTGAAAGAAGAGCACCCTGCCATCTTAGCCAAAGTGTTGCAAAGGGCTAGAGAGTATAAGCTGAAGATGAACCCAAAGAAATGTGTGTTTGGGGTAGCATCAGGGAAGTTGCTAAGCTTTATAGTTAGCAAGCGAGGGATTCAAATCGATCCAAACAAAGCAAAGGCCATTATGGAAATGCCACTGCCTAAGAACATCACTAAACTTAGAGAATTGATTGGACATTTGCAGTTCATTTGGAGGTTCATATCTTAACATTCGCAAAGATGCTGCCCATTTTATGAATTATTGAAGGCGGGAGCCAAGTTTGAATAGAATGAGCAATGTCAGAAGGCCTATGCGGATCTTAAGATTTATCTATCCAATCCCCCTATTTTGCAACCCCCTGCTCCTAAGAAACCCCTAATTTTATACATTTCAGTTATTGATGACTCCCTAGGAGCTGTCCTGGCACAAGTGGATGACGAAGGGAAGGAAAGGGCAAGCTACTACCTCTCTAGGTTGTTCAATCCAACTGAATCTAAGTATACCACTATGGAGAAGACATGCGCAGTGTTGGTATGGGTAGCTCAAAAGCTCAAACATTATTTTCTTGCCCATGAGGTTAAGCTGATCTCTATAATGGACCCAATTCGCTATCTTTTAGAGAAACCCGTCCTTTCTAGTAGATTAGCTCGCCGGCAGAGCTTTCTCTCCCAATTTGATATTACTTTCGTCGTTCAGAAAGCTATCAAGAGATATGTTATTGCTGAACATCTTGCTCATTCGCCTATCCCTTGTACAGATTCTACTCAGGATGAATTTCCCAATGAACACCTAGCTGTGCTCAATCATCACCCTTTTTGGTCTCTTCACTTCGATGGTGCTCTCAATTCTCAAGGCCGAGGGATCGATGCTATTCTTCTCACTATAGAGGGAGATTCCTATTGTATATTAACTCTCCTTTCCTGTGACCAATAACATAGCCGAGTATAAGGCTCTCCTTACTGGGTTAAAGCACGCCTACATCATGGGTCCGTGATACTTGAATATCATAGGAGATTCTCAATTAGTGCTGTGTCAAGTTCTTTCCACCTATCGCACTCGTGACCCCAAGATCAAACCTTATCAAGATTTGGTCACACTTTTGGTTAAGCAATTCCGCAAGCTGATTTACATTCATACTTTTTGGTCTCAGAATATTCTTGCCGATGCACTCGCGTCGCTCGCTTCTTCCCTTTCCTTTCCCCTCAGTCACGCCACTGAGACCATCATGGTCTAGAGGTTAGACAGTCCTTCCCTTCAGGATCCATGGTTTGACAACCTTAGGAAGTCTGTAGAGAAGAAAGCTGAAAAGGAGGATTTGAAAGAAGTATCTTTAACTGAGCTCGAGGAAACTTTAGAAGAGGAGGAATTGCCTTGGTATCACAAAATCAAGCACTATTGCAGGGATAGGTCATTCCTGGAATTAGCCAACGCCGCGCAGCACAAGGCCATCAGAAGAGTCGCCTCTTGATACACCATTATTGCAGGAGAGTTGTATAGGCGGGCTCTTAATGGAGTTCTCATGAGATGCTTAGATGACGATGAGGCCTGAAAAGTTGTTGAAGCAGCTCACTCGAGCGAGTGTGGGGGCATGTCAATGGTCAGGCCTTGGCGAAGAAGATTCTTAGACAGGGCTATTACTGGTCGACCTTAGAAGAAGATTGCTCCACCTATGTCTGTAGGTTCCTTAATGCCAACTCCATACTGACAAGGTTCATGCTCCTGCTTCATCTCTCCATCCTCTTTCCGCTCCTTGGCCATTCTCCATGTGGGCTTTTGATATTATAGGCCCACTCAGTGATCCAAACTCCTAGGTCAAACATAAATATTTTATCCTAATTGCTACGGAGTATTTCACCAAGTGGGAAGAAACCGAAGCATATGCATAAATCAAAGCTACCACAGCTTGCCGCTTCATCCTCAAGAATATCATTTCGCGGTTCAAAGTGCCAAGCGACATCATCATCGACAACAGACCGCAGTTCGTGTCTCAAGAACTCCAGGACCTCTGTAAGAAATTTAACATTTCATTGCATCATTCATCACCATACTACTCTCAAGGTAACGACCAAGCCGAGGACACCAACAAGACTCTTCTTAAAATCATTAAGAAAACATGTGAGTCACATAAATTTGCTGATTGGGCCGATAAATTAGTAGAAGCTCTATGGGCTTATCGCACCTCCGTTGGCACTCCAACGGGGCAAACTTCTTTTTCTTTCACTTATGGGATGGAGGCGGTACTCCCGTATGAGATTTTGATCCCTTCCCTAAGAGTGCAGCTCGACAAAGAACTTAATCTCGATGAACATCGAGAGATGTTGTTAGTCCAACTGGAACTCTTGGATGAGAAGAGGCTTAATGCGGCCAATCACGTCTCCATTTATCAAAAATGTATCTCCCGTCATTTTTAAAATAAGGTCATTGAAAGAAAATTTCAAGTGGGTAACATGGTCTTGAAACGTAAATTTATTAGATCAGCAGGTCTAGGTCTAAGCTACAACCCAATTGGGAGGGTCCATTCGTAATCAAGGAAATTTATCCTAGGAACGTGTACCGTCTAATCAATGCCAAGGGCGAAGAATTGTCTAATCCATGGAACATGTTGTATCTTAAAGGTTTTTATCCATGGAGTCAAGCCAGCAACTGCCCGGTGGCGGGGTGTTCCTCTACTTGATCATGAAGGGAAGTCCTCGGTTCAACACTCACACACTACACGACCCCCGTGGTTGAGTGTTCTTTTTTTGCGCAATACCGTTTCTCCCTTGGTCATGCTCAGGGGAAAGTGAAAATCCTTATTTTTTTCCTCTTTCGGCTGAAAATAGGGGCAAGTGGTGAATAATGGGGCGAGAACTGATCTAGGCACCCTGATAAAAGAGAGGTCTCAAATAGGGATAGTCCATTATGACTTAATTCCACAAAAAAATAAAAGAAACAAAAAAGAAAGGAATAAAATAAAAGGGGTAGAATCAAGTCAAAGCTAAAAGCTCATTCAAAAGCTCGAAGCTCAAAAGTCTAGATGCTCCCAAGAAAAGAATGAAACTAGACATGACAAGAGTGGCAGTATAGTTTTCCCGCGGGACGTCATGAGCTCGGTCATATGCGTGCCTAGAGCGGATGTAGGTTCGATGACAGACACAAAGCCCCGGCGCAACAGATCAAATTCCTTGAAAAGGGGTTACCATGAGAAGAACTCAAGCCCTAAAAGTCTCTATACCTATTGTCGACTTTCCAATCGAATTCTCTTTTATTTTCTAAGGACTGGATCGTATCCCGGGTATGGCCTCGGTAGAGGCACCGTTAAATAGGATTGGACCTCGGCCATGGGCGGTCACCCATAATGCACGTTGAACTTGGGAAACCCCTCATGAGATATGACGATATCCCGTCGCCAGGCTTAAGTTGGTTTCAAAATCCAAAAAAATAAAACATTTTAAAATAAAAAAATTGAATAATTTAAAATCCAAAAAATCAAATATTTCAAAATTCAAAAAATTAAATATTTTAAAATCTAAAAACTCAAATATTTTAAAATCTAAAAATATCAAATATTTTAAAATCCAAAAAAATCAAAATATTTTAAAAAGCATTTTCAAAATCATCACTTGCATTTCATGGCATGCTTTGCATCCTTTTTTATTTTGCCTATTTAATAAGGCTTACCCCTTTGACCAAAAATCAAGAACTTGTCATTTCCTAACTTGCTACAGGCAAGGGGTTAAGCCTAAAATAGATTTAATCTATTTTCTTGTTTATATGTGTGCAATGGCATGTTGAAGACAAGATTTAGCATTTCCATCTCTACACGGTCCTTTGGCGACGGTTTTAATCCCTCCAACAGTCAACATCAGACCGTTCCAGACTTCACACAGCTTTGTTCAGACCACTTTCAATTTCTAGAACCTTCAAGAATCAATGGTCTTTACTAAACCGTTTACAAATCAAAATGGTGTAGGCTTGGCCGTTCTACTCTATCCACGGTCCGTCGATAGACCGTTCCACTCTCCAAAGGTCCATGTTCTTTACCCTGTGGTTGATCTGCTACATGGCCCAAGTCTTGCCATTCAATTCTTTGGTGCGGTTAGACTCTAACCGTTTATCTAACTGAGCGGTCTGGTTATGGGCCGTGTTCATCCCGAGATCCTATCTCAAACTCATTCAATCACATGCAATAAAGGCCAAACTCAAATCAATCCAATCTTTAATTTTATTCATTCAAATGCAAACACTCCCAAACATGAGTCTCTATATTAATATCATGAAAATAAGAAAATCAATCAATCCTCAGTTGGGCATCCCCACGAGGCCTAATCTCTTTGAGCTCTCTCACATATGCCTAGTATGCCTCCTGGAGCTCTGTCACCTCCGCGGGTGGGGTATGCACCTTGCTGATCTCCCACATGATCAGCGCGCTCCTAACTGCCTGTTCATCCTCCTTCGTCCCAAGCCTCCTTGCCTGTAGTGCTGGAAGGTGGGGTAGTGCTGGAACTGTCATCTTGGGGAGCCCGACCTGTAGAAAACACCTGTCTGGGCTGTACATCGCCAACGTGGTGTCTCCCACAAGCCGCAAGTCGAGCCCAAGCCTCCTAGGAAGCCTGAGGGTGGTGCCATGGAGGAATAATGGGTGCATCACGAACCGATCTAGGGGCAGAGTGTTGATGTAAAGGCGCCACTCATCCCTAGTCTTCTTGTCTGCTATCCTACACTCCACCTACTGGGAGAACCTGAAAGAACCACCAATAAAGAACAGGGGGTGGCTCCTGAAGATCCGGCTGGCCAAAGTGACATCCTCCCTAGGCATGAACTTTAGCCTAACTCCCATCCAGCACTCCAGGAGAATCATAGAGCCAAAGAGTGGACCCCCTAGAGCAGCTAAGCTAAGACCCTCATATAGGTAGGCAAGGATGGCCTGAGAGATGGAAAGACCCTGCCACATACCACTGATGGTGCTAAGGATGAGAATATCTAGGACATGGTCGGCGGAGGGGAAGAGTATGGCCCTGCACAAGCAAATTGAAGCGGCTTTAGCTATGGTCTCATCCCACCCACACTTATTTTTACAATGTGCTATCACCCACTGGCTGAGAGGTAGTAAATGGATATGATGTGGACCAATCATAGTGTGAATGTCATTGCTACTAGGTATAAACTCTCCTAAGATGAGGGTATGATCCACAGGGGCAACGATATGGCAAACTAAGTCCTCCTCACCCACCTTGGACCTAGGGAAAGACAAGTAGGTCTCCACCTCCTCTAGAAGGATGGTGGCCTCAAAAGATGGGAAAAATGAAAGTGTGGGTCTGAAGGTGCCATATCTCTACCAAGGCCGATATGCTATGCCAATCTAGGGAGAGCTTGGGGTAGTTTTTGCTTAACACTAGGAGAGGGTGTAGATGCCAAGACCTAAGGAGAGATGTCACGGATATGGGTAGCTCACGAATCATGGGAGCCATCCACTTCAAGGTGGAGTAGCGCCTAGGGCCGGGGAGAAGCTGCAGAAGAAGAAAAGAAAAAAAAGAAGAAGAAGAGAGGAAGAACATATGAACCTTTAAATTAATTGAATTGAATGAACTTGTGCAAACTTACCTCTCTCAAGGGGCTAGAGCTTAAATGTCTCGGGATTGTGGTCAGTCATTGTAGCACCCCACGCTCTTTCCTGACCGGCTTTGGCCCTTTGTAGACTGCCCCCTCCATTGAGCTCCCTTCCAAGGCCCTCTTCATGATGTTTTGAGAAAGATTGAGAAGGATTTCAAAGTTTAAAAGAGGGTTGATGTGTGAAGAACGAACTTGGAAGTCCCCTCTTATTTATAGGACTTGATTAGAGGCCTAAACCCACTAGAATTAAGGTAGGATAGTTCTAGATCGGGTTAGGATAGAGTTTGAGTTGGTTTAAAACCCCCCTCTTGGGTTAGGACTCTCCAAGAGAGTCCCAATTGGACTCTCAGGGCGTCTGCATACGTGGTCTATCAATAGACCACGTTAGTCAAAGAACGATCTGATGGAGACCGTGTAGAAACCTTCTACACACTTCGACCCCTCGTATTTGCACAGTTGTGGAGAAGTCGTTCTGATAAACCCACGGTCAAAACTAGACCGTTCCTATCCTTTGAACTGACCATCTTGGACCATTCAGTTGCTTCTTTGTGTTCTAGCTGAGTTGCTTTCAGCGGTCTAATGGTAGGCCATGTGGATCTTGGAGCGGCCACTCTGATGACCATTCATCTACCTATCACATTAATTTTTGTTCTTCTTGCATCATTCCACTCAAAGCTTTCCATCTCTCCCTCTCTCACTCTTACGTGTCCCTTTAGGGTCTGTTGTTAGTTAGTTAGCATTTGTCCATGCACTCATTCACACACATTCATTCGCAAAAGAAAATCAACCAAAAAAACATATCATCTCACTATCATATCATATGGTCCACATGTACATAAGTCATATCAAAATACATCAAGCCTATCACTCACCCTGGCCCCCACCGCTGTCGCCCGAGCTCTCATGCCTCTTTGATGGCGAGGGCATGGCCGAGCTCGCCTCCTCGCGGTGTCGTCGGCGTCGCTCCTCCTCCTCTTTCCTCCGGTGACCGGAGGAGCCTATAAAGTAACTCCTATAGGAGCCATGCGTACCATGGGTGATGCCACTCGAAGTCCCACTGCACTCCGACCTCTCGCTCATCTCCTTGTACGCCCGTAGCTCCCCTCTCAAATCTAACGCCTCCTTTTGGTAACGCTCTGCCTCTACGGCTCTGGCCCGAAGATGGTCTAGCTCTGCGTGGAGGAGCACCGTCTCGACCACGTCTACTGGTCGACTCCGCACCATCTCCTCCCTGAGGCGGGCAGCCTCCTCCCATGCTGCTGCACGACTCTGCTCAAGATCCACCCTCAGTCGGGTCAGCTTGATCGTCTACAAACATGCATAATGGTTAGTCAATTGTATTTCATAAACATAATCAATAGGGAAAGTATAGTGACCACTTACCCTCTTGGAGAGCGCCGCCTCGGCTGCCTCAGCCCGCGCCACCATCCGGGCAAACTCTGCCTCCCGCTCGACACGATCCACAGGAGTCTAGGAAGAGGAAGAGGGTGCGTCAACCCCCTGATGCTGGGCTCCCTCAGCTTGCTACATTTTAGAAGTCTAAGGTTAGTCATTTCACAGTCATAATCATAGACATGTACATAAGTAAGTTTAAGAGTTAGGGAAACTCACCAGAAGGGTCAGGGCTTGTCGAAGCTCATCTCGCTCCTGGATGGTCGAGTGAAGGAGTCCCTGCAACTCCACGATCCTCCCCGGGGGTCAATATGCATTTAGGAAGTCCAAGGGTCAGTGCATAATCATATAGAAAGCATAATAAGAAGGCATTAGAGTTAGAAGTCATACCGATCGGCGGGCATGATGGAACACCTGGTCCCTGTAGTGCCAAGCGTAGGCCGTGTAGTAGGCCTCCTTGCTCTCTGCTTGGGCGGCCACCACCCGCCCGCATGCTGCCCAGTTGGCGATATGCTCTGCCGCCCACACTGTCCAGTCCATCACCATGGTCAGTCCTTGGGGGTGCCGCCCCACTTGCTCCTCCGACTTTTCTGGTGCCAGAAACTCTACCGCTGACTGATGGACGCCGATCATCCTCATCACCAAGCGGAAGTGGAGTGGCTCCACCACATTCATACAGTGGAGCCAAATGTCTCGGACAGAGTAAGGCCGCCATGACCCAAGGCTGACCCTCGTGCCCCTCGCTCTGGTACGGTGTCCACCGGACGTGCTAAATAGGAAAATTGCATTAGCATCATAAGTATGTAAGTTGCATTTAATGTAAAGTTTGAGTTTAGATTCTTACCAAGGTGAAGGGCAGTGTGTCAAAATTGTCCTGAATCCCTCGAACCTATCTCTGCAGGGACCCGGTCTCCTGTGGAGCCGTCCACCGCCTGGTGATGGGCAGCCGGTCCGGGTGCGTCTCCTCCCTCTCCCTAGCTCACGTAGGTGCACATAGGCCCACACTTGCATTGCAGTTCATCGAATGTTAGCATATAGCATTTATAGGAATCATACATCAAATTGCATAATAGTTTTAAAGGTTGAGTCATACCTGGAGTAGGGGTGAGAATACACCAAGCATCGTCCCCGACTGGTGGAGCTGAGGGTGTCAAACAGAAACGCCAGGATCGTCGCTCCCCAAGCGTAGTCACTGACGTGCTCTAGGTCCTCGAGCAGTGGAAGGAACTGACAATTGATGATGTCAGCCCTCATCGCGAACAACAGGCGCCCAAAGAAGAGCATCAGAAAGTGTCGCAGGACTACATCCGCACTTAGGCCCTGCTGCAACTGCCATTCTGGGTCCAGCTCGGTCCACCAACCTCTGCAGGTGCTGCTCTAACAGCTCCCCGATTGCTATCCTTGCTCCCCTCAGTCCGAGGCTCTCCTACAGCCTCGCTCTAGTCAAGGTCATCAACTGTCACTCTGGGTGCAGCAGCTCCAGCCCTAGCTGACTCTGGGCCAGCCCTAGATAGTCGAGGTAGGTCCTCCTGTCACTAGATGCTCACAACGTCCTCCAGCTTGGGGACCATGTGGCCCCACGGAAAAAGGAACGTCCGGCTCACCAGATCCCAGCGGTCGTACAGAGCATAGAGGAATGGCGTGTCCAACCGAGTCACCTCTATGCTCAGGAACTCGCTGAAGCCCATGGTCGCGAGCCTCTCCCGCTGAAAGTCTGGCAGTGCAAGGTACACTGCTCGGACCTATAACCAGGAGATCTGAGTCCTGCACTTTCCCTGCATACATTTAGGACAATTGCATTAGTCATACATTTTATAACAGAGTCATGCATTTCATTAATTGAATAAATGAAAGGAAAAAGGAAGAAAAATACACTCTGCTAATAGAATGGCCACCTAAGAGCCGTCTACCCCTTCGACGGTTTGCTTTCCACCATCCCAATGAACCCCTTTTCATAGGTCCACAGCCACCCATGGACCGCTCTACCTAATGGACAGCCCATCCAGGACCGTGCGTTCTTCTTGTGTCTTACCAAATAACGGCTCTTTATTGGCAGTCCAACGGGTCCACGGTCCCCACCTCACCATGCCGTTACCCTCTCATGTTCCTGATCATTTGAGCTTGCACGGTCTTTCCCTAAACCGTGTGGCTATGGATGGCTTGATGTAGACCGTTCTAATCTCAACTGTTCAACTTCTAAATGGACCTAAGTGGGCCGTCCTAGGTGACCACGGTCTTCCCCATACCGTTCTAGTCTCAATACTCCTATCTATTCACATTGCATTGGACGGCCACCCAGGATCCGCCATGTTCATAAACGGCTCTAGGTGAGCCATGCTATTTTGTGAGCGGTCACTGTAAGACCATTTTATGGTCACCGTGCCCGACGGTGCCAAACCCTTCCCTATCGGCGCTGAGGGCCCATGGGGCCTCCCAACCAGCCTCAAAGGGGTCGAAAGCCCCTTTCAGCTCCCCTAAACTACGTGCATGCAAAGAGGAGGGGTTTAGGGGCCTACCTCGGAGGGTCGCGGTGGCCGTTCCACCGTCGCTGTGGGCGCCACTGGGGGTGCTCCTCTGTGTTCTTCCCCTCCGACGATGATCGCCAAGGCTTCCTTGGTCACGGGCAGCGATGCTGTCGCCTCTTCCGGTGGGTTTGATGACAGTGGTGCCTCCTCCATGGTGGTCACCGGCGATGGTACGGGGGTGTCCTCCTCAGCCATTTGTCAGGTGATGCGTCTCAAGGATTGATGCTTGAAGCGCATAGAAGATGAGGGGAGTGAAGGATGAGAGTGAGAGAGGGTGTGGGCTAAGGAATAGAGAGAGTGGGGGGTGGTCTTCCATCAGTTACAGCGAGTGTGGGGGAGTGGGGGAGATGAAGGGAGGAAGAAGAAGATGAAGACACCGATTTATTTTTTTGAAACCAACAGTTGGTACGCTGTCTATCGATAGACCACATATTTATTAGATGGTCTCGTGTTAGACCGTTCATGAATAACATTTCAATTTCCATTTAGACGGTCATCCTTTGACCATTCATCTTACGGAGCGGTCTATAACTAGGCTGTGCTAAGGCTACGATCATAGTCAAACTAGCATTGCCATTACGGCCCTATGTGGACCGTGTATATGGTTCGACGGTCTGGGTTAGACCGTGTATTTTCTGAAATGATGAATGATGCTTGTATTGCCGCATTATATGCTTCATTGAGGAATCTTTGGCTCATTTCATGATATATATCAATTGCAAATCCTGTTAATGATTCTTTTTGCAGCTTCACTCCACTCCCACTGCCATCAGGTAAGTCAGGTAAGTATTTCGATCCCTATAACCCTTATTGCATTACTATATGGTATCTAAGCTATATTATTTCAAGAACCGATTGGTTATCTACGTGTTTCAGGATCTGACGTTCCCCTATAACAAAAATAATGATGATCTAGGTGCACGCGTTTAATCATTGGATAGGCCGTCATGTTGAGAAAATTAGGGGACGATGGTTCTATTTCGCATGTCATGGTTGCGGATAGTGTCCTGACCCTGATTGCCCCGGTCTAGCAATACTATTCTCGAGTATTTTCTATTTTGTGGCTTTGTGTGCATTCGTTTTAAAGATTTTTTTTATTTTAGCCCAGCATGCATCATGCGCATCTTTTAAGCATTCATGACCCATGGTCTGTCTAAAGATGCCTCATTTGTGATGAACGATTGTGCCATTCATGGTTTTAGTAAGAGAGAAACTATTCCACTCTGAGTTGGAAGGTCTCCTATGGTCTATTCACTGGTTTGGTTGACTAAGAGTCCCGGTCTGGAGTTTTAGTTTACCCCTTTTTACCGCTTACTTTGATCTCCTCATTGATCCGAGGGATTGTGTCCCCCATGAGGTCGGTCATGTGTTTTCCTTTTAGTTTAGGTAATTTCTCCAGATTGGTGTCATTTTAATTTAGCCATCCCTTGTGTTTGGTTCGGAGTTTTCGGAATATTCCTATCGCTCGTTGGTGAGAAAACATGTGACTTTTACCTTAACGCCCGCTTTTCAGTCCACTCTGCTTCATTTTCATTTCATCTCCATATTCCATTTCACTTTCGCTTCACCTCCGCTTGCTCCCCTGCAAAAAGGACGTTAAGGAGGGGCATCTATTGACACCCACTTTTTATCTATGAGTTGAGTCATTCCTATTACCACCATTTGTTGATGTCTCGAGTTGTCCATTACTCATTCAGCTATTTCCAAGCACGTCTTTGGGCTTATTTTATGGGTATCTCCCTCCCTGGCTAGGTCTGTTTTTTAATTCGGGCTTATTGGGCCTTGATCTTGCTTGGTTTCTAGGTTAAATGGGCTCATTTACCCTAATTTATCAATTTCAACCGCCCAGCAATTGCACAGTCTATCTCTAGGCCGTGTATGTATTAAACTATCAGATTTGGGACCGTGTGCAATTTACGGTGATTTATCTCTAGCTTTTCTGCATTTCCACCCACATGGCCTATCGCTCGACCGGTCCGTCTGTTGGGCGGACCATTACACGACCGTGTTGTTTTCATGGGCAGTGCACTAACGTTTGGACCCCATTGGAACTAGCGTCGACGCCAGCCTTTATAGTGTCGACCTCAATTGTTTTAAATGCATGGTCACAGGAGTGGCCATTTAATGTTATGTGGTCTATTTTAGAACCGTTTACAAGCTCAGAGCGATTTATTGGATATTTATTTGATTTTTTGAATTTTCACCGACAAGCCTTTGCACGGTCTGAGTTCAGCCGTTTACTGTCATTGAACGGTCTATCTTTAGACCGTTCAGCTCCCAGAGTCCTAAGCCGGTGGGTTTTTCAGATAATTATCTATTTATCATATTTTATTGGATCTATCACTGACACGGTTTACACGACCTAGCATTGGACCGTGCCATTCATTTAGTGGTCTATCATTAGACCGTCTTATCCTAAAGAGTCCAACGTCGAGTCAACCGGTCAGTTCGGTGGATAATTGGATATTTTCCATTTTATTTATTTATCACTAACAGCATTAGGCGGTCCAGCAATGGACCATGTACATGACTGGGCGGCCTATCGAGCGACCGTATACCAGGCGAGATCTATGGACTGTTGGACATTTTCTCTCTCCATCCATGGTTAAACCACCACCTTCCTCCACCATTTTCTCCACAGTTTCTCCACTAAATGAGGTGCCGTTTGATCCTGGTGGGAGATAGAAGTATTATCTAAATATTTTGTTTTATTATTACGCTCTAACTTTCACTAGAAAACCCTAATTCGGGGTTGGACTTCAGGGGTCTATAAATAGCACCCCTAGTCCAAGCTTGAAGAGGGGGGAGATCAAACGTCGACGTCGAAGCTCTGCCGAATTCTTGAGCAAGCTGTAGCTAGGGAGGGAGACTTTCTACATCCTTTTAAACCTCCGGTTCAGGGAGTAGCCTTTTGTTTTGTGTTCTAGTCTAGGTGTTTAGTTACTAGTTCATCCATTGCATGATCATCTTTTCCATCTTCTTCCCATGTTTTTGCACCCGTCAACATCATTTCTGCACCCTTCCCATTCATTTTTACGCCCTATAGGGGTTTAAAAAATCACCCCAGGTATCGCCCAATCCATGTTGTATGTTGATTTTCCGTTCTATTTTATAGTTGCTACACATTCTAAGGCTAATTTGGGTGCTATTTTCTTGTCCTCTACGTTGTTTTGCTGGTCAGCATCAGCACAACACGAGGCCCATCCCTTCTGGCCGGCCGGAAGGGGTGGAGGATCAAGTCCAACATCTTGGAGTTTGGCAGCATCACATGATCGTCATCCGTCTGTTTACTAGGATACACGGCCCAGCTCGGACCGTGCAACGCCTTCCTGCGGCCTTCCTCAGATCATGCTGTCGCCATACTAGTCTTCATCCCGCTTCTCTTTCCAGCGCTATGAGCGACTGTGCCATCCATTGAGCGGTTCTTCCTGGACCGTATACAACTGCCAGTGCTGCACTTTGGACGAGTGTCTTCTCCCTTTCCAAGGTGCGTGGTACACTTTGGTACCCCGTGTCTTGGTGGCGATCACGATCACACACACACAACTCTCCACCCACCTAGCTTCATTTTTATTATCTTAATATCTTGCTATAGAAACGTAAAAGGTAAGGGAAAGAGGAGGGGAAAAAACATGTCAACAACTCTCACCACCAAGGTCATGTTGGAATGATCGGCACGTCGATCAGGATGGTATTTTAGATTTTAGACTCCTAAACCCCAGTTATCTGAATTATTTTAAACAAAGTTAGTTTTGAAAACTTACTAAGTTATGAATTGAGTAATTTTAGTGTCGAGTCTAAATTAGGTATTCGATTTGGATTCCGTCAGCTCTCCCAAGTCACTCTCACCACCTAGGTCACGTTGGAATGATTGGCATGTTGATGAGACCAATATTTTAGATTTTGAACCCCTGAACCATAGTTATCTGAATTGTTTTAAACAAAGTTAGTTTTGAAAACTTAGTTTTGAATCGAGTAATTTTAGCGCTGAGCCCAAACTGGGTATCCGATTTAGATTCGTTAGCTCTCTCAAATCACTCTCACCACCCAGGTTGCATTGGAATGATTGGCATATCGATCAGGCCGGTATTTTATATTTTGGATCCTAGAACCCTAATTATCTGAATTATTTTAAACAAAGTTAGTTTTGAAAACTAACTTTGTTCTGAATTAAGTAATTTTAACGTCGAGCCCAAGCTAGGTATCCGATTTAGATTCCGTCAGCTCTCCCAAGTTACTCTCACCAACCAAGTCATGTTGGAATGATAAGCACGCCAATCAGGCTGGTATTTAGATTTAGGACCCCCAACCCTAGTCATTTGAATTATTTTAAACAAAGTTAGTTTTGAAAACTAACTTAGTTTTTAATTGAGTAATTTTAGTGTCGAGCCCAAATCAGGTATTTAATTTGGATTTCGTCAGCTCTCCCAAGTCACTCTCACCACCCAAGGTCTGGTTGAGTATTAATACATTTTCACAGTAGCACTCTCACCACCCAGGGTCTTGTTAGATATTAATACATTTTCACAGCAGTTTCTTTAAACTAAATAGCAGTATTATTACTATAGAGGCATAAATCCGATTTCTACACCACGTACCACCTTCTCTATTTGTTTGTTGTGGAACTTTGTCTGGCACCTGTGGAAGCCAGCAAGAACCAGAAGCAAAGGGCGTCAGAAGGAGTCCCAGGTGTTACCCAGGGGACAACCCTATGATGTTTCAGTCAGCAACAATTATAAGGAAGGAATAGAGAAGAGTTGAGGGGTGAGAGAGATAAAGGTCACCGTAGAGGATCTGATAGATGTGTAGGGCCTTGGCACGAGTGATCGTTGCTCCCAGTGGGCACCCGGAGAGTGCTCGCTGGGTGCTAAGGTCGCGTAGGAGGGATGCTCTCTCAACGTGTAGACGGGCGCGACCTATGTCTCTTACTGTGGCAAGGCTGGGAGCTCTATTCTCTATTAGTAGATTTTGGCAGAGGATTCCACTGTGTATTCTCTTCTTCGTCGATGTCCCTTTTATAGGGGGTTGTCCTGGAGCGAGAGCCTATCCATTAATAGGGAAGGGTGCAAGTAGTGGAGCAATGCCTCCTGTGATTGTGGCAGGAGTTTCCCATTGGAGGGTGATTATCTTGGCGTCGACTGGTCCTTAGGCGAGTCTTACGGTGCTCGTGGGCTGTTCTCACCCATTATGGGGTCAAGGCCGATGTCGTGGGGGGTAATGATTTATCATTGGAGGGTTCTCTCGCGGTCATTATGCCTGGGCCATAGCCCTTTCTATGCTGTCGATTCTGATGCTGAGCCCATAGTGGGATGCACCTTAATGGGATACGGCTATTGGGCACCCCTTGGGCACGATGCAGATCCGGAGTTGGATTGGGCTTGTTGTTAACGGGCCGGTCTCGGGCCAAGCTAGATTTACCCTCCTCACTAGCCCCCTTCTCTTAGTTGTTGAGCACTTTTGCAAGGAGCTGAGAGTCGATCATAAGAGGGTCGATTAGAGTGAGGGGTTCGAGGGCGATCTCCTCGTATTAGGGGCACCGGTGGTTCCAGACGCATGCTTGGCTCGCAAGGCGCCTCTTGTGGTGTTAGGTGCCACTGTGGTAATCATGACGCAAGTCTTGTTTGTTTGGGAGCACGGGCTCCGAACAGGCGCCTGGCTTTGGTGACTGTACCGTGACAATGACGGGTGCCTTTCACCTACCCTATGGCTTGGAAGCGTCAGTCTGTCATGGACGGTTATAAGGGTCACCGCAAGGTTTCTCCCAAGACTCCATCTGCGTCCTGTCGGTTGCCATGCTTGTCGTAGGCTCCTTCTTCCTTTGCCTGGTGAGTGTTTTCTTCCTTCCCTTGCATTTTTCCATCTCTGTAGTCATGCCACCTTGTAGGAGGACCCATAAAGTTAGCCCCACATCTTCTATTGAAGAAGTGGATCCTAGTCGTGGCAGTGCTCCGAGCACTTCGGGCGCAGGCCCTAGTTGCCCCCCTTCTCCGTCGCTAGTGGCGTATAGGGTGGTCCACGGGCTTCGGGAAGCCTTTCACCCCCCCCCCCTGAATTTGATATCGTCTTCCCGACTGTTGATGATGACTTGTTGAGTATGCCTTCGTGACAAGGATCGTAAGCAGCATGGACATTTATCAAATTATGTTTTTGAGTGTTTTATTTTATAGGTCACATTCGTAAGCTTAGGTGTGCTTTGAAGATGTGTCACCATTATGTTAGTGTCACCATTATGTTAGTGTCTTAAGTCTTCCCACGTGAGTTATAAAGAGTTGTTTGGTGATGTTTGGTCATAAATGTCAAATGTTAGGTGTTGAAGTTTTTGATACGTTGTCTGTGTGAGGAGTCTATATAAGAGTCTGTAATCACATGTTAAGAGAATAAGGAAGTTGATTAAAATTATGAGAATGTTAGGTGTGAAGCCTTGTGTTTTCTCTTCTCCGAGAAGGAGATGGGTGTGATGCCCACGGGGGTGAGAAGCCCCACCCTATCCCACTATCCCATCATCTCTCTCTCCCCCTCCACTTAGCCATTCATTCCTTGTTTGATTCTCCTTTTCAATCCCCTATACCACACCCATCCCCATCTGTGTTCCCTTGCCCCCCCCCCCCACTACACCAAGCTGCATGCAACCCCACCCTCTAAGCCATCCACCTCCCACCCGCAGCCTTCACTAGACCCGTCGTGGCCACCGTCGGGTGCCAGCCACAGTGGGCCACCGCTCTAAACATTGATGTCCACCGTGAGCCAACGCCAGTGCCTCCATCCCTCGCTAACGGCCTGCACTCCACGGTGGACATCCCACACCTGCCTCCCCTCCGCCGTGGCCCGACGTTGCCACCTCCTTCTCGCTGTCACCCCCGCCGTGTAACCTTCCTGCCATTGCTATTGCCGTGCATGCAACCACGGCGTCTTCACCGGCATGGCAAGGAGTCCCCACCAGCATCGTTGCCACAAGCCTGCCACTTTGTGGTGTTCTTATGGTTATTGGATTAATGCTCTTCTATGAGAACATACAAATAAAACAAAAGGTAGGACCCCCATGTTGCATGCTTTAGTCCTTGCATAGGAGAACCATAAAGCAAAGGAAAAAAAAAAGAGAACGTCCCTCTCATCGTCCCTGCCCCCTCTCTCATTCACGTTGTATTTCTTTGTAGCCAAAGTAAGTTTGAAATAAAAATGAGAAAAGATGTGGCAGAGAAGGTTGAACAAAAAAAGAGAGCAAATATTTTCAAAAAAAATAAAAAGGAAGGAGAAAAAAATGTGTTTATAAAAAAAGGTGAGATCCGGGTAGTTTTGTCCCGCATCAAGTGGTATCAGAGCGGTTACCCACTTGTTCTCACAAGTCGGGTTCTTGGGCAAATTCACCCCATCAGGAAGGCAAGATTTGAAACTTCGGATGCATCGTCCTTGAGATGGGGACGGGTGCGAGGCCCCATTCGGAGCTCCAGATCCACCCTCCTCCTCTCCGCCACGAAGGAAGAATTTAAAGCTTCGGATGCATCGCCCTTGAGATGGGGGCGGGTGCGAGGCCCCATTCGAAGCTCCAGGTCCGTCCTCCTCCGCTCCACCGAGAAGGGCGAATTTCAAGCCTTTTGTGCATCGTCTTTGAGATGGGGACGGGTGCGAGACCCCACTTGAAGCTCCAAGTCCGTCCACCTCTGCCGTCCATCTTCGCCTCCATCGACGCCGCTACCACAAGGGTCCTGTAATTCAAGGTTCGAGGTCGAACCTCCTCCAAGCGGAGCGGTTTGACGAGGATCGTAAGCAGCATGGACATTTATCAAATTATGTTTTTGAGTGTTTTATTTTATAGGTCACATTCGTAAGCTTAGGTGTGCTTTGAAGATGTATCACCATTATGTTAGTGTCACCATTATGTTAGTGTCTTATGTCTTCCCACGTGAGTTATAAAGAGTTGTTAGGTGATGTTTTGTCATAAATGTCAAATGTTAGGTGTTGAAGTTTTTGATACGTTGTCTGTGTGAGGAGTCTATATAAGAGTCTGTAATCACATGTTAAGAGAATAAGGAAGTTGATTAAAATTATGAGAAAGTTAGGTGTGAAGCCTTGTGTTTTCTCTTCTCTGAGAAGGAGATGGGTGTGATGCCCACGGGGGTGAGAAGCCCCACCCTATCCCACTATCCCACCATTAATTGGTGCGGACACCAGAGTGAGCAAATAGCAGGAGTCGGTGAACCGACAGCATCATACGCGGAGCACCAATTGGACTACATCAGCTTCTCTTTAAATAGGGATGATTTGGCTTCAATTTGGATACTTTTTGCATGAGAATTGGGCTTGTAATGGTCATGAAACTTGTACTTTCCTATTGGGCTGCTTGTAAGACCCTTAAGTGGCCAATTTGGTTAGGCCCCATTAGAATTCATTAAGAAGGAATGGCCTTGACCATTATGATGGATCCATAAGCCATATAAGGCCCAATTGGGCTTCCTTCATTCATGGGCTATCTAGATTAGAATGGCCTTAAGCCATATGGGTTCCATATTGGTTGGCCCATGGCCATGGCCAAACTTGGCCCATTCAAGACCCAAGAAGGGGGGTGCCCCCTATTTTGTTGGTATTAGGCTAGTTGGTTTGAATTTCTTTTCTTCCCACCTTCATTTACCACATGGGGACATAAATGGCTGCTGGCCCAAGGAAAATGGCTGCCACCTACCTCCCTTTACTTGAATTTCAATGGTAGGTAAGTCATATGTTCCATTGTCCCCCCCCTCCCTTCCTAGAGTGGTCAAAGGGGCGCACCCCTCTCCCCCTCCCCTTGGTTCCATCGAACCATTCAGCCCCTCCCCCTTGCTAAACCCTATATAAGGGCATGTATAGTGTTTGATTGAAGGTTAATGAAATTTTGTTGAGTGAGATTTGCATTAAGAGAGTGATTCTCTTCTTCCTTCTTGGGTGTGATACCCTTGTTCAGTCCGGTGATGGGACAGAAGTTAGGCGTGTGACTCACCCCCATATGCCCCTTATTCTCATCGCATCTGCCTCCACCAAAATTATCAGTGATACCTCTGTGAGTTAGGAATAATTCAGAAGTTTTTTCACGTCGATCGGAATTCGGGATCGCCAGCAACAATTCGTTTCGTGAAGGCGCGCAGATCTGTCCCAGATTGCTGCCCAGATCTTGTGTTGACTGATCCCGAATTTCTCCAGCCTGCCTCGCAAGCCATCTGGAGCTGATTCTTAGTGTGATCGTAGGATTTTGAGTCCTCTTCGCGTTGCCGCTAGTCTCGCCTCGATCCGTTACCTGTGCTGATCGTGGTGGCGATTCTTGTGGGATCGCGCGAGCTGACCTGAGCAGACCCGGCTCATATCTAGAGTCAACTTTCAGAGTCTGCCCCACCTCATCCGGTTAATATCCATGTGAGATCTTTGGAGTACTCCTTTCTCTGGACGTCACCAACGATCTCCCACAAACGGCGCCTCGATCCGACATCGGCAACTATTTTTCCACTAATTACTCGTGCTGCTGTGCAGTTCTGGGTGCATAAAACCAAAGGCCGAGTGTAACTGCTGCTGCACCCAGATATGAAAGGATCGGCTCACGACCTTCGGAGTGGACAAACTACGTCCAGTCATCAACGTTCTCCAACAAACGGAGCTCCGATCCGCCTTCGGATCTTGGCGTACCGGCCTCCGCAAGATTGCTGCGCAGGGCGACCAGCGTGGACAGAACCGGGTCGGCTTCCCCTCGGCGTACCCGATCGGCTCCGACTCACCTCCCTCGCCTCCTGCGAGTGTGGCCCGTCAACCTGGGTTCTGTCAACCCAGGTTCCATCAACCCCAAATTTGGCCATTGTATCCCTATACCTCCCTGCGTGGAGTGGGCATTAAGTTCTGGAATTGTAATTTTAACAATCGTGTGTATTGGGGTTGTTTGAATTCGGCCAGGAATTCTTCCCCACGCCTAGGCGTGGAGGTATGCGCTTCGATTCCTTCTCACATTGCTGATTTAGTATATTGTCTATCATGCTGTGTTTGTGAGATTAGGACCGGTAGCTAGTTCCAAATCACCGTGAGTGTGAGTTGTGAGCGCCCGTTCCTTTAGCTCCAGCCGAGCGCCGAGCTCGGACTGCACCACCCTAGGCGACAGTGGTTCCTTAACCGCTGCGATCCCCATGTTTTCCTTGCAAGGGATGATCGTCGGGCTAATTAGAGTGCTGTTGAGAGACGTCTCCACCCGGAGAACGCCACGGTGGTCAGCCGCCCGGCTTGCCTTTCGCGTGCTAGTGCTGGCCGCACATCGAGTTTGTCGTACGTCTTAGCCCAGTCGTCATCCATCCCGCATCAAATTGGTATCAGAGCGACATTCTAAGTCTAGGGTCATCTAAGTCTAAGGTTACATTTGCATTCCTCTACTCAGTATATCAAAAGGTGTGACACGAACGTTAGGCTAAGCCTATCGGGACGCCTGCACACTTGCGCGAGTGATCTTCGAATCGATTATCTCCGCCTAGTACCGGATAGTGGGTTAAGTCTAGGTTCCTAGATAGTGCATTCCAACCTTCGTGTCTTTGCATGCCCACCTGGCGTGGTACCCAATACCATCGCCCCACATCTATGGCTAACCAACGAGATGCCGTCTCAGGAGACTCTCACTCCTTACATGAGGCAATGCTGGCTATTTTGGCTCGGATGGACCGGTCCGAAGCCACCTTTCGGACCTTCTCCAAAACAATGGATGGTCGCCTTCGAGCCATGGAGGAACGTATGGAGACATCCGACCGGTCTGTCCAAGATCTAGTTGGATGGTTAGATAGGATGTCCAACGGGGACCCTCCCGGAGAAGCTCAGGGCCCACCCGCACCTCCTCCCGCAGTAGCCCAAGTCCAACCCGCTCCCATGGCCCAGGTCCAGCCTGCTCCCGTGGCCCAAAATCAGTCCACCCCCGCTCCTCAACCCGCCCGTCGCCAGGCCATCGAACCACAATCTCGTGACCTTGGTCTAGAAGACTATGGGTCCGATAATGCATATGTGGGAAATGGCCGACGCCGTTATGGCTTTCATGGCTTCCATCAGCCAAGATATGAGGAGGACGATAGAGTCCTTAGGACCGTGGGAGCAGACCCTCCCACTTCAACGGGTCTTTGGATCCAAAGGTCTATCTCGATTGGGAGGCCGGCATGGACCGGTACTTCGAGTGGTTCGAAATGACGGACCACCGAGAGTTAGGTTTGCCAAAATGAAGTTGTTAGGGCAGGCGCAAACTTATTGGCGCAACGTGGAGAGCTTGCTCTATCAGCATCGAGAGCCCCCGATAGAATCTTGGGATGAAATGAAGGAACGGCTTAGAACTAAGTATCTTCCCACCTCGTACCGTCAACGGCTCATTGACCGATGGCAGAACCTCACCCAAGGTGATAGGTCTGTGTCCGAGTACATCGCTGAGTTTGATGAATATTTTTTACGATGTGACATCTCGAAAGAGAGCACGATGCCTATTTCCCGCTTCCGTTGTGGTCTGCGGCCCCACTACCAGTACGAACTCTTTCACCGCAATGTGACCACCCTAGAGGCCGCCTATCAAGTTACTCTTGAATTAGAGCAGTTTGAGTCAGATTTTGCTCCCGACCAGCGATCGGTGTCCTTCCATCAGCGTGGGTCTGACACTCGGACCACACCTACTTCTATAGCCGATTTCCGGTGGTTCATCCTCTGGAACCCCCTCGCCAGGATCCTTTGCTATCAGGCCTCGGCATCCCCCTCCAAGGGACCCTCCCTATCCAAGAGAACCTCCCCCTCACCCACAGGCACCCATCCCCACCCCACAACCCCAGCAACCCATATTGCCTACCCGACCTCAGCTCCCATCACCCCCGGTCCGGCGAGAAGACAAGGGAAAGGGACCGATGACCGGTGGAGCATCTTCTAGCACAGGGCCACGTGACCAGTGCTATAGGTGTGGTGGGATTGGCCACTTTACGGCCAAGTGTCCCCCTCGGGAGTCATTGGCTATTTCGGACACCCCCGTCCGTGACCCCACACCGAAGCTAGTGGAGGTCAACTATGAAGCGGATCCCGAACTCAAGCAGGAGTACTTTGATTCGCTCCTAGAAGAGGCTACTGCCAACCCAGGTACCCAGGGTGATGCGCACTTGGGTGTGATCCTTCCAAACCTCTGAACCCCAACCAGAAGTTAGTAGGTTCATGTTAGGTGTCTAGGAGTCTCCAAGTTTGGATTGCATTATTTGTTTGGTGTCTAGGTTTGTCCACACGTCATGTGTGTGTGTCTGTTTGTCTCTCGAGTTTGTTTTGGTTTGCATGAAAGTCGTGTCCCAATCAAAGGCCAGCCATGCGCGTATAAGGAATTAGCTGAAGCATGCTACATGTCCGTGAGTTCAAAAGGGAGAGTATGTCATGATCAGGGTCATACCTGAACGGTTCCTCTTGGGGCCGTCAAGCAACTCTAGGCCCACGGTTCCACCCTTCCCGAGTCACGAAACAAGTGGGTTCAAATGCATATGTTATTGAACTACCGGATGACTATGGTGTCAGTTCAACGTTCCATGTTTCTAGTCTGGTAGCATATCGGAACCCGCGGTGATCCCTAGTGAGTTTCGAGCTTTATCTTTCAATTGGGAGTGACACCTCACCTGAGAGTCCACCTCTTCCAGCCTCAACGCACGCATATAGATTGTATACTGGATGAGCAGGTGATCACCACCAGGAATGGAGCCTACCAACACTTCATAGTGCGTTGGCGAGGATGCCCCGCGATGAACAACGCCTCGATCACATGCGGAGAGTTCAAGCTCCAGGGCCCTTACTCGACGGAGTCGAGTTCCTCCCACCCGGGGAGAATTGGTGCGGACACCAGAGCGAGCAAATAGCACGAGTCGACGAACCAGACGGCATCATACACGGAGCACCAATTGGACTACATCAGCTTCTCTTTAAATAGGGATGATTTGACTTCAATTTGGATATTTTTTGCATGAGAATTGGGCTTGTAATGGTCATGAAACTTGTACTTTCGTATTGGGCTGCATGTAAGGCCCTTAAGTGGCCAATTTGGTTAAGCCCCATTAGAATTCATTAAGAAGGAATGGCCTTGGACCATTATGATGGATCCACAAGCCATATAAGGCCGAATTGGGCTTACTTCATTCATGGTCTATCTAGATTAGAATGGCCTTAAGCCATATGGGTTCCATATTGGTTGAATGGGCTTGGCCATGGCCATGGCCAAACTTGGCCCATTCAAGGCCCAAGAAGGGGGGCGCCCCCTATTTTGTTGGTATTAGGCTAGTTGCTTTGAATTTCTTTTCTTCCCACCTTCATTTATCACATGGGGACATAAATGGCTGCTGGTCCAAGGAAAATGGCTGCCACCTACCTCCCTTTACTTGAATTTCAATGGTAGGTAAGTCATATGTTCCCTTGTCCCCCCCCCCTCCCTTCCTAGAGTGGTCAAAGGGGCGCACCCCTCTCCCCCTCCCCTTGCTTCCATCGAACCATTCAGCCCCTCCCCCTTGATAAACCCTATATAAGGGCATGTATAGTGTTTGATTGAAGGTTAATGAAATTTTGTTGAGTGAGAATTGCATTAAGAGAGTGATTCTCTTCTTCCTTCTTGGGTGTGATACCCTTGTTCAGTCCTGTGACGGGACAGAAGGTGGGCGTGTGACTTGCCCACAAATCCCCCTTGTCCTCTTCGCATCTGCCTCCATCAAAATTATCAATGATACCTTTGTGAGTTAGAAAGAATTCAGAAGTGATTTCGCGTCGATCGGAGTTCAGGATCGCCGGCAATAATTCGTTTTGTGAAGGCGCACAGATCTGTCCCAGATTGCTTCCCATATCTTGTGTTGACTGATCCTGAATTTCTTCAGCCCGCCTCGCAAGCCATCTGGAGCTGATTCTTTGAGTGAACGTAGGATTTTGAGTCCTCTTTGCATTGCCGCTAGTCTCGCCTCTATCCGTTACCTATGCTGATCGTGGCGGCGATTCTCGTGGGATCGCGCGAGCTGACCTAAGCATACCCATCTCATATCTAGAGTCGACTTTCAGAGTCTGCCCCACCTCATCCGGTCGAGATCCATGCGATATCTTTGGAGTACTCCTTCCTCTGGACGTCACCAACGATCTCCCATAAACGGCGCCTCGATCCGACATTGGCAACTATTTTTCCACTAATTACTCGTGTTGCTGTGCAGTTATGGGTGCATAAAACTAGAGGCCGAGTGTAACTGCTGCTGCGCCCAGATCTAAAAGGATCTGCTCACTCCCTTTGGAGTGGACAAACTACGTCCAGTCGTCGACGTTCTCCAATAAACGGCGCTCCGATCCGCCTTCGGATCTTGGCGTACCGGCCTCCGCAAGATTACTGCGCAGGGCGACCAGCGTGGACAGAACCGAGTCGGCTTCCCCTCGGCGTACCTGATCAGCTCCGACTCGCCTCCCTCGCCTCCTGCGAGTGTGGCCTATCAACCCGGGTTCCAGCAACCCCAAATTTGGCTATTGTATCCCTATACCTCCCTGCGTGGAGTGGGCATTAAGTTCTGGAATTGTAATTTTAACAATCGTATGTATTGGGGTTGTTTGAATTCGGCGTGAATTCTTCCCCACGCCTAGGCGTGGAGGTACACGCTTCGATTCCTTCTCACATTGTTGATTTAGTATATTGTCTATCATGCTGCGTTTGTGAGATTAGGACCGGTATCTAGTTCCAAATCATCGTGAGTGTGAGTTGTGAGCGCCCGTTCCTTTAGCTCCAGCCGAGCACCGAGCTCGGACTGCACCACCCTAGGAGACAATGGTTTCTTAACCGCTGCGATCCCCACGTTTCTCTCACAAGGGACGATCGTCGGGCTAATTAGAGTGCTGTTGAGAGACGTCTCCACCCAGAGAACGCCACGGTGGTCAACCGCCCGGCTTGCCTTTCTCGTGCTAGTGCTGGCCGCACATCGAGTCCGTCGTACGTCTTAGCCCAGTCGTCATCCGTCCCGCATCACTTCGGGCGACAGTAGGGTTTTCATAGCTTCTTTCCAGGCGGGGTTTCGTCTTCCGATTCATCCCTTCATTGATTTCGTCCCCCACCATTATGGCCGGCAACCAGGGGATCTCTCCCCTAATTCCTACCATATCCTCTATGGTTTTATCTTCGTGTCTAGGAAGGCTACAGTAGAGCCAACCACCCATCTCTTCCGGCAGTTCTATTATCTCTAGAACTACCCTTCTGACACTGCCTTCACCTACTTTAAGGCCAGGCCTTATCAAAACCTTGTTAGTGTCTCCGAGGCTATGTCCAACCTCAAGTGTTGGGCAGAGCAGTTTGTTTATATCACTAGGGCGGGTGCTCGCGGTCCCTGGCGGTTCACGGGTTCCAGTCTCCTATGGGCTGATAGGCAGCCCTCGACGACAGCCGAGGAGACTAAGAAGATAAAGGCTCTGCTCTATTTTTACCTCCCCAATGCCGATTTTGAGCTGACTCCAGCAGTGCTTCGGGAGTTTGGGATAAGCCCCGCACTGCCTCAGGGTATTACCTGTTGTGCATGTGATTTTGATGATTACAAAATGCCTTTGTTGCTTAGCCGTGTGCGAGGATGGTTGTTCATGTCGTCATGTGTATGGAGGTTGAAATGGTTGAGGAAATGATCATAAGCTGTTTCTATTGGGATATCATCATGTGGGTGCATTGTGATTCTATAAGGCTCATACGTGCTTTGAGGTTAGCACAAACATTGCATATACATTGTCTCTACACTTGGTGAGATTGCTTTGTGATGTGTGGGTTGATGAGCTTGGAGATTGAACAAATGGAATATCACTCAATAATGGTTTGCGTGCCTTGATTCCCAAGTTGTTCATCATGCAATGGTAAGAATATATATTGGAATCTATGGTGATACTCTTCTAATCTTGAGCTGGAAAATTGGGTTCTCTAGTGCTTTCATACAGATCTTTCATGGGGATTCTTATATGCCTCATGCTAATGATTTCATAATTATATTTCATGTCATTTGGGTCTCGGCCTCAAAACGCGCTCCATATGTTAATGCATGACCCATAGATTATGATCTTGATCTAACATCTTGCTTTATCATGTTTTTCAGGATGAAAAATCATGGTGGATCTTCATAGGATTATGGTAATATTTAATCAATTGTTTCCCATTGATTTGATGGTATTTTTAGTGATTTTTCAGGCCCAAACAAGAATGGGTCGACCCATGGGGTCGACCCTCTCAGGTTCTGTTCAAAACAGAACCATTTTTGTGAAGCTGCCTGAAAGGGTCGACCCCTGGGGTCAACCCCTGTAAACCAAAACCAAAGTGTTGTTCTGTTTGGGTTCTGGAAACCCAAGGGTCGACCCCTGGGGTTGACCCATTGGGGTCTGGAAACCCGAGGGTCGACCCCTGGGGTCGACCCATGTAAAACAGAACAAAAATTCAGTTCTGTTTGGCTTCTGTGTGCCCGAGGGTCGACCCCAAGGGTCAACCCCTTCAGTTCCGACATCCAGTCGCCGTTTTTTACCACCGTTTTCTTGCTCCAAAAGTCTTCCAATAAGAGTCCATCTTCTCCAAATCACTCCATAACTCGTGGATCTTGTCCAAGGGCTGTCTCTTGACCATCCCAAACACTTATATACTTCTCTTTGGGTCACAAACCCTAAGGAGAGAGGTGAGATCCGATTTTTGGGTGTTTTGCTAACCCTTGTGTATGCAGGTTCGGAGTTGAAGCTCCTAAGCTCTCTTCCACCTTGTTTTGAGCTTATATGTGAAGGGAAGAACGTGGATTCAAGTCCCTAATCGATCCTCTACTAGAAGCAACGTGGAGAATCAAGATACAAGCATCATCCATGCAAGAATCGATCATCTTTCTTCAAGAACGGTTCCTCATCCTGCAGAAGCTTTTCATCAAAAATCTGAGGGAGTAGTCTTGATCTTTCACTTCTGTGTTTTTGTTTGAGATTGCTCAAGGTCTTGAATGATTATCTATGAGGTGCAATATATATATATATATATATATATATATACATGTTCATTTGTTCATCTATTGATTGCTATCTTATTAGTACTACGTTTTCATCCAAAGCAACAAATATGAACTAATGCCTTCCTTTCTCTTGCAGAAGAAGAAGGAGGAGTGGTACCACAAGGATGAGAGTAGAGGGATTATGAGGCTAATCAATTTTCTGACGTAAACAGGCTTGATTTGGAGCTTATCATTTCTATCTGTTCTTTCAGGTGAAGAAGAAATTGGAAGAAGGAAAAGACATGCATCTCGAGGAGATGAAGAAGATGACGTCTAAATCATGATCATCCATCAATGGGCAAGGAGAATCAGACCTTGCTGAAGAAGGGGGAGCCTTATACTTAATGCAACTTTCTAGTTTTCATCTATAGAATTTGTTTGGGGGTCATAGCATATATGTGTGTTTGATTCATATATATTTGAGATAATACTTTATGTGGGTGTTCAGAGAAGGGGGTCTCCGAGTGTGTGTGTTGTTATATGTGTGTTGATTGTGCGGAGTATATCTGCGTGTGTGTTGTTGTTGGGAGCTTTCTCCTGTGTGGTTGAGTAGGCATTGTCCTACGTGTGTGTGGATGGAGTTGTGACTCCGTATGAGGAATTTGTTCAGGGTGTGTTCCCCAATGGTGTGTGTGTGTGTGTGTGTGTGTGCTGCTGTGGCAGCAGGTTGAGGCAAGGCCTCGTGTGTGTGGTTTGCTACGAAAGTAGCGTGTGTGTGTTGGGGTTCGTCCCCGTGTTGTTACTTTTGTAGCGTGTAGTGAAGCCTCACCGGTTTGGTGAGGGGTGGACGTAGAGAGTCCGTCGTGGTCCCGAACCACCTTAAAAATCCCCGTGTCTTGTGGTTTGATTATTGTGATTGTGTGTTCTCTATCCTATTTGTTTGTGCAATCGTGTGAGCTCGGTGAGATTGAGTGAATCTAGTTTAAACCTGTTTAGATTAAATTACTCAATCTTGTATATTCCGCTGTGTGCTAGTTGAGTTTTAATTGGACATAGTTTTTAATAGAATGATCTATTCACCCCCCCCCCCTCTAGATCCGTGTTCCTGCACTACGGGACCCAACAATTGGTATCAGAGCGAGGCTCTGTTATCCCTAGATCTTGCGATCTACAGAGTGATACCAGTGCATTCCACAATCATGAATTTTCTACTGAACATATATCAATGAACTGTTTGCCAATCTTCACTGGTTTGAATTTTGATTCATGGCTAGGCAAACTGTGTATGGTGATTAATTCTATTAATCCTAGTCTTTGGAAATTGATTTGTCATGGTCCACACATATTACCTCTAGATGAGACCAAGTGATCTAATCAAGATAAAATGATGCATCATGATAATACTACTGCTTTGAGTTTATTGAAAGCTTCCGTAAATGCTAATAAGTATCCATTTGTATCTTCTTGTAGGACGACAAAGGAGCTTATGGACCGGTTGATCAAAGCTCAAGAAAAGGAAAGATAAAAATGTCTCATGGTCGATGATGTTGATCAACAAAGTGACAAAAATGCAGAAGAGGTAAATTCAGATTCTGAAGAATTTACTCTTGATGATCTTGTTGAAGCTTATGATGAGTTGAAAAAATAATATAAGAAAGTGAAGTCAGAAAATAGAAAATTGAAAAAGAAATCTGAAAACTTGGTCCATGAAAATGGTTCTTGTGATAAATGTTCTGAGCTTATTAACTTCAATGAACTTTTAGAGCATGATGTTGAATGTCACAAAGAAACCATTGCTTGTTTGAGAAATGAAAATATTGTCCTAAAAAATATAATTGATCAATTGGAGAAAACTGAAAAAGATCTAAGAAATAAAATGGAATCAAACTCTATTGATCATGATATTTGTAATGAATTGATTATGAATAATAAACTTGCAAATGAAAATGAAGAACTCAAAAAGGATAATAGTGCGATGCTAATTCAGATCTCCCTACTTGAAAGTAGATTACAAAATCTTAAAAATTTGAAAAGGGAAATCTGTGATTGTTGATGAATCTGAAAAGATACATGTGCTAGAACAAATAATGGAGAGCTACAAAGCCATCAATGCCCAATTGAATGAAAAAGTCATTTCTTGTGATAATGAGATCATTTCCTATGAATTGCACATTTCATCTCTTGAAAAAGAAATTCTTGATCTGAAAGTTTCTTTGTCTAAATTTGTAAATGGGAAAGAAAATTTGAACAAGATCTTGGGGACTAAGGTGAATTTTCAAAGAGAGGGGCTAGGCTATAATCCTGTGAACAAAAAGAATTTTGAAAACAAAGTCTATACATCTTTTATCCACAGTTCAAACATAGCCAGCACATCTAATAAGTCTCCTAATCAAACTGCTGCTCAAACAACAAAGAGATCAAATGAAAATCTGAAAAAGAAACAAAACTTACATAAAAAGGCTAAAAGTGCTGTTGGTGTCACGATGAATGCTAAGAAAAATCATATTGCACACACACATACATCCACAAAGAAAATCTCATGTTTTTATTGTGGTGAGTTTGGGCATATCATGTATGATTACTCTTTAATACATTTTGATGATATGCATGTCCAAAAATTTTGGAAGGCACCCTCTAGAGGTGAAACTAACCATCCGGGACCCAAGAAGATTTGGGTACCCAAAACAACCAAATGAGAACTTTGTTGCAGGAATGCCTTGAGGCCAAAGGGAAGGCTTTAAGTCGACTTAATCAGTTCTGGTGTGATGCCTTGGTAAACATGGGTTTGTCCTTAAATTGATACTAATTTGATTGTAGAGGCAGTCTTATGTGTTTCATATGCCTTATATGTATAGAGTTGACTCTTTACACATGTTGGACTAAACCTGAAATTTCTGAAATTAATTTTGAACTCATGACAGCTTGAGTGAATCACTTGTATTGATAGTTGTAATTCATCATACAGACTTGTAGCTCATAAGAGATTGTCTTGTGGAAGAAAAACAGTGAAATTGATGTTCCCACTTGTATTGAATTGAGATTGACATGAATTGAGCTCTTTACAGTGCAGGTTTGATAATGACCATCAACCTTTGAAATCATGGAGAGAAAGAAAGGAGCTCAAGAGGACTTCAATGCAAGATTTGATCTGCTTCCATTTCTTTTGGCTAATATCATTCTATTTCTTATAGGAGAGAAAGAAAGGAGCTTAAGAAGACTTCAATGCCAAAGTCTAGTGAGATTTGGAGCATGTTGATGAAGATTACTCAACCAAAATAAAGCAAAGAATTTGAAGATGTCAATAAAGGTAACACAAGGTAATGGTGAGAAAATAAAGTGTTTGACTGAAGTTCTATGGTCTTGATGTTAATGCCATAACTTGACAAACAGTGATTGTGAAGGTTTGGATATCCCTTGGTTGTTCTTGACAATGTGGATAATGAATGCTTAGCTGAATGGTATTGAAACATCTGAGCAGTATATATGAGAGTGTAGCCATTGAATGTCTTTTGCTAAACCCCCGATGTCAAATGAGAATACATTTGTTTCTGATCATCATTTCAATGATTACATGGTATATAAAATGGTGACATGTGGAAGGGCAGGTCAAGCCTGTTTGAAAGCTATCACCATGCGTGAGGATGTGCCTCCGCCTGATACCATGAATCATATATGCATATGGCATCCAATTTAAATGAATTTTCTGAAATCATGCATTGATTATGGGGGAGTTTTGCATGCTGAAAATATTGAAAATGATGTTTTTCCATTCTCTCAGCATGATGATATTGTGTTTGTGGCTGCACATCTTGAGGACTGAAGTTGATCAATGTTCCATGGTCTTTACCAATGTGTCACGCCTCTTTCTGGATGAAAGCATAACTGTTTTCAAGAAAAGTTCACATGTGATGATTTTGATGATTTGAATGAATTTTTTGAATTATCTTTTCAGAATAAAATTATGTCCTCATATTTGAACAATTGATAATGTGTGTCATACATTAGTTGCATTGGGTGCATATAGTGTGTCTTGTTGCATAGTTGGCATTTTCAGCATACATATAGTGAATATTTTGAAATGCATCATTTTGCACATTTCATGTTGCATAAATGCCAAATTGAATGCTTCCAACAATTGGTCTCATATCTTTGGGGTCAACAATTTAAGAACTGAAATTGCATATCTTTTCATTTTACATTGTAAATGCATATCTCCATTGTATGATTGCATGTTATTATATGCCATTCAACCCCTTCCTTTGAAACTTCTAAGACCAAACACTCTATTGTTAAATAATGTTGCATCTGAGTCTTAACAAGTGTGCTTCATGTCAAACTCTTAAGGGAAGCATTTCGTGCTTATTGTATTTACATAGGGGGAGCTACACCATCCTGTTCTAAGTTAAATTTTCTCTATACATGTTAAATCAAATTCGTACACTTCATGCACTTTAATGTGAAATTGAGGGTTATTCATAAGGATATAAGAGTTTCATTTCAACACTCTAAAGTAATTCAACTTGCTGCATGGATGGTAAGAGACAGTTGAGGAAAAAGCTGCCTACCTCCTCATAAAAAAAATTGGTTGAATTGAAAGACAGAGCAATACTAAGTCTCACTGAGTAAACTGGGCACATGTCACCTGAGACGTGATGTAGTTCATTTCTGAAAAGTGTTGACTACAGTATCTCTGTTCAAATGAGGTGACAAGGTTCAGCATTCTGAGTAACCGGAGATTCTGGCATAAGCTCCATGTGTCTCCTCGTGTAAAAAGGAATTAATTGAACCTGATCCTTCTTAGAAAAATTCAGATTGTCAGTATAAAAACTTCTGATGATATATTTGATTGAGGTAGAGCGAAGCCTCCAATACGCTGTTCTCCAGATTGAAATGCAGTTTGTGCACTTACTCTTGTGTTTAATTGAAAATCTGGTTATCCATATGGCTAAACTTCATTCTCATGTTAGTCACTTGCACATGGTAATTTAATTTGATATGTATTTTGAAAATTTGATTAATTACTTGACCTGCTGTACGTCTTCTCCTATTTATCTACATAATCCTCTAGGTGTAATCATGAGCATTCTGAACTTAATAACTCACTTGCACTTTTCTACACCTATCCCCTCACTGTAAATCAATTGGTATCACTTCTTGTAAAGGAGTTTTGTTACATGTATCTATAGATATCTGCTTGATTACATTATATGCATTTCATGTCTCATCACTTTCATACATCATGTTTCATGCATTTCACAAGAAAATTGAAAATCAAAAATTTGAAAATCAAAGTCAGTCATCTTTTGTGTCAATGTCAAAGGGGGAGCTTTACATGTGATCTTATCTACCCAACTCATCAGGACTTGCATGAGTCAATACCTTTTTATGGGTGTTTGTGTGTTTGTTTGCTTGCTCATCATTGTCATGCCATACACCATTTCCAATTGCTGCAAGTTGTAAGCATTTGCATATCGTATTGTCATCTTACATACTACATGACCATATTGTCCACATTTGCATTTCCCATTTCAACAATTGGTATCCAACAATTTTGTAATTAGTTCATGCATATCATGCATATTGTGCATATTAGTTCATGCCATCTTGCATCCCCCATCATGATTCCCATTTCTGATTATGTCAAAGGGGGAGAGAGAGCATTATAGCATAAATATTTTGTCATCATCAAAATGGGGGAGATTGTTGTGCATGTGATTTTGATGATTACAAAATGCCTTTGTTGCTTGACCGTGTGCGAGGATGGTTGTTCATGTCATCATGTGTATGGAGGTTGAAATGGTCGAGGAAATGATCATAAACTGTTTCTATTGGGATATCATCATGTGGGTGCATTGTGATTCTATAAGGCTCATACGTGCTTTGAGGTTAGCACAAACATTGCATATGCATTGTCTCTACACTTGGTGAGATTGCTTTGTGATGTGTGGGTTGATGAGCTTGGAGATTGAACAAATGGAATATCACTCAATAATGGTTACGTGCCTTGATTCCCAAGTTGTTCATCATACAATGGTAAGAATTTATATTGGAATCTATGGTGATACTCTTCTAATCTTGAGTTGGAAAATTGGGTTCTCTAGTGCTTTCATACAGATCTTTCATGCGGATTCTTATATGCCTCATGCTAATGATTTCATAATCATATTTCATGTCATTTGGGTCTCGACCTCAAAACGAGCTCCATATGTTAATGCATGACCCATAGATTTTGATCTTGATCTAACATCTTGCTTTATCATGTTTTTCAGGATGAAAAATCATGGTGGATCTTCATGGGATTATGGTAATATTTAATCAATTGTTTCCCATTGATTTGATGGTATTTTTAGTAGTTTTTCAGGCCCAAACAAGAATGGGTCGACCCATGGGGTCGACCCTCTCAGGTTCTGTTCAAAACAGAACCATTTTTGTGAAGCTGCCTGAAAGGGTCGACCCCTGGGGTCAACCCCTGTAAACCAAAACCAAAGTGTTGTTCTGTTTGGGTTCTGGAAACCCAAGGGTCGACCCCTGGGGTCGACCCATTGGGGTCTGGAAACCCGAGGGTCGACCCCTGGGGTCGACCCATGTAAAACAGAACAAAAATTCAGTTCTGTTTGGCTTCTGTGTGCCCGAGGGTCGACCCCAAGGGTCAACCCCTTCAGTTCCGACATCCAGCCGCCGTTTTTTACCACCGTTTTCTTGCTCCAAAAGTCTTCCAATAAGAGTCCATCTTCTCCAAATCACTCCATAACTCGTGGATCTTGTCCAAGGGCTGTCTCTTGACCATCCCAAACACTTATATACTTCTCTTTGGGTCACAAACCCTAAGGAGAGAGGTGAGATCCGATTTTTGGGTGTTTTGCTAACCCTTGTGTATGCAGGTTCGGAGTTGAAGCTCCTAAGCTCTCTTCCACCTTGTTTTGAGCTTATATGTGAAGGGAAGAACGTGGATTCAAGTCCCTAATCGATCCTCTACTAGAAGCAACGTGGAGAATCAAGATACAAGCATCATCCATGCAAGAATCGATCATCTTTCTTCAAGAACGGTTCCTCATCCTGCAGAAGCTTTTCATCGAAAATCTGAGGGAGTAGTCTTGATCTTTCACTTCTGTGTTTTTGTTTGAGATTGCTCAAGGTCTTGAATGATTATCTATGAGGTGCAATATATATATATACATGTTCATTTGTTCATCTATTGATTGCTATCTTATTAGTACTGCGTTTTCATCCTAAGCAACAAAGATGAACTAATGCCTTCCTTTCTCTTGCAGAAGAAGAAGGAGGAGTGGTACCACAAGGATGAGAGTAGAGGGATTATGAGGCTAATCAATTTTCTGACGTAAACAGGCTTGATTTGGAGCTTATCATTTCTATCTGTTCTTTCAGGTGAAGAAGAAATTAGAAGAAGGAAAAGACATGCATCTCGAGGAGACGAAGAAGATGATGTCTAAATCATGATCATCCGTCAATGGGCAAGGAGAATCAGACCTTGCTGAAGAATGGGGAGCCTTATACTTAATGCAACTTTCCAGTTTTCATCTATAGAATTTGTTTGGGGGTCATAGCATATATGTGTGTTTGATTCATATACATTTGAGATAATACTTTGTGTGGGTGTTCGGAGAAGGGGGTCTCCGAGTGTGTGTGTTGTTATATGTGTGTTGATTGTGCGGAGTATATCTGCGTGTGTGTTGTTGTTGGGAGCTTTCTCCCGTGTGGTTGAGTAGGCATTGTCCTACGTGTGTGTGGATGGAGTTGTGACTCCATGTAAGGAATTTGTTCGGGATGTGTTCCCCAATGGTGTGTGTGTGTGTGTGTGTGTGTGTGTGCTGCTGTGGCAGCAGGTTGAGGCAAGGCCTCGTGTGTGTAGTTTGCTGCGAAAGCAGCGTGTGTGTGTGTGTTAGGGTTCGTCCCCGTGTTGCTACTTTTTGTAGCGTATAGTGAAGCCTCACCGGTTTGGTGAGGGGTGGACGTAGGGAGCCCGTCGTGGTCCCGAACCACCTTAAAAATCCCCGTGTCTTGTGATTTGATTATTGTGATTGTGTGTTCTCTATCCTATCTGTTTGTGCAATCGTGTGAGCTCGGTGAGATTGAGTGAATCTAGTTTAAACCTATTTAGATTAAATTACTCAATCTTGTATATTCCGCTATGTGCTAGTTGAGTTTTTAATTGGACATAGTTTTTAATAGAAGGATCTATTCACCCCCCCCCCTCTAGATCCGTGTTCCTGCACTACGGGACCCAACATTATCTTTGATGTTCCTCATGCCCGCCAGTAGCAAACCGAATTAATGCTCCCTGTGCTATCTTTGCAGGGGCTCAGGAGTCGTCAGAACTACGATATGAGATCATCGAGTTACCGCGAAGTTCCCCTCACCCCATGGATCATGTTGAATCGGGGACCGGTCAGGGGACATTTGTTGCCCCCCAGGCCGTGGTTGCGTTTGCTCCGGGGTGGCTTCAGCATCCAATTCCCGCAAGCATCCCCTTGGTGAGCTCGTCGGTGGCTCCCGCAGCCAGTGGTGGTTCAAGTGCTCAGAAGGATGTCTTCAAGGGGGCCGCTAGCATTACTGAGGGGGACTCCGCCATGGCTGGTGGTGATCATGTCCCGTTAAATGTGGATGAGTTGGCAGCGCTGGACAGCCAACGTCACCCGAAGAAGAGGAGCAAAGTTTTTGCTCCGGCCCAAAGTCAGGTTCCGCCGCCGTCGTCGTCCGAGACACCTTCTCCTCTTGAGGTTCTGCCGCCGCCACTGACTGAGGAGTCTATAATTTCTCCCCCCGCGCCTACCTCCATGGGAGAGGGGCGTGATAAGGGAAAGGCCCCCATTGCTAATGAAGCGGTATGCCCCCCACCATCTAAGGTCCCCTCGCGCACTCAGTATCTGCCACCTGAGGAAACTATGATCGGGCATGCGGGTATCGCAGCGGCTGTCGACCTTATTAATAAGAGTGTTAGATGGCGCGAGCGCACCGGGGTGTTCGGTCCCGGGGCCGAGAAGGAGCTGATGGATTTGGCCGTGAAGAGTGTGTGCATAGTCACTAGGGCCTTCGGCTTGTGGAGGCACCACTTCGGCAGGCTTACGCGGGAGTTGGAGGCCAGTCAGGCCGTGCAAGCCGAATTGGTGGCCAACTGTGAGGTGCTCGAGGGCATCAGAAAGCATCTGAGGTCGAAATCGCCGGGCTTCAGGAGCAGCTAAGCCAGGTGGAGCGGGTCCTCGCCGGGATGGAGCGGGACTGTGACTTCTTTTGCGTCCGGGCCGAGAAAGCTGAAGCTCATGCGGCCAAGCTAGGGCATAGGTTCAAGTTGTCAAGACTCGGGCTCAGGAGCTGGAGGCGCAACTTGCTGAACTGTGCTCATCGATGTCCAATGTTGGTGAGGAAGCAGTGGAGCACTTCCGTTCTTCCTCAGCCTATCGGGCCGAGTTGACCGCGGTGGCCCTGGAGTTCTTTGGGCCGACACTCGATTGTGGCTTCCGGGAAGGCTGGATAGTTGCCATCATGACTACGGCCGGGAACCTTGGCGCCTCGGCACCTTCCCTCCCTCCTCCCTCGACACCTTATGGCCCTAAGGCCAGTAATGGCAAGGAGGAGCCTGGTGACAAGGAGGCTGAGGCCGGGGAGCATGTGTCGGGGCTGGGGCCGAGCACTGGCGAGCGAGCACCTGCTGACGTCCCAACAATGGAAGAGCACGTGGTGGATCCGACTAAAGACCTGCCTTCCCCAGGAGCTGCTGATGTACGTGATCTCGAGGAGGCCGGGTCACGTGATGTTGCTACCGGGGCAGACCCTTGAGGGGGTGCCCTCTATTTCTTCTTTTCATAATTTTCTTATTCTGTTGAGGCAGCTGCCCTTTCCTTTGTAAGCCTTTGGCCTTGGAATAGAAGACATTCCTTTTTCCCACAAATTCTGAAATCTTTACCGTGTATTTCCTTTTCCTATGATTGCTATGAGATCTCCTGGGATACGAAACGGTGTCTTTGAGAGTTACCCTGGAAGGGAGCAATTTTCAGGATCCATCATTTTGATTGTTGCGGATTTGAAAAAGGTGGTGAGAGTCTTCTGACCTTCTGGGAACTTCACCTCCTCCTATAATTAGTGACCTCCGTCCCGGCCTCATGGTGTAGAGGCTTCTAAGGAGGAGTCCCTGTGAAATGTAATCGGGAGAGTCTGGTACTTTATCAGACGATGAGTCTTTGCAGGCTTGTCGTCAACCCTTGATCCTTCGGAGGGAGGCTTTGTCGGCACCGTGGCGGCCGTAGCCAGAGCCGAGAGAGAATGGTTGTGTCTCTGAGCAATACAGGGTTAGATACTTGGATGGCTGGCAGGAGGCCTTGGAGAAGGTTAACCACTTGTATACTAGCAGGGGGGTTCTGCGCCTTGAACTGGATAGGTTTCGTCCCTAAGGGGATGAGAGATTTCCTAGTACTTTTTCCCTCTGCTTTTGAATGAGACTTCTTCTTCTTCCATCTTTTCCCCGTTCTCGTGGCATGTGACTGTTTTCCCCTTGTCTTTCTTGGTTTGCAGGTGTGCGACGAGGCGCCTCCCCTAATTGGGGGAAGCGTTTCTTTGCCCATAGATAACGGGGGGCAGGGCAGTCGGCCTTGCTTGCCAGTTTGTAGGCACAGCCGGTGCACCGTGTCGGCCTCCGTAATGTGTGGGCCTCATTGCTCCTCTGCCCCTCGTCGCTGGGTCTCCTCGTGGCTTCACGTAGGGAGGATTCAGCCCTCCTTCCTGGCGCAGGTCTCTTTACGGGTGACTTCTCCAGCTGGTCCGCTTCCACAGAACAGACAGGCGAGGGGTTGTCGCCTGCGGAAGTTACTTCCATGGCCGCTGGCAGGTTCCTCGACCGAGGCGGTACCAAATGGACGAGGTGCTGGGGGCTGGATCGATCATCATGCTTTTGTCGTCTCATTCTTTTGTATACTTGCACATTGGCCATGTGAGAATGGCTTTTGGATTTTGGCAGCTTGTATTTTGACTAAAGAAATAAAATCCTCTAGTTTGGGTCCATGTTAATGTGTACCTCTTGATGGGAGACTCATGCGTGGTGTGTTGATAGGAGTGAATGTCGATGTTCTCTTCAATTTGTATGCACATATTTGTCTTAATGAACCCACGCTGAAATGGTGTCATCCCTTTGGTTTTTTGACTGCCACCATTATTTCCAAAGGTAGCGGTGCTCACCTCGAGGGAACTCATAGGTTACCTTATCATTTCCAAGGTGAGCGGTGCTCACCGCTAGGGAACCCATAGGTCCACCATTATTTCCAAGGGGAGTTGTGCTCGCCTCGAGGGAACCCGTAGGTTACCTTATCATTTTTAAGGAGAGTAGTGCTCACCTCTCGGAAGCTCACAAGCTACCTTCATTTTCATGGGGAGTGGTTCTCGCCTCTAGGGAACCCGTAGGCTACCTTATCGTTTTTAAGGGGAGGGGTGCTTGCCTCTAGGAAGCTCGCAAGCTACCTTCATTTTCAAGGGGAGCGGTGCTCACCTCTAGGGGACCCGTAGGTTACCTTATCATTTTAAGGGGAGCAGTGCTCTCCTCTAGGAAACCCATAGGTTACCTTATCATTTTTAAGGGTTGTAGTGCTTGCCTCTAGGAAGCTCGTAAGCTACCTTCATTTTCACGGGGAGTGGTGCTCGCCTGTAGGGAACACGTAGGTTACCTTATCATTTCTAAGTGGAGCAGTACTCTCCTCTAGGAAACCCATAGGTTACCATATCACTTTCAAGGGGAGCGGTGCTCACCTCTAGGAAGCTCCTAAGATACTCTTATTTTCACAGGGAGCGGTGCTCGCCTGTAAGGAACCCGTAGGTTACCTTAGTTGAATACGTTTGGTGACGCTTCATTGGGCTTTGTTGGAGAGAGGCTTCATTGAATTATTTTTTTTTGAGATTTATAGAATTTCATGTTCTGGGTACCTCACGCCCCCAGCGTTTCCAGAGTACTTCAGTTATCGTGTACGGGCCTTCCCAATTTGGTGCGAGCTTTCCAGCGACTGCCCTAGGGTCTACTATCCTTGCTTGCGGTAGCACCAAATCGCTAGGGAAGAAGTGTCGTTCCTTGACTCAGGAATTGTAGTATTGGGCCAGCTTCTGTTGATATGCTACGAGCTTTACTTGAGTGTGTCCTCTATTTTCTTTGAGTAGGTCCAAGTTCTCTCACATTGCTTGGTTGTTTCTGGCCTCATCAAAATGTCCCACTCGCAATAAGGGGTTGAATATCTTTACTGGAACCACTGCCTCTGCTATGTATGCGAGGTGGAAGGGTCTTTCACCTATAGCAGCTCTTGCAGTGGTCTGATGGGCCCACAGAATGCTCAGAATTGAGTCTATCTAGGAGTCGCCTTCCTGGTCTAGTCGGGTTTTGATACCGTAGAGGAGTTTTCTGTTGGCGTTCTCCACCAACTCATTAGCCTGAGGATGTCCTACTGAAGTGTAGTGGTTCCAGATCCTCAGTTTTGAGGACTTCTCCTGGAAGGTAATGCTCGCGAATTGTCTGCCGTTGTCGGTAGTAAGGACTCATGGAATCCTGAAGCGGCAGATAATACTTCATAGCATAAACTTCCAGGTTACTTCGCTTGTAATCTTCCTAGTAGTTCTGCCTCGACCCATTTAGTGAAATAGTCAATGGCGACTGTGAGGAATTTCTTCCTCCCTTGGGCTTCAGGGAAGGGGCCTAGAATATCTATTCCCCACCGAGCAAATGGACGAGGCTCCATGAGGGCGTGTAGCTGCGTAGCTGGTTGGTGGTGTAGATGGGAGACCTTCTGGCAATGAGGGCACCTCCGGACGTACTCGAGGCAATCCTACTATAGAGTTGGCCACCAGTACCCTTGTCGGATTAGCGTCCGTGCGAGTGCTCGTCCCCCCACGTGACTTCCACAGAGTCCTTTGTGGACCTCCTATGTAATGCCCCAGATTTTTTGGATATTTGTCAGATAAGGATCTGTGGGTTTCGGATCACTTTCGTTGGTCCAAGATTGAGTTTTGCAGTTTACGAGTGTTTTTGCCTGTCAGACCTTTGGAACTCCGAGTAGGGCAAACCGTTGCATTCTTCGACTCTGAGACATTGCCACCGCATTGTGCATTTTTGAAGGATCGTGAAGAGTATTTTTCCCTATTTTTGATATTTTTTGAAAATTCCAAATTTCTATATATAAAATATCCTTTTTCTCTCTCTCCCCATCTTTCATTTCTCACTCTCACCCTCGCTCTTCTCTCATGCTCTCTCTTCTCAACCTCTCTTCTCCTGCGGCCGACGGAGCAAGGCGGGGGTGACGCGGGCGAGGAACGGTGAGGACGGGTCGAGGATCAAGGGACGGAGGCGCGGTGGAGCTCGTGGTGATGTTCGTCCACCGACGGTGTTTGTGCGGCATTTTCTTGGCGGATCGACGTCCTCGGTGCACGGAATCTTCGATGGAGGTAGGGGGACAGATCCTTAACCTCTGTACTTCTGTTCTCGTGAGTTTTGTAGGCCGTGGTAAGCCAAGCGGGGTTATTTCTGCATTTTGGGAGAAATGCATGATTTTGGGGTGTGAGCCAGATCTTGCGTCTTGACCCCATTTTTGGGGTTTAAATGGGTCCTCTCAGTGCTACAGAGGTTGGGGATGAGTTTCCCCTTATTTTCCCCTTCACATGAGTGTGAACGGGGCGTGGAATGGGGTTTTTGTTAGATTCGATGTTGTCACACTCGGGACGACCTAGCGGTCCTTCCAGGGACAGCTAGGCTACCTGGAGGTCATGTGGAGACCGCCAGGGGTCCCCTATGTAGGTTCGAGTCTTGCAATCGTGCGATGGACCGCCACCGGTGGGTAGCGGTCTTGAGGAGACCATCAACCTATGATTAGCGGTCAAGGCATGACAATTTTTAAGGTTTTTACCGTCCGAGTGTTTTTAGGGCTTTGCGATCCTGGCAGGACTGTTAGCCTTGGCCTGGTGGTCCTAGGGTAGACCGCCACCTGGCCTAGTGGTCTCGGAGATGATCACTTGTGGTCTGTGTGTCTTTGGGGTGTTGTGGTCCTGGCTGGACCGTTAGCCTAGGCTTGGTGGTCCTGGGTTAGACTGCCACTTAGCCTAGCGGTCTAGGTGATGACCGCTGCTTGTGCTCCCTGATTTTTATGTTCGGGTCATGTCAATTTGACCCCCGATCAACCCGGTTGTAACCCAGTGGTCAACCTTCGGTCTCGTGGATGTCTCGAAGACCCTGTGGGTTCTGTGTCCATGTTTCTGGGGTGTCTGAAGGTATCGAGTTATCTCAAATAGTGTGCCCATGGGTCTTGGGGGTCTCGGTGACCCTACGTGTTCTGGGCTTTTGTGTTTTTGCTAGATTGAGTCACCGTTGTAGATGCCTAATTTTGGACATCCTGCGGACCCTTGTCCATCCATCATTGAAGTGGCACAATTTCCTTGGTTGATTGGCTGTGTGAAGTCTCATCCTTGTTTAGGTAGGCTCTACCCTGTCCCTTTGCGGATCCAACTTCGCGATAAGTTAGCGGGGGGTTGCAGGGGGGGCAGCGCCCCCTTGCCTATAAGGTCGGGGGTTCGGGGGCGTGAGCCCCCGAGGTGATTTTTTTTGAGGCATTATATATGATTCTACACATTGCATGCCCTGATCCCAAGGCGGCCAAAGACCTGGCCGCCCACAACCCAGGGTGGCCAGACTTTTGGCCGCCCAGCCCATTCCAAGGAGGCGACCACAAGATTGGCCGCCTAGATCCTTCAAGGTGGCCAGATTGCTGGCCGCCCTCACCCTCAAGGTGGCCATCGACCTGGCCGCCTAGCCCCTTGGACGGCCAGAACCTTGGCCGTCTACTGGTAACTGTCCGTCAACTCCACATTCTGCCCACTCCCAACACGTTCTCTGAAACTGCTCCCACTCCGGGAGGTTCAAGACCCATGTATCCTCACACGCCATCCATTTTCGAATGTTTTTCATGGAGGGAAATCCCACACATATAAAACCCGGATCCCGAACCATCTCACCGGGGGGGTTGGAACATTTTCTCACGGAGGGGCTTAGACATTTTGGGAGGAGGAGAGGTTGCTAGTTCGAGGGAGAGAGATGTGAGAACGAGAGTGGCTTCCCCCGACCTTCCTCATAGAAGCAGAACCTGAAGTTGGAGAGCTCCGCGACCGGAGAGTTCAGCTTGCAGGGGGCGGCCATGAACATGGCTGCCCACCACCTCGGAGTGGCCACACATGTGGCTGCCCTCTGTTGGTTGACGGGCAACCCCGTCTTTCCTCTCCCTTGTCCTCTATTTTGTTGCTTTCTAGTTCATTTCACTACATTCATACATGCTAGATCTTCCTAGTTCCCTATTTTAAAGAGGTTTTTCAACCCAAAACATACGGAAGGCGGATGGTCGAAAGTCTCGGCCATCCCCCTTCTCTCCCCCCTTCCTGGTACGATCACCACCATTTTGCATGTTTTCTTTACTTCCATGAGCATTTACTACACTTTCACAGTCTAATGGTTCCTTTGCTTGCTGGTTAACTTGCAGGTACTTCATTACTGACTCGCAGAGCTCCTTGTTCTTGGCCGGCCGAGAGCGAGGATAAAAGAACACATTATCTCCCCATTCCAAAGGTGTCCACGATCATCACTCCTGTGAGGTTCAGGTAAACACCTCTGGCGATCACATCATTTCTTTCTTTCTAACCTATGCACTGTAGGTAGCAGTAGCACAAGTTCGGGAGGACACGCATCGCGCACCTACGCAGACGCTCCCGACCACCTTCCGGCACCTACATCCTACTGGCGATCATGGTGGGACACTGATTGCTCACTGTGAGTCTTTAGATTTAAGTCTACTACATTTAGTTTCTAGCAAATAGTCTTTTCCCATTTCTATTTTCCATTTTTTAGTTCCTTGTTTCGTCTGTTTTGCATTTGGTGCATCTTCGAGACCGAAGCAGGTGGCGGTCAGGCTTCTGGCCGCCCAGGTCTCAGGGCAGCCAGAGACCTGGCCACCCACCATCTGCCTAGGTGGCCAAAGACTTGGCCGCCCTGGTCTCGAGGTGGCCATCGGGTTGGCCATCTTCAATTCGTGTTTCTGCTTCCGTTTCAGTCCTTTTTGCATAGTTTAGCTTTTATTTTTTTTATTTTTGCTTGTGTTTATTCTAACATTGCAGGTTTGAGTCTGGGGTGGGCTTAGGAAGATCTGACATCACACATATTAGGAAAACCTCCCGTTGATTTGGACTCTTCACCTCAGGATTCCCACTCGGGTGTAACTAGTCCTTTTCAATTGGGAACCTCCGTGAGTCCCCGCGAACCGTGGATTCCCACACGGTCACTGGACGGGTTATATCTAGAAGTCCTATTAGATTTCCTAAAGGGGTTTGAGTGAGATTCATCCTAGGATTATCCCGAAGTTTGGCCATTAATTCCCCTATAAAATTCCATTCTCATCTAAGAGGGAACAAACTCAAATTGGACTAATCATGGGATTAACCTAATTAAAATTGTTGGGGCGAATTATTTGAAAACATGCTTGTTGTTAGATACCATTAATTCAATCTTAACTGGCTTTAAAATTTTCACTTGAATTTCCTAAAAGTTAATTAGGTTGAGTGGCGATGGCTCAATGTTATTCTAACATGCATGTTGTTAATGAGGATGACCTTGAATTTTATGACACACAAAGCCGACTTGATGCTGAGGAAGAGGCACCCAATGCTTTCATTGGGATGTGTCAAGGCTCACAAATTGATATAAGTCAAAGCACAACTAGTGGAGAGTCATCCTCCCAAAGTGAAGAGTCCATCAATGTCAAAACCCCATCAATCATCCCAAAAGAAGATCAAGAGCTAGCTAGAGTGTTATCTCGATATTACCCTAACTATTTCATCACCCTAGCTTCCCAAAGAAGATCACATCTCACTCCTCAATCCATTCCTAGGAGATCCACAACTCCAATTTGATGCGGGACAAAATGCGAGCCTGGGACTCTAGCTCGCAACTCGTCCCGCATCAAATTGGTATCAGAGCCCGTTTCCCCCCTTTCCCTGCCACCTATTCTTTCTTCTCAAAATCTGCCTGTGTGCAGATCCGTGGGATAGATCTTGGCACTCGATTTTTCTCACCCATCAACCGTTGTCCAAATCTCACAAAAGAGCTATTGGAGTCTCCGTAACCCTCCCATCTACCTACCATAAAAATTCTGAGTCCTAATTCGTCCATTAAGTCTTCAGTCAAAGCCCTTGATCAGGGAGGTTAGGTTCTGTCCAGCCTATTTTACATTTCAGGATAGTGTGCTCAGTCAGTTTGCAGTCGATTTCATTTCAAATCCAACCTTTGGATGAAGCTGTAATTCCAGTGTGTCGTAGGATTTCGAGTCCTCTTTCTAACGGTACCTTTTGTGTCTCGATCCAACGTCAGAGTTAAGCGTACCAGCCGATCCTGTCGGAGCGCGTAGATCTGGCCAGAAGTTGAGCTACGGGACAGCCTTGGGAAACAAATCCCAAGAAATTGCCCACTACCACCCCGGTGATCGCCGCCCCCGGGGATCGACCCGGGACACTCCAGAAGTGCCCCCGCTTGTTGCTGTAGCCAGGAGTGACCCCAAACGTTGTGATACCAGCGGTGGGTCCCACGTGCTATCCTGCAGGCCCAAGTGAACAGTGCCGAGCCGGTCGACCGCGGCCACCCGAGCGCCACCAACTGCTGCCTATCAACCCGAGAACGGTGCTCCCGGACCGCTATTGTGGCCTTTTACATCCCTGCGTGGAGTGGGTCGTAATTTACTTGCTGTAATTTGTTTAATTATTGTACCGGGAGTGACGATTCTCGGCCGGGAAGTCTTCCTCATGCCCCGAGCGTGGAGGTACACTCGCGACCCACTTTTGTCATATTTTACATAGCTAGTATGCATTCTAGATGCCACTGCATATGAGTAGGATACTTTATTAGCTTGCTATATTTAATCACCGCTGTGAGTTGAGAGCGCGAAACCCGTCCCGTGACTTGTTCCGAGCATGAGAGTGAGCCGACCACCCTAGTCTCAACGCCGGTTTCCCAACCGTGCAAGATCGTCACGTTTCCCTCGCTGGGGACGACTGTGAGTTAGCACTTCTTATTTGGGGCATGACCGCCTCTTCTAGAGCTCATTCGGTGCCGCATTGAAGTGTCGTTGCTGGTTGCGTCATCTAGTTAGTCACGTCATCCTTTAGAGTCTAAGGTCGCAACCAATCCGAGTCGAGTCTCATAGTCGTCCCGCATCACAATGCCAATGTCAAGCTCATTTAATAGGACTCCCTCCTGTGTTCCTAATCAACCTAACCATCCTCTTCACTCTCAGGGGGTTACATCCTCTCCGATTTCTCATGCTATGCCAAATGGCAATGCACCCTTTAAGCAATCCAATCTCATATCCCGACAAGAGGTGGAAAGGTGTGTTCAGCAAGTCGTTGCCGAAAGCCTCCCCAAACCTTAACCTCATTCCTTCACTAGCTATTGCAACCTTTCGAATGTTCATTTTCCCCTGGGTTTCAAAGCCCCAAAATATCTGAAGTACAATGGTTCCACGGATCCACATGAACATCTTTCTTGCTTTCTAATGGATTCTCATCAATGGCTTTATGATCGGGTCCTCCCAGTTCATCTCTTTCAAAAATCTCTAGAAGGACAGACCTTCATGTGGTTCTCTTCGCTCCTGGCCATTGATCTGATCAATTTTGACATTGTGTCCGAGCGTTTTATCGCTCATTTCGGCCACATGGCTAGTGTAGCTCCCACTCTTACGGATCTCATCATGGAAAAGATGAAGCCCAATGAGGACTTCACTCAATTTGCTAGTCGGTGGAGAGCTATGGCTTCTAGGTTTGGGATTGCCATCCCGGAATCTCAAGCTATCACTATTCTAGTCAACAATGTAACTCCTTAGCTCTGCGCTATCTTGATGCTTAGTGAATTTCACACATTCGCTCAACTCTACAAAAGAGCACATGTTGTCCAAGCTCAACTCAAGAATTCCTCCTTTCCATTCTATCTAGATGATGATGACGTCCCAACTTCGGAAGGGGCAACCTCCTATGATCACATCAATCCCTTCCATCAGTCTTTTAATCTCACCAACCACGAGGTTGCCACTACAAGCCACGGGGTTCCTATGAAGGGGCAAGGGAATGCCCCTAATTCATTTCCTTTCTACCAATCACCTCATGTTCAATCTTACACTCAGGAAAGGTTAGCCATGGTTAGGGGCAATCAAGAATCTAGGCTAATGGAAAGAGGTCAACAATGGCAATATGATGAGGAGGAAGTGGTGAATTATCAACCCATAGTGAGCTCAGATACAAGAAACATGATTGGCCATGGACAAGGGGCAAGACCTTTGGTTTTGATCCGCCCCAAGAGTGAATCACCGCGACAAAGCCAAGACATCCCTCCTTTCACTCTAACTCCACCTCAAGGGGCAAGGCCCTTGGTTCTCATCTTGCCTAAGGGCTCATCTACTCAACAGCATCAAGGTGTCTCTTCTCCGCTCATGGTGGACGATCACTCAACTTTATCCATCTTTCACCAAGAAACCTCACAGGAGGATCTACTATCATTTATTGATCTAACCAAACCAGCTCCAACCCCAACTTTGCTACCAACTCAGTTTCAATCAACCCCTATTGATGATGAGTCTTTTGCGACCCCCACCCCAATTGATCTAGCTCCGATTCAACCTCCCCAACATGAATCCATTCCTTTTGGTGAATCAGATGTTGGATTTGCTCTCCCAAATGAAGATGCCATTCCAATTGTCCAATCAAGCTCTCTACATATCCCCAACCCTAAGATTGCTTCTCCTTCAGAAATTTTGGCCGACATCTCCACGGTGTTGGACCCGGCCATGATCATGTCGTTTAAGGACGAGGAACCCATCATCTCCACCTTGGATGTCCATCAATCTACTCCATCTTCCAAATCCTTAGAGTCACCTATCCCTAAGGAGAAATCTCAGGATGTAGGATGGCACATAATTCTAAGATGGGCTATACAGCTGGTGCAGGGTTAGGAAAGGAAGAACAAGGAATCAAAGAGCCGATTGAAGAAAATGGAACATTTGAGAGATTTTTATTAGGGTGTCAACCAACTAAGGTTAGCAAAGACAAATCAACAAGGTGGAATTTGCATAATCATTTTGTGAAGGAGTCATATCCTTTGGAAGAGAGAATTGCCAATGTAGAAATATTGCATGAAGGTGACCATGTGAATCTAAAAGAAAAGTCCCACAATGTAGACATAGAGGATTTAGGTTTATTAAAGCTATTCTATGAAGAATCTTTTTCCCACTCGATAACCCAAGAAGAAATCCATGAAGCAAAAGGAGAACCGACTCTGTTAGTCCTCCTCTCTTTTCTATTCCTCTTGTTCACATGATTCAGAAGTGGTTCCATCTCCAAAGCTGATCAATTCCAATCATAAAAGTTAGAAGCTATCATCGAGAAGTCCACTCTAGGGGAAGAACCTCCAAATCATGATTTCCCAGCTCATGAACCTTCTTCATTCACCATCCTTAACCACGCAGTTCCAATCAACAGCCTTGCTAGGGGCATATGCTCTGTACATAATGGGTCAGGTTTAGAAGAGTCCAAACCTTTAGCTACACCACACAAGAAGGTTAGGGCCACCCGAATTCCCTACCAACTTTGGTCAGGTCTAGCTGAAAGTTACATTTTGTTAACTCAAATCTTATGTTTTGTTTAATGAATTCAATAAAGCTGTTACTAGATGAAGAATGGTCTAACCTGCCTCCTATGGTTAAACATATTCAGGTCAAAGAACCAACTAATCCTAGTAGGTATAGCGGTCGTGTCCACGGTCGCGTACTTGCTTCCCTTCATTCACTTGAACCTTGTTTCCGGTCAACCAAGGAGGTGGACTGCTCCTCTTCCTCCATCCAATAGTCCCCAGAGTGCCCAGACGATACCGTCCACTCTGTAGGTGTCAAGCCCCGAGCGCGGAAGATACCCGGAGACGCGTGACGAGTTTATATCAATCATGTCAATCAGAGTGGTCGTGTATTCGACACAAAGACAGAGATGCGCAAAATAGTAAGATAACCCAATCCTTTATTTCATAATGGATAGACTATTACAAATCCAATACTCTGTTTAATAAAAAGAAAAGAATACATATTTGACTCAAGAAACTATAGAAAAGACTAGATGACACTTGAGCAGCTCTATCACTTTCACTCTTGACCATTCCCATCCGATTGACTTCCATCGTCGTCGGACTTACCTGAAAAGTAAGGGACAAACGGAATGAGCGAACGCTCAGTAGGAAATTATATCTCAAGTACTAGCAAGGGGTTTAAGTAATTACATCTTTCATGAATGTAATAAAGCTATGCATGCTCGCATAAAATGACAAGATAGAGAGAATGTAATATCAAGGAATAAGATGAACTAATCATGAACTTTCAACAAGATGCTCAAGATATTCAAGCAAGTACATTTAACAAGTCATGTCAAGAATTTTGGCTATCATGTATCAAGCAAGCAAGTAATTACCCTTTTTCGGGTCACGCAAGTCATGTCAAGTCAAGTACGATTCAAGTACAAGATTTTGTGTGGAATGTCCAATCAAGCTAGTCATGCACTCGGTATAATGCCAGATACCTTATCATTTTAACTCCTATGGGCACAAGTACTTTCGGGTGCTCCTCCCAGGACCAGATCGGGCCCTATATGCGCAGGCATTTATCATGTGTTTTGACATCCACTCTTATATATATATAGCTAATTTTTGAATTTCAATAATCAAGCTTGTAGACATGTATGACAACTTTGACAGAATGGAGTCCAAAAATATGACAAAGGACATGGAATGGCGATAATAACGGTATAATCACGATATCGATAAAACTAGGTAGAATATGGTTCCCTTAACTTGGGTACCATGACAAATCAATATGGACATTCTTTATATAGAATTGAGGTCCACATGAACAGTATATCAAAGGTAAGATACCCTCATTCTTATCATAGAATTGAGGTTTACAAGAATGACATGATATGGCATGATATCATCATCCCATTAAGAATTTCTTATGATATACTCTTTGTATAATCATAAGGGCCGGTATACCATGTTTCTTTAGAGTGACATGGCATCAATGGTGTAATGGGTTTTTAGGGTACAACCAGCTCAGTCGGCCTTGAGGGAATCCAAGGCTACGAGGAGTCTTACGGAGGTCTCTATGACTAACTCGCTAGTCCAAAGGAACGGAATGTCCAATGGAGAGCTTGTATGTCAATGAGAGTTGAGTGTGATCGATAAAACAATCGTGAAACGTGGGACTATACTCACGGAATGGAGAATAGTGCCGATATATATATATTATATAACATATGAAACCATCGGTTAACAGAAACAGTGGAAAATTAGTTTTACAGTAAAGTAACGACTTAAGCAGAGTCGTTTATCAAGTAATTAACGCCTAAGATAAGGGCGTTTATCTATTTTCCATTTTTGCAGATTTTCCAGATTTCAGAAATTTGCCAAAAACGCGCCCTGATCAGGGGCGTTTCTTTAAGTTTTGACGACTACACCAGAAGGCGTCCTTTTCTTGTCACTGTTCGACAGAATATCAAAAATTTCAGGAATTATCAAGAACGCGCCCTACGAAGGGGCGTTACTCTTTAATTCTTTATTTTTACAGAATATATATATTTTTCAGGATTTTAACAGAAACGCGCCCTATGAAGGGGCGTTACTTTTCATTTTACGCCTTAGTGTCAGGCGTTAGTCTAGTGGGAGATGACCTAGTCTAGGTCGTGAATTCAAGAAATTTCAGAAATTATCATGAACAGGAAGAAATAAATTTCAGGATAACAATCATATCATCATGACAGGAAAATTGGCAGGAATTCACAGGTAGAGTCATGCAGTATATTAGTTTTGATATTCCATATAAAATGAATTTTTAAACCGTGAACGATTATTAATTTCAGGTAATTTCATGGAAATTAACGCCTGTGTTCAGGGCGTCAAATCTAGAATTGATGACCTGGTCAGGGTCGTGTCTTGTAAAATAGCGCCCTTGGCAGGGGCGTCTCTTTCAGAATATTGCAGAAAAATGCATTAAAACTATAATAAACCGTATGCATGTCATGCTAATATACATATATCTTAAATTATTTTATTTGGGCTACAGTGACTTGAGAAAACCTACCTTGATCGAAGACTTGAAATTTGAATCGTGAAGGCTATGAGAATAGAAGTTCTGTTGCTTTAACAGCAACCGAATCCAGTATTAGGAGGAAGAGAAGGCTTTGGTGAAGAACCCTTGTTCTCCGGTTCTGTAATTCCTACGAGAACAGAAGAAGAAATATTAGTATTTCTTCATACTTCCTGACCGAAGGTAAAAGAAAGAAGAACATCACCTTTGTTCTTCACGATGTGTGCTCGCTTCGACCTGTAAGAAGAGAAGGAGATGAAGAACGTTAGTTCTTCATACTCTCGAAACAGAGAAAAAAAGAGAATAAGAAGAACAGTTCTGTTCTTACTTACCGTCGCAGAGGCTTGAATCAAATAGGTTTAGGGTTTGTTCGATCAAGACTATTTATAGGATTTTGGTATTTCTAATAGGGGTAGTGTTTGAGTGAGGGTAATATATCCTTAATAGAGTCCTTGCCCTAGTAAACACTTACTAGAGTAACATAATCCTTCCCTGGATAAGCTCTGGTGTCGAACGGAACTCGAATGGAATTAACGACCTAGGTCAGGGCGTCGATTCCTGAATTGACGACCTGGTTCAGGTCGTTTCTTAAGAAGCGCCTGATATGAAGGCGTTCTTTGTTTTAAAACACGCCCAAGATAGGGGCGTTTCTTGGCCTTACCCTTTTTGATGTTGGAATTTGACGCCGTGTGGTGAGGGCGTCACTTCTTGAGTCACGCCTTAACTAGAGGCGTTTATAATTTAAATAGCGCCTTTATCCGAGGCGTTATTTTATATTATTTTATTTATCTAATTATTTGATTTATTTTTAAAATCTTTATTGTTATTGATATTTTATCAGGGTTGCTACACCCTCCCCCACTTAAAAAGAATTTGGTCCCCAAATTCAATTGCATATACGTGGAGAGTGTAGATCATATACCTCTTAGAATAACTCGGGAAATCGTTTCTTCATAGATTCCTCGGTCTCCCATGTCGCTTCGTGTTCAGTATTCTTATTCCATTGTACCTTAAGCATGGGAATAACCTTATTCCTTAGAGCTCGTATTTCACGATCTAAGATCTTCATAGGCTTCTGTTCATATGTGAGATCTTTCTGGATCACCAGATCTCCATGTTCAATAATATGCGAGGGATCGTGCACATACTTCTTCAACATAGATATATGAAATACATTATGTACCTCGGACAATTGAGGAGGCAACGCGATGCGATAAGCAACCTCGCCAACTCTTTCGAGTACCTCAAATTGTCCGATGAATCTTGGCGTAAGCTTGCCCTTAACACCAAATCTTCGTATGCCACGTCCAGGCGATATTTTAAGAAATACATGATCTCCAACCTGGAATTCAAGATCTCTTCTTCTTGTATCAGCATAAGCCTTTTGTCTGGTCTGAGCAACTTGCAATCTTTCTCTGATTACTTATATCTTCTCAGTTGTATCCCTTACCATGTCTGGACCTAACAGTTGTTTCTCTCCAACTTCGTTCCAGCATAAAGGTGATCGGCAACTCCTTCCATATAAAGCTTCGAAAGGTGCCATTTGGATACTAGCTTGGTAGCTATTATTATATGCAAATTCCACTAGTGGCAAATGTTCATGCCAGCTTCCACCAAAGTCAATGATGCAAGCTCTTAGCATATCCTCAACAACTTGATTAGCTCTCTCGGTCTGACCATCCGTTTGTGGGTGGAAAGTTGTACTAAAGTTAAGCCTTGTTCCCAACGCATGTTGTAATCCCTTCCAAAAATGAGAAGTAAAACGAGGATCTCTGTCAGACACGATCGAGACAGGTATACCATGCAACCTGACTATTTCTTTGATGTATAGTGCAGCTAGCACATCAATTGACCATCGGCTTTTTATTGGCAAGAAATGTGCCGATTTAGTTAATCGGTCAATGATAACCCAGATTCCATCATGTCCTCCTTTAGATTTAGACAAACCCATGATGAAGTCCATACCAATATCCTCCCACTTCCACTTAGGAATATCTAGAGGATGAAGTTTACCAGCAGGCTTTTGGTGTTCCGCCTTGACTTGTTGGCATGTGAGACAGCGTGATACATAGTCCGCTATTTCTCTTTTCATATTAGGCCACCAAAAGTTCCTCTTCACATCTTGGTACATTTTGGTAGATCCTGGATGAATAGTGTACCTTGATCTATGAGCTTCATCTAAGATCTTCTTCTTTAATTCTGGGCAATCTGGTATACAAGTTCTGTCTTTGAACAATAATCTTCCATCAGAAGTTAGTTGAAAATCAGATTGTCCTTCTAATCTGCCCTGGATTTCTACTAATATAGGATCATCATCCTGAAGTGCCTGTATCTCAGATAATAAATCTGACTGTATGCTTATATGAGATAATGTGACATACCTAGCTTTTGAATGCGGTCTTATGAATGTCATCATCTTTGATCCTTAACTGATGATATCCTGATCTGAGGTCAATCTTCGAAAAATATTTGGATCCTGAAATCTGATCAAATAACTCATCGATTCTCGGCAGTGGATACTTGTTCTTGATAGTGCGATGATTCAACTGTCGATAGTCGATGCACAATCTCATGGATCCGTCCTTCTTCTTCACAAATAAGACTGGTGCTCCCCACGGGGAAGTACTTGGTCTAATAAACCCTTTTCGAATTAGTTCCATCATCTGCTCCTTCAATTCTTTGAGTTCTGTAGGGGACATTCTATAGGGTGCCTTTGAAACTGGACCAGCACCAGGGACTAAGTCAATGGTGAAGGCCACATCCCTTTGAGGGGGTAATCCCGGCAACTCTTCCGGAAACACGTCCGGGAATTCCTGTACTACTGGAATGTCTTCTAGCTTGATTTCCTTAGCTTCTTTAATTGTGACCAAGGCAAGGAAAGATGTACATCCTTTCCTGATGAGCTTGCTAGCTCGGAGGGCCGAAATAAGAGGGGAATTGCTCCGACTCTTGGGGCGAGTAAAGACTAATTCTGGAAAATCTTTGAAAGCAATTTGGCTATTGCGGCAATCAACCGTTGCCTAGTGTTTGGATAACCAGTCCGCTCCTAGTATAACATCATACTCCTTTAGATCGAGGCATATGAGATCTATAGGTAAATTCCTACCTTGAACCATTACCTCACAGTTTTGGTAGTGATGAGTAATATCATTTTCACTTTCAAGAGGAGTAGTTAGAACTATTTTTATCCATTCTGGTTCTAACGGTAACGGGTCGGCAAACTTCTTAGAAATAATGGAATGCGATGCACCCGTATTAAATAAGACATAAGCACTTTTGGAACAAACTGTTAATGTACCTTCTACCAGTCCACCTTCTTCTTGCTCGGTCTCCTTTATTGCATGAAGTCGAGCGTTCTTTATCACCGGGCGTTTACCATCACCGGCTTGGTCATTCATTAATGGACACTCGGGAATCCGATGCTCACGGCTTCCACAACGGAGACATGCTCCTAATTTCCTCCAGCATTCTTCGGTCTTGTGACCAACCTTGTCACAATGCTTGCATACTGTATTAGAAGGGGTAGTTGTGATAGAGAAAGGCTTGGTCTTTTTGAACCTATGGTCTTGAGAGGAAGAACCTCCATTATTGGGCCTCTTCTTGAAATTGGGTTTGAAAGAACCCGAACCCGTGACTTGCTCCTTCTTGTCTTTTCCACGGATCCTATCAGATAGTTCCGTGGCATCTTCAAGTAGTTGAGCTCGGCGCACGATTTCAGAATAAACTTGAATATCCATCGGCGCTAGCTGAGTGATATATTGGGGCCTAAGCCCATTAAGAAATCTACGGGCTTTCATCTTCTCCGTGCTAATAAGATGCTTAGCATATCTAGACAACCTGGAGAACTGAGCTTCATAATCTGCTAATGATAAAGATCGTTGTTTTAATGCAGCGAATTCTGCAGCCTTCTTTTCTTGGACTCGGTCCGAGAAATATTTAGCATTGAAGTATTCCACAAATTCTTCCCATGTTACTTGAGTAGGATCGATGGTTGCTTCAATAGACTCCCACCAACATCTAGCATCTTTCTCTAACTGGAATGTAGCTAATAGAACTTTGTTCTGATCCGTGCATTGCATGACACGGAATATGCGTTCAGTCTCCCAAACCCAATGCTCGGCATCGTCCGGATCGATCGATCCCATAAACTTCGGGGGATTCATGCTCTTAAAGGCTTGGTGTAAGCTTCCAGCTCATGGAGCATCACCTTGTGCTACCTGTTGTAGCACTTGAGTCATCCCTTGGAGGGTACGCTGCATGTTGCGCCATTGAGCACGTTCGGCAGCCATTATCCTACAATTACAATAACTATATTAGTACGTGACTACATTTTGAAACTAGTACTCGATTTTTAACTTTTAACCCTTGGTTCTACCCAATCTCACTGGTAAAAGGTTTATACTTATCCTTGGACTTGGGTTTTTCCTAGGAATTGAATACCTTAGGCTCTGATACCACAAAAACTGTCACGCCCCGAGCGCGGAAGATACCCGGAGACGCGTGACGAGTTTATATCAATCATGTCAATCAGAGTGGTCGTGTATTCGACACAAAGACAGAGATGCGCAAAATAGCAAGATAATCCAATCCTTTATTTCATAATGGATAGACTATTACAAATCCAATACTCTGTTTAATAAAAAGAAAAGAATACATATTTGACTTAAGAAACTATAGAAAAGACTAGATGACACTTGAGCTGCTCTATCACTTTCACTCTTGACCATTCCCATCCGATTGACTTCCATCGTCATCGGACTTACCTGAAAAGTAAGGGACAAACGGAATGAGCGAACGCTCAGTAGGAAATTATATCTCAAGTACTAGCAAGGGGTTTAAGTAATTACATCTTTCATGAATGCAATAAAGCTATGCATGCTCGCATAAAACGACAAGATAGAGAGAATGTAATATCAAGGAATAAGATAAACTAATCATGAACTTTCAACAAAATGCTCAAGATATTCAAGCAAGTACATTTAACAAGTCATGTCAAGAATTTTGGCTATCATGTATCAAGCAAGCAAGTAATTACCCTTTTTCGGGTCACGCAAGTCATGTCAAGTCAAGTACGATTCAAGTACAAGATTTTATGTGGAATGTCCAATCAAGCTAGTCATGCACTCGGTATAATGCCAGATACCTTATCATTTTAACTCCCATGGGCACAAGTACTTTCGGGTGCTCCTCTCAGGACCAGATCGGGCCCTATATGCGCAGGCATTTATCATGTGTTTTGACATCCACTCTTATATATATATAGCCAATATTTGAATTTCAATAATCAAGCTTGTAGACATGTATGACAACTTTGACAGAATGGAGTTCAAAAATATGACAAAGGACATGGAATGGCGATAATAACGGTATAATCACGATATCGATAAAACTAGGTAGAATATGGTTCCCTTAACTTGGGTACCATGACAAATCAATATGGACATTCTTTATATAGAATTGAGGTCCACATGAACAGTATATCAAAGGTAAGATACCCTCATTCTTATCATAGAATTGAGGTTTACAAGAATGACATGATATGGCATGATATCATCATCCCATTAAGAATTTCTTATGATATACTCTTTGTATAATCATAAGGGCCGGTATACCATGTTTCTTTAGAGTGACATGGCATCAATGGTGTAATGGGTTTTTAGGGTACAACCAGCTCAGTCGGCCTTGAGGGAATCCAAGGCTACGAGGAGTCTTACGGAGGTCTCTATGACTAACTCGCTAGTCCAAAGGAACGGAATGTCCAATGGAGAGCTTGTATGTCAATGAGAGTTGAGTGTGATCGATAAAATAATCGTGAAACGTGGGACTATACTCACGGAATGGAGAATAGTGCCGATATATATATATTATATAACATATGAAACCATCGGTTAACAGAAACAGTGGAAAATCAGTTTTACAGTAAAGTAACGACTTAAGCAGAGTCGTTTATCAAGTAATTAACGCCTAAGATAAGGGCGTTTATCTATTTTCCATTTTTGCAGATTTTCCAGATTTCAGAAATTTGCCAAAAACGCGCCCTGATCAGGGGCGTTTCTTTAAGTTTTGACGACTACACCAGAAGGCGTCCTTTTCTTGTCACTGTTCGACAGAATATCAAAAATTTCAGGAATTATCAAGAACGCGCCCTACGAAGGGGCGTTACTCTTTAATTCTTTATTTTTACAGAATATATATTTTTTTCAGGATTTTAACAGAAACGCGCCCTATGAAGGGGCGTTACTTTTCATTTTACGCCTTAGTGTCAGGCGTTAGTCTAGTGGGAGATGACCTAGTCTAGGTCGTGAATTCAAGAAATTTCAGAAATTATCATGAACAGGAAGAAATAAATTTCAGGATAACAATCATATCATCATGACAGGAAAATTGGCAGGAATTCACAGGTAGAGTCATGCAGTATATTAGTTTTGATATTCCATATAAAATGAATTTTTAAACCGTGAACGATTATTAATTTCAGGTAATTTCATGGAATTAACGCCTGTGTTCAGGGCGTCAAATCTAGAATTGACGACCTGGTCAGGGTCGTGTCTTGTAAAATAGCGCCCTTGGCAGGGGCGTCTCTTTCAGAATATTGCAGAAAAATGTATTAAAACTATAATAAACCGTATGCATGTCATGCTAATATACATATATCTTAAATTATTTTATTTGGACTACAGTGACTTGAGAAAACCTACCTTGATCGAAGACTTGAAATTTGAATCGTGAAGGCTATGAGAATAGAAGTTCTGTTGCTTTAACAGCAACCGAATCCAGTATTAGGAGGAAGAGAAGGCTTTGGTGAAGAACCCTTGTTCTCCGGTTCTGTAATTCCTACGAGAACAGAAGAAGAAATATTAGTATTTCTTCATACTTCTTGACCGAAGGTAAAAGAAAGAAGAACATCACCTTTGTTCTTCACGACGTGTGCTCGCTTCGACCTGTAAGAAGAGAAGGAGATGAAGAACGTTAGTTCTTCATACTCTCGAAACAGAGAAAAAAAGAGAATAAGAAGAACAGTTCTGTTCTTACTTACCGTCGTAGAGGCTTGAATCAAATAGGTTTAGGGTTTGTTCGATCAAGACTATTTATAGGATTTTGGTATTTCTAATAGGGGTAGTGTTTGAGTGAGGGTAATATATCCTTAATAGAGTCCTTGCCCTAGTAAACACTTACTAGATTAACATAATCCTTCCCTGGATAAGCTCTGGTGTCGAACGGAACTCGAATGGAATTAACGACCTAGGTCAGGGCGTCGATTCCTGAATTGACGACCTGGTTCAAGTCGTTTCTTAAGAAGCGCCTGATATGAAGGCGTTCTTTGTTTTAAAACACGCCCAAGATAGGGGCGTTTCTTGGCCTTACCCTTTTTGACGTTAGAATTTGACGCCGTGTGGTGAGGGCGTCACTTCTTGAGTCACGCCTTAACTAGAGGCGTTTATAATTTAAATAGTGCCTTTATCCGAGGCGTTATTTTATATTATTTTATTTATCTAATTATTTGATTTATTTTTAAAATCTTTATTGTTATTGATATTTTATCAGGGTTGCTACAGTAGGAAACCTTGTACATAGTTTATAATCCAAAATCCAAAATAAAATAGAAAACTCATACCCAAAATACAAAAAAAATCAGAAATCAAACAAAACCAACAGTCTGGCAGCTGCCATGTTTTTCAATCACCATCCCTTCATGCATGTTAAGGTTAGGTTGCATTAAAGCCTCGGTGGATTAAGACTTTGCTCTACCAGAGCCGAGGAGAATTCCGTCCCGCTTAGCTAATGCTCAAAGGGGCAAGCAATATGCACACACTCACATGCTTTCAAAATATGGCAACAGCCTAAAACGGGTGACTATCTCGGAGATTTCTGGAAGACTCCAAAATCCTCCTTTTCCTCTCTACTCGGCCGATCAAGACAGTCGACGCTCTTAAGGCCTTGAGCTCAACAGCTGAAGCACGATGCCCTCAAGTGAGAGTAGAACTCACCTTCTCTTCAAAAGTGATACCAGAGCACGTGAAGAGGGCAGTGTCCCCACAGGAAAGTAAGAAAAATTCAAAGTCAAAAGGGAGCAAAAAACCCAAAATTTCAAAATCCCAAAGTCAAAAGCATTGAAAAGAAAGAAAAATTTCAAAAGGGAACAAATGAAAATTGCCTGGTCGTGACCGTGCCTGGTCGAGATAAAGAAAGCCCTACAAATCAAGATCCAATTCAAGGGGCAACACAAAAAGTATAACATTCCGAAGGCAGTCCGAAATCACCGAAAGGGTGGAGTGAACTAAGCATGCTCATTGCTCACCATTTTAATGGCTTTGTTGATCCTCTTGTGAAGTTTATCCCCTACATTCTTTTTTCTTTTGAGGACTCAGAATCCGATGAAATCTCTGAAGGATATAACTCTGTTGACGGCTTGTAGCCATTTTTTTGGAAACACACTTTATGATTGTCTACCCCGAAAGAACAAAAGCTTCTGCTACAAAGAAATCTCCATGTTTCTGGTATGTCAATGTTATCATCACTTTAGTGTCTTCTTTCATCAACCTCGGGCTTAGGTCAATGCATGCGCGTCACTTGTCGGTGCGACAACGTCTAATTCTGGGTCAGCGTTGCGTGGTTGGTCGTTAGGGTTCCAAGGTATTCCATCACATATCATCTATGGTTGTGAGAAAATAGACCCGGGTCAGACAAATCATTTACCTCAAACACTTTTTGGGTGTATCTTTGCGATCGGAAGCAACTGTAAGCCTAAGCTTGGCATGACGGCATTGTCATCAGCATAAGTCTTAACCGACGAGACCATCATTCGAGGAGTCTAGAGGCCCAAATCAACCTATATGTGTACTTAGGATACCTGGGAGGTTGTAGAAAGAGCTTATCCTTCCATCATTGTTGTAATGTCTCATGGGCATTTGCCAGACGTTGGCCAAAAAAATTAACCTAGATGTGACGTCTCATCAAATTGTTGGCCGCCCTCACCCTCAAGGTGGCCATCGACCTGGCCGTCCAGCCCCTTGGGCGGCCAGAACCTTGGCCGCCTCCTGGTAACATTCTGTCAACTCCACGTTCTGCCCACTCTCAGCACGTTCTCCAAAACTGCTCCCACTCTGGGAGGTTTGAGACCCACGTAGCCTCACATGCCATCCATTTTCGAATGGCTTTTTATGGAGGGAAATCCCCCACATACAAAACCCGGATCCCGAACCATCTCACGGGGGGGGGGGGGGGGGGGGTTGGAACATTTTCTCACGGAGGGGCTTAGACATTTTGGGAGGAGGAGAGGTTGCTAGTTCGAGGGAGAGAGCCATGAGAATGAGAGTGCCTTCCCATGACCTTCCCCCTAGAAGTAGAACCTGAATTTGGAGAGCTCTGTGACCAGAGAGTTCAGCTTGCAGGGGGCGGCCATCGACATGGCCGCCCACCACCTCTGAGCGGCCACACATGTGGCCGCCCTCTATTGGTTGACGGGCAACCCCATCTTTCCTCTCCCTTGTCCTCCATTTTGTTGCTTTCTAGTTCATTTCACTGCATTCATACATGCTAGATCTTCCTAGTTCCCTATTATAAAGCTGTTTTGCAACCCAAAATATAGGGAAGGCGGATGGTCAAAAGTCTCACCCATCCCCCTTCTCTCCCCCCTTCCCGGTACGATCACCACCATTTTACATGCTTTCTTTACTTCCATGAGCATTTACTACACTTTCACAGTCTAATGGTTCCTTTGTTTGCTGGTTAACTTGCAGGTACTTCATTACTGACTCGCAGAGCTCCTTGTTCTTGGCCGACCGAGAGCGAGGATAGAAGAACCCCCCATCTCCCCATTCCAAAGGTGTCCACGATCATCACTCCTGTGAGGTTCAGGTAAACACCTCTGGCGATCACATCATTTCTTTCTTTCTAACCTATGCACTGTAGGTAGCAGTAGCACAAGTTCGGGAGGACACGCATCGCGCACCTACGCAGACGCTCCCGACCACCTTCCGGCACCTACATCCTACTGGCGATCATGGTGGGACACTGATTGCTCACTGTGAGTCTTTAGATTTAAGTCTACTACATTTAGTTTCTAGCAAATAGTCTTTTCCCATTTCTATTTTCCATTTTTTAGTTCCTTGTTTCGTCTGTTTTGCATTTGGTGCATCTTCGAGACCGAAGCAGGTGGCGGTCAGGCTTCTGGCCGCCCAGGTCTCAGGGCAGCCAGAGACCTGGCCACGGTCTCGAGGTGGCCATCGGGTTGGCCATCTTCAATTCGTGTTTCTGCTTCCGTTTCAGTCCTTTTTGCATAGTTTAGCTTTTATTTTTTTTATTTTTGCTTGTGTTTATTCTAACATTGCAGGTTTGAGTCTGGGGTGGGCTTAGGAAGATCTGACATCACACATATTAGGAAAACCTCCCGTTGATTTGGACTCTTCACCTCAGGATTCCCACTCGGGTGTAACTAGTCCTTTTCAATTGGGAACCTCCGTGAGTCCCCGCGAACCGTGGATTCCCACACGGTCACTGGACGGGTTATATCTAGAAGTCCTATTAGATTTCCTAAAGGGGTTTGAGTGAGATTCATCCTAGGATTATCCCGAAGTTTGGCCATTAATTCCCCTATAAAATTCCATTCTCATCTAAGAGGGAACAAACTCAAATTGGACTAATCATGGGATTAACCTAATTAAAATTGTTGGGGCGAATTATTTGAAAACATGCTTGTTGTTAGATACCATTAATTCAATCTTAACTGGCTTTAAAATTTTCACTTGAATTTCCTAAAAGTTAATTAGGTTGAGTGGCGATGGCTCAATGTTATTCTAACATGCATGTTGTTAATGAGGATGACCTTGAATTTTATGACACACAAAGCCGACTTGATGCTGAGGAAGAGGCACCCAATGCTTTCATTGGGATGTGTCAAGGCTCACAAATTGATATAAGTCAAAGCACAACTAGTGGATAGTCATCCTCCCAAAGTGAAGAGTCCATCAATGTCAAAACCCCATCAATCATCCCAAAAGAAGATCAAGAGCTAGCTAGAGTGTTATCTCGATATTACCCTAACTATTTCATCACCCTAGCTTCCCAAAGAAGATCACATCTCACTCCTCAATCCATTCCTAGGAGATCCACAACTCCAATTCCAATGTCAAGCTCATTTAATAGGACTCCCTCCCATGTTCCTAATCAACCTAACCATCCTCTTCACTCTCAGGGGGTTGCATCCTCTCCGATTTCTCATGCTCTGCCAAATGGCAATGCACCTTTTAAGCAATCCAATCTCATATCCCGACAAGAGGTGGAAAGGTGTGTTCGGCAAGTGGTTGCCGAAAGCGTCCCCAAACCTTAACCTCATTCCTTCACTAGCTATTGTAAACTTTCGAATGTTCATTTTCCCCTGGGTTTCAAAGGCCCCAAATATCTGAAGTACAATGGTTCTACGGATCCACATGAACATCTTTCTTGCTTTCTAATGGATTCTCATCAATGGCTTTATGATCGGGTCCTCCTAGTTCATCTCTTTCAAAAATCTCTAGAAGGAGAGGCCTTCAGGTGGTTCACTTCGCTCCTGGCCATTGATATGATCAATTTTGACATTGTGTCCGAGCGTTTTATTGCTCATTTCGGCCACATGGCTAGTGTAGCTCCCACTCTTACGGATCTCATCATGGAAAAGATGAAGTCCGATGAGGACTTCACTCAATTTGCTAGTCGGTGGAGAGCTATGGCTTCTAGGTCTGGGATTGCCATCCCGGAATCTCAAGTTATCACTCTTCTAGTCAATAATGCAACTCCTTAGCTCCGCGCTATCTTGATGCTTAGTGAATTTCACACATTCGCTCAACTCTACAAAAGAGCTCATGTTGTCCAAGCTCAACTCAAGAATTCCTCCTTTCCATTCTATCTAGATGATGATGACGTCCCAACTTTGGAAGGGGCAACCTCCTATGATCACATCAATCCCTTCCATCAGTCTTTTAATCTCACCAACCATGAGGTTGCAATTACAAGCCACGGGGTGCCTATGAAGGGGCAAGGGAATGCCCCTAATTCATTTCCTTTCTACCAATCACCTCATGTTCAATCTTACACTCAGGAAAGGTTAGCCATGGTTAGGGGCAATCAAGAATCCTTGCTAATGGAAAGAGGTCAACAATGGAAATATGATGAGGAGGAAGTGGTGAATTATCAACCCATAGTGAGCTCAGACACAAGACACATGATTGGCCATGGACAAGGGGCAAGACCTTTGGTTTTGATCCGCCCCAAGAGTGAAGCACCCCGACAAAGCCAGGACATCCCTCCTTTCACTCTAACTCCACCTCAAGGGGCAAGGCCCTTGGTTCTCAGCTTGCCTAAGGGCTCATCTACTCAACAGCATCAAGGTGTCTCTTATCCGCTCATGGCAGACGATCACTCAACTTTATCCATCTTTCACCAAGATACCTCACAGGAGGATCTACTATCATTTATTGATATAACCAAACCAGCTCCAACCCCAACTTTGCTGCCAACTCAGTTTCAATCAACCCCTATTGATGATGAGTCTTTTGCAACCCCTACCCCAATTGATCTAGCTTCGATTCAACCTCCCCAACATGAATCCATTCCTTTTGGTGAATCAGATGCTGGATTTGCTCTCCTAAATGAAGATGCCATTCCAATTGTCCAATCAAGCTCTCTACATATGCCCAACCCTAAGATTGCTCCTCCTTCAGAAATTTTGGCCGACATCTCCACGATGTTGGACCCAGCCATGATCATGTCGTTAAAGGACGAGGAGCCCATCATCTCCACCTTGGATATCCATCAATCTACTCCATCTTCCGAATCCTTAGAGTCACCTGTCCCAAAGGAGAAATCTCAGGATGTAGGATGGCACATAATTCTAAGATGGGCTATACAGCTGGTGCAGGGTTAGGAAAGGAAGAACAAGGAATCAAAGAGCCGATTGAAGAAAATGGAACATTTGAGAGATTTGTATTAGGGTGTCAACCAACTAAGGTTAGCAAAGACAAATCAACAAGGTGGAATTTGCATGATCATTTTGTGAAGGCGTCATATCCTTTGGAAGAGAGAATTGCCAATGTAGAAATATTGCATGAAGGTGACCATGTGAATCTAAAAGAAAAGTCCCAAGATGTAGACATAGAGGATTTAGGTTTATCAAAGCTATTCTATGAAGAATCTTTTTCCCACTCGATAACCCAAGAAGAAATCCATGAAGCAAAAGGAGAACTGACTCTGTTAGTCCTCCTCTCTTTTCTATTCCTCTTGGTTACATGATTCAAAAGTGGTTCCATCTCCAAAGCTGATCAATTCCAATCATAAAAGTCAGAAGCTATCATCGAGAAGTCCACTCTAGGGGAAGAACCTCCAAATCATGATTTCCCAGCTCGGGAACCTTCTTCATTCACCATCCTTAACCACGCAGTTCCAATCAACAGCCTTGCTAGGGGCATATGCTCTGTACATAATGGGTCAGGTTTAGAAGAGTCCAAACCTTTAGCTACACCACACAAGAAGGTTAGGGGCACCCGAATTCCCTACCAACTTTGGTCAGGTCTAGCTGAAAGTTACAATTTGTTAACTCAAATCTTAATGTTTTGTTTAATGAATTCAATAAAGATGTTACAAGATGAAGAATGGTCTAACCCGCCTCCTATGGTTAAACATATTCAGGTCAAAGAACCAACTAATCCTAGTAGGTATAGCGGTCGTGTCCACGGTCGCGTACTTACTTCCCTTCATTCACCTGAACCTTGTTTCCGGCCATCCAAGGAGGTGGACTGCTCCTCTTCCTCCATCCAACAGTCCCCAGAGTGCCCGGACGATACCGTCCACTCTGTAAGAAACCTTGTACATATTTTATAATCCAAAATCCAAAATAAATTAGAAAATTCATACCCAAAATACAAAAAAATTAGAAATCAAACAAAACCAACAGTCTGGCAGCTGCCATGTTTTTCACTCACCATCCCTTCATGCATGTTAAGGTTAGGTTGCATTAAAGCCTCGGTGGATTAAGACTTTGATCTACCGGAGCCTGGGAGAATTCCGTCCCGCTCAGCTAATGCTCCAAGGGGCAAGCAATATGCACACACTCACATGCTTTCAAAATATGGCAACAGCCTAAAACGGGTGACTATCCCGAAGATTTCTGGAAGACTCCAAAATCCTCCTTTTCCTCTCTACTAGACCGATCAAGACAGTCGACACTCTTAAGGCCTTGAGCTCAAAAGCTAAAACACGATGCCCTCAAGTGAGAGTTGGACTCACCTTCTCTTCAAAAGTGAGACCAGAGCACGTGAAGAGGACAGTGTCCCCGCAGGCAAACAAGAAAAATTCAAAGTCAAAAGGGAGCAAAAAATCCAAAATTTCAAAATCCCAAAGTCAAAAGCATTGAAAAGAAATAAAAATTTCAAAAGGGAACAAATGAAAAATGCCTGGTCATGACCATGCCTGGTCGAGATAAAGAAAGCCCTACAAATCAAGATCCAATTCAAGGGGCAACACAAAAAGTATAACATTCCGAAGGCAGTCCGAAATCACCAAAAGGGTGGAGTGAACTAAGCATGCTCATTGCTCACCGTTTTAATGGCTCTGTTGATCCTCTTGTGAAGTTTATCCCCAACATTCTTTTTTCTTTTGAGGACTCAGAATCCGATGAAATCTCCAAAGGATATAACTACGTTGACGGCTTGTAGCCATTTTTTTGAAAACACACTTTATGATTGTCTACCCCGAAAGAACAAAAGCTTCTGCTACAAAGAAATCTCCATGTTTCTGGTATGTCAATGTTCTCATCACTTTAGTGTCTTCTTTCATCAACCTCGGGCTTAGGTCAATGCATGCGCGTCACCTGTCGGTGCGACAACGTCCAATTCTGGGTCAGCGTTGCGTGGTTGGTCGTTAGGGTTCCAAGGTATTCCATCACATATCATCTATGGTTGTGAGAAAATAGACCCGGGTCAGGCAAATCATTTACCTCAAACACTTTTTGGGTGTATCTTCGCGATCGAAAGCAACTGTAAGCCTAAGTTTGGCATGATGGCATTGTCATCAGCATAAGTCTTAACCGACGAGACCATCATTCGAGGAGTCTAGAGGCACAAATCAACCTAGATGTGCACTTAGGATACCTGGGAGGTTGTAGAAAGAGCCTATCCTTCCATCATTGTTGTGATGTCTCATGGGCATTTGCCTGACGTTGGCCAAAAAAAATCAACCTAGATGTGACGTCTCATCAGATTGTTGGCTGCCCTCACCATCAAGGTGGCCATCGACCTGGCCGCCCAGCCCCTTGGGCGGCCAGAACCTTGGCCGCCTCTTGGTAACGGTCCGTCAACTCCACGTTCTTCCCACTCCCAGCACATTCTACGAAACTGCTCCCACTCTGGGAGGTTCGAGACCCACGTAGCCTCACATGCCATCCATTTTCGAATGGTTTTTTATGGAGGGAGATCCCCCACATACAAAACCCGAATCCCGAACCATCTCACGGGGGGGGGGGGGATTGGAACATTTTCTCACGGAGGGGCTTGGACATTTTGGGAGGAGGAGAGGTTGCTAGTTCGAGGGAGAGAGCCGTGAGAATGAGAGTGCCTTCCCCTGACCTTCCCCCTAGAAGTAGAACCTGAAGTTGGAGAGCTCCGTGACCGGAGAGTTCAGCTTGCAGGGGGCGGCCATCGACATGGCCGCCCACCACCTCTGAGCGGCCACACATGTGGCCGCCCTCTATTGGTTGACGGGCAACCCCATATTTCCTCTCCCTTGTCCTCCATTTTGTTGCTTTCTAGTTCATTTCACTGCATTCATACATGCTAGATCTTCCTAGTTCCCTATTTTAAATAGATTTTTCAACCCAAAACATAGGGAAGGCGGATGGTCGAAAGTCTCAGCCATCTCCCTTCTAACCCCCCTTCCTGGTACGATCACCACCATTTTGCATGCATTCTTTACTCCCATGAGCATTTGCTACACTTTCACAGTCTAATGGTTCCTTTGTTTCCTGGTTAACTTGCAGGTACTTCATCACTGACTCGCAGAGCTCCTTGTTCTTGGCCGGCCAAGAGCAAGGATAGAAGAACCCACCATCTCCCCATTCCAAAGGTGTCCATGATCATCACTCCTGTGCGGTTCAGGTAAACACCTCTGGCGATCACATCATTTCTTTCTTTCTAACCTGTGCACTGTAGGTAGCAGCAGCACAAGTTCGGGAGGACACGCATCGTGCACCTACGCGGATGCACCCGAACACCATCCAGCACCTACAGCTGTGGGTTAGCATTTGTGCGGTGGGCCTTCCCCGCACGGCATGGGTTTCTCCGAAAGCTGGTTTCTGAGTGAGTCATGTGTGTGGCCTTGGACCGCGAGTCCAGTTAACCAACCTAGGGCTAGAGGTCTTCTGTGTGACCTTTGGATGAGGGATCAAATCAGCGGCTCGTGAGCTACCTTGGGAACAGTGTTACCATGATTTTTGACCTAGGGATAGGCTTGATTGATGGCAGGGAGCCATCCCTATTCAACGGTCCTGACCCGAGTCATGTGACTCAAGTTTTATTTATTTGAAGAAATTATTGACTTTGTCACCCCGTCCCTAAGTTGTGAGAGCTCTATATCAGTGTCCGCGGAAATCCGTTGTAGCCGTGTATAGGCGTTGGAGTGCTAGTACACGTTGGCCTGTGTCTCCTTCCATATGGTCAAGAAGTCTTTGATTACTAAGAATAGATAAAAGAGTTGGTAATACATATGGTCATTATTAAATCTAATATGAGAATGTTATAGAATTCCGTTCAGTGTCCATTGTGATAAAAGTGAGAACTGCATGTTGCACGTGTATATATATATATATATATATATATATATATATATATATATATGGTCATTATTACATCTAATATGAGAATGATATAGAATTCCGTTGAACGTCCATTGCGATAAAAGTGAGAGAATTACATGCTGCATGCGTACGTGCCCCCCCCGCCCGTCCCGCCCCCGCCCGCCCAAGTGAGCCCCCGTTCCCTCCCATCGTCCTCTCCCCCAGCCCTTCTCTCTGTGTCTCCCTGCCTTTCCTTCCCCCCTGACCCCGCCGGCCCTCCGCCCTCCCCAGCCTACCCACATCCGCCGCTCCCCTTCCCCCCCACCCCCCGCCTCCCCGTCCCTTTCTCCGCCGGCCTTCTCCCTCCTCCCTCACCACCTCTGCAACCCCTGTCCCTTTCTCCACCGGCCTTCCTCCCTCCTCCCCCGCCTCCCGCTGCTCCCCTCCCCCCGTCCCTTCTCCGCCGGCCTTCTTCCCCCCTCCCCCGCAAGCCCCTATCCACGACCCGGCTTGTCCCCATGCTCCGTCGGCCATCTACCCCTCCCTCAGCACCCCCCCACCTTCGCTCTGACGGCACCCCCTCCCCTCCCCTCCCCCCTGCTTCTCCATGTCCCTCACCCCTCGTCTCCCCCTCTCCCTGCCGGTCGTTCCCTCCACTCCCACCCTCATCTTTCATCTGCCCCTCCCGGCCAATTAGTCCCCCGCGCTCACCCCTCTTTCCGACCGACCCCCCTCCGCCTTCCCCCCCACCCCCCCGCTCCAAGCGTCCCTCCCACCCTTCTCCCCCTCTCATCCCCACCCCCCTTCTCGCCTCCCATTCCTCTGGTTCGCCCCCCCTATCCTCTCGTCACCGCCGTCTCCCCCTCCGATCCCCCCCTATCCTCTGTCCCCTTTTCACACCCCCCCCTCCGCCACCTCCCTTCATTCTCCCTCACCTTCCTACTGCCCCTAACCCCTTTTGGAAAATCTGCCCTTCTCCATCCACCCCACCCCTCGGATCGGCCATTCTCTCGGCGATGGGCGCTTCCTTGGGCACCTGACGAAGCACGGGACCGTTCTTCCGTGATGTTGGCGACGTGATCCTGCAATCGATCTCACAAGGGCTCGGAGATATAGAGCTTCTCCCCCACGCACCCAACGGATGTTGGCCACCCGAGCACCTCTCTCACACCGCTATCAGCTAAAGCGGCTCGGCAGATTGCTGCCCGATGAAGGAATCCGTCACCTTCACAAGCGGCTGACTCTCCCTGTCCGTCTCCAGGAGCTCCTAGTCAAGTCGGATGTTTGCGATCTTTTCAGCCCGTGTCTTTCCTTCCTGTGTCGTGGATGGGTTGTGGACAGTATAGGCCAGATATGGCCGTTCATGTACGGTTATGGGTCAAGTATGTTCATGTACTGTGATTATCATCTGGTATGAATGAAATATCCTATGTTTGTTCCAATATGTGTGTGTGTGTGTGGTCATTATTAAATCTAATACTAGAATGGTAGCATTGTGATAAAATTGAGAATTACATGCTGCCTACACTATCACAGTTTTAACATGTCATCTTATGATTGCGCCCTAATTAGTGCAGCTCAATTTAACCCTGGGAGGATCCCATGGCCGGATCTAAGAGAGAAAGAAGATGGGGTGGATTACTAGGAGAGAGAGAGTAAATAGAGGATGGAGAACAGATAGTATGGAGTTGAGAGAGTGTTTGGAGAGTGCTCGTAGAGAGTAGAGAGTGCATGGAGAGGTAAGAATAGAAAAATGGAGAAGAGATTTCTCTCTCTCTCTCTACTTTCCTGTTAAAATTTTTGTGAAGGTGAGTGAGTGGGGAGCTCTTTCCGCTTCGGGTTATGGAGAAATCTCTCGATATGTCTATGTGACTGCGTATATCTGCCCCCCTCTAGGTCCAACGGGGGCCTATTTATACAGGGAGTCGGGGTATGCCTGACTTAGTAATGGCGTCATTCGTGGGGTGATGTTTTACTTGATCGTGAGGATCTCTCGTCATCTTCTCGTCCATTTCTAGCGAAAAGATCTCGGGATGGACATCTTGGCGATGTGGATGCGATCCAACTCTTGTCGTGACAAGACCTATGACACAAGTTTGAGTGTTCACCCGTTGGAGAGTTTCGCGGCATTCAGAATGCATGTTCATGAATATTTCATTCGAGAATTAGAGAAATTTTCGTGAGTTGAAAAAGTCTCTGTGAGTTTTAATTGGACCATGTCGATTGGGCTTCCAGTGAGCCTGGGTGATTCGTTGCGGGTTTGGTCATCTCAGGTTCTAACGGACTTGATGTTATCAGGTTGCATTGGACTTAGACGAGTTTTTTCCTCCTCAATCTATATTTGAAAATTTGAGTTTATAGTTAAATTTGTGAATGTGCGTGTGCGCGCACCTGCCTGTCGTTAAGAGTGTGTGTGTAAATCTTAGTTTGTAGTTAAATTTGTGCTTTTGTGTGCGTGCGCAAGTTAATGGTCATTATTAAATCTATTATGATAATGGTGTAGAATTATGTCCAGCATCCGTTGCGATAGAAGTGAGAATTACATGGTGTCGTGCCCTGTCAATCTTATGATCTCTGTTCCCGGTGCGCCCTCCCTACGGCTCCATTTAACCCTGGGAGGATCCAATGGCCGGATCTAAAAAGAGAATAACTTTAGATCTGCGGGTCCGATCGGAGCTTGTAGCCCATTTTCAAGGTGTACTGCTGGCAAATTAAATAATACCACAAACCTACATAATTACCGTATTGCCATTTGAAGACACATTTGGAGTGGGATGAACTCAAACACGCTCGGTGCCACGCCGAGCCGCCGCATGAGTTTGATGAGGAGGGACGCCTTCCCATCCATGTTCTTCTTCTTCTTCTTCTTCGTCCCCAAGCTGAACCCCAGGGTTTCCAACCCCCCCCCCCCCTAGAGAGAGGGGAAGCAGAGAGAACAAAGATGGACGGAGGAGTGGGAGGAGGAGGTGGACTTAGATTTGTTGTTGTCATCCACCCCACAAATCAATGGCGGGGAGCATGCAGGCCCAGTCGATCGACGTGTTGGAGCACACCGTTGCGGACGCGGAGGCGCCCGCCGATCTGGGAATGGGACTTGACTCCCTTGGGTTGCTCAACGTGGCATAGAGGTAGGTTGGATGACCTATATATTGAGCATAAACTGTCCATATATATATTTCTATATGTATATGTTTTATCTAGTTTTCTATGCGAGAGTGCGAACTTAATTAATCACAAAGTTAATTAAGAACATGGAGACGAAACGGACTAGGTCATGGTTGTATCGATTCCACTGTGATTAAGGCCCTTTAGAACCCGTTTAACGTTAATTAGCAATTCCATTCTGTTTGCAGGCACCATGACTTTGCATTGTTTAACCGTGTATAATTAAATGATTTAAGACCCCGATGTTCCACTTGATGTTACTATCGAAGTGTGTTGTGACTGATTTATTTTCTAACACGCTATCATGGCCACGCATATAATTTTAAAAGAAAAAAACGCATATCAGCATGATTTATAATTAATTTTGTGAAACCAGATTTGACAGTTATTAAATATACGAACACGTAATGTTGTTAAGTTCATATTTAAGTAAGATGAAGCACGTTCATTATGTGAAAGCTAGCATGTGTATGTGTAAGAGGGTAACCCCTAATATGATTATGAGCACCCGATAGCGGGGAACCGAACATGCACGGCGTCAAGGTTCTTCTGTAAGTTGGGGTGTGTGCGGTCCGATAACTATTCAGTAACGTTAGACCACAATACACTCACATGCCAATGGTGATGGACTGATGGTGGTTGTTAAATTGAGATAAGTTGTCCTCGAGAAATAGTTTAGGTTGTCAAGTTTAATAAGTCAATGTCTGAAAGTGATAAGTATGATAAACTAAGGACCCCGGGGGGGGGGGGGGGGGGGGCAAAAAAGGGGTGGTTTGTGAACCCGGGTGGTTCCACGATGACTTATTAGCTTCTTACACCACTCCACTAGATTCTCCGTTATAAGCTCCGCTTTGTTTGAGACTCAACACAGGAATAAGTCCATTTTAGATGAAACTTATCTCTTTTTGCTTTGGCGAGAGCAGATTTAAATGATCTGCTTAAAAGTAACTTAAATTGACTTGAGTCATGTTAACCTATCTCACCTGCACAGGTGAGATATTTTAACCCAATATCACATCAAAGCAAAAAAGCATAACCCAAGAATATGTAAATCCACTTATATTTATCCGGGACATCTTTAATCTCATATCAAAGCGGTGCTAAAGGAACATAATAAACTTAAGAAGATCGATTAAGAGCGATTTGAGTCCGTTTATATTGTAGACTGCCCGTTTTTTGGGGTTAGGTGAGAGAGAGAGAGAGAAAAAAAAGGGAGGGAGGGAGGGGGGTTGGTGGTTCAAGAAGGGGGGGCACAAACACATAGACAGACAGACAGTTGGGGGATATAATGTGGTGGTGGTAGGTGTGACCGACTGAGAGTTTGAGAGAGAGCTTTGACCAAACCCATCCATCATCTCTCCCCTCCTCGTTACCTACACCCATCCACCCCCTCATGTCCCTCTGCCCCCCCCCCCCACCTCCTCCTCCTATATTTCATCACCGTCGTCTTCGTTGTCGTCATCGTCCCCGAGCAAAAAGCAATCAATCTTTTATTATATATAAACCCCATCCTCCGACACCTTCCCCTCTCTCAGCCTGGAGAACTTGCAGAAGACAAGACATCTCTGCCCCTCTAATGAGTCCTCTCTATCTACTCTCTCTCCTCCAAGCATCTCGCTCTCCCCCCCTCTCTCTATATATTTTTAGCTTATTAATATCCAGTCATTACTAGCTCGACGCGTTAGTGCAAAGAAGAAAAAGTGCCTCCATTTACCTCATTCTCTCATCCATCAATACATCTATCTAGCAACTGACGTCCTTTTTTTCTTTTTCTTTTTTTTTATTTGGTTCCCTTCTAAAAAATCTTCTTCTTCCTCCGCTCATCATGCCGGCGATCACCTATCCTTCCCCGCCGCCCCTCCCTCTGCGCTTCCGGTACCAGCCACGGCCTACCGGCGTTGTCGCCACTGTCCACGCCATCTATCACCCAAAATCCCCCTCCAACGCCTCCGTCCCCGGCGGCAGCTTCTTCCCCGGCGGCATCGGCACGAGCCGCGCCGAATGGCAGAGTTCGTGCCCAAATTTATTAGAAAATGACGGTCCATACCTCTAGTAGAGGTGGCAAGCTATCATAATTTGTGCTTGGCCCAGACCAAATTTATTGGAGGTTTTGTCCACCACCCCCATAATTCAAGAAATTTCTTGGAATTTCTAAAGACCTTTACCTATTTTCTAAAAATCACTTTCAGATCCCAACTCAGTCTGCCTGTCACTGTCCAGATCCGACCACCTAGCAGTTTAAAATACTTTTCCCAAACCAAACCGCCACCAAATCTTTCACAAAAATTATCCCCATTTTTCTATCGTTTCCCTCTACAACTTTCATGAAGAACTCAACACCTAAATCGGAGGTCTACATCACAGTCAATGTCAACTCTCAGGAAAGTTCACTTCTGCCCGGCCAGATCTGAGGCAGAGATCAGTCAGGTTCAAAATTCGGCCATCAAAATTATAGATCTGATGAAATTCCTAGATCTATAGAGGGTCGAAGGATTTCGAGTCAGCGTTCCAACGGCGCCAGTTCTCTGCCGATCCGACATTGGTGCCAGTCGCAGCAAGCCTTTTCGCCGCAGCGCGCGGGTCTGAAACAGAGTTTCAGATCTGTGGGCAGCAACTCCGACAAGTGCAGATCGGAGCCACCTGGCCTCCGATCGGTGTTCCAGTCTGGCCGTTGTCCAGGGGAGCGTGCTACCAGATGTCACCATCATAGTGGGACCCATCTCGTTAGATCTGGAGGACCGAGCAGCACGTGGGCCCCACGTACCCATAGATCACGCCGTCCGGACAGCACCAAATGCGGGTTTCGGTACCGACGGAACGACATCAAGATGCTACCCGTCAACCCAACTCTTGTTACTCTCGGGCCCCACAGGTGTCCTGTTACCTCCCTGCCTGGAGTGGGTCGAAACATTTGTACTGTTGTAAAATTTGTTAACCTAGAGTACGGAATTGGCCGGGATTGTCTTCCCCACGCCGGGAGCGTGGAGGTAATAGTCTTAATTCCTTGGCATTACATTTTCTTAGCTAGTATATGGTCGTATGCCGCTGTCAGAGCATAGAAATCTAGCTCGTGAGTTCATGTCACCGCTATGAGCGAGAGAGTGACCCGTCCCGTGGCTCGATTTGAGCATAGAAGTGAGTCGACCACCCTTGACTCTGCCGGTTTCTCAACCGCGCAGATCCACACTTTCCCTCGCTTGGGACGACGAGTGAGCTTGCGTTTCTGTTAGCGACGCATAGCACATAGGAACTCTTAGTGTCGGGCCAAAGTGTCTCTCCTACTCGTATGTTGCTGGTCGCGTCTGCACTTAGAGTCCCAGATTCGCATCACTTAGAGTCGGTCCCTCAGTCCGTCCCGCATCAGCAGGCAATGATGTTGTGTCTCTGTGTTTTGATGATAGCAAACACCATGAGTCAATATGTGTTAGTCGTTTGTTGCATGATTCAATATAGGTTTTACTGCATTCTTCTTATGTAATTGGTCATTCCTTTGCTCATTACATATAGGTCAGTGCATGCATTATTTCATGCATTAGTCGTCTAGAGCCAAAGTCCGTGCACACTTGCTTGGACTTAGTGTTTGCATGCAAGGGAAGTTGGTGCAAGTTTTTCATGTCAGTGCATACTTTGTTTTAGTTATAAAAGTTGAACTCAGAGCATATTTTCTCATGTCATAAGTCGGTCAGTGCACACTCGGTGCAACGTGTGTCTCATGCTTCATATAGTCGGTGCACCTCTTGTATTCTTACATACAAGGTCGGTGCAAGTCTTTTCACCCAGTGCACATATCTCTCGGTTGTCTACCACTTATACTCGGTGCAATGCCATTCATCAAGTCGGTGCAACATTTGTTTCATGATTCATAGAGTCGGTGCACCTCTTGCTTGCTAGCATGTTCACCTCGGTGCATACTTTCCTCCAAGCACTCAAGAGGTCCGTGCAAGTTACTATCGAGTCTGTGCAATGGCCGATTTTGTTCCAAAAACAAGGTCGGTGCAGGTCCTCGTCCAAAGCACATCAACCTCGGTGCATTCCTGAAGTCGGTGCAACTTTTGTTTGCCCATTTGAACTCAGTGCAATACACTGTTGCAATGTTGCTGCATTTGAAGTCGGTGCAATTGAAGTCGGTGCAGATCTCAGCCTTATGCATTAACACACTCTGTGCATATTTTGTTTAAGGTATAAAACTGAACTTGATGCAAACCTTGTGTACACGAGCTTCCAAGTCAGTGCATACCTTGCACGAACACACAAAGTCTGTGCATGGTTGCTTTGATAGCTCACTAGAGTCGGTGCAGGTCTTCTACACGTATGCAAGGGAACTCGGTGCACTTCCTGCTCAAATGCACACAAAGTCTGTGCATGTTCTGATCATGTACACACAAAGTCAGTGCAGGTCGGTGCTTCTTTTTCCATAAGCATAGGTGTAGGTCTGCATGTAACGTCAGTGCAATCTTCAACTGCCAGCATATTAAGTCGGTGCACCTCTTGGACTGCTTGCTAGACTCGGTGCAGTCTTTGTTTTGCTTGCTAACATATACTCGGTGCAATGCTTGAACACTCAGTGCATTGTTCACCTCGGTGCATTGTTTATCTCGGTGCATCTTTCGGATTGCCTGCATATTCACAGTCGGTGCATACCTTGCCCGCACACACACAAAGTCAGTGTATCATACGACCTCGGTACATGTTGATGTCAGTTCGTAATCTAAGTCAGTGCAGGGTTTTATTCGGTGCAACTTTTGTTGATGAACGCGCAGAGTCTGTGCAAGATAAATCTTGGCACTTTATGTTGCATAGCGTCTGAAGGTTCGTGCATCTTTTGGTTTGTCAAAGACAATGGAACAACTCGATGCATGCCTCGCTTAAAACATTTTTAGGGTCGGTGCATAGTCTGGCCTATACACTTCTCTGAAGCAACGAAGTCAGTGTAGCCTCTGTCTTAAGTCACTATGGACTCGGTGCAAGTCCTATAGACAGCCAACGTAGGGTTGTGCATCTCGTAATTCACTCCAAGTATGTGCATGTCTCAGGCTTTCAATAGACCAAGTCGGTGCATGTTCTGGCCCACGCAAAGTTGGTGCATGCTGTGATGTGACACCGCCCTTGGACCTATTTTGCAAGAATTCAAGTTGGGCAGCGGACTCACACTAGCGAGCTCACTCGCTTGGCGCACATTAGTGCCCGAAGGCAACTCGGCGATGATGGAGAGGGTCCGAGGCGGGACCTTGAGGCTCCAAAGGTTGGCTAGCTTGGGGAGAACCCCAAATGGGCCTGGGATGCCTAAATCATGGGCAGCCAGCACACCAAGGGTATGGGATGTAATGGTTCACTCACAACTCGCCCGCGGTGGTCACTCACGGCACTAGCAATTTAGGGCCGAGCTCTCATTCACCGTCTGACGAAATAATGGCGATAATACTATGCTAGCAATGAATTGAACCCAGCCAAGAGAGGGACCGAGGCTCACCTAGCCGGCGTGAAGACGCCGACTCCGACCGGAGACGGGGGCGAGCGGGGAGGCGTGGGTATGCACCCGCACGCCGCGTCGACGGAGCTTCAAACCTGCGACCTGAATTAACACATGAACTACACCCCTTGCAAGGGGGGGATCTCGGGGTGGGGGTTAAGTTGATACAGCCAAAACTACCTCCGCGCAGGGAGGGGCCTTCAGCCAGCCAAGCGAAAGGGGGAAAATCAAGCTAGAAATAAGAAAAGGTTGCCGAAGCCGATTCTGACCATTCTCTACGCTTCTGGACAGACAGTCGGTTCTCTTGACACTGCGGCCACTCCGGATTTTTACTGAAGACAAAACCAGTGGGAAACTCTTCATAGCTGGACCGGCAAGAGACCAGAATTTTCTTGCTTTCTTTTGGTACAACTGCTGGTCGGGGTAGGGGCTTGAACATGGTAGCAGATCCTCTGTTCGGACAGCTGCAGGTTCACAATAGCAAGAAGCAGAGGGTGCCACGAATGCTCCCGAGCTCGGAATCAGGTGCCGTCAGAGCCGTTGGAACCGTTGACGGGTCTTCTTCGAAGCCGAACTGACGGGGATGCCAAATGATGTCGGAGTAGTCTGGTAGCCTCTGAACACTGAAGGAGGGTCGGTGCAGACAGAGTCGAAGCAGAAACGCGCGCTCGGGGGAGAAAATTGATAACTTTCAGCTCCGGTCTCCAAAATGAACTCTGTTTCTTGGGGATGGTATAAGACTCGAAGTAGAAGACTTTTGATGCAGAACTCTTGATCAGATTCCCAACAGGAACGTCGCAGACGAGCTTCCACTCCGGCTCTGGTCTCCTGTCAGGGCAACTTCGCACAGTCGGGGGAGAACGGCTCTCCCGGGCAGCTCGGTGTTCGGACGATGACGCAACCACTGCCGTTGGAAATCTAACTCGAAGATGATTCTGACGATGTATGAAGCGCCTTCAGAAGCCTCAGGATGACGACGTGACACCTTCTGCAAGTTGCTGGACTTCTGTCACCTGCAACCTGCAAACTGTAGGTGGAAGGTGGTGGGAGAAATGGGGTAAATGGAAGCGAAAATGAGGTGAATAGGTGTGGGAGTGACCCCTAGTTGTGAGGGGGCCTGGGAGGGGGTGTTCTAAGGTGTGGGAGAGATAGAATGGGGTCTGGAATGGGGTGTTTTCAGTGGGTGAGGGAGGAGCTACGAATTTGGGGCTTGAAGGGAGAGGAGGAAGGTGAGGGAGGCACAAGTGGGTGGAGGGAATGTGAGTTTAAATTTTCTTTGATGGGGGGTGATCAATGGTGGTCTTGGGGATGGGAAGAGATGTCTTGGGAAGGTGGAGTGATGCTTGGGGAAGGGAAATGGGTAGTTGGGGGTTGGAGGGTGGAGTGGGGATTGGGTGGAGCTCTCTTGGGACTAGGGGGTGGAGTAAAGAGGGCTATGGGGAAGGGGAGAGGCCTTTAATGGGGTAGGTGGGAGAGGGGTGGTTGGGAAGGGGAGGAGAGAGAGGGTAGGGCGCAGCCCCCCTTGGGTGAAGAGAGAGAGAGAGAGAGAGAGAGAGAAGAGATAGAAAGAGCGAGGGGAATCCACCCCTTTGAGAGAGAGAGATAATGAGAGAGGGATCTAGTGGGATTTGAAATTCTGGATTTCAATATTCATACCATAAGTTGTTACATATGAGAGGAGTGGGGGGCTATTTATAGGCATTGGACTTTTCCTAGGATGAAAATGACCCTGACTAAACAACTATTGACCAAGCACTCCAAAGGAGGGGCGCCCCTGGGCCTAGCCCATTAGTTGGGCCCAATAGCCTAACAAACCAACATAATGACACAAGACTTTGGTAGATAACCTACTAACCGAGGTACATGACTCAAATAATGAGACAATTACATGATGATGACTCAAATAAAATATAAAAATTACATGACTAGACTCACAAAATTATGATGAACACAATGGCGCACGCTGATGAGCAATCCGAGCCTCAAAAAAAAGTGGAGGGGCGAGGGATGCCCCCATCATGCTGTGTAAGCCATGATATTCTTAATGCATGTCCTGCATCGCCTTGGGCTAACCAAGTCCGTGCAACACTTATACTCGATGCAATGTTTGGTTAGCATGCATGGACAGTTAGTGGTCAGTGCATCTCTTGCTTAATCATGCTTCATATACTCGGTGCACATCTTAACAACTAGAAACAAGAAAAGGTTGCCAAAGCCGATTCTGACCATTCTCTGCGCTTCTAGACAGATAGTCGGTTCTCTTGACATTGCGGCCACTCTGGATTTTTGCTGAAGACGAAACTAGTGGGAAACTCTTCGTAGCTAGATCGGGAAGACACCAGAATTTTTTTGATTTCTTATGGTACAGCTGCTGGTCGGGGTAGGGGCTTGAACAGGGCAGCAGATCCTCTGTTTGGACAGCTGCAGGATCCCAACAGCGGGAAGCAGAGGGTGCCACGAACGCTCCCGAGCTCAGAATTAGGTGCCGTCAGAGCCGTTGGAACAGTTGACGGGTCTTATTCGAAGACGAACTGACAGGGATGTCAAATGATGTCGGAGTAGTCTGGTAGCCTTTGAACACTAAAGGAGGGTCGGTGCAGACAAAGTGGAAGCAGAAACGCGCGCTCGGGGGAGAAAATTGATAACTTTCAGCTCCGGTCTCCAAAATGAATTATGTTTCTTGGAGATGGTAGAAGACTCAAAGTAGAAGACTTTTACTGAAGAACTCTTGATCAGATTCCCAACAGGAACGTCACAGACGAGCTTCCACTCCGGCTCTGGTCTCCTGTCAGGGCAGCTTCGCACAGTCGGGGGAGAACGGCTCTCCCGGGCAGCTCGGTGTTCGGACGATGACGCAACCACTGCCGTTGGAAATTTGACTCGAAGATGATTCTGACGATGTATGAAGCGCCTTCAGAAGCTTCAGGATGACGACGTGACACCTTCTGCAAGTTGCTGGACTTCTGCCACCTGCAACCTGCAAACTGTAGGTGGAAGGTGGTGGGAGAAATGGGGTAAATGGAAGCGAAAATGGGGTGAATAGGTGTGGGAGTGATCCCTAGTTGTGTGGGGGCCTGGGAGGGGGTGTTCTAAGGTGTGGGAAAGGGAGAATGGGGTGTTTTCAGTGGGTGAGGGAGGAGCTATGAATTTGGGGCTTGAAGGGAGAGGAGGAAGGTGAGGGAGGCACAAGTGGGTGGAGGGAATGTGAGTTTGAATTTTCTTTGATGGCAGGTGATCAATGGTGGTCTTGGGGAAGGGAAGAGATGTCTTGGGAAGGTGGAGTGATGCTTGGGGAAGGGAAATGGGTAGTTGGGGGTTGGAGGGTGGAGTGGGGATTGGGTGGAGCTCTCTTGGGACTAGGGGGTGGAGTAAAGAGGGCTATGGGGAAGGGGAGAGGCCTTTAATGGGGTAGGTGGGAGAGGGGTAGTTGGGAAGGGGAGGAGAGAGAGGGTAGGGCGCACCCCCCCTTGGGTGAAGAGAGAGAGAGAGAGATAGAGAGAGAGAGAGAAGAGATAGAAAGAGAGAGAGGGGAATCCACCCCTTTGAGAGAGAGAGAGAGAGATAATGAGAGAGGGATCTAGTGGGATTTGGAATTCTGGATTTCAATATTCATACCATAAGTTGTTACATATGAGAGGAGTGGGGGGTTATTTATAGGCATTGGACTTTTCCTAGGACGAAAATGACCCTGACTAAATAACTATTGACCAAGCACTCCAAAGGAGGGGCGCCCCTGGGCCTAGCCCATTAGTTGGGCCCAATAGCCTAACAAACCAACATAATGACACAAGACTTTGGTAGATAACCTACTAACCTAGGTACATGACTCAAATAATGGGAAAATTACATGATGATGACTCAAATAAAATATAAAAATTACATGACTAGACTCACAAAATTATGACGAACACAATGGCGCACGCTGATGAGCAATCCGAGCCTCAAAAAAAAGTGGAGGGGCGAGGGATGCCCCCATCATGCTGTGTAAGCCATGATATTCTTAATGCATGTCCTGCATCGCCTTGGGCTAACCAAGTCCGTGCAACACTTATACTCGATGCAATGTTTGGTTAGCATGCATGGACAGTCAGTGGTCAGTGCATCTCTTGCTTAATCATGCTTCATATACTCGGTGCACATCTCAGCAACTAGAAATAAGAAAAGGTTGCCAAAGCCGATTCTAACCATTCTCTGTGCTTCTAGATAGATGGTCGGTTCTCTTGACACTGCGGCCACTCCGGATTTTTGCTGAAGACGAAACTAGTGGGAAACTCTTCGTAGCTAGATCGGGAAGACACCAGAATTTTTTTGATTTCTTATGGTACAGCTGCTGGTCGGGGTAGGGGCTTGAACAGGGCAACAGATCCTCTGTTTGGACAGCTGCAGGTTCTCAACAGCAGGAAGCAGAGGGTGCCACGAACGCTCCCGAGCTCAGAATTAGGTGCCGTCAGAGCCGTTGGAACAGTTGACGAGTCTTATTCGAAGACGAACTGACGGGATGTCAAATGATGTCGGAGTAGTATGGTAGCCTCTGAACACTGAAGGAGGGTCGGTGCAGACAGAGTGGAAGCAGAAACGCGTGCTCGGGGGAGAAAATTGATAACTTTCAGCTCCGGTCTCCAAAATGAACTCTATTTCTTGGAGATGGTAGAAGACTAGAAGTAGAAGACTTTTGCTGAAGAACTCTTGATCAGATTCCCAACAGGAATGTCGCAGATGAGCTTCCACTCCGGCTATGGTCTCCTGTCAGGGCAGCTTCGCGCAGTCGGGGGAGAACGGCTCTCCCGGGCAGCTCGGTGTTCGGACGATGACGCAACCACCGCTGTTGGAAAGCTGACTCGAAGACGATTCCGACGATGTATGAAGGACCTTCAGAAGCCCCGGGATGACGACGTGACACCTTCTGCAAGTCGCTAGACTTCTGCCACCTGCAAGAAGGTGGTGGGAGAAATGGGGTAAATGGAAGGGGAAATGGGGTGAATAGGTGTAGGAGTGACCCCTAGTTGTGAGGGGGCCTGGGAGGGGGTGTTCTAAGGTGTGGGAGAGGGAGAATGGGGTCTGGAATGGGGTGTTTTCAGTTGGTGAGAGAGGAGCTACGAATTTGGGGCTTGAAGGGAGAGGAGGAAGGTGAGGGAGGCACAATTGGGTGGAGGGAATGTGAGTTTGAATTTTCTTTGATGGGGGGTGATCAATGGTGGTCTTGGGGATGGGAAGAGGTGTCTTGGGACGGTGGAGTGATGCTTGGGGAAGGGAAATGGGTAGTTGGGGGGTTGGAGGGTGGAGTGGGGATTGGGTGGAGCTCTCTTGGGACTAGGGGGTGGAGTAAAGAGGGCTATGGGGAAGGGGAGAGGCCTTTAATGGGGTAGGTGGGAGAGGGGTGGTTGGGAAGGGGAGGAGAGAGAGAGTAGGGCGTAGCCCCCCTTGGGTGGAGAGAGAGAGAGAGAGAGAGAGAAGAGATAGAAAGAGAGAGAGGGGAATCCATCCCTTTGAGAGAGAGAGAGAGAGATAATGAGAGAGGGATCTAGTGGGATTTAGAATTCTGGATTTCAATATTCATGCCATAAGTTGTTACATATGAGAGGAGTGGGGGCCTATTTATAGGCATTGGACTTTTCCTAGGACGAAAATGACCCTGACTAAATAACTATTGACCAAGCACTCCAAAGGAGGGGCGCCCCTGGGCTTAGCCCATTAGTTGGGCCCAATAACCTAACCAACCAACATAATGACACAAGACTTTGGTAGATAACCTACTAACCTAGGTACATGACTCAAATAAAGGGAAAATTACATGATGATGACTCAAATAAAATATAAAAATTACATGACTAGACTCACAAAATTATGACGAACACAATGGCGCATGCTGATGAGCAATCCGAGCCTCAAAAAAAGTGGAGAGGCGAGGGATGCCCCCATCATACCCCCGGGGTGGGGAAAACTCGACCCCGTCGAGTATGGGTCCACCGGGGAAGTAGTACACCAGAATGCAGCTCCGGGCGAACCATGATCTCCAAACTCAACCTTCGCTCATAGCCGGAGAAGGGCGTCTCAGCTCGTCAAAGTGGCTCGGACACACCCTCATGCTGGCGATGGGATCTTGCTGGCCTAGTATTGCCGCCGTGTGCTCACGTCGGGCTCTCAGACTAATTTATGGTGGCACTCCGAGGGTGTCTCTCGCAAGGATAGGTGTAAGCTCAAGGCACTCACTAGGATCCACCGCGGTGCCCTTAGAGGGTGTCGGATCCGCCACATGAGAAATGGGGTGAATCCCAAAACCCATCGGTAAGTCCAACTCGCAAGTCGGGTTGCCAAAATCACTCGGAACTTGGCAAGGTCCAAGTCCTCGTACCCTCAAATTGGAGGTGACCCTAGGGTAGAGCCACTCCAAAGTCATCATCATCAAGTTACCAACTTTGAATTCCAAGTGACGCCCATGAGTTTTTGCCCGCTTGTTGTGAATCTCACCGCTTGTTGCTTGATACTTGCTTGGATGCATATGCCATGCACTAGGATGCGGTGTGAGTGGATAATGTGTGGTATGCAAAGGTGGTCCAGGACAACCACATATAGACCTATCATGCATTGATGTTATGAAGACTTTGAATGATTTAGGAGGACCGGGGCATCCATAAATGTCCCTCTCATGCGTAGATATGATAAGTGCCGGAGGACCTGGACATCCATGAATACTCCTAATATGCTTAAGACTCATGATGAATGAAGGTGGGCCATTACATCCGAATACAGACCACTCATGCTTCCTACTTGACATGTGGGTGATATGAATGAATGGACCCAACTTATGAATCATGTCAAGTGGTGCGGTATGCCTAGGCACATGCATTCCTATCCTAGAGATGACTTCCATGTGCATGGGTGTGGGGTGGCCCTTGAGCTTCCACTCGTATGGATCAAAGGGATCTAAGAAGGTGAAAATCATGGAGTGGGGCAATTCATCAATCCCAAGGTGTATGTTGCCGAAGGTCAAGGCTCCCATGGTGTAACCTGAGTCTAGGAAGGGAGGGGTTTGGTTCAACATGGGTGGTAAGGGTAGGGTAAGGTGGGTGGTGAATAAGGTAAGTGGGTTATATGGAGATCTAGGTTCCAATAGGAAAGGGTCGAAGGGATCATGGTAAGGGTCACCTAGATAGGGGTACTCCATGTCCTCAAGATCCTCATATGGTGGTGAGTCGCCCTCTTCTAGTGAAATGGTTGGGTCGGTGTATGGGGTGGGTTGGTTGGTCAAGGTTCTAGGAATCATAATGGTAGGGGAGTGGACTGGGATGGGCTCTTCCACTATGGGGAGAAGGAAAAGGAGGTCACTAGTGTAGCAACCAAAAGTGCAAACCGAGGTGATAGACCCAATACATGGGTGGATGAGGGCAAGGCTCTTGGGTCGGTCCGTCCCTAGGGTCAACAAGCAAGTCAAGTCTAATTGCCACTCTAATCCCTTGAGGAGATCATCCCAACCCTCTACCTCGTAGTAGGATTGGATCATGGTGTGAAAGGAGAGGAGGGCCACAATTTGGGATTGATGTCTCATGGGTGAGAGGTGTGGGGGTGAACTAAGGATGGTGGGGTCTTGCTTGAGCCATTGGAGTATGGACTCATTCACGGTGAGGGTGCGTGGCGCTTGAGGATCCGGACTAGGAGAGGTGGGTGGAAGTGGAGTTCTTGGATTTCCTTTATGGTGGGTTGTGGACCCGGACTAGCATCCCTTTCCATGTGGGTGGGTGTGTGGGTTTCAATTTCTAATGATAATGGGTTGGGTAGGTCTAATGCGGGGGAATTGGTGATAGCCGGTGCATGGTGCACTCGAGGTGGTGGATAAGTATGGGCTGGGGTTGGGATTTGTAAGGGAAGTAGTGGAGGTCTAGGTTGGGGTTGGGTTGGGGTAGGAAGAGGAAGATGGGTGGGTTGAGGGGTTTTGGAAAGATTGTTCTTGGGAGGAGTGTCCTTGTTGGGGAATGATGGAGGGGTAATGGTGGCCGGGATGGGAGATGTTTCAACCACTAGGGACATGGGAAAATGCTTCCTTGTGGGGCATTGCCCGGCGATATGCCCCAATTGGTGGCACCTATAACATTCCGGCTTGCACTTACCCGAGGTTATTTCACTCACTTCTATCTCCATTGGGATCTTTCCCTTTTGAGAAGGGGAGAGGTGAGGGGTGGTCAAAGGGGCTTGGGTAATGTTGGTTGTGGAATGGGGTTTTGGTTGCATTGTGGGGAATTGGAGAGTTGGAGTCTTGGGTTGGTCGGGCGGGGATGGTGGAGTTGAAATGCTCCTTGGGCTTTGGTGATCTGGGTAGGAGGGGAAAACATATCTAGTCCTAAGTTGATCCTTCATGTCCTCCCATGTGGTGAGGGGAGCTTCCCTTCTAATTATCCTTAAGCCTTAAATTTTAACCCAATGAGTTTGAGCCCTTTTGGTTAGTTGCATTTTCGTAAATCGGACTTTCTCATCCTCGGACATGGGATACCAAGTGAAGTAATGGTCCATCGAGACTTCCCAATCTAAATAGTCACTAGGTTGAGTTCCATCAAAGATGGGAGGTGGGGGAGGAGCCCTACTATCATCCGCCCATGGGGTGGGCCTATTTTCTCCTATTTGGTCGAGTCGACCCGATAGGTTATCAAGCCGCTCATTGGCATGGGTCAAGGCCTTCATGAGGTAGTTGACATGGCTAGGGATGTCATGTGTGTTAGTGGTAGGCATCCCTTGGGGGTTTGGACTCATAGAGAGGGCCGATGGGTAAGGTCGGTAAGAGGTAGCCATGCTAGTGGACCAAAGAGATGCAACCGAGGACTCTAAATGCATAAACACGCCCTAGGACCAACTTGATAGAGATAAGTTGTGAACTTGCTCAGATAGCAATTTGATGTGACACCGCCCTTGGACCTATTTTGCAAGCATTCAAGTTGGGCAGCAGACTCACACTAGCGAGCTCACTCGCTTGGCGCACATTAGTGCCCGAAGGCAACTCGGCGATGATGGAGAGGGTCCGAGGGGGGACCTTGAGGCTCCAAAGGTTGGCTAGCTTGGGGAGAACCCCAAATGGGCCTAGGATGCCCAAATCATGGGCGGCCAGCACACCAAGGGTGTGGAATGTAATGGTTCACTCACAACTCGCCCGCGGTGGTCACTCACGGCACTAGCAATTTAGGGCCGAGCTCTCATTCACCGTCCGACGAAACAATGGCGATAATACTATGCTAGCAATGAACTGAACCCAGCCAAGAGAGGGACCGAGGCTCACCTATCCGGCGTGAAGACGCCGACTCCGGCCGGAGACGGGGGCGAGCGGGGAGGCGTGGGTATGCACCCGCACGCCGCGTCGACGGAGCTCCAAACCTACGACCTGAATTAATACATGAACTACACCCTTGCAAGGGGGGGATCTCGGGGTGGGGGTTAAGTTGATACAGCCAAAACTACCTCCGCGCAGGGAGGGGCCTTCAGCCAGCCAAGTGAAAGGGGGAAAATCAAGCTAGAAACAAGAAAAGGTTGCCAAAGCCGATTCTGACCATTCTCTGTGCTTCTAGACAGATAGTCGGTTCTCTTGACACTGCGGCCACTCCGGATTTTTGCTGAAGACGAAACTAGTGGGAAACTCTTCGTAGCTAGACCGGGAAGACACCAAAATTTTTTTGATTTCTTATGGTACAGCTGCTGGTCGGGGTAGGGGCTTGAACAGGGCAGCAGATCCTCTGTTTGGACAGCTGCAGGTTCCCAACAGTAGGAAGCAGAGGGTGCCACGAACGCTCCCGAGCTCAGAATTAGGTGCCGTCAGAGCCGTTGGAACAGTTGACGGGTCTTATTCGAAGACAAACTGACGGGGATGTCAAATGATGTCGGAGTAGTCTGGTAGCCTCTGAACACTGAAGGAGGGTCGGTGCAGACATAGTGGAAGCAGAAACGCGCGCTCGGGGGAGAAAATTGATAACTTTCAGCTCCGGTCTCCAAAATGAACTATGTTTCTTGGAGATGGTAGAAGACTCGAAGTAGAAGACTTTTGCTGAAGAACTCTTGATCAGATTCCAACAGGAACGTCGCAGACGAGCTTCCACTCCGGCTCTGGTCTCCTGTCAGGGCAGCTTCGCACAGTCGGAGGAGAACGGCTCTCCCGGGCAGCTCGGTGTTCGGACGATGACGCAACCACTGCCGTTGGAAATATGACTCGAAGACGATTCTGACGATGTATGAAGCACCTTCAGAAGCCTCAAGATGACGACGTGACACCTTCTGCAAGTTGCTGGACTTCTGCCACCTGCAACCTGCAAACTGTAGGTGGAAGGTGGTGGGAGAAATGGGGTAAATGGAAGCGGAAATGGGGTGAATAGGTGTGGGAGTGACCCCTAGTTGTGAGGGGGCCTGGGAGGGGGTGTTCTAAGGTGTGGGAGAGGGAGAATGGGTCTGGAATGGGGTGTTTTCAGTGGGTGAGGGAGGAGCTACGAATTTGGGGCTTGAAGGGAGAGGAGGAAGGTGAGGGAGGCACAAGTGGGTGGAGGGAATGTGAGTTTGAATTTTCTTTGATGGCGGGTGATCAATGGTGGTCTTGGGGATGGAAGAGATGTCTTGGGAAGGTGGAGTGATGCTTGGGGAAGGGAAATGGGTAGTTGGGGGTTGGAGGGTGGAGTGGGGATTGGGTGGAGCTCTCTTGGGACTAGGGGGTGGAGTAAAGAGGGCTATGGGGAAGGGGAGAGGCCTTTAATGGGGTAGGTGGGAGAGGGGTAGTTGGGAAGGGGAGGAGAGAGAGGGTAGGGTGCAGCCCCCCTTGGGTGAAGAGAGAGAGAGAGAGAGAGAGAGAGAGAGAGAGAGAGAGAGAGAGAGAGAGATAGAGAGAGAGAGAGGGGAATCCACCCCTTTGAGAGAGAGAGAGAGATAATGAGAGAGGGATCTAGTGGGATTTGGAATTCTGGATTTCAATATTCATACCATAAGTTGTTACATATGAGAGGAGTGGGGGCCTATTTATAGGCATTGGACTTTTCCTAGGATGAAAATGACCCTGACTAAACAACTATTGACCAAGCACTCCAAAGGAGGGGCGCCACTGGGCCTAGCCCATTAGTTGGGCCCAATAGCCTAACAAACCAACATAATGACACAAGACTTTGGTAGATAACCTACTAACCTAGGTACATGACTCAAGTAATGAGAAAATTACATGATGATGACTCAAATAAAATATAAAAATTACATGACTAGACTCACAAAATTATGATGAACACAATGGCGCACGCTAATGAGCAATCCAAGCCTTAAAAAAAAAGTGGAGGGGCGAGGGATGCCCCCATCATGCTGTGTAAGCCATGATATTCTTAATGCATGTTCTGCATCGCCTTGGGCTAACCAAGTCCGTGCAACACTTATACTCGATGCAATGTTTGGTTAGCATGCATGGACAGTCAGTGGTCAGTGCATCTCTTGCTTAATCATGCTTCATATACTCGGTGCACATCTCAACAACTTGTGCACAAGTGTTCACATACTCGATGCAATGACGTCTCTTATGTGCATCTGCAGTCAGTGCATCTCTCGTTCATTTATTCTTCTCACTCAATGCACACAGGTCAGTGCAGTATATGCACAATGCTGAAATATACTCTTATGAATGTTTGACAAGTATATCCTTCGAGAAGAAAAATGATGGGCACGTGATCTGAGGTTGGTGCATGGCACGTGATTCTAGGTTTTCTTTGGACAAAGGGAGCACAAGCCCTACACACGCCCTGCCCCTGATGCTCTATAAAAGGAAGACTTCTCCCTCTGGAGAAAAGGGATCGTGCTAGAAGATCTGAAGGAGCCATTAATAGTTGAAGCAGAGAGAGAGAGAGAGCTCGTGAGGATCGAGAGAAAAAGAGAGAGAAGAATAGAGGAACTAAAGCCTTCATTGAAGATTTGTTCGCCTGGCAATTGGATCAGATCCAAACCAGATTTGCTCCTACGAGAGCTACATTCTGTGTCTTATTTACAGCTTTCAGTCGCTGTCAATTCTTCATTGCTGTTTTCATTTCATCTTTCTTCATTTTCACATTGTTACCCTCCAGTGTTCGGAGGAAGGGAGAGATTCTCCAGTTCCCTCCATTGTCTTAGAGGAAGAGAGGTTCAATCCTCTGGTTCCCCTTTGCTGTGTGCAAAGGAAGGGGGGATTGGTCCTCCGGTTTGCAGGTGACAGGGTGTCACTTGTGGTTTCCATCTGGTATGGAGGAAGAGAGGTCTATGACCTCTGGTTTGCCAGTGACGGGGTGTCACTAGCAGTTCCCCTCCTATTTGGAGGAAGGGAGATTCATCTCCGGTTCTAGTCTTGTGGGTAGCAAGTCCAGGTGTCAAGCTTCTGTGGGTTGCAGAGCTTGGTTTGAGGGATTTGTTTTCCTTGGTTTGTCAAACTGTTAGGCAGCGTATGTTTGCAGACTGAGTCTGCTGCTCTAGCTTTTGCTAGTGGAAGCCTCACTCTGGTTTGGAGTGAGGGGTGGATGTAGATCTGGAGTCTCAGATCGAATCACCTAAAAATATCTTATCCTTCGGGGTTTGCCTTGCGTACACTTCCTTATCTGCTGCCTCCTTCACAGGTTGCTTAAGCATTTCATATCTAAAGCATTCTTGTGTGATATACTTTGGTATTGCTGATCAAGTGTTTGACTCAACGTGTTAGTAGAAGATTTTACGAGAGTTCCAACTCTGAAATAGTTTTTATTTCGCAATAGTTTATTGAAGGGGAGATTCATTCACCCCCCCTCTGAATCCTTCGCACCGGTCCCAACACGTGGTATCAGAGCGGGTCTCTGACTTTCCAGATCCAACGATCTGCAGAGGATCCTGCTGGCTTTTCGGTGCATCACTGTCTTCTACATATAGTTTTGAAATTGCCTGTTGATTTGCCTTCACGGCTCATCCACCGATTTTCGACGCTACAGATTTTAATGTGTGGTTTAAAAACTTGCATATGTTTGTTACGACTATCGATCCAGATCTATGGAAACTAATTTCACAAGGTCCTCATAGATTACCAAAGAAAGAGTCCAAATGGACTGACAGTCACAGATCAAGGCATGAAGAGAATCAGATAGTTATGAATCTAATGAAAGCAGCTACTGACAAGACCTTACACTCTTGCTTTCATGACTGCAGGTCTGCTAGGGATATTATGGATAAGCTGAGGCTAGCACACAGAAGAAGGGAGGAGAGCTGCATGATGGCTAATGGCAGCGATCAAGGCAGCAATCGGAATGAGGATGATGATAATGACAATGGTGATGAGATAAATTTCTTTGAAAACTTTACTCTGGATGATTGGCTGAATGCATATGGTGATCTGCTAGAGACACATGAAAAACTTAGAAAACAATACAAAAGGTTGAAAAAGAAAACTAGCCAGAATATCTCTGATCTCACAGATAATAATCACTTAGAGCTGGAACAATCTCATGATGGGTCCAAGTCTGATAATCAAAAGTTGCTGAAACTTCTGAAGGATCTTGAACAAGTTAACTCATATTTAAACAAGGTAAAATCTGAAAATGATTCCTTTAGAAAATCTGTTAAAGAAAATCAAGAAAATTTTGAGAAACTTGAGCAAGAAAAGAATTTCTCAGCTGAAAAATTTGAAGCCATCAAATCTGTAAACATGGAGTTGCAGAAAAAGGTTGAAAAACGACAAAGAGAAATGAAGGAATTTGATAATGGAAGAAAGCATGAGGTCAATTCAGAAGATCAACTTCTAATAAATGAATTGGTTCAAAATGATAAGCTTAAAGAAGAAATTGAAAAATTAAAACTGTTAAACAGTGACATGTCTGAAAGACTTCTTACATTAGAGAAAGGGAAAATCATCTGTACAAACGAAATTGAAAAAGTAGATGAGCTGAGAAAGGAGATCGAAGAATACAAAAATGCCAACAAAGTGTTGAATGAAGCTGTTAATTGCAGTGATCAAGAGATTGCTAGTTATGAAATACACATTGCATCTCTTGAAAATAAAATTCAGGATTTGAACAGAGTTTTGTCTAAATTTGTTGATGGACAAGAAAATCTGGATAGGTTGTTAGGAGTTAAGGTGAATACTCAAAAGGAAGGGTTAGGCTACAACAATGTCAATAAAAAGGCTCTCAAAAATAAGCTAATGACATCCTTTATCAAAGCATCAGATGTAGCCACCACCTCAGAAAATAAACAACCAAATGTTCAGAAGAATCAGAAACAAACTAGAAGAATGGAAAAGGTCAGTCATGTGAAGAAAGGATTGAATCACATTTACATTGAAAATGTGCATGTTGTAAAACACACTGATACACCTAGACATGCACATAAAAGGGAACTCATGAAATGTTATTACTGTCACAAGATTGGTCACTTGATGCATGAATGTAACTTAATGGAATCAGATGATCTGAAAGCTAGAGAAATGCATGGTAGGGATTCTCAGGTCAAGTTCCCTGTCTCTCAGAAAGAGTGTCACATGTTCTAATTGTGATAAAGTAGGACACGCTGCTGCTCATTGCTGGTTTGAAAGTGGTAAGAAAATATCTCATTCATATCATGCTAAATTCCCTGCAAGCCAACATATTTTTAATAAGAACAAATTTGTTTCAATGAACCAGCACATCACTTGCTTTAACTGTAACAAGACTGGTCACAAGGCCTCTGAATGTTGGTCAGGCTCGTTCAGAAGAAATTCTCTCAAATGCTCTCACTATAGAAAGCATGGCCATACAATCAAGGATTGTTGGCATATCCAGAGTAGGAATGTGAATTTCAAATATGCTAGATTCCCTGCAAATAGAAAGTTTTTTGATAAACATGAATTTGTCTTTAACAGAAAGTCTTTACATGCTCTAACTGTTGGAAGCCAGGCCATCTGGCTAGAGAGTGCTGGTCACCTATTAAGAGAAGAAATCACTCTTCTCATTTTGAATATGAAAAGTCTGACTACAAAGCTGTAAATTGCTGGCCGAATGATAACAAAGGATAGAACTTTCATGCAAACAACAGAAACTTTAATTCTCATACACATAGATTTCATGATCATGCTAATGTGTACAATAAGAACAAAAATTATGTTATCTCATGCCATTATTGTGGACAGTTAGGACATTCTATGTCTAACTGTTATCTGATGATATTTGATGATTCTCAAACTCTGGAACTATTTAGAGCACCAGTCAAAGGTGCCACTGTCATGTCAGGACCCAAGACATCTTGGGTGCCTATTTGTGCAAAATAGGTTGATGATTTGCAGGTGTGCCTTAGGTTGAGGAATAAACAAAGGTTAATAAACCAAGGCACTCAAGTATGAAAAACCCCAGGTCTACACTTTTCAGGTCAGTTACGTGAACTCTCTTTAAACCTTGTCATCTGAAATTTCTGATTTAGATGTTTGCATAATCTGTTAAGCATACATAGTTGCATTCATATGTGTTATCTGCACTACTCTATTTGAATCTTTTTCTTGCATAATGAAATTCATTCGTGCATAACTTGTCATGCATTTGTGGCATCTAGAATTCTAGATTATACTGCACACAATCAGGGGAAGTCTGTCTGTTCACTAGTTAGTGCAATTCATCCTGAGGAGAGCTATTACCTATGCAAACATGTAGTGGACTGCATTGCATATCACTTTTTGAAAATTCCAAAAAGAAATGACTGACTACATATAGAACTGCATTGGGACTGCATTGTCAAGCATGACCATCATGGTATATTAAATGGAACAGTACTGAAGGGCAGATGGAGTATGTCTGGATGCTATTACCATGTGTGAGGTGGTCCTTGGACCAAGTCCTCCGCCAAGTACCATGGGTGTCAAGTTGCATAATATCTTTGTTAGACCTGCACACATATTGCAAAATGAATACATTGTTCTATGAATTCAGGTTGTAGTGTCTAAATATCATTGAATGTAGATAGGGGGAGTTTATGTTAAGAGAGCATTATGTACATTGCATGCTGCATACCCTCTGATGATCTTAATCCTGAACCTTTCATGTCCACCTAATTGAGTTATCCTACCATATCTATCATTCCAATGACTCACATCATCAAATAATCATTGTTAGCTGCTACTGATGACTCAACAACTGAACTGAGATTTGAAGTAAACCTTCAGTTTGAATACTGCTTCATAAATGTTAAAACATCTTTAATGTAGAATCTTCCATTATACATGTTTAAGAATGTTTGTTGACTTGGGATTTGTTTAAGTCTAATGTACTCTGAATTTTGAGCTCAAGGAACTTGAAAATATCTGATTCAATTTTTTTAATAAACCTTAACCGATTGTCTCATGTAAATTCATGTAAGACTTCCTGAAATTTGAAGAGTTGAAATCATGATTTTGTCTGATTGAAATACAGAGTGTCAGTATTGCTATTAAACATTTAATCTATCTGAATTTGTCCTAAAAGAAATTTTATGGACAGAGCAATGACTATGGTTACTGAGAAACCTGTCCAAAGGATTGTGTCATGAAGTACCATGGTTAACTCTGTTTGAAGAGTTGATTGGAAACTACTATGAAAATATGGCAGAGCAATGGCGTAGTTGTATTGAGTAACTGGGGATTCTGGCCTCTAATCAAGGTGTATCCTCATGCCAAAGATACTTTTAATGCTACCTCTGTTCTCTAAAATGGGAGAAGCAATACAGTTATCACACTAAGTAACTGGGGATTCTGGCCACTAACCAAGGTGTCTCCTCACGTTAAAAGGTGTTGATCAACCAAAATTACTCAAGCAAAATTTTCTTTATTGATGATCAAAAGAAAAAAATATGAAAAAGTATGTTTCAAAAATCAAATCAGATTCTTTCACGAGTGTTTATTCTCAATACCACCTTATGTGATTCTTAAATAAGTCATGGAAAGTAAACTGAGTAAGATGGAAAAAGGTTGAACTAGAAGTGTTATATGTGCATTTGGTTCATTTTTATTAAAAAATTTATTTAAGATATGAGTATGGTTTCTTTTTGAAAAACTATGTTTACATCACTCTTAAACCATATCTGCCAATCAAAGAATTCATAAGCTATTATAGTGGAAGACTCTAAAACCTAAATTCTGGTTTATGAAGTTGGTAACTTACTGAAAAATTCTGTATGTCAGGGTCTTTGAAAACAATGCTTTTACTCAATTGTTGATCTCTGCCACTTTCATTGATCTTTTCAACAGATATCAAAATTGTTCCTAAATATATGTGCTTTAATTGATCTTTGCACATCATCCTGAGTCTCTTTCAATGGATTCCACTACCATATTTCTTTTGGCTAAACAAATCCCGATGGTTCGTCGCCTGTTCATCTGCAGACCATACAAATGTGAGGATCCACTGTCATTTTTACCTTGCTCACTTGTAGCTTCTTGAACTTCAAAATTATTGTGGTTAAATATTCCAGATTGATTCCTTGACTGGCCAACTTGCTCAAAGGGGGAGAATAGGTTGACATGAGTTAGCTTCTTGCCTTGCTTTATGACTCATCATGGTGCTGCCTTCTGTCTTTCCCCTATTATCACATCTTCAGGGGGAGTAATAATTCATGTGTTGCTCTCTCTCTAATAGGGTCAACTTAATCGAAGTCTAAGTGGGAGAACATTTCATGCATGTGTGTGTATTTCTCTACTGACTATCTCAGTTCCATCAACATTCCTTTCTGGTATGAGCTTTTGGGGAGATTTTGTGGATTTCATCTTTTGCAGTGCCTTGAATAATTTCAGACATCTTGCTTATCTGTTTTTATATCTCATTTGTTCTGGAACTCCATTGATCACTACTCTTACATCTGATCCCTTCTTTTTGATGTTGTCAAAGGGGGAGAAAATATGTGAGTCATGTTCATTAGTGTTGCCTGCTCCTGCTCATTTATGTTGTTTAGTGTTGCATATGACTCATGGTGTTGCCATCATCAAAAAGAGGGAGATTGTTGTGTCTCTGTGTTTTGATGATAGCAAACACCATGAGTCAATATGTGTCAGTCATTTGTTGCATGATTCAATATAGGTTTTACTGCATTCTTCTTATGTAATTGGTCATTCCTTTGCTCATTGCATATAGGTCAGTGCATGCATTATTTCATGCATTAGTCGTCTAGAGCCAAAGTCCGTGCACACTTGCTTGGACTTAGTGTTTGCATGCAAGGGAAGTCGGTGCAAGTTTTTCATGTCAGTGCATACTTTGTTTTAGTTATAAAAGTTGAACTCAGTGCATATTTTCTCATGTCATAAGTCGGTCAGTGCACACTCAGTGCAACGTGTGTCTCATGCTTCATATAGTCGGTGCACCTCTTGTATTCTTACATACAAGGTCGGTGCAAGTCTTTGCACCCAGTGCACATATCTCTCGGTTGTCTACCACTTATACTCGGTGCAATGCCATTCATCAAGTTGGTGCAACATTTGTTTCATGATTCATAGAGTCGGTGTACCTCTTGCTTGCTAGCATGTTCACCTCGGTGCATACTTTCCTCCAAGAAATCAAGAGGTCCGTGCAAGTTACTATCGAGTCTGTGCAATGGCCTATTTTGTTCCAAAAACAAGGTCGGTGCAGGTCCTCGTCCAAAGCACATCAACCTCGGTGCATTCCTGAAGTCGGTGCAACTTTTGTTTGCCCATTTGAACTCAGTGCAATACATTGTTGCTGCATTTGAAGTCGGTGCAATTGAAGTCGGTGCAGATCTCAGCCTTATGCATTAACACACTCTGTGCATATTTTGTTTAAGGTATAAAACTGAACTCGGTGCAAACCTTGTGTACACGAGCTTCCAAGTCGGTGCATACCTTGCACGAACACACAAAGTCTGTGCATGGTTGCTTTGATAGCTCACAAGAGTCGGTGCAGGTCTTCTGCACGTATGCAAGGGAACTCGGTGCACATCCTGCTCAAATGCACACAAAGTCTGCATGTTCTGATCCTGCATACACAAAGTCAGTGCAGGTCGGTGCTTCTTTTTCCTTAAGTGTAGGTGTAGATCTGCATGTAACGTCGGTGCAATCTTCAACTGCCAGCATATTAAGTCAGTGCACCTCTTGGACTACTTGCTAGACTCGGTGCAGTCTTTGTTTTGCTTGCTAACATATACTCGGTGCAATGCTTGAACACTCAGTGCATTGTTCACCTCGGTGCATTATTTATCTCGGTGCATCTTTCGGATTGCCTGCATATTCACAGTCGGTGCATACCTTGCCCGCACACACACAAAGTCAGTGCATCATATGACCTCGGTGCATGTTGATGTCAATTCATAATCTAAGTCAGTGCAGGGTTTTAGTCGATGCAACTTTTGTTGATGAACGCGTAGAGTCTGTGCAAGATAACTCTTGGCACTCTTTTGGTTTGTCAAAGACAATGGAACAACTCGGTGCATGCCTCGCTTAAAACATTTTTAGGGTCAGTGCATAGTCTGGCCTATACACTTCTCTGAAGCAACGAAGTCAATGTAGCCTCTGTCTTAAGTCACTATGGACTCGATGCAAGTCCTGTAGACAGCCAACGTAGGGTTGTGCATCTAGTAATTCACTCCAAGTCTGTGCATGTCTCAGGCTTTCAATAGACCAAGTCGGTGCATGTTCTGGCCCGCATAAAGTCGGTGCATGCTGTGTAAGCCATGATATTCTTAATGCATGTCCTGCATCGCCTTGGGCTAACCAAGTCCGTGCAACACTTATACTCGGTGCAATGTTTGGTTAGCATGCATGGACAGTCAGTGGTCAGTGCATCTCTTGCTTAATCATGCTTCATATACTCGGTGCACATCTCAACAACTTGTGCACAAGTGTTTACATACTCGATGCAATGACGTCTCTTTTGTGCATCTGCAGTCAGTGCATCTCTCATTCATTTATTCTTCTCACTCGATGCACACAGGTCAGTGCAGTATATGCACAATGCTGAAATATCATCTTATGAATGTTTGACAGGTATATCCTTCGAGAAGAAAAATGATGGGCACGTGATCCGAGGTTGATGCCTGGCACGTGATCCTAGGTTTTCTTTGGACAAAGGGAGCACAATCCCTGCACACGCACTGCCCCTGATGCTCTATAAAAGGAAGACTTCTCCCTCTTGAGAAGAGGGATCGTGCTAGAAGATCTCAAGGAGCCATTAAGAGCTGAAGCAGAGAGAGAGAGAGAGAGAGAGAGAGAGAGAGAGAGAGAGAGAGAGAGAGAGAGAGAGAGCTCGTGAGGATCGAGAGAAAACGAGAGAGAAGAATAGAGGAACTGAAGCCTTCATTGAAGATTTGTTTGTCTGGCAATTGGATCAGATCCAAACCAGATTTGCTCCTGCGAGAGCTACATTCTGTGTCTTATTTACAGCTTTCAGTCGCTGTCAATTCTTCTTTGTTGTTTTCATTTCATCTTTCTTCATTTTCACATTGTTACCCTCCAGTGTTCGGAGGAAGGGAGAGATTCTCCAGTTCCCTCCATTGTCTTGGAGGAAGAGAGGTTCAATCCTCTGGTTCCCCTTTGCTGTGTGCAAAGGAAGGGGGAATTGGTCCTCCGGTTTACAGGTGACAGGGTGTCACTTGTGGTTTCCCTCTGGTATGGAGGAAGAGAGGTCTATGACCTCTGGTTTGCCAGTGACGGGGTGTCACTAGCAGTTTCCCTCCTGTTTGAAGGAAGCTTCTATGGGTTGCAGAGCTTGGTTTGAGGGATTTGTTTCCCTTCGTTTGTCAAGCTGTTAGGCAGCGTCTGTTTGCAGACTGAGTCTACTGCTCTAGCTTTTGCTAGTGGAAGCCTCACTCTGGTTTGGAGTGAGGGGTGGATGTAGATCTGGAGTCTCAGATCGAACCACCTAAAAATATCTTGTCCTTCGGGGTTTGCCTTGCGTACACTTCCTTATCTGCTGCCTCCTTCACATGTTGTTCAAGCATTTCATATCTAAAGCATTCCTGTGTGATATACTTTGGTATTGCTGATCAAGTGTTTGACTCAACATGTTAGTAGAAGATTTTACAAGAGTTCCAACTCTGAAATAGTTTTTATTTTGCAATAGCTTATTGAAGGGGAGATTCTTTCACCCCCCCTCTGAATCCTTCGCACCGGTCCCAACACATGAGTGTACTGCTGAAGAGTGGGTGAGCCAGGGTGTACTACTGGAGGGTTGAGGAGTGTACCGCTAATGGGTTGGGGAGTGTGCCGCTGAAGGCAGGCCATGAGTGTACCACTGAAGAGTGGGTGAGCCAGGGAAGGCGTTGGAGGGATAGGGGGCACGAGTGTGCCGGGATGTGTGAGCTAAAAGAAATGTGCCGGGCTGGATCCAATTGGAGTGTGCCGCTCAAGGCTGGCCAAGGAAAGTTAGGGGCAGTGCCATTGGGGCAAGATCCTCATGAATGGAGTAAGGTCCAAGGGAGGCCTCTGGCTTGAGGAGTATAGGTGAAGGGTTCCAAACGGCAAGCTTTCAATTTTATGTCATGTGATTGAGTCCCAAGTCGTGTTCGGTAGTCCATCTCCCTTAGTCCTACATGGTTCCTTTGCCTTAATTAGGATGTTTTATTGTTACTTAGTTCATTTGTTTGTTGCTTCTTTTTATCTTTTAACTTATTGTTACTTATGGCGAAAATTCGACAACATATCCCCTTGACCCGAATGGTAAGGGAGTAAAAAGGAACCTGACCACAGGGAGTGACATGAACCAACAACTGAGGTGTGTGCCTAGGTAGCCACCTTTGAGGAAAACTTCAGAAAACTCGGAGAAAACGCCAAACGGAAAAATCACTAGGCTGACACAAGGTATGGGTGCACCGGAGAAGTGATGTCCAAGGTGTGCCGGGTTGGCAGTCCAAGGGGAGGTGTGTCACTGGATAGACCAAGGGTGTGCCGGTGAAAATATGGCCAAGGTTGTACCACCGGCGGCTAGAGAGAGTGTGCCATTGGGTAAGCGAAGAGAAGTGTACTGCTAGGCAAACAAGGGGGAAGAGTGTGCTGCTTGGCAAACCAAGGGAGGAGTGTGCCGCTGCGCAAACCGAAGGAGGTGCACCGCTGGGCGAACAAAAGGAGGTGTGCTATTAAAGGGCCTGAGTAGTGTGATGACTAGGGGGCTTGAACGGGTATGTGAATGCCACTGAGTCTGAAGAAAGAGCAAAGGGGCATCTCAGTTAGTGGGTGGGTGATGCACACCAAGTGGAGGACCCTAACCCTTTGACGGAGCTGCATGGGAAAGAAAAGGGGGGCATTGTACTGCTGAACACCACCAAAACGAGGGGGATGAACAGCTTTGGTCAAGGGGGTATAACATACAAGTCATTGTAGGCATCATGGTCCTCCAGCAACAATGGTTTGCCCCGCCTCAAATATCCTATCTTGTTTTAGGTTGATTAGGTTAGTTAATGGGCCTAATTCATTAGGCTAGGCCTAAGGGCGCCCCCTACCCCCCTTGGTTATTTGTCATTATGTGTAGAGTCAAGGACTTTTTGTAAAATGTGGGTTGCCTATATATAGGATCCCATTCCCCCATTTCAAATTAATGAATGAATAAATGAAGAATTGCCATTTGAGAGTTCAAATTTCAGATTTCTTGTGGAGTGAATCCATTAGTGGGTGAGAAGCCCTAGGGGAGAGAATCCCCACCCATCTCTCTCTCTCTCTCTCTCTCTCTCTCTCTCTCTCTCTCTCCAAGAGAAGGGCGCCCCCCTCTCTCTCTCCTCACCTTCCCACCTACCTTCTCTCACCTCCACCCACCATAAAGGCTACTCCAACTCCCCACAACCCTCCTTTACTCCACCCCTTGTCCCAAGAGAGAACCCACCAATCTCCAAGCCAATCCCCAACCCCCAACCACCCACTCCCCTTTCCCAAGCCTCCCTCTCATCTCCCAAGCGAGAATTACCCATCTCCCAAGCCCCCTTTACCTTCCCCACACACCTCTTCCCATCCCCAAGACCAAAAATTAATCCCACCCTTAAACCCATTTTCAAATACCCTTTCCCTCTCTCTCCTAACACCAAATTCGTAGCTCCTCCCACAGCTTCCCCTCTCTCAGCCTGGAGAGCTTGCAGAAGACAAGACATCTCTGCCCCTCTAATGAGTCCTCTTTGTCTACTCTCTCTCCTCCAAGCATCTCGCTCTCCCCCCTCTCTATATATTTTTAGCTTATTAATATCCATTCATTACTAGCTCGACGCGTTAGTGCAAAGAAGAAAAAGGGGCTCCATTTACTTCATTCTCTCATCCATCAATCCATCTATCTAGCAACAGACGTCCTTTTTTTCTTTTTCTTTTTTTTTGTTTGGTTCCCTTCTAAAAAATCTTCTTCTTCCTCCGCTCATCATGCCAGCGATCACCGGTCCTTCCCCGCCGCCCCTCCCTCTGCGCTTCCGGTACCAGCCACGGCCTACCGGCGTTGTCGCCGTTGTCCACGCCATCTATCGCCCAGAATCCCCCTCCAACGGCTCCGTCCCCGGCGGCAGCTTCTTCCCCGGTGGCATCGACACCAGTCGCGCCGAATGGCAGAGTTCGTGCCCAAATTTATTAGAAAATGACGATCCATACCTCCAGTAGAGGTGACAAGCTATCATAATTTGGGCTTGGCCCAAGCCAAATTTATTGGAGGTTTTGTCCACCACCCCCATAATCCAAGAATTTTCTTGGAATTTCTAAAGACCTTTACCTATTTTCTAAAAATCACTTTCACATCCCAACTCTGTCTGCCTGTCACTATCCAGATCCAACCACCTAGTAGTTTAAAATACTTTTCCAAAACCAAACCGCCACCAAATCTTTTACAAAAATTATCACCGTTTTCCTATCTTTCCCCTCTACAACTTTCTTGAAGAACTCAACACCTAAATCGGAGGTCTACATCACGGTCAATGTCAACTCTCAGGAAAGTTCACTTCTACCAGGCCAGATCTGAGGCAGAGATCGGTCAGGTTCAAAATTCGGCCATCAAAATTACATATCTAATGAAATTCCAAGATCCATAGAGGGTTGAAGGATTTCGAGTCAGCGTTCCAACGGCACCGGTTCTCCGCCGATCTGACATCGGTGCCAGTCACAGCAAGCCTTTTTGCCGCAGCGCGTGGGTCTGAAACAAAGTTTCAGATCCGTGGGCAGCAACTCTGACAAGTGCAGATCGGAGCCACCCGGCCTCCGACCGGTGTTCCAGTCCGGCCGCCGTCCAGGGGAGCGTGCTATGAGGTGTCACCATCATAGTGGGACCCATCTCATCAGATCCGGAGGACCGAGCAGCATGTGGGCCCCATGTACCCATAGATCACGCCGTCCGGACAGCACCAAACGCGGGTTTCGGTACCGACGGAATGACATCAAGATGCTACCCGTCAACCCAACTCCTGTTACTCCCGGGCCCCACATGTGTCTGTTGTGCCCCTGTGGTTTTGATGATAGCAAACACTATAAGTCACCATGTGTTTGCATGCTATGTTGCTTAGAACTCCATCAGAGTGCTTACACGTTTTATATAATTCATCATGCAGGTTGCACACACACACATATTTTCCTTTGCATAAGTAGAGGGTCCATGCACACACACTGCTCATATGCATATGTCACCTGTAGTCGGTGCACATTATGCCTAGGCCATACATAGTCAGTGCAGGGTTTTAGTCAGTGCAACTTTTGTTGATGAACGCGCAACATTTCGTGTTTAAGTCTGTGCAAGTCTGTAGCATGGTCTGTGCAAAGTTATGTTGTGCATAGTCTGTCTCGGTGCAATCTTCATTGGCATGCCCAACTCAAGTCGGTGCAGGTTATGTTCTCCTAGCACCAAGTCAGTGCACATCTTACTCAGTGCATTTTATGTCTAAGGTATATAAATGAAGTCGGTGCAGACTTCCTCAAAGAATGTAGCCAAGTCAGTGCATCTTTTGTCTAAGTCCAAAGCAGATCAACGTCGGTGCAGCCCTTGCCTCGATGCAAGTCTTGCTGCTACCTTTGTTCAAGTCTGAGCATCTTTTGTCTTCATGCATAACCTCGGTGCTTAGTCTGTCTCGGTGCATCCCATGCCTTGCCTAGCATACATACTCGGTACATGAACATTGCATGCCTCACAAACTCGGTGCAATCCATGAATAGTCTGTGCATGCTTCGCCTGAGCTATTAACATTTAGAGTCTGTGCACGTCTTGTTATGAAGTCGGTGCACATCATGCGCTAGCTTCATGGCTCATATATATAGTCGGTGCATCTTTTGTTTGATCAGTTAAACCCCGTGCACATCATATGTTCACAAGCTTCCAAGTCGGTGCATCTTTTGTTTGATCATTTAAACCCGGTGCACATCATATGTTCACAAGCTGCCAAGTCAGTGCATGTCATGTTTAAGTCAAAACAACTCGGTGCACGCTTTGCTCTGTGTTTGCTCTCCATGTGTCAGCTCAACTCGCTGCATAACTTGCCCGCACACAAATAAGGTCGGTGCAACTTCTGATTGCCCAATCTGTCCTCAGTGCAAGCTTTGCCTTGCACATATAAGGTCAGTGCATATTCTTCCTGTGCATGTTTGAAGTCGGTGCATGGCTGCTTGATAGCACGCTTAGACTCGGTGCAGCTCTCATTTGCTAGCACACATACTCGGTGCAAGCCTTGCACCCGGTGCACTTTTCCCATTTCATGCCTTATATAGTCGGTGCAGTCCACGGTCACTAGCATAAGGCATACTCGGTGCTAGTGTGTCAAACCTTCATATGAAGTCTGTGCATACTTGCACAGAGTCTTTGTTAGCATACCTGCACACGTGAAAATAGGGTCCGTGCATATCCCTGTAGCAGTGCATTAGAAGTCGGTGCACTTATTCATTTTTCTCACGCACAAGTCGGTGCATCTTTCAGCACCATGAATATACCAAGTCAGTGCATGTCTGTATAGCTCGTGACAGACTAAATACATATCGTTTTATTTTACAGGCTGATGATTTGGGACGAATGAAGGAGGTGCCAAGTTCGTGACACGTGTAAAGCAGCAAGCCTGGATGCTGCCACGTGTCTAAAATATTTGAGCGGGAATCATGGAAAGCTCACACTCGTTCCCTGGTGCTCTATAAATAGGAAGCATCTTCCTCAGGAGCAAAATGTTAGTGAATGTACTTCGAGAGAGCAGAAGTAGAGAGATCCTGCACTATATATGTATAGCAGAGAAGTAAAAAGAGAAGATGGAGAGCTCGTGAGGATAGAGAGGAAAAGAGAAAGTGGAACAGAGAAGAAGTTCTGCAGTAGTTGCAATCGAACCTGAGCGAGTGAAGCTCTTGAGAAGGATCAAGGAGTCTATCATCCTCTGGCTGGTACCTTGTTGCATTCACTGACGATCAGAGGAGATCCAGGAGCAGTGGATCAGTGTAAATTCATCTTCCCTCCATAAGGAGAAGGCCAGCTGATCATTGAAACATCTTCCTCCTGACTTCTGAGTTCGAGCTTGAGATCCAGCAGCATCACAGATTTGAAGCTGTTCCTCCATCTCTCTGAGTGATTTCTTTTATTGCTTTCGCTTTCATTTTGAACTCTGTTATTGTATTTCTCCCTCGTACTGGTTTGAGTAGAGGGAGGGCTTTGATCCAGCGGATTGTGCTTGGATCAAGGGCGTTTGGGCGTGTTTGCCTGCAAGCTGTTCATCAGCGGTTTAGAGGATCTGTTCCTCTAGTTCAGTCAAGCTGTATTGCTTAGCATTGTTTGAGGAGGTTGTTCCTCGGTGAAGTTAAGTTGTAAAGCTCAGCATGGGTCCTCACTGGTTTAGTGAGGGGTGGACGTAGGTCTCCACACGGAGATCGAACAACCATAAAAATCCGTGTCCCTCTTGTGGCTTGCTTATCGCATAATCCACCTATCGGTAGATGGTTGATTAGGCACGATCTGAATACAGTCTGTTTACTGAACTTATAATTAGCATTCTGCTTTCTAACGCAAGTGTGTTCTTGCACTAATTTTTCAAAGGGTCAACCTATTCACCCCCTCCCCCTCTAGTTGACCTTCCACCTAATACTACACGTGGTATTAGAGCTAGCCTCTCTTGTCAAGGGTCTTACAACCCAGAGAGATTGAGTGGAATGGAAAATAAGGGGCTCATGCTAGAGGGGTATGCAGTGAATAGGCCACCCTTCTTTGATGGCACTAACTATGCTTACTGGAAAAATCAAATGCAGGTATTTCTGAGAGCTCAGGACCATGAGATTTGGAGAGTCGTGAGCAAGGGACCCTATCAGTTAGAAGGAGATGAAGAACTGTGGGTGAAAGAGCAAATTCGGAAGTCCAACGTCAATTGGCAAGCTATGAACATTATGCAATGCTCATTGCATCCTAAGGAGTTTTCACGAATATCCTCATGTGCCAGTGCCAAGGAAATGTGGGATAGACTTCAAGTCATCTATGAAGGTACGTCAGAGGTAAGAGAGACAAAGGCTAATATGTTAATTTCCGAATATGAAGCTTTTAGAATGAAGCCAGAGGAAAATATATCTGAAATGTATGCCAGACTAACCCTATTAGTGAATGGTCTAAAGGGTCTGGGAAAAGCTTACACTGACTATTGGCCCAGAGAGATGACGGACAAGAAGGGGGGTTGAATTGTCCCCTTGCCGAGATGGCGGATTTTAACAGCTTTATAAACTAAACACATTGGAATTGAAATTAACTGTGTTGATTAACTAATACATAAGTGAGATTAAAGATATTCTCTCAAGCTTTTCGATCTCACTCGAATAGTTAAAGCAACTATCAAGATAATTACGCTCAACACGGATAACGGAGGTAGCAGGGTGTGATGTGCAGTGAATTAAAACCTACTAAATTGACCTGTGAAGGGAGATAGAAGAAATGATAAAACACACAGGCAATCACATGAGACACAAGATTTTAAGGTGGTTTGGGACCACGACGGGCTCCCTACGTCCACCCCTCACCAAACCCGATGAGGCTTCACTAACACGCTACCGAAGTAGCAACACGGGGACGAACCCCAACCACACACACGCTGCTTCCGCAGCAATACACACACGGGGCCTTGCCCCAACACGCTGCCACTGCAGCACACACACACACATTGTCCGGGAACTCACCTGGCACACAAATCCCACACGGAGACGCAGCTCCGTACACACACACAAATATTCTGAGTTTAACAAACACAAAGGATATACAATAATGCCCACAGCAGTATGTAAATGAAGATAAACTATGAAGCACTCATGGAAATAAACATCAAAAGGATGTATAAATATCTCCTTGGTTCTCCAATAGAAATAAGCAGATCTTTCTTGAAGCTTAGGTTGGAGAAGGCTGAATCTGGAGGTAATCGGAGCAAACGATCTTCCTTCTTGAAGATTAAATGTGTGTTCCTTCAAATCCAAGCTCCGAACATATCTGCAACCACCAAGAACAAATTGATCAATATGCTCACAACTATGTATTTAATAAAAGGGACATCACAAATAGATCAACATCAGATTTGTAGTATCTCCCCTTGAATGTCCCATGGATCCCTTCAATCAATAGGTAGGGTGCGTTGGGAATGATAAAGTAGAGTGGAAGGAGCCGAGCTTGAGAGAGAAACACCCAAACTTGCAAACCGTGGAAAGCAGCAGTAGCGCCGTCCAGATCCAAGCTCAGGGTCATGGAAGACGATCACTCTAGCCTCTTCTTCCTCCTCCAGGTAGTATTGTCACCCTCCTTCACGTTCTTCTTCTCCTCCTGCAGCAAATAGGGCAAGGTTAGCACACGGGATTTTTTCCTTCGATGGGGATAGCAAAGGATTTATAGGGCATATAACAGATAGACAAGAGACGAGAAGGCCCCATGAGAAAGCCTTTCTAAACCACACCTAAGGCAAGGGTGAAACCCTAAGGGTATAGGTGTAAAACCAAGGCAGATTGTACGAGAAACCATTACACAGGCTAAGGTCTGTGCATATAAATCCATGGTCGATACATGAAGGTCTGAGCAAAGCATGCACAAAGTCTGTGCATGTAACAAGGAGTAAGTCAGAGCAAGTTTGCTAAAGGTCAGTGCACTTCATGTATAGGGTCGATGCAAGCAACCCCAAAGTATGTGCATAAATGAAGTCTGTGCACACATTGTGTTAGACCAATAGACAAGGTATGTGCATAGTGCACAGGGTCAGTGCAATGACGGGGTCGGTGCATACAACCCCAATGTCTATGCACAAATGAAGTCTGTGCACAAGGTGTAAGGTATTAAAGCATTAGACACTCGGTGCAATCTTTAAAGACTGCCAGGGAAAGTCGGTGCAAGGTTTTAACAGCGCACAAGTGACAGACGGTGCATGCAACACTTAAGTCCGTGCATACTTTCAAATGCAAGTCGGTGCACAAATTGTTTAGACAAGTGCAGTCGGTGCACTTGTTGAACCTCGGTGCAAACTCGGTGCAAGTATGGTGCACATGAACAAAAGTCAGTGCATATGCCAAGTCGGTGCAGGGTTGCACATGAAGTCAGTGCATATGCCAAGTCGGTGTAGGGTTGCACATGAACTATACTCATGACTGTATAGACTTGCTAGGAAGAATGTATAGACTTTGCGAAACAGAATGTATAGACTTTGCGTTCATGAAACAAACAACCGAATGACTGTATAGACTTGCTAAGAAGAATGTACAGACTATGCGAAACAGAATGTATAGACTTTGCGTTCATGAAACAAACAATCGAATGACTGTATAGACTTGCTAAGAAGAATGTACAGACTATGCGAAACATAATGTATAGACTTTGCGTTCATGAAACAAACAACCGAATGACTGTATAGACTTGCTAAGAAGAATGTACAGACTTTGCATGCATGAAACAGAATGTATAGACTTTGCATGCGACAGAATGTATAGACTTTGAATGCCTGTAATGCATTTTGCATATTGAGAAGTATGCACATCAAAGGTGAGTGCACAGACATGCCTTTAACGAATGTACAGACTTTGGATGCTGATGACTCAGACTTAATACGAAGGTGCACCGATGTACAGACTTGGTCATGCATAGAGCAAGTCCTGCAAGGACTTTGTGTGGTCAAGGAGAAATGTGCACTGACTTGGTAATGCAAATGCAAGTCGGTGCAATACACATGAAGAAGAATACCAGGTCGGTGTAGGTTGCAAAGGGGAAACCACGTAAAAATGAACTTACACCAATGATCCAAGGAATTACAGTAAGAGTGGAAGCTTACCATGGATCCAACTGATTGATAGCAGTTTGCAAATCAATCTTGCACTAATCACAAACAATTCAGTCAATTTGATCTTAAAGCAATGCCAAACAAGAATGCTTGTTGAACCTGCATAATCAACCTTGATCATAGCTGGTTCAACATGCATGAACCTACATTGCATTGGAGCCACAGAGATTTGATTCACATACATTCAACCCATTTGAAACACAAACACCTCATTCCTAATCCAATTAATTCATAAACTCAAATATCAGAAATTGTTTCATGCATGGAAAAACCACTTCCAAATGAATTCAAGTGAGGATATAACATGGATCATGGATAGACAATAAGAATGGAAGTTCACTACATGATCCATCTCCATAGAATCCAATGAATGACCAGATTTTCCAATCAAACCACAAGACTAATCAATCAAGCTCTTTTGAAAGAAATTGCCAAGGATTAAACCAAATCTGAACCAGAACCATTCTATTCACATGAAATGCATCCAAACATTAAACATTCAAGACCATTTAGAAGAGCATGAAAAATCATATAATGAAGATCCACATGGATTACAAGTTCAGTCCAGAACAACCCAAACCTTCACAACATAACACACACAATGTCAAGCATTTATGTGAGTTCATTAAAAACCCCATGAACAAATTACCAAAACACAATGATAAACATGTTAGTTCAAAAATCTCATGCACAGCACGCATGAGGCAACATCAGAATTGTGTTCATAAAAGACCATAAAATGTCATCCCGCAAAGCAAGATACCATCAGAATAGCTAAATTATCACGAAGATGCCATTAAGTATAAAACACACAATATATTAGAATCATCAAAACTATTGTCAAAGACAACGAGGGGGCGCACAGAACCCAACACTGACTATGAACTGGTCAGGAAAATTCTTATATCCCTAACTCCAATTTGGCACACCAAGGCCACTGTTGTTGAGGAATCTAGGAACCTTCCTACCACTACCCCTGATGAGCTTATTGGATCTCTGATGGCTTACGAGCTGAATCTCCAAAGAACTGATGAGGATGTGAAAAAGAAAAGGCCACTTGCATTGAAGGCTGGTCCTAACAGCAAGGAGAGTTCAGATGACAGTCAGTCATCTACCTCAGACAATGACTCAGGTGAGATAGCAATGCTTACCAGGAAATTCAGGAAGTTTCTAAGGATGGAAGGTAAATTTAGAAACAACAGAAGACCAGAGGTAAGAAAGAGTTCAAAATTCAGATCAGAAAACTCTAGGAAATCTGACAAGGTTGTCTGTTACAAATGCAGGAAACAAGGTCATATTAAATCTGAATGTCCAGAGAATGTGAAGAAAGTCCAACCAAAATGGAAGAACAAGAAGTCAAAGGCAATGATGAGTACTTGGAGTGATGAGGAGAAAGATGAAGACAAAGAAGAGAGTACCTCTGAAGAAGAAAGTGATGTTAAGTTGTGCTTCATGGCTAAGCGAGATGATCAGGATGAGGTAACTTCCTTTTGTGAAAACTTTTCTTGCAGTGATTGGGAAGAAGCATTTAATGAATTGTTAGATAAATATGATTATGTAAAGAAAGAAAATAAATCACTCAAGAAAAAGAAAAATCTGACTAGTCAAGAAAATTCATTGAATGATAAAATCAGGTGCCTAGAAGCTGAAATTACCAGTTTAAGAAAATCTCTTGATGAAAGTGACCAATGTAGAGATCAATTAATAGAGATGAAAAGGGAAAATGAATTTTTACTGAAAGTTCATGATGACCTGAAACTCAGAATGCAAAAATTAGAGAGTGAAGTAAAAATTGCTGAAGAAAAGTACGAAGCCATTCAAGGAGTAAATCAGGAACTCCAAGAAAATGTGAAGAGACTGGAATATGAGAATTCAAATAAACAAACCTCTCTTGAGAAATTAACACAAGGTAAAAATAATCTTGAAGTTGTCATGGGAATAAGAAGCAATTTTGGAAAAGAAGGACTTGGTTATAATCCAACCAAGAAGAAAGATCTAGGAACTAGATTTATAACATTTGTTTCTGAACAAGGTACATCTGAGCAGAGCCAAACAGATGAGAAGAAGTCTTGTGAGAAAAATCAAGAAAAATTAAAACAGTCTGATGAAATCAGAAAAGAAAAGGGCAAAGAGAAAGTGAAGGTTATCTTGAAATCCAAACACCACAAGAATGTGCCTAATTTCAGAAGTAAACTCTCAGGTCAGCCTACAGACCCTAATTCATCAACCCGGCATCAAGGATATAGAAATTTAGGGAGTCATAAGTCTGGTACAAAACAAGTGCGTCAACACACTGAGAACCCTGCGTCCACTCAACCCATGTCCCAGGGATTCTATAGAAATAATGCTAGAATAAACCATTGGCCACGTCAACGCAGTGTCCATACTGTGTCAATGCATACACCCTTCGAGGATGGGTATTTCTTCGGATATACTAGAGTGAGTCGACGCAGCCACAACAGTGTGTCAACGCATCCTATGCACCAGAACCCATATGATAGAAGGGTTAGATGGATGAGTCAACGCAGTCAGGTGAGAGGGTCTACGCTGAGAACCTTCATTCCTTCAAGAGCTTGGTATTCTTCTAGAACTTCTCATCCTAAATTCCCAGGTGCTTCATGGAGTCATAATTATCATTGGAATGGGAAAAAGAATAAAACTTCATACTTCTCTAACAACAGAAATGGGTCAAAAAGGTCATTCCAAAGGGTATCTCAACCCAATCAAAAAGAACTCAAATTTATGACCCCCACATCTCAAAAACCCTCAAAACAACAGATTTGGATTCCCAAAAGTATGCTATCTTATTTGACACAATCATATGGTCTGATGGGACCCAAGTGTATTTGGGTTCCAAAATCTCTTGTTTGATATGATTTACAGGAGTGCCTTGCAACTGTACACAATAGGTGGTATCTTGACAGCGGCTGCTCAAGGCACATGACGGGCGATAAGGCAAAATTCTTTTTCCTTGTTGAGAAAGAAGGAGGACACGTCACGTTTGGGGGGAACAATAAAGGTAAGATAATTGGAAAAGATAAAGTTGGCAAAAATCTCCTGAACTCTATTGATGATGTGTTACTTGTTGAAGGATTAGAATACAATCTTCTTAGTATAAGCCAACTGTGTGACAGAGGACACAAAGTTGTGTTTGATTCTCGTGCATGCACCATTCTTGAAATGCATTCTGAAAATGTTAAGTTCATTGGAAAAGGAATAAACAACATGTACATGGTAGACTTGGATGATCCTGCTCACAACAATCTCTGTCTTGCCGTTAATAAAAGTGAGCTGGCTTGGCTATGGCATCGTAGACTAGGACATGCTAGCTATAGTGTCATGCATAAGTTAGCTAAATTCAGCATGGTAAACGGCTTGCCTGATGTCTCATTTAAACAAAATGACAAAGTTTGTAATGCATGCACTCAAGGCAAGCATACTAGGAAGTCATTTAATCCAGAATTGAAAATTAATCTTCTAGACCTCTTGAACTTGTGTACATGGATCTGTTTGGACCCACTAGAACAGCAAGCTTGAGTGGCAATAAATATGGATTTGTTTTGGTAGATGACTTTTCTATGTTTACTTGGGTGTTCTTTTTAACTCATAAGAATGATGCATTTGAAGAATTTCAAGCATTCTTCAGGAAAGTTCAGCAGGATGGTAAATATACAATTTCATCTATCATGTTTGATCATGGAGGAGAATTTGAAAACTCAGAATTTGATGGTTTTTGTAGGAAAATGGGAATATCTCACAAGTTCTCATCTCCAAGAACTCCTGAACATAATAGATTGGTGGAAATAAGAAACAGAACTCTTGTCGAAATGGCTAGAACAATGTTGATCGAAGGACAACTCCCAAGGAAGTTCTGGGCAGAGGCGGTAAACACAACTTGCTACATTGTAAACCGGGTAATGGTAAGACCTCTGTCCAAAAAGACTCCATATGAATTGTTGAAAGGTAAGAAGCCATCTGTTATACATTTCAGAGTTTTTGGATCTAAATACTTTGTTCAAAATAATGACAAACGGGACTTAGATAAATTTGAACCTAAGAGTGAACCAGCCATATTTCTAGGATATTCAAACCACTCTAGGGCCTATAGAGTCCTAAATGTCAAAACTCAATCTGTTGAAGAATCTCCACACATTGTCTTTGATGAAATGAATGTCAGGTCTGAAAGTGAACAATCTTGCAGGGACAAAGACGATGGGGAGTTTCTTGAAGAAAAGGAAGAACAACATACTCAAGAGGAAGAGCCAAGGCCAAATGAGAATCTAGCAGAATCAAGCACTAGAGGTAATGCAGATGCTAATGAAGGTAACTCTCTGACCAATGTTAGAATGTTAAGAGACCACCCTTTATCAAGCATTATTGGTAATCTGCATGACCCTACCAGAACTAGATCTCATTTTAGAACAATTGAAGAAATGGACAATTTGGCTCTTGTATCTCAAATTGAACCTAAAAATGTAACTAAAGCCCTGAAAGATGAATGCTGGATAAATTCAATGCATGAGGAATTAAATCAATTCAAAAGAAATAAAGTGTGGCACCTTGTGCCAAGACACAATGAACATTCAGTAATTGGAACTAAGTGGGTCTTTAGAAATAAACACAATGAAAATGTAATTGTGATAAGAAATAAAGCAAGACTGGTAGCACAAGGATATAACCAAGAATTTGGCATTGATTTTGAAGAATCCTTTGCACCAGTAGCAAGACTAGAAGCTATTAGATTATTACTTATGCATGCTGTCATGGGATAAAACTCCATCAAATGGATGTGAAAAGTGTATTTCTTAATGGTTTAATAAAAGAAGAGGTATATGTTGAACAACCCCTTGGTTTTGAATCTATAGACTACCCTGACCATGTTTACAGAATAGACAAAGCTCTCTATGGGATCAAACAGGCACCTCGAGCTTGGTACGACAGACTCAGCTCATATCTCACTGAAAAAGGATATTCAAGAGGTAAAGTGGACCAAACTTTATTCACCAAGGTAAGAAATAATGACATTATTCTGGTTCAAATTTACATTGATGACATAGTTTTTGGATCCACTAAACCAAACATGTGTGAGGAGTTTGCACAAGTGATGACTACAGAATTTGAAATGGGTCTAATGGGTGAGCTGTAATTTTTTCTAGGACTTCAAATCACCCAAGGCAAGGAAGGATGCTTCATCAACCAGGCAAAGTACATTTCTGAACTATTGAAGAAATATCAAATGGAGAATCTTAAGGCAATCAGAACTCCCATGAGCACCAACACAATTTTGGATGCAGATCTGAAAGGTAAATCAATAGATGCCAAGACCTATTGAGGTATGATCGGATCACTCCTCTATCTGACTGCATCTAGGCCAGATATCCAATTTTATGTATGCATGTGTGCTCGGTTTCAATCTGATCCTAGAGAATCCCACTTAAGCTCTGTTAAGCGTATCCTTAGATACCTTACCGGAACTCAAGATTTAGGGATTTGGTATCCTGCATCTTGCACTTTTGATCTAGTATCATACTCAGATGCAGACTATGCTGGATGTAAACTTGACAGGAAAAGCACAAGTGGCTATTGCCAATTTTTGGGAGGTTGTTTGATTTCTTGGGCATCCAAGAAACAACACTTGGTGGCACTATCCACTGCAGAGGCAGAATATGTCGCTGCAGGGAGTTGCGGCACTCAGGTGTTGTGGATCAAACACCAACTCCAAGATTATCAAACTGATCTTGGATGTGTCCCAATATTGTGTGATAACACAAGTGCCATTAACCTGGCAAAGAACCCCATCCAACACTCTAGGACAAAACATATAGAAATTAGGCATCACTTCTTACGAGATGAGGTTAATAAAGGAAGCTTTAAATTGATTTTTGTAGACTCAGAACATCAAATTGCTGACATTTTTACCAAACCTCTGAGTAATGAAAGATTTACTTATCTTAGAAGAGAGCTTGGACTGTGTAATCATCATCTGGATGCCTAACTTGATTGATTGATTTCCTCTTTGAAACTTGCTCGGTTAACTCTGCCAAGGAATAAATTGATCACTTATCTTGCTTGATTTGAAAGTGCCTGATTTCCAAATAAATCAAAATTTTAGGGGGAGATTAGTTTTTAAGTATTCTTTTCTCTTTTGAAGAACACATGATAAATAAATAGCCAGCATGTAAATCATTGCATCTTCATTCAAGCTTTCAGCCATGCATAAACTGAGGGGGAGTTTGCATTAGATTTTCCTGGCTGAGGAGTGCAATTCAATACCCTTAGGTTAAGAGGGTTGTGAACCTGAAGTGTGGCATATTTGAAGAACACATGTGCATAGCCGGTGCATACCCAACATCAGTGCAGTTCATTGCTATTTGCATATCATGTCAGTGCATTACACTATAACTTGCACATACACACTCTGTGCACCTCTTGCTTGCTTGGATTTAGAGTCGGTGCAACCATTGTTACCGAACATAGGCCAGTCTGTGCAAATCTTCACAAAGTCGGTGCATGTCCTCACATGCATTCAGATATGGTCGATGCGTATGCATTCAGATAAATGTCTAAAACTTGGAGTCTTCTCAACATCTCATCACCTTGTTTCTTCTCTACATATCTCATCTACCAATTTCTTCAGCTTGTAGTGAAGTACCTCTCAATCTTCAGTATGAGGGTTGATTCATGAGCTCTGAAATGTGAGTTGATGTCATGAATTCAGGGGGAGTTAAAATGATAATTCCTTTATGAAAGGTGATGTTTGGCTCTATGTTGTAGTTAATGGTTGGAGATCTATAAATCTTATGATCTTTGAATGCTAAAATCCCTGAACATAAAAGTGCCTTGAAACTATGGAATAGCTATGGAACTATTTAATAAAACTGGGAACTCGTCTATTTTAGAACCATGATGATCAAAAGTAAAGGGACCACTCTGTGCAAATGAATTTAATATCGGTATTGACTTTAAACTCAAAATAGGTTTAATAAGAGCTGAAGAAACAAACCCTATGTATATACATATCTACATGACATAAATTGCAGAGTAATGGCAAGCTTTCACTGAGAAAACTGTCTCTATTCATCAAAGAAGTGCTAAGGAGAATGTCATGAAGTGAGTTGTTATCTCTGTTTCAAAGAAAAATAATTCATTGTAGAGCAATGGTAACTTTCCACTGAGAAACTACCTTCATGCACCAATGAAGTGCTGAAAGGCAAGTCATGAAGTGAGTTGCCAACTCTGTTCCAGTGGTGCAGAATAGTTAGCTATGCTGAGTAAACCGAGAACTCTGGTGTCTGATAAACATGTGTACCCATGTCAAAAGGCTAGCTACACTTGACTACAAATGAGAATTTTAAAATAAAATGTTGAAAAATGAAAAAAAAAATATATATATATATATATGTATATATGTGTATATATATATATATGGGGTTGACCTGAAGTTCAAATAAAAACCTATAGAGTTCATCCTCAATACGAGTTAAATTCACTTCTATAAGGGTCTCTTGAAATTGAACAATATCAGGGAAAGAATTGAGAAAGTTCCAAGTGTGCAAATTGTTCTATCCTTATTCCATAATCATTCTTTTCTTGTTCAAGGATTTATCTCAACTTTATATGATTATTTTTCTCCACATCATTAAATGAATTATGGTCAATCATCAGATCTCTCTTAAGGGAACTTGAATTTCATCTATTAAAAATCCCTGAATCCAATTTCATCTTTTCATAATTTCAGTGTCTTTAGACTGCCTAAATGCTATGGGTCTTCACTATTCCTAGTGTTTTCCTTTTGTGCCTCTTGGTGGTGTCGACTCAGTGTCTACATTTCATGCATTCTTATATTTCCCTCTCAAACTACTGTCTTTTTGCTGAAGTAAAAGGGGGAGAATATTTTGATTCGGACTCAGTGTGACTCATAGTGTTGCCATCATCAAAAAGGGGGAGATTGTTGTGCCCTTGTGGTTTTGATGATAGCAAACACTATAAGTCACCATGTGTTTACATGCTATGTTGCTTAGAACTCCATCAGAGTGCTTACACGTTTTATATAATTCATCATGCAGGTTGCACACACACACATATTTTCCTTTGCATAAGTAGAGGGTCCATGCACACACACTACTCATATGCATATGTCACCTGTAGTCGGTGCACATTATGCCTAGGCCGTACATAGTCAGTGCAGGGTTTTAGTCGGTGCAACTTTTGTTGATGAACGCGCAGCATTTCGTGTTTAAGTCTGTGCAAGTCTGTATCATGGTCTGTGCAAAGTTATGTTGTGCATAGTCTGTCTCGGTGCAATCTTCATTCGCATGCCCGACTCAAGTCGGTGCATGTTATGTTCTCCTAGCACCAAGTCAGTGCACATCTTACTCAATGCATTTTATGTCTAAGGTATATAAATGAAGTTGGTGCAGACTTCCTCAAATAATGTAGCCAAGTATGTGCATCTTTTGTCTAAGTCCAAAGCATATCAACGTCGGTGCAGCCCTTACCTCGGTGCAAGTCTTGCTGCTACCTTTTTTCAAGTCTGAACATCTTTTGTCTTCATGCATAACCTCGCTGCTTAGTTTGTCTCGGTGCATCCCATGCCTTCCCTAGCATACATACTCGGTGCATGAACAGTGCATGCCTCACAAACTCGGTGCAATCCATGAATAGTCTATGCATGCTTCGCCTGAGCTATTAACATTTAGAGTCTGTGCACGTCTTGTTATGAAGTCGGTGCACATCCTATGCTAGCTTCATGGCTCATATATATAGTCGGTGCATCTTTTGTTTGATCAGTTAAACCCGGTGCACATCATGTGTTCACAAGCTTCCAAGTTGGTGCATCTTTTGCTTGATCATTTAAACCCAGTGCACATCATATGTTCACAAGCTGCCAAATCAGTGCATGTCATGTTTAAGTCAAAACAACTCGGTGCACGTTTTGCTTTGTGTTTGCTCTCCATGTGTCAGCTCAACTCGTTGCATAACTTGCCCGCACACACATAAGGTCAGTGCAACTTCTGATTGCCCAATCTGTCCACAGTGCAAGCTTTGCCTTGCACATATAAGGTCAGTGCATATTCTTCCTGTGCACGTTTGAAGTCGGTGCATGGCTGCTTGATAGCACGCTTAGACTCGGTGCAGCTCTCATTTGCTAGCACACATACTCGGTGCAAGCCTTGCACCCGGTGCACTTTTCCCATTTCATGCCTTATATAGTCGGTGCAGTCCACGGTCACTAGCATAAGGCATACTCGGTGCTAGTGTGTCAAACCTTCATATGAAGTCTATGCATACTTGCATAGAGTCTTTGTTAGCATACCTGCACACGTGAAAATAGGGTCCGTGCATATCCCTGTAGCAGTGCATTAGAAGTCGGTGCACTTATTCATTTTTCTCACGCACAAGTCGGTGCATCTTTTAGCACCATGAATATACCAAGTCAGTGCATGTCTGTATAGCTCGTGACAGACTAAATACATATCGTTTTATTTTACAGACTGATGATTTGGGACGAATGGAGGAGGTGCCAGGTTCGTGACACGTGTAAAGCAGCAAGCCTGGACGCTGCCATGTGTCCAAAATATTTTAGCGGGAATCATGGAAAGCTCACACTCGTTCCCTGGTGCTCTATAAATAGGAAGCATCTTCCTCAGGAGCAAAATGCTGGTGAATGTACTTTGAGAGAGCAGAAGTAGAGAGATCTTGCACTATACAGGTATAGCAGAGAAGTAAAAATAGAAGATGGAGAGCTCGTGAGGATAGAGAGAAAAAGAGAAAGTGGAACAGAGAAGAAGTTCTGCAGTAGTTGCAATCGAACCTGAGCGAGTGAAGCTCTTGAGAAGGATCAAGGAGTCCATCGTCCTCCGGCTGCTACCTTGCTGCATCCACTGACGATCAGAGGAGATCCAGGAGCAGTGGATCAGTGTAAATTCATCTTCCCTCCAGAAGGAGAAGGCCAGCTGATCGTTGAAACATCTTCCTCCTGACTTCTGAGTTCGAGCTTGAGATCTAGCAGCATCACAGATCTGAAGCTGTTCCTCCATCTCTCTGAGTGATTTCTTTTATTGCTTTTGCTTTCATTTTGAACTCTGTTATTGTATTTCTCCCTCGTACTGGTTTGAGTAGAGGGAGGGCTTTGATCCAGCGGATTGTGCTTGGATCAAGGGCATTAAGGCGTGTTTGCCTGCAAGCTGTTCGTCAGTAGTTTAGAGGATCTGTTCCTCTGGTTCAGCCAAGCTGTATTGCTCAGCATTGTTTGAGGAGGTTGTTCCTCGGTGAAGCTAAGTTGTAAAGCTCAGCAGGGGTCCTCACTGGTTTAGTGAGGGGTGGACGTAGGTGGTGCGGACGCCAGAGCTAGTCGCCGGTACCAGAAGCGTAACATGCCGACTTCCTTGTGGTTGGGTGACAGCACGGAGCTTTCATCGGAGCTTTGACATTTTATGTATTTACTTTGAGTGTATTAGTGTGTATTTTTATTTTAACTTCTAGTCGGGTCAAGATTGTAATATGGGCTACTCTTCATGTAAGGGGTCCAACTTCTAAATTGGGCCTCAAGACCATTAGGAGCCCAATTGGACTTTATAGAAGACTTGGACCAAGGTTAGTGGGTGTCCTTTGGTGCTCCTTGTCCCCCATGCTTGTCCCCCACCTACACTTGGACCAAGGTTAGTGGATGTCCTTTGGTGCTCCTTGTCCCCCCATGCTTGTCCCCCACCTACCCTTGACCAATATTAGTGGATGTCCTTTGATGTTAGTGGATGTCCTTTGGTCTAGATCTAGGGTGTGTCTATTTATAGTCTCTTGTATCATTTGTGGAGGAACTAATGAAAAATTCAAGAGAATTATGCTTGGTGTGCACACCCTCCTCTCTCTTCTCTTGTTCTTGGTGTTCTTCACCAATTCTTCTTCTAACCCCTCTAGATATGAGTCTTAGATCTGATATCTCCCCCCCAAATCCCTTCTTTTTCTCTTCTACTATCTGCTGGGATCGTCCACCGCCGCCGCCACCGGAGCTACCAGTAGGCCGCCACAGCCCCTCCTCCTAGCTGCTGCCCTGGGCTGCGACCTGCAAACCAGAAGCTTGAAGATGAAGCGAGTTCTCTTTATCCAACCGTTGGATCGAGCTGATTTTTAGAGGGTAGGTCTCCCCATGTCTCCCCTAGTTCCACTTAAAATTTCATGAAGATCAGAGCCCGTTTGCCCCACTTCCAAGCTTGCTGTTCAGACCCCTGTCTGTCTGCCCTAGGTTTAGTCCGCGGGATAGATGCTGGCATTTGATTTTCCCCACCCATCAAATGGAGTCCAAATCAAGCAAAAGACCCATGTACGTTTTCCTAACCCTCCCCTCTACCCACCATAAAAGTCCCAGGTCCTAGATCCGTCGTTTGATCCCCGGTCAGAGCTCAAGAACAGGAGGCTTTGCTTCTGTCCCTGAGATCGGTCTGTCCGAACCAGAAAATGAGCGGTTGAACAGTCATTTTTATTTTTAATCCGACCGTTGGATGGGGTTGATTTTCATATATGTTGAAGAGCTCTGAGTCCTCTTTCCATCGGCGCTAACCACGCTTCGATCCGATCTCGGATCTGCTCTTGGCGGCCGTTTTCGTGGAGGCGCGCCGGTCTGGCCAGAAAGGGGCTGCGAGATAGCCTTGGGGGACTAATTCCCAATAAATCCCCCGGGCCACCGTCGGCGACCACCACTCCCGGGGACCGACCCGGGGCACCCCAGCAGTGACCCCTCCGGTCGCCACCGCCAGAAGATGCCAGGAAGCCGCTGCCCAGTAGCCGGGCCCACTTGGAGCCTTGTGGGCCCCACGTTGAGCGCCACCGCCGCACTGTCCGGAAACCCCAAATTGCAGCCCGCCAACCCCTGAAACGGCGCTCCCAGATCGCTGTTGTGGCCTTTTACCTCCCTGCGTGGAGTGGGCCTTAGTCCTTTTACTGCTGTAATTAAGTTAGTTTGTACCGGGAGTGACGGTTCACGGCCGGGACGTCTTCGCCACGCCGTGAGCGTGGAGGTACACTCGCCGCCCAGTAGTTTAGTTTGCTTATTTAGTATGCAATCTACTGCCGCTGCATGTGTGTATTTATTTTCCTAGCTAGTTATATTTTTGTCACCGCTGTGAGTGTGAGAACGAGAACCTGTCCCGTGACTCATTCCGAGCACGAGAGTGAGTTGACTACCCCAATCTCAAAGCCGGTTTCTCAACCGTGCACGATCGTCACGTTTCCCTCGATGGGGCCGACTGTGAGTAGTGCTTCTTGTTTGGGGCTAGTTCGCCTCTTCTGGAGCTCGTTCGGTGCCGCGTCTTAGTGTGTTGCTGGTCGCGTCGTCTGTCTAGCCGAGTCTCGTAGTTGTCCCGCATCAAATTGGTATCAGAGAGCCAAGTTGAGTCTAGGGTAGTCTTGTTTATTAAAAAATAATAATAATAATAATAAAAGAGTCATTTAAGTCGGTCTAAGGTTGCATTGCATACCTTTATTCGGTATATGAAAAGGTGTTGCCCGACCGTTAGGTTATACCTATCGGGAAGGTGATTCACTCGCGTGAGAGGATCTTCAGATTCCTAGACTCCGCTAGGTACCGGATATCGGTTTAAAGTCAAAGGTCCTCAACTTGCATCGGTCCATCCATATAGGTCTAGTGAGTCACCCTTAGTTCTCTTTAGGCCTCATTGCATGCCCACCCGTGGAGGTGCCCAGTACCATCGCCCTGACATTATGGGTGAACACCGAGGTGTCAACCCGGGAGGCCGTTCCCTGGAGGACATGATAGCTCTACTCATGGAGCGCATGGATAGGTCCGAGCAAACTCTTAGGGAGCATACCGAGCGTATGGAGAGCCGATTCAAAGCCATGGAGGACCGCGCCGAGGCTTCTGACCGATCTGTCCAAGGACTGGTTGGAAGGTTAGAGAGTGTGGAGAGAACCCCTCGCCGAGACCTACCCGGCATTCTCCCGGCCCCTCAGGCACATGTTGCCCAGCCCGTGGCTGCTGCCCAGCCCGCGCCTGCTGCCCAGCTCGCACAACCTCGGGCTGAGGAGCAACGGCAACGTGCCCCCCATTTTGAGGACTACGAGTCCGACAACGATTACGGGGGAAATGGCCGACGCCGACATGGTCACCGACCACATAGGGATGATGAGGACGAACGGATCCTCAAGACCGTCCGTGTGGACCCTCCCACGTTTGATGGGTCCAAGCCTTTGGAACCCAAGATCTATCTTGATTGGGAGGCCAGCATGGACCGGTACTTTGAGTGGTTCGAGATGACGGACCACCGGAGGGTCAGATATGCCAAGATGAAGTTGTTGGGGCAAGCACAGACTTACTGGAGCAATGTAGAGAGCTTACTCTTTCAACGTCATGAGCCTCAGATAGGTTCTTGGGATGAGATGAAGGACAAGCTTAGGCGTAAGTACCTTCCTGCCACGTACCGTCAGCGACTTATTGATAGGTGGCAGAGTCTCACCCAAGGGGACCGATCCGTGTCAGACTACATCGCGGAGTTTGACGAGTACTTTTTGCGATGTGGCGTTACGGAGGAGAGCACCATGCCTGTGTCACGCTTCCGTCGTGGTTTGCGGCCCCACTATCAATATGAATTATTTCGCCGCAATGTTAACACCTTGGAAGACGCATACCAGGTTGCTCTAGAGTTGGAGCAGTTTGAGGCGGAGTTCACTCCCGTCCAACGCTCGGGGTTCACTTATCAGCGTGGGACCGACCCTCGTACCACGCCTACCTCCTATAGCCGGTTTCCGGTGGCCCGTCCCCCTGAACCCCCTCGGCAGGACCCCACTGCTCCTAGGCTCCGCACTTTCCCTCCGAGGGACCCTCCCCCTCGCCCGCAGGCACCCATCCCTGCCACTCGGCCTTATCAGCCCGCCGTACCAGCTCGGCCTCTTCTTCCTACACCCCCAGTCCATCGAGAGGACAAGGGTAAGGGGCCAATGATTGGTGGAACATCTCAGGGCAATGGGCCACGAGACCGTTGCTACACTTGTGGTGGAGTTGGTCACTTTGCCAGCAAGTGTCCCACCCGGGGAGCACTTGTTATTGCCGACACACCGGCCCGTGACCCCACGCCTGAGTTGGTGCCAGTCAGCTACGAGCCAGACCAAGAATTGGCCGAGGAATTCTTTGACGAGTTATTGGAGGGCGAGCAGGTTGACGTCCCTGGTACCTCGTATCAGGATGACGTACATTTGGGTGTAGTCAGGTGCATCCTTACCCAGCCTCAGGTGAGCGACGACTGGCGTCGCACCACCATATTCCACACATTTTGTAGGCTGGAAGGGAAAGCTTGCAAGGTGATTATAGATAGCGGGAGTTGCATCAACGCTATCTCCACAGGCACCGTCAAGCGCCTTGGTTTGACACCCGTGGATCACCCTGCACCTTACAGAGTTTCTTGGGTGGATTCCACTTCCATCCCGGTCAGACTGCGGTGTCTGGTGCCGCTGCAGTTCCAGGCGTACCATGATGCGATCTGGTGTGATGTACTACCTATGGAGGTGGGTAGTATCATCCTTGGTAGGCCTTGGCTCTTTGACCGAGATGCCACCCTTCATGGTAGGTCGAACACTTGCACCTTTGACCATGATGGCCATAGGATTACCCTCCACCCAGTCCAGCCGAAGGACCCATCTATCCGCGGACCAGCTGGCCCCAGCACCACAACCACTTCTGGTCAGGGGAAGGTCGGTCCGCCCACTTTGTCCTCGGCACAGGCATCCACCTCGTCGACTACTCCTAGCAGAGTGGACCCTTCACCCAGGAGGTTGATGATGATCAGTCCGAGAGAGATGGAACAGGAGGTGACCGGGGGTAACCCCATTCTAGCTGTCGTTGTCAGGGGCATAGAGGATGTCGCCCCTAGGTCAGAGGATGAGCCTCCCCCAGAGATAGCCGCAATATTGCGGGAATTTTCGATGTCTTCCCCGAAGACCTCCCTGGAGGCCTTCCACCTATGAGGGATATCCAGCATGAGATCGACCTCGTCCCGGGCTCATCCTTGCCCAACCTTCCTCACTATAGGATGAGTCCCACGGACCATGCCGAGCTACAGCGGCAGGTCGAGGAGTTGATGAGTCGGGGATCTCTTCGGGACAGCAAGAGCCCTTGCGCTGTTCCCGCATTATTGGCCCCGAAGAAGGATGGCACATGGAGGATGTGCGTTGATAGCCGTGCGATCAACAAGATCACGGTGAAGTATCGTTTTCCCATTCCCCGATTGGATGACTTGCTTGATATGATGTCGGGAGCCACTATCTTCTCAAAGATAGACCTTCGTAGTGGCTATCACCAGGTGCCGATCAGGCCTGGGGATGAATGGAAGACGGCATTCAAGACCAAGGATGGTCTTTTTGAGTGGTTGGTTATGCCCTTGGGCTTTCCAATGCCCCTAGCACCTTCATGCGGTTGATGACCCAGGTCTTACGCCCTATGATAGGGGTCTTCTTGGTCGTCTACTTTGACGACATTCTTATCTACAGCCGCACTAGGGAGGATCACTTAGACCATCTTAGGCAGGTCTGCATTGTGTTGAGGCGTGAGACTTTATACGCCAACCCGAAGAAATGTGCTTTCATGTCTGATCATATCACTTTCCTCGGGTTTATTGTGTCGAGAGATGGAGTCTCCGCTGATCCGGAGAAGATTAGGGCCATCCAGGAGTGGCCCGAGCCCCGCACACTCCACGATGTTCGGAGTTTCCATGGCCTAGCGACGTTCTACCGCCGCTTCATTCGTGGCTTTAGTTCTATCACTGCCCCAATCACTGATTGCATAAAGAAGGGGGCATTTGTATGGACCAAAGCCGCAGCCACAGCATTCCAGGACATCAAGGAGCGTATGACCCAGGCACCTGTCCTTGCACTTCCTGATTTTTCTAAGGTGTTTGAGGTCACATGTGACGCTTCTGGGCTAGGCATTGGTGGAGTATTGAGTCAGGAGTCCCACCCCATTGCATTCTTTAGCGAGAAGCTTAACGATGCCAAACTGCGCTATTCCACTTATGACAAGGAATTTTACGCAGTCGTCCAGGCATTGAGGTATTGGAGGCATTATCTTTTGCACCAGGAGTTTGTCCTCTTTTCCGATCATGAGGCCTTACGATTCCTCCATACCCAAAAGAAGCTGAATGCTCGCCATAGTCGTTGGGTGGAGTATCTCCAAGAGTACACCTTTGTGCTCAAGCACAAGGCAGGGGCGGAGAACAAGGTCGCCGATGCGCTGAGTCGGCGGATGATGATGTTAACCACCATGAGTGTAGAGGTGGTAGGTTTAGAGAGGCTGAAGGATGCCTATGCTGATTGTCCAGATTTCGGTCCGATCTATGTAGCCCTTCAGGCTGGTCCCTCGCGGGATTATAGCGAGTTTGTGCTACAGGAGGGTCACCTATTCCGGGGTGACAAATTGTGCATCCCACGGACTTCGGTTCGTGACTTTCTTACTTGGGAGATGCACGCGGGGGGTCTTGCTGGCCACTTCGGCCGGAACAAGACCATAGAGTCGGTCGAGCATAGATTCTATTGGCCTAGCTTGAAGAGAGATGTTGCTCGCATCGTGGCCCAGTGCCGCACATGCGCCATGGCCAAACAAAGAAAGCAGAATACCGGCCTCTATACTCCCCTCCCCATCCCGGATAGTCCATGGCAGGACATTAGCATGGACTTTGTGTTGGGATTGCCCCGCACCCTCCGACGGCATGACTCTATCTTTGTGGTTGTAGACAGGTTCTCGAAGATGGCATTATTCATTCCTTGCTTCAAAACCTCGGATGCCTCTAGAGTTGCCCGTCTATTCTTTTCCCACTGTGTCTCCAGGTTTGGACTTCCCCGCACTATAGTATCCGATAGGGATGTACGCTTTACTAGCTATTTCTGGAAAACCCTATGGCATATGGTGGGCACTCAATTAAAATTTTCCACGGCATATCACCCCCAGACCGATGGTCAGACTGAGGTTGTCAATAGGAGTTTGGGAGATCTTCTTAGGTGTCTTGTCCGAGATCGAGTCAGGGATTGGGATTTGGTCCTACCCTTAGCCGAGTTTGCTTATAACGATTCGGTCAATAGGTCTACCGGTATGAGTCCCTTCGAGATTGTCACTGGCCGTAGACCCAGAAGGCCCATAGACCTAGTTCCATCTCCCGTCCAGTCCCGTGTGTCTGAGTCAGCCGAGTCTTTTGCCGATCACATTAGACAGTTGCATGAGCATATCCGTCGTCACATTGAGTCCAGCAACGCACGATACAAAGAATTGGCTGACGCCCATAGGCACCACCGTGAGTTTCAGGAGGGCGACTATGTCATGATCAGGGTCAGACCTGAACGGTTTCCCTCGGGAGCCGTGAAGAAGTTGCATGCTCGTGGTGTCGGTCCCTTTCGGGTAGTGAGGCGAGTCGGGTCGAACGCATATGTTGTGGACTTGCCAGAGGATTACGGGATCAGCTCCACTTTCAACATCTCGGATCTCGTCGCTTATAGGGACCCAGCGGTGATACCCAGTGAGCCCTTTGAGCCATCCCCGCCCATTGTGAGTGACACCACCCTTGAGCGCCCACCTCCAGCCTTGTTACCTCAGCAGCGAGAGCAGATAGAGTGTATACTGGATGAGCAGGTGACTACTACTCGAGGCGGAGTGTACCAGCGCTATTTAGTGCGTTGGAGGGGACGGCCCGCGTCCGATGACACTTGGATCACCCGGGACGAGCTACAGAGGATAGATCCAGATCTGCTGGATCGATACCAGAGCGACCCGGACCCTTACTCGACGGGGTCGAGCTTCTCCCACCCGGGGAGAATTGGTGCGGACACCAGAGCTAGTCGCCGGTACCAGAAGCGTAGCATGCCGACTTCCTTGTGGTTGGGTGACAGCACGGAGCTTTCGTCGGAGCTTTGACATTTTATGTATTTACTTTGAGTGTATTAGTGTGTATTTTTATTTTAACTTCTAGTCGGGTCAAGATTGTAATATGGGCTACTCTTCATGTAAGGGGTCCAACTTCTAAATTGGGCCTCAAGACCATTAGGAGCCCAATTGGACCTTATAGAAGACTTGGACCAAGGTTAGTGGGTGTCCTTTGGTGCTCCTTGTCCCCCATGCTTGTCCCCCACCTACACTTGGACCAAGGTTAGTGGATGTCCTTTGGTGCTCCTTGTCCCCCCATGCTTGTCCCCCACCTACCCTTGACCAATATTAGTGGATGTCCTTTGATGTTAGTGGATGTCCTTTGGTCTAGATCTAGGGTGTGTCTATTTATAGTCTCTTGTATCATTTGTGGAGGAACTAATGAAAAATTCAAGAGAATTATGCTTGGTGTGCACACCCCCCCTCTCTCTTCTCTTGTTCTTGGTGTTCTTCACCAATTCTTCTTCTAACCCCTCTAGATCTGAGTCTTAGATCTGATATCTCCCCCCCAAATCCCTTCTTTTTCTCTTCTACTATCTGCTGGGATCGTCCACCGCCGCCGCCGCCGCCACCGGAGCTACCAGTAGGCCGCCACAGCCCCTCCTCCTAGCTGCTGCCCTGGGCTACGACCTGCAAACCAGAAGCTTGAAGACGAAGTGAGTTCTCTTTATCCAACCGTTGGATCGAGCTGATTTTTAGAGGGTAGGTCTCCCCATGTCTCCCCTAGTTCCACTTAAAATTTCATGAAGATCAGAGCCCGTTTGCCCCACTTCCAAGCTTGCTGTTCAGACCCCTGTCTGTCTGCCCTAGGTTTAGTCCGCGGGATATATGCTGGCATTTGATTTTCCCCACCCATCAAATGGAGTCCAAATCAAGCAAAAGACCCATGTACGTTTTCCTAACCCTCCCATCTACCCACCATAAAAATCTCAGGTCCTAGATCCGTCGTTTGATCCCCGGTCAGAGCTCAAGAACAGGAGGCTTTGCTTCTGTCCCTGAGATCGGTCTGTCCGAACCAGAAAATGAGCGGTTGAACAGTCATTTTTATTTTTAATCCGACCGTTGGATGGGGTTTATTTTCATATATGTTGAAGAGCTCTGAGTCCTCTTTCCATCGGCGCTAACCACGCTTCGATCCGATCTCGGATCTGCTCTTGGCGGCCGTTTTCGTGGAGGCGCGCCGGTCTGGCCAGAAAGGGGCTGCGAGATAGCCTTGGGGGACTAATTCCCAATAAATCCCCCGGGCCACCGTCGGCGACCACCGCTCCCGGGGACCGACCCGGGGCACCCCAGCAGTGACCCCTCCGGTCGCCACCGCCAGAAGACGCCAGGAAGCCGCTGCCCAGTAGCCGGGCCCACTTGGAGCCTTGTGGGCCCCACGTTGAGCGCCACCGCCGCACTGTCCGGAAACCCCAAATTGCAGCCCGCCAACCCCTGAAACGGCGCTCCCGGATCGCTGTTGTGGCCTTTTACCTCCCTACGTGGAGTGGGCCTTAGTCCTTTTACTGCTGTAATTAAGTTAGTTTGTACCGGGAGTGACGGTTCACGGCCGGGACGTCTTCGCCACGCCGTGAGCGTGGAGGTACACTCGCCGCCCAGTAGTTTAGTTTGCTTATTTAGTATGCAATCTACTGCCGCTGCATGTGTGTATTTATTTTCCTAGCTAGTTATATTTTTGTCACCGCTGTGAGTGTGAGAACGAGAACCTGTCCCGTGACTCATTCCGAGCACGAGAGTGAGTTGACTACCCCAATCTCAAAGTCGGTTTCTCAACCGTGCACGATCGTCACGTTTCCCTCGATGGGGCCGACTGTGAGTAGTGCTTCTTGTTTGGGGCTAGTTCGCCTCTTCTGGAGCTCGTTCGGTGCCGCGTCTTAGTGTGTTGCTGGTCGCGTCGTCTGTCTAGCCGAGTCTCGTAGTTGTCCCGCATCAGTAGGTCTCCACAGGGAGATCATACCACCATAAAAATCTATGTCCCTCTTTTGGCTTGCTTATCACATAATCCACCTATCGGTAGATGGTTGATTAGGCACGATCATCATACAGTCTGTTTACTAAACTTATAATTAGCATTCTACTTTCTAACGCGAGTGTGTTCTTGCACTAGTTTTTCAAAGGGTCAACCTATTCACCCCCTCCCCCTCTAGTTGACCTTCCACCTAATACTATAGTGTCCTGTTACCTCCCTGCCTGGAGTGGGTCGAAACATTTGTATTGCTGTAAAATTTGTTAACCGAGAGTACGGAATTGGTTGGGATTGTCTTCCCCACGCCGGGAGCGTGGAGGTAACGGTCTTAATTCCTTGGCATTACATTTGCTTAGCTAGTATATGGTCGTATGCCACTGTCAGAGCGTAGAAATCTAGCTTGTGAGTTCATGTCACCGCTATGAGCGAGAGAGTGACCCGTCCCGTGACTCGATCCGAGCATAGAAGTGAGTCGACCACCCTTGACTCTGCCGATTTCTCAACCGCGCAGATCCATACTTTCCCTCGCTTGGGACGACGAGTGAGCTTGCGTTTCTATTAGCGACGTATAGCACATAAGAACTCTTAGTGTCGGGCCAAAGTGTCTCTCCTACTCGTATGTTGCTGGTCGCGTCTGCACTTAGAGTCCGAGATTCGCATCACTTAGAGTCGGTCCCTCGATCAGTCCGTCCCGCATCAGCAGGCCATGAGTGTACCGCTGAAGAGTGGGTGAGCCAGGGTGTACTGCTGGAGGGTTGAGGAGTGTACCGCTAATGGGCTGGGGAGTGTGCCACTGAAGGCAGGCCATGAGTGTACCACTGAAGAGTGGGTGAGCCAGGGAAGGCGTTGGAGGGACAGGGAGCACGAGTGTGCCGGGATGTGTGAGCTAAAAGAAATGTGCCGGGCTGGATCCAATTGGAGTGTGCCGCTCAAGGCTGGCCAAGGAAAGTTAGGGGCAGTGCCATTAGGGCAAGATCCTCATGAATGGAGTAAGGTCCAAAGGGAGGCCTCTGGCTTGAGGAGTATAGGTGAAGGGTTCCAAATGGCAAGCCTTCGATTTTCTGTCATGTGATTGAGTCCCAAGTTGTGTTCGGTAGTCCAGCTCCCTGAGTCCTACATGGTTCCTTTGCCTTAATTAGGATGTTTTATTGTTGCTTAGTTCATTTGTTTGTTGCTTCTTTTTATCTTTTAACTTATTGTTACTTATGGAAAAAATTCGACAGCATCTCCCCTTGACCCAAATGGTAAGGGAGTAAAAAGGAACATGACCACAGGGAGTGACATGAACCAACAACTGAGGTGTGTGCCTAGGCAGCCACCTTTGAGGAAAACTTCGGAAAACTCGAAGAAAATGCCGAACGGAAAAATCACTAGGCTGACACAAGGTATGGGTGCACCGGAGAAGTGATGTCCAAGGTGTGCCGAGTTGGCAGTCCAAGGGGAGGTGTGTCGCTGGATAGACCAAGGGTGTACCGGTGAGAGTATGGCCAAGGTTGTACCACCGACGGCTGGAGAGAGTGTGTCATTGGGTAAGCGAAGATAAGTGTACTGCTAGGCAAACAAGGGGGAAGAGTGTGCCGCTGGGCAAACCAAGGGAGGAGTGCGCCGTTGCGCAAACCAAAGGAGGTGCACCGCTGGGCGAATAAAAGGAGGTGTGCCGTTAAAGGGCCTGAGTAGTGTGATGACTAGGGGGCTTGAACGGGTATGTGAATGCCACTGAGTCTGAAGAAAGAGCAAAGGGGCATCTCAGTTAGTGGGTGGGTGATGCACACCAAGTGGAGGACCCTAACCCTTTGACGGAGCTGCATGGGAAAGAAAAGGGGGGCATTGTACTGCTGAACACCACCAAAACGAGGGGGATGAAAAGCTTTGCTCAAGGGGGTATAACATACGAGTCATTGTAGGCATCATGGTCCTCCAGCAACAATGGTTTGCCCCGCCTCAAATATCCTATCTTATTTTAGGTTGATTAGGTTAGTTAATGGGCCTAATTCATTAGGCTAGGCCCAAAGGCGCCCCCTACCCCCCTTGGTTATTTGTCATTATGTGTAGAGTCAAGAACTTTTTGTAAAATGTTGGTTGCCTATATATAGGACCCCATTCCCCCATTTCAAGTTAATGAATGAATAAATGAAGAATTGCCATTTGAGAGTTCAAATTTCAGATTTCTTGTGGAGTGAATCCATTAGTGGGTGAGAAGCCCTAGGGGAGAGAATCCCCACCCATCTCTCTCTCTCTCTCTCTCTCTCCCCCTCCAAGAGAAGGGTGCCCCTCTCTCTCTCTCCTCACCTTCCCACCTACCTTCTCTCACCTCCACCCTCCATAAAGGCTACTCCAACTCCCCACAACCCTCCTTTACTCCACCTCTTGTCCCAAGAGAGAACCCACCAATCTCCAAGCCAACCCCCAACCACCCACTCCCCTTTCCCAAGCCTCCCTCTCATCTCCCAAGCAAGAATTCCCCATCTCCCAAGCCCCCTTTACCTTCCCCACGCACCTCTTCCCATCCCCAAGATCAAAAATTAATCCCACCCTTAAACCCATTTTCAAATACCCTTTCCCTCTCCCTCCCAACACCAAATTCGTAGCTCCTCCCCCCACCACCTGTTAGACCCCCTTCCATACCCCATTCTTCCCCTCCCACACCTTGGAACACCCCCTCCTAGACCCCCTCACAGCCAGGGTTCTTCCCACACTCATCCATCCGCATTTCCCCTCCCATATACCTCATTTCCCCCCATCATCTTCAACCTACAATTCTCAATTCGCAGACAGCAGAAGAGCGCCCAGTTGCAGAGGCTGCCACGTCTTCACCTGAAACCTTCAGAGGGCATACCATATACCGGTGGCATCATCATCTAGTCTACTTTGCAACGGAGGTGGTCCCTCCTCCGTCTGAGTTAGAGGCTGTCTAAGGAGCCGATCTCCCCACACTGCGCGTCTTCCTCCAGACTGGCAACCTGAAGCTGCTTGCAGAGCCTCCCACGCCCGTCCCCTTGAAGATGGTCATTGTAGGACCATGATACCTATATTTGGTGTGGCCCACAAATATATGGTCCTCTGTAGTCATTGCAGTTGACCGCCCCAACCAGCAGCTCCCTGTCTGCTCATTTTTCAGTGGCGGTCGACCGCCTGCCCAGTAGCGATCGATCGAAATTTCTAGGGACTCACATTCTACAACGATTCTCAGTAGTGGTTGACCGCCAGAAGCCACAAGTCGACCACTAGCTCCGAGCCTTCAATGTTGACTTTATTTTCCACTTCGAGAAGAGCCCCTTCTCTTTGATTTGTTTAACCCCAAAGTCACCCAATCTCCCATGGATTGTGGATCTGGTCTGGAGGATGTCCAAGGACCATTCAAAGTCTATAAAACCAACACAAGGAGGGTTAGAAACCCTAATGCTTCAAAGGGATTCAAGGGAGGCTACAAGGGTGTGCTCAAGGGAGAGGAGTTCGAGTACTGTAGCCGTGAACAGTACTCCAGGAAGAAGTTCTTTATCAAATCCTCAAGTGATTCAAGCTACTTTAAGAGGAGATCAAGCCCAAGCCAAGAGAAGATAAAGATGCATCCTTCATCATTTTTATCATCTCAAGGTGATCCGAAGAAGCTCAACTCAAGATAGAAAGGTATGTCTATCTATCTCAAGGTGATCCGAATGGCAGACCATTTTGAAGTAGCTTTCATCGGACCCATTGAAGTAGATGGGTCCGATGCAATTCATATATTTGGGCATTGTTGGACTGGATGTGGAACTCAAATCTCCCTTTCTACACAATCCCGCTCAAATTTTGGCCCAGGCCTCAAAATTATGATCTTCAATGGTTTGCACTAACTTTCAGGCAAGGAGGATAAAAGAATCAAGGCCCGAATCTTATCATCAAAGTTTATTTCTACAGAACTCAACTAAGTTGTAATCACGTTGAATTCATTGATGTGATCTGTAACAGAAGCACCTTCGGCCATCTTCAGATTAAATAAACAACGCATCAAATATACCTTGTTTGAAGCCGAGGGCTTTTCATACATATTTGATAGCGACTTCATCAATCCTGCCATGGTCTTCTCGTTCACGATGTTGAAGGCGATGTTTTTGGCCAACGCCAAGCGAACAACTCCGAGTGCTTGCCTGTCTAGTAGATCCAAATCTTATTTATTCATCCCTATCGGCATTGTTCCAAGAAGCGGCCCATGCAGCTTCTTCTGGTACAAGTAGTCTTCGATCTGCATTTTCCAGAAACCGAAGCCTTTGCCATCGAACTTGTCGATCCTCACCTTTCCTTCATCTGTCGCCATTACTCCCACTATTCTCCTCAAACCAGAACAAGGCTCTGATACCAGTTGTTAGGGATATGGAGTACCCAAACGAGGAGGACAACCAACAGAGGAGGAAGAACAAAGGAGAAAAGAAATCAAACCATAAGAACACAAAGATTTTTTACGAGGTTCGGAGGCAAGATGCCTTCCTACATCCACGGTCGCAAAAGGATTCCACTAAGAAAATCACAGACTCATCACAATACAAGAGACAATTCACCCTTTTATACTAGGAGATTAGGGCGTCATTAGTCGGGATATTAAGGACAACAATGTCCCTGTTAAACAAATCCTCTTTCGGGGTACATTAAACGTGCATGCTCGCCTGTCCCCCAGGATGCTCTCTTGAGACCGAGTATGCGCTCCAACGGCTGCAAAGCTCCCCCACCATCAGTCAGGTTAATGCATTGTCAAGACCAAGTCGGTGCAATGCCAGACTAGGTCGGTGCAACATACCTTGAGCCCGCAATGCATGTTCCCCTGACATTGAGGATGCTCCTCTGGAGCAGCGATTGCTCCCGAGAGACAATATGTGCTCGCCATGCTCCCTTGACGCTGAGGATGCTCCCCTGGAGCAGCGATTGTTCTCCTGAGACAGAGTGTGATCCCGTGCAAGGGCGCACGATGAAGAGTTCTGACTCCACACTCTAACAACTCTCTCTCTCTTCCCTCCCTCGTGTTCTCTCTTTCCCTCCCTCTTCTATCTCTAGTTCTCTCCGTCATTCTTCTCTGACATATACAAAAAAAAATTCTGTTAGTAGCGGGCCTGAAAATTAAAAAAAAGAGAGTGAAAATAAAGAAAAAATAGTAGGAAAAGAAAGAAGACAAGGCCGAAAAAAAGAGAGGAAATATCTTGTGAAAAAAATAGAGGAAAAAAGAGATAAAAAAAGAGGAGAAAAGAAGAAATTTATAGACCCGAGTCCCGCATCAAATGGAGTGGTCAATCATCTCTGCACTCAGCACAATCATAGCTGTTGTCCATCTTTCTCTCTGTTCTAGAGTCCATTTTACTAGTCAGAGTTTTGTCCCACATCACTGCACAACCAATTGTGTCACAGCCTACCCTCCCCTGTTTCAAGGGACGACACAAGTTTGTAGAAAGTGGTGGCGGAATCCGGAGTACATAGTGATCAGCTGATCTCTGTTAAGACCAGGCAATACAGCTTTTTATTAGAGAGCATGGAAGGCACATCGAACATTTGTAAGTAACATGTCATGTGCAGGTTTTGAGAGTAGGCGGACATATTTGCTCACCTAATTCATTAGGCAATACTCAACTAAGGGGTGGTGCACCCGTCATGTCATGTACAAACTTGTGTCGAATGGCAGCTTCTTGCGTCATGTCATGTACAAGCTCAGATCATTGCTGGACAAAATCTGCTACCAAAATAAACAAACGGGGGCTGTGCAAAGCTACCGAAATCGAGAGCCTGAAACCCATGTGTAAGCACTAGAGCAATCATCGAGTGTCACTAAGGAAACATGTATATCCCTATGGTTAGGGCTCTTTGTTCACTTATTTGCGTTTGCTCCTCCACTCCATAGAGAATTGCCTCGGGTGAAATGCGTGAATTTAAGTTATGCACGGAAGACATGCGATGCCCTTTTGACGGGTTCTGACATGTGATTATTAATTTAATCGGTGTCTGAGGAATCGTACCATATTAAAATATGAAAGCAGGACTATCCATGGTAGATTGTCTCACTCGTTTAATTTAATCTTCTTCTAGCTTATTGTCTAAATCAACCATTGCTAGTTCGTTAGGTTAGACTTTGCATGCACAACCACAGCAAATCGGGCGTAATAATGCATGATTGGACATAGTTTGGACTATAGACCCCATTCCTAATTGGCCCACTTTGGGTCATTTACATGTGTGCATCCGCCAACATACTATTCATGCAAGTATTTGATAAATTCATGCTACATAGTATATAGTATTAACCATTTTAGGATGTATACCTAAGAATGATTATCTTGTCCATTATCGAGTATTGGCTCTCGGCCATATGAGATAATTAGTTTACTAGATATACCTGCGGGATCCAACTTTCATTAAAGGCTAACTATCAGAGTTAGCCTTGAGGATTGGTCACGACAAACCTCATGAGTCATGGGAGAATTTAAGTGTCCATAGCTATTAAAAGTATATTCTATCTCGGTGTAGCCTCTCTCCTACACCAATAGTCCATCCTAACATTATACTTACGGAGCTCACTTATCATTTGAACCCCCAATAATACATTATCATGGCCCTGTGTCGATACATTACCATTACGGTATATACTTTATCATGGGCATTCTTGTCATATGTTCATCTATTTGCTGCCCTATATATCCTTGTGATTATTATAAGGAAACAAATAGAATGAGCTAATCTATTCTATCTTCTTGCAGAGGAAAGAAGGGAGAGGGCGGCCACAAGGTGGAGAGGAGAGGGATTTGAGTGATTATCAATTTCTGATGTTTGCAAGTGGATTTAGAGCTTGGATCTGAAGACTTATCCTGTTCGAGCCGCAATCAAGGTCGGTTCTTCAAGAAGGTGGACCGTCTGCTCCATCCAGCTGCGGATTCTACTCTCTCTCCGATTAGTGCTTCTAGGAAAACATCTAAATGGCCATTCAAGAAAAGGGGGAAACATTCCCCATCTTTTACCCATTTGCTTGTGATAGTTTTCTTGATCAACATCTTGCTGTGAGCATATATTGATTGAGCATATATTGATTATCTTTGTATTTTTCTGAATCGGAATATTTCTGTGTGTGGTGTACGGAGTTGTGTCTCCGTGGGAGGATTTAGTGCGGGGTGAGTTCCCCGAGTGTGTGTGGTGTGCTATCATAGAATATATTTTTTTAAGTCGAGATATATTGACTATCATTTAAGGATATTCGTTCTCGCACCCGAGTCTTCACGGAAAGGCTGATACCCGTGACTCGACCCGAGTCGACACGGAAAGGGTGATACTCGAGACTCATGGCCAGTTTCTCAACCACGCCCGGTCCCACGTTTCCCTCGCTAAAGGACGTCCGCGAGCTAGAGTCCTAGGTTGCGTGTCCGTCCCGCATCAACTTGGTATCAGAGCGTCCGGTTTGAGTCAAGGGTCGTAAAAGCAACAACAAAAAGAAAAAAAAAGTGTCGTTTAAGTCATGTCTAAGTCTAAGTCGGTCCTAGGTCTCATTTGCATACCATTAATCGGTATATCAACAGGTGTTGTCCGAACGTTAGGCTACGTCTATCGGGAAGGCCGCACACTTGCGCGAGTGATCTTCGGATCGATTATCTCCGCCACGTATCGAATCTTGACGTGTCGTCTAGGTGTGTGGTCGAGTCCCATTTCAACTTTGCATTTGCATCGCATTCTAAGTCGTGTCTAGGTGCTTGCATTAACATTTTGCTTATAAAATCAAAAAAAATGGCCTTGCATATCCATTCCTAGGGGATCCAACCCCATCTTGGCCACCATGGCCACACCCCGAGTCTATAGTTCCGATGAAGTCGTCGCAATGTTTCAAACCCTGATGAGAAAAGTGGATAGGTTCAATACAAGCCTAGATCTGTTGACTATCGGGATAGATCGGATGGAAGGATACATCCTGGTGCCACCCCAAGAACACCTTTTCCACGAGGAGAACATTCCTTCCTCACCCATGAGGGCTCCATTGCCACCCCCTACTTCCGATCTTCATTCGGAGCCATCAAACTTGGGGCCACCTCATCCCGAGCCTCCCGTGTTTCTAACGGGTACACTTTTCATCGCCAAGCCACTACTTAGTTGGCTCAAGATAGGCTTGGTCCCACCTCCTTACCCATCCATGGACCCTACCCTACCTTTGGTGCCCGTCAACTCATACCATACTACATTCTGATCCCGTCACCATGTTGACACATTGGGTGACCTTATTCTTGGTTTAGGTTGGCAATGTGAGTTGACGTATTTATTGGCCCGAGGCTTCAACCAACCCACTAGTCGTAGCTTCACCCATCCGGCCATAGGGTCCATTACCTCCGTATGCACCGTGGGTTGTGTTACCACGGAGGTTCTTCTACTCCTCCCATTACTGGACGAGCCCGACTTCATTACTTTTCTTCCGAGGGAGGAGTCATAAGCCTAATACGAGAAGAATAAAAATGGTGAAAACTTAACCAAATCAAAAAAGTAGATTTGGTCGGGCCATTTTTATTTAATAGATAAGGGATTAAATTGATGGACGGGCCCCGCCTTACGATAAATTGCAAGCCGTAAAAAAGTTGGCTTGAGATAGTCAGGTGTCGACGCTAATAAATAAGCATATTAGCTGACAATAGTCGGCTTGGGTAACGGATCTTGCAAGAAACGTGTCACGCCCCGAGCGCGGAAGATACCCGGAGGTGCGCGACGTGTCTATATCAATCATGTCAATCAGAGTGGTCGTGTATTCGACACAAAGACAGAGATGCGCAAAATAGCAAGATAACCCAATCCTTTATTTCATAATGGATAGACTATTACAAATCCAATACTCTGTTTAATAAAAAGGAAAAGAACACATAGTTGACTCAAGAAACTATAGAAAAGACTAGATGACACTTGAGCAGCTCTAGCACTTTCACTCATGACCATTCCCATCCGATTGACTTCCATCGTCGTCGGACTTACCTGAAAAGTAAGAAGGGACAAACGGGATGAGCGAACGCTCAGTAGGAAATTATATCTCAAGTACTAGCAAGGGGTTTAAGTAATTACATCTTTCATGAATGCAATAAAGCTATGCATGCTCGCATAAAACGACAAGATAGAGAGAATGTAATATCAAGGAAATAAGATGGACTAATCATAATCTTTCAACAAGATAACAAGGGTATTCAAGATATTTAAGCAAGTACGTTTAACAAGTCATGTCAAGAACTTTGGCTATCATGTATCAAGCAAGTAAATTACCCTTTTTCGGGCCACGCATTTCATGTCAAGTCAAGTACGATTCAAGTACAAGATGTGTGTGGAATGTCCAATGAAGCAAGTCAAGTACTCGGTATAATGCCAGATACCTTATCATTTTAACTCCCATGGGCACAAGTACTTTCGGGTGCTCCTCCCAGGACCAGATCGGGCCCTATATGCGCAGACATTTATCATGTATTTTTTGACATCCACTCTTGTTTATAGCCAACATAGAATTTCAATGATCAAGTTTGTAGATACGTATGACAACTTTGATACAATAGAGTCCAAAATATGACAAAGGACATAGATTGGCGATAATAACGGTATAATCACGAATTATCAATGAAACTAGGTGGAATTAGGTTCCCTTAACTTAGGTACCATGACAAATCGATATGGACATTCTATATATAGAATTGAGGTCCACATGAACAGTATATCAAAGGTAAGATACCCTCATTCTTATCATAGAATTGAGGTTTACAAGAATGACATGATATGGCATGATATCATCATCCCATTAAGAATTTCTTATGATATACTCTTTGTATAATCATAAGGGCCGGTATACCATGTTTCTTTAGATTGATATGGCATCAATGGTGTAATGTGTTTTTAGGGTACAACCAGCTCAGTCGGCCTTGAGGGAATCCAAGGCTACGAGGAGTCTTACGGAGGTCTCTATGACTAACTCGCTAGTCCAAAGGAACGGAATGTCCAATGGAGAGCTTGTATGTCAAAGAGAGTTGAGTGTGATCGATGAAACAACGTGAAAAGTGGGACTATACTCACGGAGTGGAGAATAGTGCCGATATATATATTATATAATATGAAACCATCGGTTAACAGAATCAGGATAAAAATCATTTTTACAGAAAATAACGACTTACGCTAAGTCGTTTCTCAAGTAAGTAACGCCTAACAGAAGGGCGTTTACACATGTTTCCATTTTGCAGAATTTTCAATATTTCCGTAATTTATCTAAAACGCGCCCTGGTCAGGGTCGTTTCTTCAAGATTTGACGACTACACCAGAAGGCGTCTTCTTATTTACATATTTGACAGAATATAATTAATTTTCAGGAATTATCAAAAACACGCCCTGGGCAGGGGCGTTACTATTCAATTCTATTTTCCAGAATAGATAAATTTCAGGATTTTAACTGATAAACGCCCTAGGAAGGGGCGTTACCTTTCAGATTCACGCCCTGATCTGGGGCGTTAACATATGGCAAACGACCTAGTCTAGGTCGTGAATTAAAGGAATTCAGGAATAAAATTTCAAGAGACATGATACATGGTCATCACAGGAAAATTAGCAGAATTTCATAGGTAGAGTCATGCAAGATATTAGAATCGATATCTCATATTTAATGAATTTTTAAACAGGATCAATTATTAATTACATGCGATTTTCATGAAAGTAACGCCTGCGTGCAGGGCGTCAAATGTGGAATTGACGACCTGGACAGGGTCGTTTCTTGTAAATTAGCGCCCTTTACAGGGGCGTTTCTTTCAATAATATTCCAGAAACGAAAATAAAACAGTATGCATGTCATGCTTATACATATATCTTGCGTTATTTTCATTTGGGCTACAATAACTTGAGAAAACCTACCTTTAAGAGTTGATTTGGACGACGACTTGAAGATTGATATGAAGAGAGGAAAAACTCTGTTGCTTAAACAGCAACCAATAATCTTAGCAGTATCAGCAGGAAGAAGTCTTTACGTTCAACGGATGAACCCCTTTCGACCGAACTTCCTACAGAGAAATACGAAGAAACATTAATATTTTCTTCATAATACCTGACCGAAGGTAAAGGAAAGAAGACCATTACCTTTGTTCTTCACAACGCCAATGCTTCTTCAACCTGGAAGAAGGAAGAAGGGTGAAGAATCATTAGTTCTTCATGTAGTCGAAACAGAGGTCAAAAGAAAATAAGAAGAACATATGTTCTTCACTTACCGTGCAGCAGCAGGTCGATCAAATGGGTTAGGGTTCGGCTGTTCAAGAGTCTTTATAGGATTTTGGGAAATCCTATTAGGGTTAGTGATCTTGTGAGGGTAACATATCCCTAATAGAGTCCTTACTCTAATAGACTCTTACTAGATTAACATGATCCTTCCCTGGATAAGCTCTGGGTTCGAACGGTTCACGAATGGAATTAACGCCTTAGGTCAGGGCGTCCATTCTTGAATTGACGACCTTGTTTAGGTCGTTTATTAAGAAACGTCTTGGAGAAGGGCGTTCCTTATTTTTGAAACACGCCCAAGATATGGGCGTTTCTTTTACTTGCCTATTTGGTCGCGTGAGAGTTGACGACCACATGTGTGGGCGTCCTTTCTTTAGTCATGCCGTTTATAGAGGCGTTTCTTTTTAAATTAACGCCTTACTAAGAGGCGTTATTTGTACTTTGTTTATTATCGGTATTACTTCTGTAATATATATGTTTTTAATTTTATTTCAATATTCATTTATCAGGGTTGCTACAAAACGGGTCCATTTTAGGGTTTACAATTCGCATCTCTGGCGGTGGTCGACTTACAGAGCCTTCGTGGTCGACTCTCAGCACCTGCCAGAACCAACTTGGTTTCTGTTTGGACCCGAAGTCGACTCTTGAGCCCTCAGGTGTCGACACCCGCGGTTGTCCAGAACCTGGGTGGTTCTGTCTGGGCTTCCAGAGTCGACTGCCAGTGCTCTGGGTGTCGACTCTTGCCTCCAACCAGCAAGGTCTTCTCCATATTAGGGATCTTGAAGGCTACACTTTTTTATGGTGATTTGGTTCATCCCTCTTCTTTGACTGATCTCTTTAACCATTAATGTACCTGCATTTGGCATTTAAACATTAACATGTGCAAGCTAATATTCATGTCATTGGACTTCCTTATTAATGACCAACCAAGGTTTAGTTTAACACATCTCATACTTTGAGGGTAAATACAATGAGTTATAGATTGTCATCATCAAAACAAGAGGTGCTCAACACACTATACAGTACCATCCTAGTAACAGTAATTTTGTAGCTGATGCTCTCAATCGAAAGTCAAGAGCAATATTGGCCAGTTGTATGATCAAAGAATGGAAGCTATTGGAGGAATTTTCTAAACTCAATATTTCCACCGGTGAACAAGACGGGTGTATTACTCTAGCACATATGTGTCTACATCCGGATTTGCTGTCAGAAATTCAAAAGTTACAAGAGTGAGATCCTGCACAAGTGGAGATAAGGGACAAGTTGGGCGAGAGATCGGATTTTAAGCTGGCACCCGATGGGAGATTGCTATTCCATGAACGGACATGTGTACCCGACTATCTCGAGTTGAAGAAAAAGATTCTTGAAGAAGCTCATCGATCTACGTACACGATCCACCCTGGAGCCACCAAGATGTACCAAGACTTAGAAAAGACTTTCTGGTGGCCTAATATGAAAAGGGAGGTAGCGGATTTCATATCTCGCTACCTAACTTGTCAACAAGTGAAGGCGGAACATCAAAAACCTGTCAGAAAGCTACATCCACTAGATATTCCCAAGTGGAAGTGAGAAGACATTGGCATGGATTTTATTATGGGCTTGCCCAAGTCTAGAGGTGGATATGATGGAATTTGGGTAATTATCGACCACCTAACTAAATCGGCTCATTTCTTGCCTATCAAAAGCCGATGGTCGATTGATGTCCTTGCTGCCTTGTATATTAATGAGACGGTTAGATTGTATGGAGTCCCCGTGTCGATCGTATCCGACCGAGACCCACGCTTCACCTCTTATTTATGGAAGAGTCTACAACACTCTTTGGGGATGAAAATCAACTTCAGCACTGCTTTTCATCCCCAGACAGATGGACAGACAGAAAGGACAAATCAAGTTGTTGAAGATATGTTAAGGGCGTGTATTATAGACTTCGGCGAAAGTTGGCATGACCACTTACCCCTAGCCGGGTTTGCCTATAATAATAGCTATCAAGCCAGTATCCAAATGGCACCTTTCGAGGCACTCAATGGCAAAAGTTGTTGATCTCCAATATGCTGGGATGAAGTCGGTGAAAAGTAAATTCTAGGCCCAGATATGGTGAGAGACTCAACCAAAAAGATACACCTCATTCGGAAAAGGCTAAAGATAGCACAGTCCATACAGAAGTCATATGCTGACAATAGAACAAGAGATCTGGAATTTCAAGTCGGAGACCATATTTTTCTCAAGGTATCTCCTAGTCGAGGTATTAGAAGATTCGGTGTTAAGGGCAAACTTACACCGAGGTTTATTAGTCCATTCGAGGTATTGGAGAAAGTGGGCGAGGTAGCTTACCGCATTGCCTTTTCTCCACAATTATCAGAGGTGCACAATGTATTCCATATTTCTATGCTGAAAAAGTATATGCACGATCCTCTCCACATCATCGATCACACCGACTTGGTGATACAAAAAGGCCTTACCTATGAGCAGAAGCCAATGAAGATCCTCGACCGAGAAGTCTGAGTTCTAAGGAACAAGATGATCACTATGGTGAAAGTCCAATGGAATCGATGCTTAGAACAAGAGGCTACATGGGAAACCAAGGAGTCTATGAGAAGGAGATTCCCAGAGTTATTCTAGTTTGTAAGTATTTTTCACCCTCCTTGTCTCCATATATGTAATTGAATTTGGGGACCAAATTCTTTTAAGTGGGGGAGGCTGTAGCATCCCATATAAAATAATATATATACTTTTTTCCCAAATAAAAAAAAATTTATAGGAAGGTTAAATAAGAAGTTAGAACACCAATGAGGGCCATTATATAACTTTACCACCATTAAAGTCATCATCCGTAAAGATTATTCACCAGACAAGGTGACTTCTTGGAGCGTCCCGTATCAAGTCATTGCAAGCCGACTATCTAGAAGAACAGAATGTGCAATAATATGACCTGTCCAGGGCCACTTACAGAAACTAAACGATCTAAATTTGGACCATGCATTATCTTAGATGGTCATAGGTTGACTGCTCACGACCAGCGCAAATCCCCCTTTTCTCTATTTAAAAACCCACTGCTATGAAGCGGTCTATCGAGGGGCCGTGTAAGTGATTAGACGGTCTATGGAGGGCCACGTACACACTGGAACCCTATAAAATCTCACTAGGTAGAACGGTCTGTCTCTGGCCGCTATACCATGAAAGTGGTCTATCGCGCGACCGCGAAAATCCAAGCGGTCTCTGGAAGGACATTTCATCCAAATCCGAGCCCGAAGATGTGAAAACAAGATATCGGTCCAATGAAAGTAAGGTTTAAACATGGATATAACATGAAAATTAGGATATTTACTGTCAAAAGAGAGGTAACTCGAAAACGTACATGATAGAATGGTCAATTTTAGGATTTCACTACGATTAGCCTATTTAAATCGACCGGGAACGAAGAGAGCATAAGCCTTAATCACATGCTCACAATGAAACAAGCAATATGCAAGCTATACTTGATAAAATTTAGGCAAAATGGACTCAAATGAAAGCTAAGAGCAAGATATATATGATCCTGTTAATTAATTAGGTTGGGTCTGAGAGAAACCTACATTAATTGGAGAAGAAAGAGGAAGATGCGCGAAACCCTAATCTGCGAACACACGCCGCTCTTCACCCAAATTCGCTCTTAATCAGCAACCATTGCTTGCTCCACCAGTTGGAGAAACAAAAGGGTTCGTAGGGTTACAAAAGCCCTCTATCTATAGGGTCTATGGGTCATTCTAGAGATCGAATTCGATGCAGGAGTCGAAGGAATTAAAAATAGCGAGAATCTCGCACCTTAACCAATTCCACGCTATCGCCGTCGAGAGAAGCATCTATATAATTCAAACAATTCTGGGAGTCCCCGTGTGGTTTTAAAGCTACAGTGATATAGTCACCGTGTGCTGTTAATAAGCTCAAATGCAACGTTAAGATGGGGCCCGTATTTGGTACTATACCGTATTAATTGGACGCGTTATATTACGGAGGGAATAACATACGGACCAACTAGTGTCGATACATTATCATGGGCATGTTTAAGGGATTATATTACCTCCATCCGATTAAAATATCATCCTATGATATCTTATGGGGCCACACGTAGTCATTTCCTCAACCTGGTCGGCTTGCAATTCTTACTTCACGGACCTTATTATGCACATTCTCAAGAGTGTGTCACATTAGCTAATATTTATATTAGTACAGACAATATTCTCGCATCTCTCGCTTATAATTTGTCCGCCACATACCAGTAATCAACTTACTTGAAAATTTCAATTCAGTGCTTGTTTGAATGTATATAATATATCACCCACCTTTTTGACTCCTTCTATGGCTCATCCCTTGCTAAATGAAGTTGTATTGATTTAGACATGTTTGTTACATGGCATATATTAAGGGGGAGATTTTTTATAACCGTGCATACATTTAGGGGGAGACATTACTGTGAAGTAACTAATTCATCTTTTACATTCAATACAACCACCCATACAACTTGCACATTTTTGAGATAATGATTCAATCTAATAAGGATTACTGTTTTCTGCCCTACACTCTTGAGAACTATTAACTCTGTACATGGAAATCACTTGTCTCGTAAGGAAAAAGCTGTTTACCCCTTCAAAAATTCGTATAAGTGGAACGTGGATCCGAGTAGCCGAGAATCCCCCCTGAAATAAAGGAGGAAACTCGCGCCGAAAGGAGAAACTAATCCATATAAAAATAAGTGTGATTTGTCACCGAGTAGTCGGGAAGTGTCCCTAAGATAAAGGATACAACTCACGTCAAAAAGTGTCTCATCCACATGATAAAAAGTGACAAAATTGAGTAACCAGGAATTGTCCCTGAAACAAAGGACATGACTTGTGTCAAAAGGTTAGTCACACCTATTTTAGTAATTAAAAATTGGGGTCATACGTAGCTACCAATATTCGAGCATTGTGCATGAAAGTGTATGGATGATAAGTTCTTTTCAGTATTCTTTAGAAAATCTATTTTTCCATATTGATTTGAATTTCATTGCTCAATCTTCACACATACACTTTGTGTTTGATTGTTTGAGTGCCGCTTATGCATCAGTCATCTTTCATGGTTAATGTAGTACTTTATTTATGTAAGCAGGACCAAGCATAGTCGAGATAACCAAGTGATATCAGTGCAGAGGAACTATAGTTCCTCTTTGTATTGAATACCCACGATCGGAATATCAGGGTCATGAGGCGGCTGGTCCCTTCAGGTGGACTGATCGTATGCCTTTAAAGGTACCGTGACAAAATTAGATAACAAGCCATATATTAATGATTCTTTACATAGCTTAATTGTTAGGCTACTAATAGAAGACTTAACTCCGTGCAGGACTAAATACAATTGGCAACAAGGGATGAGCAATCCTTCTGATGGGTTTTTTCCCTCTTTGTCTTGGCTTTGTTTCGCATGAAGGCAACAGTAGAATGTGATGCCCTTGTCTTCTAGCTGGCTAGAAGGTGAGGAGGTGCGATCCACCTAAGTTCCCGCATCCCCTATGTCACGCGCGATCATGTTGTTGTGGTTATTCTTTAGCCGCGTCTTTCATCTTCTTAATGTAGGTCCAATGATAGCAGTATTGTGTGGTTTAATGTCAATACACCACACACAGAAATATGTACATCAACCTGATCCGGCACTAATATATGGGAAATTCTCCCATGACATATTGACTATCATTTAAGGATGTCCGTGACCAATCATCAAGATGCTGCCCATCAACCCAATTACCGCGACTCCCGGGCCCCACATGTGACCTGTTATCTCCCTGCGTGGAGTTGGTCAAATTAATTTTATACCAAATTGATGAGTATAGATAGCCGGACTATTTATATAGTGGATATAAACATCACGGACCTGTTAATTAGGTAAAATCTGCGATCCGACGAGATCTGTTAATGCAAGGTAGACCTCTGAATCAAACCTTGAGCTCTTCATGAAAATTTTATACAGACAAAGAGTGAGATCCTTGCTTAGGAAACGCATGGGTTAGAGAGCATGCCCAAGGTGACCGTTAATATAGTCCACTAAGAATAGCCGTAATATATACTGAAATTTGGTCAATTAACCGATTAATTAGATCATTTGGACTATTATCAGGTCATTGGACCGACAGCACACGGTATATACCATAAAGTATATACCTCTTAAATGGTGTCCGATGATATTTTATACTCCACGCATTTAATTATCATGCCCTATATCGGATGGGTAATATAATCCCTTATCTTATGAGCTGAATATAGTCCCTCCTAACATGAAGGTTAACTTGTGACCATGGGTAGTAGAACAGGGACAGTGGAAATCTCGTTATAATTATCATGGTTCCAGATGTATAAACTTCATTGGGCCCCATATACTGTTAATCAGAGGTCTACTGGTAATGATGGGTCTGTTCATGGGTCTGTTCATGGTTTGTCAACAAATCATAGACCAGGAATCCATCTGCAGATCAGGGATACGTTCTAATAACTGGTCATGATTGTATTGCTTCCGCGTAGATCCATAAAATTCCAATACTTTGCCATGGTTTAACCTAGAGCCTTTGTATCCCTGATCTGCAGATGGATTAATAAGATGGAAACTTATCACGTACTTTTCGTCCTTGTTAATGGTTAACTATAATTGATGACATCATAATTAGCTAAGATGAGAAATTAGTATGGCCGAGAGGGACAACTTGCTCATCTTATTGTACTTACATAACCGTCATATAACTCCTAGTAATCATCTTGTCTAGCAAGGGCCTTTTCCCCTTCTAATAATGAGAACTTGATCATATATAATATGATATTGCCCTCAAGACGAGCATGAGTAGTTTTAAGGTCATTAGGGCCTTAAACGTACGCCAATCTCCTACCAATGTGACGCATGGCCAATGGTAGGACCATCATAGGGCTATATGATGGATTATTAGTCCATGCTAATCCCATAGCTATCTACTGGTAATTATCTCCAGATAGTCGAGATAACCAAGTGATATCAGTGCAGATTGATTTCGTGTCTGTATTAAAGGAATGCATGCTGGGTTTCTCGCATGATATCATTAAACCAAAAAGGATTGGTTTCTCGACTATTAAATTGATATCGGAAAGAAGACCCGGTGCATTTTGGTTATCATGGGTCAGGAGACTATCAAATGATAAGTTGATAAAAATAATGCCCATGATAAACGACCATATATTTTAGAATGCTCGGTCCGTGAGTATGTCCTTTACTTGTCTGCACACGTAAGGGATAAAACTCCACAGTCCGATTAAGCGCAAATGCCCCTCAAATCTAAGGTGCTGTTTGATATCGGGATAACTTAAGTGAAGAATAAGTATAAGTCATTTCGAGTTAATTTATTCTTATTCTTATTCTCGTGTATGTTAGGTACGTGAAGGGATAAATATAAGAATATTCTTATTCTTCGTTTGGTAAAATTTGAGGATATAAATGGGGATAAATGCTGAAATATGATCATATTGCCCTTCTTATCCCGGGTTAAGATAAATGATGTTATTCTTTGTTTGAATAGGATAAGAAGATTTAAAATATTCTATTAAGTGAAATTGCTTATGTAACTAACTTTTTATAATCATGATTACGACTAATAAAGATCGTAAAATATATTTTAATAAAAAATATAATATCAGTAATAAATTATTAAAAATTGATTTTCTTAATAATCTAAGATAATACCAATATATATTATTGACAAAAAATCCTTTTAAAAATATTTAGTAGGAATGATGAAAATTATATTTTCATAAATATGTTGTAAGTAAATAGTACAACTTAATATAATGTAACAATTATTATTTATTAATAAATTAAATAATAAATATCATATCATTAAAAATATATTTCAAATAATTTGAATCAAAATTAGTGATAAACACATTTCTAAAAAATTTATTTAGTTCAAATTATTTGTCAGTAATAATGAGACTTTTGATCGATCTAAATTTTTACACACTTCTTATGACTTAATGCAGAGTGAAATCATAATTATGCAGACTGAAATCACTTAATAAGATGTTTGTTAAGACAATTTTCACATCCAAACTTGTCTCTCCTTCCTTTCCGGTCTTCGGATGGCGCCATTAATGATGAAAGCCGAGCCGGTAGAGTCATCTTAAAACCCTATCTCGGAGGGGAGAGGATAGGAGAGGGAGGAGACCAGAGGTTTCCCGAGATGCTCCTTCCAGCGCCAACCAGAGCTCCGGCGCGCACAATCCTCCATCGCTTCTTCTCCCTCCACGCTTCTTCCAGGGTGCCCCCGCCCTCCTCCTCTTCCTCTTCTGTCCGGTACTCCTCTAGCACCGCCACCGAGACACGTACGCAGAAGCTCGAGCGGATCGCCAACGAGCTCCTCGACCTCAACAAGCTCGAGCGGCACGACTACGCCGTCCTTTTTCGCCTTAAGCTCGGCCTCAACCGGTGGGGACCCGCCGGCGTGGCAGTCGCGGGGCCGTCATCCGACGCGGGCGGGGAGGAGGCGAAGGGCGCGGGCGCGGCGGCGGCGGTGTCGGAGAAGTCGACCTTCGACATGAAGCTGGAGAAGTTCGACGCGGCGGCGAAGATAAATGTGATCAAGGAGGTGAGGGGGTTCACTGACCTGGGGTTGAAGGAGGCGAAGGATCTGGTGGAGAAGGCCCCTGTGGTGGTGAAGAAGCAGGTCACCAAGGAAGAGGCGGAGCAGATCGCCGCGAAGCTGAAGGTGGAGTGATATTTTTGAGGTCGGTAATATAGGAGCGAGAAAGCGCTATCAATTGTTAGACTATTCTTTTTTTTGCTACTATTATTGTCAGTAATGATTCCTACAGTGTATCACTTGAGCAGCTCTGTTCATGTCTCCTTTGTCTGAATGACGAAAGCATGAATCTTCATTGTTAACAATAGAAATTTTATCTATTTATTTTGGGCTTAGATCAACTGCAAATGAAATGGACGAACTTGAACTGATCCTTAGCTTTGTGTCACTAACATCATAAAAGGAATTTCTCAGAATCTTTGCTGTAGCAAACAATATCAAGTGAAGAATGCCATAATTTTGAACTAGTTTTTTAATTTTTAATAGATTTTTAATAGACTATGACGTTAATTACATCCTTCCAGAAGAAGGAAAACCCTTGATTAATCGCCAGTGATTGAGGGCCTTTAGGGCCGAGGAGAAAATATATGATGACGATATTCATCGTGCAAAGCAGGTTATGAGTTTCGGGGGTGCAACAACTCATAAATAAATAAAAAATATATATTATTAAATCAATGGCCCAGGGACCGAGCTTAAGAGGGAAGGGAGACTTTCAGTCACAGGCAAACCGAGTCATGGCCATGATGGGGACGACCCCGGGAATCCAGACACAGCTGCTGGGACTTCGGATGCATATTCCCCTTTGTGGGGTCCAAGGGAGATGAGAGATCCACCAAATCCACCAGAACATATGGCTTATTATGTTTTCTTTTGTTTTATTATTATTCTTTTTTTTTACTTCGATTCATTTATTGGGGGTTCAAATCGAGAAGGGTAGGAATGACGATGATGTCCCCAATCCTTGAGGAGAAAGAGATATGTTATTGAGTTTGGGAGGATTGCAGCAAAGTGCCTTCGAGCACATATTTTAAACTTATTTATTTGTTTATTTTCTTTGTTTATTATTTTTTATTATTTTTATTATTTTTATTTATTTATTTTTAAATAGATTATGGCCCATGTGGGACTGGCAGGTGGAGAGAGCGAAAGCTGGTCAGACGGGAAGTCGACTCATGGAGTCGACTCCCTACTACCCCAGGTTTAATTCTACAGATTTGAATTGATTAGCTGTTCAGGTGTATTATGGGCAGCAGGTCAATGGGAGGACCTATTTGGTGGGACATATGGAGATGATGGCGTTGAAGGGAGTCCATGGATAATTGCCAAAGGGAGGACCAGGTATCCGAGTGGGAGTGAATTTAAGAGGCATGGAGTGCCTAAGGTTCAAAAGGTCATAATAATTGGCATTCATATTTTTTTTAAGTTTTCCTGCAGTTGCGTCGACCTGCCTGGCTGTCCCCTTCAGCTACACTGGCTTGGCCTAAGCAGTACATCGACCTGCCCTGGCTGCCCCCCCCTCAGCTGCATCGACCTCACCTATGTGATGCATTGACCTCACCTTAGCCATATGCACTTCACGTAGCCCAAACTTACTATAGTGATGAGGGTGCCAAGAAGTCCAGCAGCCAATGTAAACAAAGCGTAGGCTGGTAGTTTATCAGGATCACGCTATTCTGAGATAAGCCACATGACCTCCTTGAATTGTTCTTCAAGATCTGCTTGACTCGGTAGGGCTGCTAGGAAATCTGCCGACCTTTGAGAGTACACTGAATTTCTTAGGCTGCTGCGGCATGCTAGCTTAGCCCTCGGGGGCATTGGATCAGATAATTGGTGAATCCCAATGAAATGGGCATAGCTTGGCTTGGACTATTGAGCTTGGCCTTCCATGTATCTTGATAAAATCTTTACAGATTCATCTAGGTTACTGCAAGGTACAGGTCGACTCCTTGATAATTGCGGGTCAATCTGTTTTGTAACCGGAGGCTTGGGTGCTCACTGAGCAGCAGTGCCGATCCTGGTTGGCCCGCCAGACTTTTAGCCCATTTATTGTATCTCTGTCCACGTTGTTCATCAACAGATCTGAAATGAGACCTCATTGTTCTGGATTTAATTGAGCTTGGAGTTAATTGGCTTTCATGGGCATGTGCGAAAATTTCCTGTATAGCGAGCTGCTGTCCTTGAGCTTCAAAATTATTGAAGAACTCTGCTGAATGGCCTCATGCACGGTAGGGAGTGTTGAAATTGTAGCTGTTGCTGCTATATGAAGTCGGCTACAAGTCCCATTGGAATGATATTTCGAGGCCTTGCTGAACCTGGTGGAGTTTTGAAATCTGCCGAGCTTCCTGAGATGAGCATAGCTTGATTTGGGCTGCTGAACTCGGCCTTCCATATACCTTCTTATGCTGATCCAGCTTAGGGGGGGCTATATATGAACTCAGTTGTGTTGATCAAGAAGGCAAGGCTGTGTACAATATGATGAGGTGCTGGACAATTTTCAGACCTGGGCTGTTCCACCTCAGCCACATTGCTAGGCAATTGGAGCCTATGGGTTTGACTACTTCAATTGAAATCTTGAGCTGCAGTGCTTTGATGAAGTAAAGTCTATTGGCTTCTATCAGGATATTCTTGGCATGGTACACTGTGACTTGCTAGAATACATGTGTGCTTAGCATTCAGTCAACCATTTGAGTCTTCCAGCTTGGGTAACTTCAGAAGGCTTGAATTTCCTTGGATGCTTGGAGTATGATCTTGATTCACTTGATTTCCTAATGATCTGATGACACAAGCGCCTGAGCACTAATGTTTTGGGAGGACCTCAGATTTAGGAAATTAGACAACCTATTAAAAAAGGGTCTGCCATCTTTTGAAAAAGTCATTCAATAGACTCTCAATCATTCTTCAGAACTTTGTTCCAGTCATCCTGCCACTTATCCAATAGACCTGATTAAATTGGCTTGAATCTGTTTTCATTGTGAATTAGGTCTTGGACTAATGTACATGGCTGTCCTTCATGATCCTTCATCGAGGCTGTTGGTTCAAGTGGTTCGCAGAACCAAACTTGGCAGATATTGCAGAAACTCTGTGGAACTTTACGTTGTCCATCTAAATACTTATCCAATGGACCCGATTGACCTGATTGGTCTTCTCCAGTCTCCTCTAATATCCATGTCAATTATGCTCTTATAGGCATGTACATGCAGGTCTCATACAAGTGCATGTGGGAGAATGCACATAGAAGGACCTTTGCTACCGTGGAGGAACCCAAGGGCGCTAATACACTTGCCGACTGGGGTAGTCATGTTGGTGCAGTGTAAGTGAAACAAATGGATTAAAAAAAACATGACTTTGCATTGGCTGGGGCTATGAGCAGGTGAGTTTGTTGAGCCCAGAGAACTGCTTGCAGAACTGGCCCTTTAGATCACCATCTACTACATGGCCCCACTTATCAATTGAAACCCTCACTTTCTCCTGGATAGCATGGCTCCTATATGTTCGATAGCTGAGTACATTCCAGAAGCGGATGATTCTTTTTTTTTTTATCCACGGGAATCCTATCCCATTCTCCGAGTAATGCATTTAGTAATTCTCCCGCAGAGCAATCACTGCTATTTCCATTCCACTTTTGAGCTTCTTAAAACCAATGGTTCAGAAACAGAAGTCCGTTCAGCTATACAAAATGTTTAAGGCAATCATTATTTTCTATGGATGCCAAGATGTTTAAAATTGTTTGACTGTTTCCCACTGTCTAGCTGCATCACTTAAATTGTTTGAGACAGAATCTTCATGAGTCGTTCACAAGCCTGTCATGCAGCTCCAAGCTTCAATTTGAGGTATATACTCAATTAACAGTCCCATGCACCCTGTAAAAGTGCTGATTACAGCTGTGGTGTCGCCCTCATTTGCATGCTTCCTTTAGAGAGCAGACAAAATCCAGCACTGCCACCACCAAAATACCACGGCCCCGGGTTGATGCATTTTATTGTAGCAGTATGCAACATGCAGCTACCTAATCTGTGCACCACCAATGCATTGAGGGGTACGTACCAGAAGGGATTCATGCAGAAGGCTTGTACATCTTTTATAGAAGGTCTAGCAGGGACCTTGTGCCAGTTAGATACATGAAGATAAATTTATCAAGCTCACAATGAATATGGAGTTTTATGTGTGAATGAGAAAGGAGGCCCTTAGTATGCTCAGATGTTCAGTGGATGCAGAGAGTCACTGGTTTGGTTCTTAGCAGTTCAGCAGGTTTAATAAGGAATTGTGAAGATGTTTTTTTTAAATTAGGAATGGGAGTTGGCTCATGATTCACTCCATCACTTTCGATGCTATCTTTATTTTCTTTTGTTTTGCTTCATTTTACCCATTCGCTTGTCATTGCCATCAAAGCAGGGAACTCTTTTAGGATGCCCTCAGACCGCAGTGTTATCAGCTCACCACTTCCTTTATTCTGTTCATGTTGTCACGGTTAGCTCATTTTTTTTAAGTCTCAAGTTCTGATGAAATTTCGGCAGCACCTCCCCCAGACCGAACATTTGCCGGGTGCTAAGCGAAACGCATCCATAGGGAGATGGCGTCTAAAACAGAGGAAGCCGCAAACGGGCTGCCCCAAGATCTCCATAGTGGGCAAGGAAGAAACCCCCGAGGGCTAGCCTGCGAGGGGAACTTCACAAGTCCGGAGATCGACCCCGAATTGGGTAGGGAGACCCCGAGGGCTAGCCTACAAGGGGAACTCCACATACCCGGGTTTAATCCTTCCATTCCTCAAGAGAGTAAGCCATGGGTGGCTACTCTAAAACCCCAAACTGGGTAGGGAGACCCCGAGGCTAGCCTACAAGGGGAGCTTCACAAACCCGGGGTTTATAGTTTCATTCCACAATGTGCAGCGATAGGTTGCTGGCATTGCAGCCATCAATGTTGATTCTCTTAGAAGGTATTCCTCCGGAGTGTCTACCATGAAAAGGCAGGCCCCGGAGAAACTCAAGGGTGATCGAAATGGAAATCACACTGATGGAAAAATCAATATGCATGCACCCCTCCCCCCTGGCAGACCTTGAAGTGTATGAAAGGAAAACTCCAATGAAACAGGCCATACCAGTATACCGCAGATTGCATGATGCAAATGTATTATGGTGGAAGATGCAAGGTACATGAATGGTAAAATCGATATAGAAGGAATTTACTGTAATTCTCATACAGAAATGAAACAGCGTGGTATGAGAGCAGGAGTTCCAGTAAGTGTTTAGATCCGGCCGGAGCCCCAACAACCCATAGATGTGGGTGGCAAGGCACACAGCCAATTCCACAGCAACCAGACGTACGCAACGAAAGGAACGTACATATCGAAATATAAAAAACATCATAGACATCAAATGCGCAGGCTCTGCCCAAATCAGGGGCAATAATCGGAGTCTATTCGGTGCACTGAAAAAGGGATTCATGTACTCAGCATAACCCACAACATCAAAAGGAGCAGAGACAGCGAAAAAAAATGAAATGAAAATCCGAGGATGGGCATTGAAAGAAAGGAATTTAGAGAGGAATTCATCCATGACTGAACAGCAAAAGAAACATCCATCCATGACTGAACGCAGAAGAACACAGAAATTTATTCATCTCTTTGCATAAACGGGAAAGGGATATACACAGTGCCAAGACACAAAGCCCTGGGCAATGATTACATAGAAGAAATAAAAAAAAACATGTGATTCTGGGAAGAAAGAAAAGAAAGAAGGGGGAGGGAGGGGCATTGACCCCGTTCCCTCCCCAAGCTAACACACCTTCTCTAATCCTCTCTTCCTCTCTTTTCTCTCCTCGGAGGTGGACACTCACAGATAGATGGAGCTTGATCGCCCGAAGGCAAGAGGGAAGCAGATGTGCCCCCAGGAGCGAGAGTCCGGAGGAAGAAGAAGAGGTCCAAGAGGGAGAGCTCAGTCCGAAGGCTGGGCTGGCTTTATAGCCGCTGGAGGGGCTTCTTCGCACGGGGGAGCTTCGCCTGGCGTGGGCCTACTCGTCCTTGCACGTGTGGCTTGCTCTGAAGATCCAGCGCCCAGGGGCCTCCTCCGCGGGCGGAGTTGCTGGCGTGGTGGGCGCCTGCTCGTGGATCAGAGCGCCAGGGACCTCGCCGTTGGCTTGCCGGAGGAATGCCACGTGCGTTCGCCGAACGTCGGGACTTCAGCGCAATCGACGGCATAGCGGGCCATTGGATGGAGCTGCCGCATGGTTGGAGTGGCATGCATCGGACCAGGGTGCCGGGGTCTCCGTCGGACTTGGCCTGAGCGCTCGCCGGACCACAGCGCCGGAGGTCGCTGGAGGTGTGCGCCGCATACACCGGAGGAGAAAGAGTGAGAGAGAGAGAGGTCCCCCTCCCCCATTGGCCGTCATGAGGAAAGGGGAGAGAGTGGGGGAGGCCGCTCTCCCGTTGGTCGAGCGGACAGAGGGCCATTGGCCCTTGTTGTGCACTTCGTTGGCTTTTTTTTTGGTGTTTTGTTCTTTTCATTTATTTTTATATATTATTTTTTCTTTATTTTCTTTATACGCATACACATATATATTGATTTGTGATTTTATTATTGTTATTATCTTTATTATTCATTCTATTTGTAACTATGTCATTATTATTTTCTCTATCACTATTTATTTTATTATATATATATATAATATATTTTTATATTTTTTATTTTAGGTGTCAACAAATGCCCCCCACCTGTAGGTGGCGCGAGAGAGGGACGAGGGAGTGGGGCATGCAGGTGCAGCCCATTTGAGAAGTGTTAGACGTGTCTTTTCATTCATGCAAACATGCAGGCATTCATCAACAGCAGACATCATATATATATAGGGTAGCTCCCTTATATCGGGGATGGGATAGGGATAGCGCCCGTGATTCATAGACAAGGTGCGGCTCACGAAGCACAACTAAGGGAAGTGTGCATTCGGAGAAGGGACACCACATAGAGCATGTGCATAGCGTAGATCAAAATCTACACCCGAGACTGTTCATCCATGGTGTGCTAGCGTAGACATGTAATCAACGAACCTCACGCATAGGGACACGTAGGCATTCTAAGTGACATTAGAGGATTGCTCCAACGTCTACACATACACTTGGGGCTTCGACTTTTGGTAGTTTCGCCCCACCCCCTTGTTTATTTTTGATTTGGGATTTCACCGTTTGACGCGAGTCTCCTCATTTGTTTCAGTGGGGATTCCCGGCTACTAAGATTCATCTTTTTATTTGCAGTGCCATTATGGACTTCACCGTTCGACGTGAGTCTCCTCATGTGTCTCAATGGGGATTCCTGACTACTAGGATTCATCCTTTTATGGCGATTCTATTATGGATTTCACCGTTCGGCGCGAGTTTCCTCATATATCTCAATGGGGATTCCCAGCTACTAGGATTCATCCTTTATTGTAACTTCATTGTGGAGTCTGCTTCGCCATTTTGCGCGAGTCTTCTCATTTGTTTCAGTGGGGATTCCCGGCTTCCTGGATTCGCATTCCACTTATCACTTATTTTTTTCTTTTTCTCTAATTTTTTCTCTTTTTTTTAAAAGGGGGGTAGGCAACTTTTCCCTCACGATTACCCCTCGTGCGAGTGTAGAGTTTTGAGCATCCATGAAGTATCAGGAAGAATTTCCAGTGTCCCTATGGATGGGATTGTTGAACACACTGTGCGTGAAGCGCAAGAGTTTAGTCTCGGGTGTATTTTGCAAATTACGCTAGCAATATAGCTATGATTCTTCCCCTAGACGTATGCACTTGCCAAAGATTGACTTTCCATGTCTTAATGTATGCCATGATGCACATATATCTAGAATCGGGGTCGCATTATTTAGCAAGGAAGCATGGACCTAGAAAGCCGAAGGAAGTGTATTAGCATATAATGTAAACAGACATGCAAGCAGGGGAACAAACACGCAGAATCAAAAGGCATGCAAAGTTTTTATTTCTTTCTTTTTCTTTCTTTCTTCTTTTTTTCTTTCTTTCCTTTTTTTCTCTTTCCTTTTTTTCTCTTTTTTTCTCTTTCTTTTTTTGCATGTACATATGTATATATCATTATTATACGCATATGCCCTGTGTACATACATCATCATTCCGCCCGATGCGAACACCTGCAAGTAAAATAGAAGGAAAACATTAATGTCATCACTAAAGGGTAAAATGTTTTTTTTTTATGCATTGTAGAGAGTCTAGACAAGACGGAGGAGTTGACGTTTAGCCAACAGGGGTCATTTCATTCAGACGGTGGGTCTTGTCCAAAGGTAGGATGATAAGCCTTGACAAGATGTCTTAGCCAGAAATAGGACAGTGGGCCTTGAAGAAAAGTCTTAGCCGCTGAGGTGCATTAATGCCACGGTGGGACATGGTGGTATATGTTGGGGCGGGCCTGAGCCCAAAAAGGAGTTACATGTGTTTGGGAAGCTGTCGGCCTAGATGCCAATGGTAGCAACATTGATGGCGAGGCTGCCGGCTAGACTGTCGATGAGGAACAAGCTATTGAAAAAGTTGTCAGCTCAGATGCCAATGGTTATAAAGTTGTTGGCTCGAATGTCAATGACTGGAAAGCTGTTGGCTGGGATGCCAATGATAGGTAAGTCGTCGGTTCAGATGCCAACGATTAGAAGGCTGTCGGCTCGAACACCAATGATAAGTAAGCTGTTGGCTCAGATGCCAATGATTATGAAGCTATTGGCTTGAATGCCAATGATAGGAAAGCTGTTGGCTCGGAAGTAAATGGTTGGAAAGCTGTCGGCTCGAACACCAATGATAGGTAAGCTGTTGGCTCAGATGCCAATGATTGTGAAGCTATTGACTTGAATGCCAATGATAGGAAAGCTGTCGGCTCGAATACCAATGATGGAGAGCTGTTAACTTAGATGCCAATGCCTAGAAAGCTGTTGGCTTGGATGCCAATGATAGGAAAGCTATTAGCTCAGATTCCAATGGTAGCAGAATTGGTAGCTTAAAAATCGATAGTTGGAGAGCTATCGGCTCGGGCACCGATGGTAGGAGAGCTATCGGTTCAGATACCAAAGATGGGAAAGCTGTTGGTATGAATACCAATGATGGGAAAGCTGTCGGCTCAGATGCCGATGATAGAAAAGCTATCGGTTCAGACACCGATGATAGGAAAGCTATTAGGGGGGCTATTGGCTTGGATGCCAATGATGGAAGAGCTATTGGCTAGAATGCCAATGATAGAGAAGCTATCGGGGAGACCGATGGGAAAGCTGTCAATTTAAACGCACATGGTTGGAGAGCTGTCGGCTCAAGATGCCGATAATGGAGAAGCTATCGGGGAAAATCGATGAGAAAGCTATCGGGCTAAACACCAATGGTTGGAGAGCTATCGACTCAAATGTCGATGATAGGGAAGCTATCGGGGAGACCGATGGGAAAGCTGTTGGCTCGGATGCCAATAGTAGAGAAGCTATCGGGAAGACCGATGGGAAAGCTATTGGGCAGAACACCAATAATTGGAGAGCTATTGGCTCACATGTCGATGGTAGAAAAGCTATCAGAAAAATGATGGGAAAGCTATCGGCTCGAATGCCAATGATGGGAGAGTTGTTGGCTAGAACACCAATGGAGAGCTATCGGCTTAAATGTCGATGACGAGAAAGCTATTGGCTTGGACACCAATGATTAGAAGGCTTTCAACTAGGAGCCGATGATAGTATATTTTGATGTCAATATGATGATATATCAAAGTCAGCAAACCTTATTCAGACGGTGAATCTGAGATAAGGGCAGATCACTAGATATAGATGGCAACCTGACATCGTGTCGAGGTCACCTGACCCCGTTCAGACGAAAGGTCCGAAACAAGGACAGAACATGGATGCTAACCTGACGGAATGTCAGAGTCAACATAAAACTTGCTCAGGCGGTATGTCTGAGACAAGGGCAGAATATAGATGCTAACTCGACGGTATGTCGAGGTCAACGAAAAACCTTGCCCAGACGGTATGTCTGAGACAAGAGCAGAATATGGATGCTAGCCCGACAGGATGTCGGAGTTAACAAAACCTCGCTCAAACAGTAGGTCTGAAGCAAGGGCAAAACATAGACGTCGACTCGACTATATGTCGGGGTCAACGAAAAAAAAACCTCGCTCAGACGGCATGTCTGAGACAAGGGCAGAATTTGGCATCAAATGTTAACTCGACATCGTGTCGAAGCCAACGAACCTTGCTCAGACGGAAAGTCTGAAACAAGGGTATAATGTAGAATACAGATGTTGACTCGACGTCATGTCGAGGCCAACGGACCTTGCTCAGACGAAAAGTCTCAAACAAGGGTAGAATGTAGAATATAGATGTTGATCTGACGTCATGTCGAGGCCAACGGACCTTGCTTAGATGGAAAATCTGAAGCAGGGGCAGAAACGGATGTTGCTCCAACTAGATGTTGGAGCCAACACAAAATCTTGCTCGAATGGTAGGTCCGAAACAAGGGTAGAATGGATAGGTAGGAACATTGACCTGATGGCCCACCAAAGTCAACCATCTTAGTGGAGACGTGAGGTCTAAGGCAGGGCGGAGTATGACCATTGATCCGATGGGAAATCAGAGACGATGAACCTTGCTCGGGCGGCCAGTCCAGGGCAAGGGCAGAATACAAACGTCGATCCGACGGGATACCGGAGTCGACAAACCTTGCTCTGGTGACAGATCCAAAACAAGGGCAGAATCTATATGTTGACTTGATGATACATCAGAGTCAACGAAAATCTTGTTCAGACGGCAGGTCCGAAGCAAGAGTAGAATAAAGACGTTGACCTGACAGGGGGTCAGAGTCAGTGAAAACCTTGCTCAGGCGGTACGTCTGAGACAAGGGCAGCATATGGCGTACTGTTGTTATTTCAACATTACATCGAAATCGACCAACCTAGGAGAGAGACAGGGTTTGGGCCAGGACAGGATATAGCCGTTGACTTGACAAAGACGTGAGGTCTAGGCCAAGGGAAGAAGATGGAATATGGTTGTCAACCCGACGTCATGTCGAGGCCAACGAACTCGGCGGGGGCGTGAGGCCTGAGCCGAGGGAAAAGTATACGACATAGACGTCGACCCGACGAAATGTCGGAGCCAACGAACTCGGCATAGGCGTGAGGCCTGGGCCGAGGAGAAAGTATAGGACATAGATGTCGACTCGACGAAACGTCGAAGCCAACGAACTTGGTAGAGGCGTAAGGCCTGAGCCAAGGGAGGAACATAGTTGTTGGGTTGTTGGTCTGACCAACAAACCTGGCCGAGGCGTGAGGCCTAGGCCAAGGGAAGAATTCAGGATATAGTTGTCGACCCGACGTCATGTCGAAGTCAACCAATCTTGGCGGAGGGCGTAAGGCCTAAGCCAAGGGAAGAATATGGAATATGGTTGCTGACTGGAGGTTAGCCAACGAACTTAGCAGAGGCGTGGTGCCTGAGCCAAGGGAGGGATGTATGTCGACTCGATGAGATGTCGAGGACAACCATCCCTGCTCAGACGAAAGGTCTGAAGCAAGGGCATAATGTGGAATATAGATGCCAACCCGCCGGAAAGTCAGAGTTGACCAACTTGACGAAGACGTAAGGTCTTATTCAGGGTAGAATGTGATAGCATAGGTGTTGGTTTGACGAAATGCCAAAGCCAATGGATCCTGTCCCAACGGGAGGTTTGAGGCGAGGGTAAACCAGAATGTAGATGTTGACTTGACGGAATATCGAGGTCAAGAAGCTCGATGAGGATGAGAGGCCCACACCCAGGGTTGGATATAGACGTTGACCCGAAGGAATGTCAGAATCACGAACCTTTTTTAGACGGAAGGTCCAAAACAAGGGCATGATCCAGACGTCAATCTGATGATAGGTTGTCACGCCCCGAGCCTTTTATTACAGCGGAAGACTCGCTCGGGGAGCGCGAACAGCCGGCATGGTAAGCCTCTTGCAAGCAAGAACATTCAGAGCGCGAGTCAATCACACAAATAAACGCGATTGCACAATATAGAATCAAACTTCAACTTTATTTCATAATTAATCAATATTCAAGTACATATTTCGACTCCTTCACTAATCAACTCAAGAAATAAGAAAAATTACATTGACTCCATCTAAACACTTTAAACTTCCTAAGTCTTCTCTCTTATCATGACGACTTTTAATCACTCTCGGACCCGCTGCTTGAATCACCCGAATCCGAATACGAACTACTTTCATCTCCTGAAAAATAGTGGAAAATAGGTCATGAGCACATTTGCCCAGTAGGTATCTTCGCATCAACATGAAGGCACTATTAGAGTAATTACCATTTTCGCTCTAGAGAATAAGGTAAAATCATGCGAATGCGAATCAATCATGCGATTAAAACCAAAGTAACAAGATAATCATGTGAGATAGAATGTTCAAGAACGAGCTAGCAAGAATATATGATTTTGGCCTTTTTCGAGCAAGCATGTAACAAGAATGTACGATCAATGCCACATATTCATCACACTAGTCTCTTCTGAGTACATAGTTCGTGAATTTCTGTGGAATACCAATCAAGAAAGTCATGTACAAGAATGTCATGTAGTGCTGTGGATCTTCACTTATTTATAGAACAAGTACTCCTAGCGCAATGCGACGCCAGTAGCATCATACCCCATGGTTTATAAAATAGTATGTTTCCGACAATCAGCCGAGAGGACTAGCATAGAGCCCTTGAACACAATCAGTGCTCGATCGCATCTTCAGTTATAAATTAAGCTACTTCCACGCATGTAACAGTAAAGTATGGCCAAGAATATAGCAAGTTCAATAACTCATGGTAGCAAGAATCAACGATGAATGCTTCAATTGAACTTGTGAGGTCAAGAATTACTTATACTATGCTATGCTTATGGAAATAAATCGGCAGCATAACATCATATTTCTTTAACTTCCATTCATTATATTAAGTCAATTAATCAATATGATAAGTTCTAGATCATCAAGGTTTGTCTAGAATCATTGGAATATCAACCCTTGGTAAAACCTTGGGTTAATTTATTCAAGCCATGTAACGGTCATTAGCTGGGCCGTTACATTGTGTAACACGTCCATACTGGGCCGTTATAGTGACCAGAGTCCAGCAAGATAACGTAGACTCAGATGAATGTAACGGTCTGGTACTGGGCCGTTATATGAGCCTGACGGTCCAGTGAAGAGCCGTTACATTACAAGAGCCAGAAAACTCGGTAGTGTAATCTAGTTAATGGGCTTTGATGGTACAACCAACTCGGCGTCCTAGTGGGAATCTCAGGCTCGCGGAGAATTACGGAGGCCTTGAAACAATGATTTCCTAGTCCATTGGAAGGAATATCCAATAGAGAGGTCCTCATGTCCAAGATAGTGTTCCTATAGTGCAAAGTGTAAACTAATGACATCATACCGGAATATGTGCCATGTACTTACAGAATTGACTCTATTGACAGAGAGAGAGTTTGCATAATCAGTGTGAAAACCGTGGAAAAACTCCGTCAATACAATGCTAACAAGTCATGCTTTATAGTGATGCTTTATAGTACAAAACTATAGGTTTTAGCTTCATGAAATTAGCATAGCTCAAAGTAAAAGTGAAATACCAAAACATGCAATACCTATTATGAACGATCAAATAACCTTAAATCACATGATCAGGTTAAAAACCTAAGTAACTAGGCTTAAAAATAGGTAATGTTGACAAGTTATAATTTGTCTTAGGGTTGACAGAACACAGGATGTAACGGTCTAGGATCAGGGCGTCACAGGATTGTGACGGTCTGTCGAGGGACCGTTACACGAATGTAACGCGTCTGTCTATACGCGTTAGTGTCAACAGAGAAAAACGCAATACACAGAGATTGTGACGGCTCAAGGTAAGGCCGTTATATGAATATGACGGTCATACCCGGATGCGTTACAGAATCTGCTAACAGAAAACTAACGTAGAGACTAAGAGATCAACTCACATCATGTCTGAAAATCAACTATTCTAGGCATGATGATGAAGTAGAGGCTATCTATATGCGTAGGTATCAATGGATTAGATGAATAACATGCTTTTAACTTCTTCATTAGGCTAAGAGAGACATGCAATGCATAGAACCAATAAAAACATAAAATTGAAGATCTAGCATGCATGAGATTCGATTAAACCAGAGGCTCTTAGTCCTATCAGGATGTTTTTGCCATTCATGAGATAACCTACCTCTTACGTAGGTTGTAGTTTCTGAACTTAGTTGAGAAACCCGCCCTAGTTCTTCACCTTCCTTTGTGACGTTTCCAGTTACTTCCTTGGGCTCTAACTCCACGACCTCTTGACCTAAAGATGTGAAATTCGGAGGGGAGTTAGTCTAAAGTATAATGAACAAATACTTCTAAACAACTTACCCGAAATAATGACTCCTTACCTTGCTTCTTTACGTCCCAAAAGTATGGGTCGCACAGTTCAGAACTATACCCTATTTATAGTGTTTAGACTAGGGTTTGAGGATTAGATCGATTCTAGAGTCCTTATTTCACCAATCATAACCTCTAAGAGTCCTTAGAATTGTTTTAAGCCTTCCCAAGTCGATCCATAGTAGATAAAATCATCAAAATTCTAATCTTTTCACGAATTCGGACTTACAGGCATGTAACGGTCGTATGCCCATGCGTCACTTTCTTGTGACGGTCGGTCGATAGACCGTTACAGTCTTCGTAGTTAGAACTTTTAAACAATAAAACTCTTTTGATAATTATCTAAGTATTTATCCATATATATAATTTGTATTTATCTTTTAAATTCGTGGATAAGCTTAATTACCTTCTAGAATATGGGCCAAACTTAATGGGCTTGGTTTAAAAAACTTTTGGACTTTATTTAAGTGGTCAGGTTAATTATGTTAACCCATTTGAGCCTTATAATGACTTATTACTTAATTAAATCCTTTATCAATTTATTTAGCCCTTTATAAATTTCAGAAAATTATTTAAAATTTCTGGGGCTCTACACCCTCCCCCACTTAGAAGAATTTGGTCCCCAAATTCCATATATGGATTATGGAGAGTGTACTTACAGTTGAATAATTCTGTGAATCTTTTCTTCATAGCCGACTCGGTTTCCCATGTTGCTTCGTAAGGCCATGCTTTCTTCCACTGAATCTTAACCATAGGAATGACCTTATTTCTGAGTTGACGCTCTTCCCGTTCCAGAATCCTTATTGGCGTTTGTTCATAAGTTAAATCCCTTTGGATTTCCAGATTATCATAAGTAATAATGTGGTCTGGATCATACACGTACTTCTTTAACATAGAGACATGAAATACGTCATGAACTCCTGCTAATTGTGGTGGTAAAGCCAATCTATAAGCCACCTCACCGACCCTTTCAAGAATTTCAAACGGGCCAATGAATCTTGGAGTTAGCTTTCCTTTAATACCAAATCTTCGAATGCCATGACCTGGGGAAACCTTCAAATATACATGTTCTCCTACTTGAAATTCCAAGTCGCGCCTTCGATTATCAGCATAAGACTTTTGTCTATCTTGCGCCATCTTCATTCTTTCCTGAATAAGTTTGATCTTTTCTGTAGACTCTCTGATAAGATCGGGGCCTAGAAATTGTCTTTCCCCTATTTCATTCCAACATATTGGTGATCGACAACTCTTCCCATATAGAGCTTCGAAAGGTGCCATTTTTATACTTGCTTGATAACTGTTGTTATATGCAAATTCTACCAGAGGCAAGTGATCGTGCCAGCTTCCACCAAAGTCAATGACACAAGCTCTGAGCATATCTTCTACCACTTGATTTGTCCTTTCTGTCTGTCCATCAGTTTGTGGATGAAAGGCTGTGCTAAAATTCAATCTAGTTCCAAGTGAATGTTGTAATCCTTTCCAGAATTGTGATGTAAATCGAGGATCTCTATCTGATATAATAGTGACAGGGACCCCATGTAACTTGACAATTTTCTTCATGTATAGGGCTGCTAGAATATCCACAGACCATCGACTCTTAATTGGTATAAAATGTGCAAACTTAGTCAATCGGTCTATGATAACCCATATGCCATCATGTCCACTTCTTGTCTTAGGTAATCCCATGATGAAATCCATTCCTATGCTCTCCCATTTCCATTCAGGAATATTTAGGGGGTGTAACTTACCTGCAGGCCTGAAATGTTCCGCCTTAACTTGTTGGCAAGTAAGACAACAAGATACGAAATCTGCTACTTCCCTCTTCATATTGGGCCACCAGAAGTTCCTTTTGAGATCTTGATATATTTTTGTACCTCCTGGATGAATGGCGTACTTTGATTTATGTGCTTCTTGTATTTGATGTCAAGAAAAGAAAATCTTGGAAGTCCAGGCTTGCGAAAAGATATAATCCTATTTCGGCAATTAATATAAGCATTATGGTCAACAAGCCAATCTACCCCTAAAATGGCATCATAACCTTTCATATCAAGGCATACCAGATTTGCGGGGAGATTGTGTCCCTCTACTACTACCTCACAATCAGGATAATGGTTGATAAGCTTAGTTCCAGGTCCTAAAGGTGTAGTTATAGCAAGGTCAGATGGTAGGGGAACTGATGCAATTGGTAAGGTTTTTGCAAAAGTGGTGGAGATAAAAGAATGAGAAGCACCAGTATCAAATAGCACGAACGCAGGACGAGAACAGATTTGAAGAGTACCTTCCAGAAGCCCACCATCTCTGGGCGCTTCCTCTTCATCTACAACAGCGTTGAGGCGAGCCTGCCTCCTACGTCCTCCATCATTTGATTGTTCCTTGATGAGGGGGCAATTCGGCACGCGATGCTCCCTACTTCCGCAACATAAACAAGCTCCTACGCGCTTCCAGCATTCTTCAGCCGAGTGGCCGAATTTCTCGCAAAATGTACATGCCGAGGCAACTTGCTCTTCCTTAACCTTCTTATTATTCTTTTGGGAATTGCTACTATTCCCATTCCTCGATCTCTTCTTGCTATCACGGCTTTTGTATGGTTCCGTGATACTAAACTTCTCTTGCTTGTAGTGCCGATCAGATCGTCGGCTTGATCCTTCTCCCTTTCCCTTCAGCTTCTCGACCTTCTCCAAGGTCCTCTCGCATAGATAAGCTCGCTGGACCATCTCCGCATAAGTGCGGATATTTTGAGTCCCCAATTGTTGGATAAAACCGGGACGTAACCCGTCCATGAATCGGTTTGCCTTCAATAACTCTGTGCTAATAAGATGTGATGCGTATGGAGCTAACCTTGAGAACTGTAGTTCATACTCTGCTACAGACATCATCCCTTGACGAAGGGAGGCGAATTCCATGGCCTTCCTTTCCTTTACATGCTCCGAAAAATATTTAGCACGGAATAATGTAAGAAAACCATTCCAAGTATGTGGTGCATCGGCCGGAGGTGCCGGAACCGTCTTCCACCAAGTGCGAGCATCTTTATTTAACTGGAATATTGCTAAACGAACCTTCTCCTGATCCGTACATTGAATAACATCAAAGATTCTGTTCATCTGATCAATCCAATTTTCTGCTTCATCCGGATTTGAGGATCCATAAAACCGCGGAGGATTTAGACTCCGAAAATTCCGATGCAGGTCTCCAGCCCTTGCCCCCGCACCGCCCTGTGCTATTGTCTGCAGTGCCTGGGTGAGGCCGGCAACAGTTTGTTGCATACCGTCCCAATCTACGCGATGAGCCATTTGTGAAATATGGTACCTGAGAGAGAAAATAACCACATGTTATTTCTCATGATAGTTGGAATAAGCATAGCAAATCTTAAAACTAATTAGCTATCTTATCCCGGGCTCTACCCAATCCTCACATGGGTATGGAATTTCTTCCTTAGTTCATAGGTATGGGTCCTTAAACCTTGGACTTATCCTATGACATGACTCTTTTACCCTAAGTCATGAGACTTAGGCTCTGATATCAACTTAACTGTCACGCCCCGAGCCTTTTATTACAGCGGAAGACTAGCTCGGGGAGTGCGAACAGTCGGCATGGTAAGCCTCTTGCAAACAAGAACATTCAGAGCGCGAGTCAATCACACAAATAAACGCGATTGCACAATATAGATTCAAACTTCAACTTTATTTCATAATTAATCAATATTCAAGTACATATTTTGACTCCTTCACTAATCAACTCAAGAAATAAGAAAAATTACATTGACTCCATCTAAACACTTTAAACTTCCTAAGTCTTCTCTCTTATCATGACGACTTTTAATCACTCTCGGACCCGCTGCTTGAATCACCCGAATCCGAATACGAACTACTTTCATCTCCTGAAAAATAGTGGAAAATAGGTCATGAGCACACTTGCCCAGTAGGCATCTTCGCATCAACATGAAGGCACTATTAAAGTAATTAACATTTTCGCTCTAGAGAATAAGGTAAAATCATGCGAATGCGAATCAATCATGCGATTAAAATCAAAGTAACAAGATAATCATGTGAGATAGAATGTTCAAGAACGAGCTAGCAAGAATATATGATTTTGGCCTTTTTTGAGCAAGCATGTAACAAGAACGTACGATCAATGCCACATATTCATCACACTAGTCTCTTTTGAGTACATAGTTCGTGAATTTCTGTGGAATACCAATCAAGAAAGTCATGTACAAGAATGTCATGTAGTGCCGTGGATCTTCACTTATTTATAGAACAAGTACTCCCAGCGCAATGCGACGCCAGTAGCATCATACCCCATGGTTTATAAAATAGTATGTTTCCGACAATCAGCCAAGGGGACTAGCATAGAGCCCTTGAACACAATCAGTGCTCGATCGCATCTTCAGTTATAAATTAAGCTACTTCCACGCATGTAACAGTAAAGTATGGCCAAGAATATAACAAGTTCAATAACTCATGGTAGCAAGAATCAACGATGAATGCTTCAATTGAACGTATGAGGTCAAGAATTACTTATACTATGCTATGCTTATGCAAATAAATCGGCAGCATAACAGCATATTTTTTTAACTTCCGTTCATTATATTAAGTCAATTAATCAATATGATAAGTTCTAGATCATCAAGGTTTGTCTAGAATCATTGGAATATCAACCCTTGGTAAAACCTTGGGTTAATTTATTCAAGCCCTGGACCGTTACATTGTGTAACGGTCATTAGCTGGACCGTTACATTGTGTAACGCGTCCATACTGGGCCGTTATAGTGACCAGAGTCCAGCAAGATAACGTAGACTCAGATGAATGTGGTCTGGTACTGGGCCGTTATATGAGCCTGACGGTCCAGTGAAGAGCTGTTACATTACAAGAGTTAGAAAACTCGGTAGTGTAATCTAGTTAATGGGCTTTGATGGTACAACCAACTCGGCGTCATAGTGGGAATCCCAGGCTCGCGGAGAATTACGGAGGCCTTGAAACAATGATTTCCTAGTCCATTGGAAGGAATATCCAATAGAGAGGTCCTCATGTCCAAGATAGTGTTCCTATAGTGCAAAGTGTAAACTAATGACATCATACCGGAATATGTGCCATGTACTTACAGAATTGACTCTATTGACAGAGAGAGAGTTTGCATAATCAGTGTGAAAACCGTGGAAAAACTCCGTCAATACAATGCTAACAAGTCATGCTTTATAGTCATGCTTTATAGTACAAAACTATAGGTTTTAGCTTCATGAAATTAGCATAGCTCAAAGTAAAAGTGAAATACCAAAACATGCAATACCTATTATGAACGATCAAATAACCTTAAATCACATGATCAGGTTAAAAACCTAAGTAACTAGGCTTAAAAATAGGTAATGTTGACAAGTTATAATCTGTCTTAGGGTTGACAGAACACAGGATGTAACGGTCTAGGATCAGGGCGTCACAGGATTGTGACGGTCTGTCGAGGGGCCGTTACACGAATGTAACGCGTCTATCTATACGCGTTAGAGTCAACAGAGAAAAACGCAATACACAGAGACTGTGACGGCTCAAGGTAAGGCCGTTGTATGAATATGACGGTCATACCCGGATGCGTTACAGAATCTGCTAACAGAAAACTAACGTAGAGACTAAGAGATCAACTCACATCATGTTTGAAAATCAACTATTCTAGGCATGATGATGAAGTAGAGGCTATCTATATGCGTAGGTATCAATGGATTAGATGAATAACATGCTTTTAACTTCTTCATTAGGCTAAGAGAGACATGCAATGCATAGAACCAATAAAAACATAAAATTGAAGATCTAGCATGCATGAGATTCGATTAAACCAGAGGCTCTTAGTCCTATCAGGATGTTTTTGCCATTCATGAGATAACCTACCTCTTACGTAGGTTGTAGTTTCTGAACTTAGTTGAGAAACCCGCCCTAGTTCTTCACCTTCCTTTGTGACGTTTCCAGCTACTTCCTTGGGCTCTAACTCCACGACCTCTTGACCTAAAGATGTGAAATTCGGAGGGGAGTTAGTCTAAAGTATAATGAACAAATACTTCTAAACAACTTATCCGAAATAATGACTCCTTACCTTGCTTCTTTACGTCCCAAAAGTAAGGGTCGCACAGTTCAGAACTATGTCCTATTTATAGTGTTTAGACTAGGGTTTGAGGATTAGATCGATTCTAGAGTCCTTATTTCACCAATCATAATCTCTAAGAGTCCTTAGAATTGTTTTAAGCCTTCCCAAGTCGATCCATAGTAGATAAAATCATCAAAATTCTAATCTTTTCACGAATTCGGACTTACAGGCATGTAACAGTCGTACGCCCATGCATCACTTTCTTGTGACGGTCGGTCGATAGACCGTTACAGTCTTCGTAGTTAGAACTTTTAAACAATAAAACTCTTTTGATAATTATCTAAGTATTTATCCATATATATAATTTGTATTTATCTTTTAAATTCGTGGATAAGCTTAATTACCTTCTAGAATATGGGCCAAACTTAATGGGCTTGGTTTAAAAAACTTTTGGACTTTATTTAAGTGGTCAGGTTAATTATGTTAACCCACTTGAGCCTTATAATGACTTATTACTTAATTAAATCCTTTATCAATTTATTTAGCCCTTTATAAATTTCAGAAAATTATTTAAAATTTCTGGGGCTCTACATAGGTCAGCGTTAATAAACCTTGCTCAGACGGCGAGTCTGGACAAGGGCAGCATGTGAGGATGGGGAGGTTGACCCGATGGCACATCGAGGTCGACCAACTTGGCAGAGGGAGGAGGTCTCGGCCAAGGCAGCGAAAGGTTTAGATGTTGATGCCGACTCGACAGAATGTCGAAGTCGACCAACTTGGCAAAGACGTAAGGTCTCGGCCAAGGCAGTAGAAGGTATAGATGTTGATGCCGACTTGACAGAATGTCGAAGTCGACCAACTTGGCGAAGACGTAAGGTCTCGGCCAAGGCAGTAGAAGGTATAGATGTTGATGCCGACTCGACAGAATGTCGAAGTAGACCAACTTGGTGAAGACGTAAGGTCTCGGCCAAGGCAACAGAAGGTATAGATATTGATGCCGACTCGGCAGAATGTCGACGTCGACCAACTTGGCGAAGACGTAAGGTCTCGGCCAAGGCAGCAAAAGGTATAGATGTTGATGCCGACTCGACAGAATGTCGACGTCGACCAACTTGGCGAAGACGTAAGGTCTCGACCAAGGCAGTAGAAGGTATAGATGTACCGGTGGGGCTGAGATTCGACCAATACCAACGGTGGTCCTCCTTCTATTGGTCCTTATTTTCTTTCATCATTCCTTCATTCATCATTTTTTTGTCATCATTTCCTTCCTCTTTATTCTCATTTCTCATCATTTTTTCTTTTCATCATTCATTTCATTTTTTTTTGGCAACCCCCAATTGGGGAATAGAATCTTGTTGTGCCCGGGGGCACTTCAGATCTTTAATGGGTGGCTTGCCTTCTTTTCGTTCTTGCCTCCTTGTCGGGTGTACGTTAGAATGGCCTTTTTATTGACTCTGGGAAAAATAGTATCTCGCTGGATGTCTCCTGGGTGACTTAGTCCCATCCGACAACTAATCATCTAGCTGCCCCTTTTTACCACGGATGGCTTGAGAGGGGTTGCGGTATGTGGTGGTACGCCTCCCTCAGAGAGAGCTGAATACCCCTCATCATGCGCCGGAGCATCCGGAACAACGGTTGCACCGTGCTGGGTCTTTTAATTTGGGGAGGGCACCCATCAGAGAGTCTCCCCTGTCTCTTCATCATTTTGTAGCTAGCCATACCCTTGGCTGATTCCATTCTTGATTTGATTGACTTGAATGAAGCTGACGGCATATCGATCAGCAAAGTAGCAATTTTTTTTTATAGATGCCCCCAGGATGGATCACCATTTGCATTTTGTTTGGTGACCAGTTGAGGGAGCTCCAGATACACTTCAAAAGATGTGTTGCCCCGACTGACATGGAGAGGCCATACTGGCCGTTGTCTTAAGGACAGGCATCTGATGAGGGCGTGGTGGGTCCATCCTATATTCGCCTATCTGTAGTTCGCCTTTATTGATCAGGCTTTCTACGATGTCCTTGAAGATATAACAATCTTCGATAGAATGCCCCACTCCTTGATGATAAGAGCAGAACCGGGGATCGTCTTTTCGTTTGGCCTCACTTGGTCTCTTGGGTTCTGGGAGCACCACTTTGCCATATTCGTGAGCCCACTCGAAGATGATTCGAGTTTTGTCCCTTGGAAAAGAGTAAGGCTTCCTCATTTTATCCCTTAATGAGGGCCCCTGCTTGGTCGGCTGAGCATGAGAGGAGCTGGTTGCCTTCTTCATTTTCCTCCTTTGTTGCTCAAAGGCTTCAAAATCTGTAATGTTTATTTCACTTTGTATGGGCCGCTCTTCAGTTGGCCGATCTTTTTGAATTGGGGTAGCATCCACAGGGCGATGCTTTGTCAGCAGGGCCTCCACATCGATGGCAAGAGCTTCCAGTTGCTTGAAAGATTCGATCTCGACGCCAATCTCCCTTATCAGGTTGGCTATCTTCATGCTGCGTGTGCATAGTTGAATAGCTTCCCTGTGACTGGGTGGGTGTTTGCATCTCGCACTGCAATCCTTCCACCATCGAATATAATCCGACGCAGACTCATCAGTCTTTTGCTCGGTCATGTATAGTGCCGCCTCGGTAACTTCTTCCTTGGCAAGCTCTATCTCAGCTGTCCACCTGGCTTTTAGCTCGGTCATTGCCGCTAGAGTTGCCGGATTGAGATGCGAGTCAGCTGGGCCCATTGACGACATCGCCTGGGGTGTAGCAATTGCCCCTTGAGACGTCCGGGAAGATGGTAGACGCACGGGCAGTGTGCATTGTAGCTGCTGAGAGGGGGTGTCCCCTGCATAATCATGCACTATCTGAGGCGTGGTTGGCCTTGATGAGGTGTCGATTGGCTCAGTGCCGCTTCGCAAAATCTCAGATGATGAGCTAGCTTGCCCGGGTATGGCTAGGTATAACCCCATCTTGCATAGCTCTCTTCTCAGTGCCTCAACTTCTTGAAGCTTTAGATATAGCGCCGCTACCACAACAGGGTCAAGTTTAGAACGACTTAATTCCTCGTCCTCTTTTGCGGCAGCTTGGCTCGTGCCAGGTAGAGCTGATAGTGTATTACAGGAGAGGACGATGCTCTCCTTTTTATTCTTCAGCTCTTCCTTTTTATTCCCCTTTGCAACTGGCCTTTGCCCTTCAGGTAATTGCGGGGATAGAGATACCATGTTGACTGTCCTTTTCAGATCGGGCAATTCATGAGGGCGTGGAGGATCCACCTTGTGCTCACCCAACTGGAGCTCCCCCTTCTTGATCATCCTTTCAATAGCATCTTTGAAGACGTAGCAGTCTTCAATAGGGTGCCCAATCATCTGATGATAAGGGCAAAAGCGGGGGTCATCCTTTCTTCTGGCATCCCCCAGTCTCCTTGGTTCTGGGAGAGTGAACTTGTTGTATTGAATGGCCCATTCAAATAGGGCCCGGGTCCTTTCCTTGGGGAAGGAGCAAGGCTTCATCATCTTGGCTCGCAGAGGAGGGCCTTCTTGTGGTTCAGCCGATCTGGTGGGAGGAGGGTTGGGCACTCCTTTATCCTTTTCCTTTTGTTGGTCAAACGCCTTGAAGTCGACGGTATGGGCTTCCTTAGGTGCTAGCCGCTTGTCAGTCACTTTAGCCTTTTGGCTCACGGCAGTAGGGGTAGAAGGAGAACCGGAAATGAAAGCTTCAATTTCCGCCACCACGTTATTCAGCCGGTCAAATGACCTTATCTCCATCCCAATTATTCTTTCGAGAATCTCCCGTCAAAGATTTTGTTTGCAAATTTGCACTGCATCCTCGCGGTGTGGCGGGCGCTTGCATCTCATACTGAGATCTCGCCATCTTTTAATGTACTCTAGAGCTGTTTCGTCATGTCTCTGCCTGGAGGAATAGAGCTCGGCCATTGTGACCTCCCTCTCAGTAACATGGAACCCTTCTTGAAACTTTCGTTGCATAGCTGCCCAGTTGTTTATGGAGCCGGCCTGTAGGCATGAATACCATTCAAAGGCCAGGCCCGTTAATGAGGAATCAAAGAATTTTAATAAGTAGACTTCATCTGCTGTCAGATCGCCCATTATTGTCATATAGTGAGCAATATGCTCCTTGGGAGAGCCGAGCCCGTTGAACTTTTCAAATTTGGGAGGTTTGTTGATGCCGGGCGGGAGCCTCTTTGCAGCATATTGTGGCGGGTACGACACCTTGTAGGCATCAAAAGTGCTGAGATCGCCATCTTCCCTCTCGGCCAGCTTCATTTCAATTAATTGTTCCCCCATTAATTTGTTTAAAAAGGCAGGGTCTGCCGATTTCGGATGGAAGTGTGCAGACCGCTGCGCAGGAGGAGTAGCAAAAGCTGCAGCTTAAAGTGCTGGTGGTACCATTGGTGGTAACTGTTGCATTTTGGGAAGTGCCGATTGCCCCAGTGGTGGCTGCAGGAAGCGCGGATGTAGAGAGGCCCTGTCTTGAACTGTTGCTTGAGGAGTAGCTGGAGGTGCAGCATCATCCGGGTCAAAAGCTCCCTAGGATGACTCGGCACGCATACCCTGCTGCTGGGGAATAGGCGTTAGATCAGCTCTTTCATTCAGCTGCTTTCTCAGAGCTTCAATCTCTTGCCGATAGCTTTACAACATCATTAAGATAGTTGGGTCTAGAGCTGCCGCAGTAGGGGTGCTCTCAAGCACCTTATCTGGAAAGCCCTCGAACAAGGCCGGAGAGGTAATCCTTTCTCCTTCAGAAGTCACCATGCTGGATGTTGAAGTGGTGATAGCTTGCTTTTCTTTGGCTGCTTTGAGCATTTCTCCTGCAACATTACCTCTTCTTGTTACTAGCCCAGACCTTTCGGCTAGCTTGGCTAGTTCTTCCGAGTCTTCGGGTAAGGCCCCATATCTGCTGGTAACTCCGGCCATGTTGCAAGTGAAGACTTGCATTCTTTTTCTTTGCTCCCGGACCACCCTCTTGGCTTGACCGGGGAATGTCAATCTTTCAAATACTGATATCTTTTCATTGCCCCCACTCCCGGGGTCTTTAGTAGTCGCTGTTGAATTTTGAGGAGTTGAGGCCAAACCTCGAAAGGAGTTGCGGGCCATCCCGACCATATCTTCTTGTTCATGTCCTCTCGCGAGAACAGAGAGCAGCTTCTGGCCTTGCACCGGAAGCATGTATGCCAGTCGAGATATCATGGCAAACTGGTTGAATTCTTCTTTGTTACAAGGATGTTGGCCTGTCGGGCGCAGGTCTTGAAAGCTGCATGGCTTGGAGGGTTAAAGACCGTGTCATCTTCTTTGCGGACGAGCCCTTTCTTCTTTTTCTTCTCTGCCTTGATGGGCCTTGAATTGTTGCTGCTTGTTACGGCCGATGAGATGGCCTGGATCTTCTTTGGGACCCAGACTTGTTTGAATTCCCCTGGCTTCGGGGCTAGCTTCTCTCGGCTTTGGTGGTCGGTTTCTTCTTTTTCAGCTTTCCTCCCAGACAAGGCTTGGAAGGAGTTGTAGGTTGAGACTGTCGGAACTATATGGTCCGGCATCACCTAGGCGTGACGTCCATTCAGGAAGAGACGGACACCACCAATCATCATGGACTTCCCAAAAGCCGAGAGACGTCCAGAAACAGGAACATGCGCCTTCCTCCTGGAGCTCCTTCTTTGGCTAGTCTCGGACTGGTTGGCGCGGGTTGGGTGGGCAGCATAAGCCATGTGATGGACCATAAAGCTCACCACTTGAGGTTGGCCCCTCAGCGAGGCCTGGCAGCTCCTGTCCCCAGCTTGGTGGACCGGTGGCCCCTTGACAGCAGCAGGAAGAGCAGGTTCCATGGCCGCTACTTTGATGATGTCGATGAAGGCGACCCCCAGAAAGTTCGGGAATCCGATCACCGGTGGGAAGCTTCCGAATGTGGTAGGTACCGCCAGGTACCCTTGGGTGGCATGAGTAGCCACGACTTGCGGACTGAAAGTGAGAGCAGCCAATCCGGTCATCATGATATCACCTGCGAATGGCAAGAAACAAGTCATCAGTATTTTTAATATAGGGCCTTAGGGGCCCTCAATCCTGCCGAGAAGATGAAGGGAGACTCGGTCCCACCGGGCGTGCCAACTTGGTGACGCGCTTTTTTTATTAATATTTATTATTTCATTTATTTATTATTGGTATTGGCATGCCAGTCACGTATGTGACAAATTCATTGTGCGCTCGATCTGACTTGGTCAGACGAATATGAAGTTCGTGTCGGGACAGAAGTCCGTCATACCATAAAGACTATGACGTTAATTACATCCTTCCATAAGAAGGAAAACCCTTGATTAATCGCCAGTGATTGAGGGCCTTTAGGGCCGAGGAGAAAATATATGACGACGATATTCATAGTGCAAAGCAGGTTATGAGTTTAGGGGGTGCAACAACTCATAAATAAATAAAAAAAAATATATTATTAAATCAATGGCCCATGGACCGAGCTTAAGAGGGAAGGGAGACTTTCAGTCACAGGCAAACCGAGTCATGGCCATGATGGGGACGACCCCGGGAATCCAGACAGCTGCTGGGACTTCGGATGCATATTCCCCTTTGTGGGGTCCAAGGGAGATGAGAGATCCACCAAATCCACCGGAACATATGGCTTATTATGTTTTCTTTTGTTTATTATTATTCTTTTTTTTACTTCGATTCATTTATTGGGGGTTCAAATTGAGAAGGGTAGGAATGACGATGATGTCCCCAATCCTTGAGGAGAAAGAGATATGTTATTGAGTTTGAGAGGATTGCAGCAAAGTGCCTTCGAGCACATATTTTAAACTTATTTATTTGTTTATTTTCTTTTTTATTATTTTTATTATTATTATTATTTATTTATTTATTTATTTTTAAATAGATTATGGCCCATGTGGGACTGGCAGGTGGAGAGTGCGAAAGCTGGTCAGACGGGAAGTCGACTCCCTACTACCCCAGGTTTAATTCTACAGATTTGAATTGATTAGCTGTTCAGGTGTATTATGGGCAGCAGGTCAATGGGAGGACCTATTTGGAGGGACATATGGAGATGATGGCGTTGAAGGGAGTCCATGGATAATTGCCAAAGGGAGGACCAGGTATCCGAGTGGGAGTGAATTTAAGAGGCATGGAGTGCCTAAGGTTCAAAAGGTCATAATAATTGGCATTCATATTTTTTTTAAGTTTTCCTGCAGTTGCGTCAACCTGCCTGGCTGTCCCCTTCAGCTGCACTGGCTTGGCCTTGCAGTACATCGACCTGCCCTGGTTGCCCCCCCCTCAGCTGCATCGACCTCACCTATGTGATGCATTGACCTCACCTTAGCCATATGCACATCACGTAGCTCAAACTTACTATAGTGATGAGGGTGCCAAGAAGTCCAGCAGCCAATATAAACAAAGCGTAGGCTGGTAGTTTATCAGGATCACGCTATTCTGAGATAAGCCACATGACCTCCTTGAATTGTTCTTCAAGATCTGCTTGACTCGGTAGGGCTGCTAGGAAATCTGCCGACCTTTGAGAGTACACTGAATTTCTTGGGCTGCTGCGGCATGCTAGCTTAGCCCTCGGGGGCATTGGATCAGATAAGTGGTGAATCCCAATGAAATGGGCATAGCTTGGCTTGGACTATTGAGCTTGGCCTTCCATGTATCTTGATAAAATCTTCACAGATTCATCTAGGTTACTGCAAGGTACAGGTCGACTCCCTTGATAATTGCGGGTCAATCTGTTTTGTAACCGGAGGCTTGGGTGCTTACTGAGCAGCAGTGCCGGTCCTGGTTGGCCCGCCAGACTTTTAGCCCATTTATTGTATCTCTGTCCATGCTGTTCATCAACAGATCTGAAATGAGACCTCATTGTTCTGGATTTAATTGAGCTTGGAGTTAATTGGCTTTCATCTGAACCTGGTGGAGTTTTGAAATCTGCCGAGCTTCCTGAGATGAGCATAGCTTGATTTGGGCTGCCGAACTCGGCCTTCCATATACCTTCTTATGCTGATCCAGCTTAGGGGGGGCTATATATGAACTCAGTTGTGTTGATCAAGAAGGCAAGGCTGTGTACAATATGATGAGGTGCTGGAAAATTTTCAGACCTGGGCTGTTCCACCTCAGCCACATTGCTAGGCAATTGGAGCCTATGGGTTTGACTACCTCAATTGAAATCTTGAGCTGCAGTGCTTTGATGAAGTAAAGTCTATTGGCTTCTATCAGGATATTCTTGGCATGGTACACTGTGGCTTGCTAGAATACATGTGTGCTTAGCATTCAATCAACCATTTGAGTCTTCCAGCTTGGGTAACTTCAGAAGGCTTGAATTTCCTTGGATGCTTGGAGTATGATCTTGATTCACTTGATTTCCTAATGATCTGATGACACAAGCGCCTGAGCACTAATGTTTTGGGAGGACCTCAGATTTAGGAAATTAGACAACCTATTAAAAAAGGGTCTGCCATCTTTTGAAAAAGTCATTCAATAGACTCTCAATCATTCTTCAGAACTTTGTTCCAGTCATCCTGCCACTTATCCAATAGACCTGATTAAATTGGCTTGAATCTGTTTTCATTGTGAATTAGGTCTTGGACTAATGTACATGGCTGTCCTTCATGATCCTTCATCGAGGCTGTTGGTTCAAGTGGTTCGCAGAACCAAACTTGGCAGATATTGCAGAAACTCTGTGGAACTTTACGTTGGCCATCTAAATACTTATCCAATGGACCCGATTGACCTGATTGGTCTTCTCCAGTCTCCCCTAATATCCATGTCAATTATGCTCTTATAGGCATGTACATGCAGGTCTCATACAAGTGCATGTGGGAGAATGCACATAGAAGGACCTTTGCTACCGTGGAGGAACCCAAGGGCTAATACACTTGCCGACTGGGGTAGTCATGTTGGTGCAGTGTAAGTGAAACAAATGGATTAAAAAAAAACATGACTTTGCATTGGTTGGGGCTATGAGCAGGTGAATTTGTTGAGCCCAGAGAACTGCTCGCAGAACTGGCCCTTTAGATCACCATCTACTACATGGCCCCACTTATCAATTGAAACCCTCACTTTCTCCTAGATAGCATGGCTCTATATGTTCGATAGCTGAGTACATTCCAGAAGCGGATGATTCTTTTTTTTTATCCACGGGAATCCTATCCCATGCTCCGAGTAATGCATTAAGTAATTCTCCCGCAGAGCAATCGCTGCTATTTCCATTCCACTTTTGAGCTTCTTAAAACCAGTGGTTCAGAAACAGAAGTCCGTTCAGCTATACAAAATGTTTAAGGCAATCATTATTTTCTATGGATGCCAAGATGTTTAAAATTGTTTGACTGTTTCCCACTGTCTAGCTGCATCATTTAAATTGTTTGAGACAGAATCTTCATGAGTCGTTCACAAGCCTGTCATGCAGCTCCAAGCTTCAATTTGAGGTATATACTCAATTAACAGTCCCGTGCACCCTGCAAAAGTGCTGATTACAGCTGTGGTGTCGCCCTCATTTGCATGCTTCCTTTAGAGAGCAGACAAAATCCAGCACTGCCACCACCAAAATACCACGGCCCCGGGTTGATGCATTTTATTGTAGCAGTATGCAACATGCATCTACCTAATCTGTGCACCACCAATGCATTGAGGGGTACGTACCAGAAGGGATTCATGCAGAAGGCTTGTACATCTTTTATAGAAGGTCTAGCAGGGACCTTGTGCCAGTTAGATACATGAAGATAAATTTATCAAGTTCACAATGAATATGGAGTTTTATGTGTGAATGAGAAAGGAGGCCCTTAGTATGCTCAGATGTTCAGTGGATGCAGAGAGTCACTGGTTTGGTTCTTAGCAGTTCAGCAGGTTTAATAAGGAATTGTGAAGATTTTTTTTTTTTAATTAGGAATGGGAGTTGGCTCATGATTCACTCCATCACTTTCGATGCTATCTTTATTTTCTTTTGTTTTGCTTCATTTTCCCCATTCGCTTGTCATTGCCATCAAAGCAGGGAACTCTTTTAGGATGCCCTCAGACCGCAGTGTTATCAGCTCACCACTTCCTTTATTCTGTTCATGTTGTCACGGTTAGCTCATTTTTTTTTAAGTCCCAAGTTCTGATGAAATTTCGGCAGCACCTCCCCCGGACTGAACATTTGTCGGGTGCTAAGCGAAGTGCATCCATAGGGAGATGGCATCTAAAACAGAGGAAGCCGCAAACGGGCTGCCCCAAGATCTCCATAGTGGGCAAGGAAGAAACCCCCGAGGGCTAGCCTGCGAGGGGAACTTCACAAGTCCGGAGATCGACCCCGAATTGGGTAGGGAGACCCCGAGGGCTAGCCTACAAGGGGAACTCCACATACCAGGGGTTAATCCTTCCATTCCTCAAGAGAGTAAGCCATGGGTGGCTACTCTAAAACCCCAAACTGGGTAGGGAGACCCCGAGGCTAGCCTACAAGGGGAGCTTCACAAACCCGGGGTTTATAGTTTCATTCCACAATGTGCAGCGATAGGTTGCTGGCATTGCAGCCATCAATGTTGATTCTCTTAGAAGGTATTCCTCCGGAGTGTCTACCATTAAAAGGCAGGCCCCGGAGAAACTCAAGGGTGATCGAAATGGAAATCACACTGATGGAAAAATCAATATGCATGCACCCCTCCCCCCTGGCAGACCTTGAAGCGTATGAAAGGAAAACTCCAATGAAACAGGCCATACCAGTATACCGCAGATTGCATGATGCAAATGTATTATGGCAGAAGATGCAAGGTACATGAATGGTAAAATCGATATAGAAGGAATTTACTATAATTCTCATACAGAAATGAAACAGCGTGGTATGAGAGCAGGAGTTCCAGTAAGTGTTTAGATCCAGCCGGAGCCCCAACAACCCATAGATGTGGGTGGCAAGGCACACAGCCAATTCCACAGCAACCAGACGTACCCAACGAAAGGAACGTACATATCGAAATATAAAAAACATCATAGACATCAAATGCGCAGGCTCTGCCCAAATCAGGGGCAATAATCGGAGTCTATTCGGTGCACTGAAAAAGGGATTCATGTACTCAGCATAGCCCACAACATCAAAAGGAGCAGAGACAGCGAAAAAAAATGAAATGACAATCCAAGGATGGGCATTGAAAGAAAGGAATTTAGAGAGGAATTCATCCATGACTGAACAGCAAAAGAAACATCCATCCATGACTGAACGTTGAAGAACACAGAAATTTATTCATCTCTTTGCATAAACAGGAAAGGGATATACACAGTGCCAAGACACAAAGCCCTGGGCAACGATTACATAGAAGAAATAAAAAAAACATGTGATTCTGGGAAGAAAGAAAGAAAGAAGGGGGAGGGAGGGGCATTGACCCCGTTCCCTCCCCAAGCTAACACACCTTCTCTAATCCTCTCTTCCTCTCTTTTCTCTCCTCGGAGGTGGACACTCATAGGTAGATGGAGCTTGATCGCCCGAAGGCAAGAGGGAAGCAGATGGCGCCCCGGGAGCGAGAGTCCGGAGGAAGAAGAAGAGGGCCTAGAGGAAGAGCTCAGTCCGAAGGCTGGGCTGGCTTTATAGCCGCTGGAGGGGCTTCTTCGCACGGGGGAGCTTTGCCTGGCGTGGGCCTACTCGTCCTTGCGCGTGTGGCTTGCTCTGAAGATCCAGCGCCCAGGGGCCTCCTCCGCAGGCGGAGTTGCTGGCGTGGTGGGCGCCTGCTCGTGGGATCAGAGCGCCAGGGACCTCATCGTTGGCTTGCCGGAGGAATGCCACGTGCGTTCGCCGGACGTCGGGACTTCAGCACAATCGACGGCACAGCGGGCCACTGGATGGAGCTACCACATAGTTGGAGTGGCGTGCATCGGATCAGGGTGCCGGGGTCTCCGTCGGACTTGGCCCGAGCGCTCGCCGGACCACAGCACCGGAGGTCGCCGGACGTGTGCGCCGCATACACCGGAGGAGAAAGAGTGAGAGAGAGAGAGAGGCCCCCCCTCCCCCATTGGCCGTCGTGAGGAAAGGGGAGAGAGTGGGGGAGGCCGCTCTCCCATTGGTCGAGCGGACAGAGGGCCATTGGCCCTTGTTGTGTACTTCGTTGACTTTTTTTTTGGTGTTTTGTTCTTTTCATTTATTTTTATATATTATTTTTTCTTTAATTTCTTTATACGCATACACATATATATTGATTTGTGATTTTATTATTGTTATTTTCTTTATTATTCATTCTATTTGTAACTATGTCATTATTATTTTCTCTATCACTATTGATTTTATTATATATATATATATCTTTAATATATTTTTATATTTTTATATTTTTTATTTTAGGTGTCAACACACATCTGTGATATGCTGATGACACAACCCTGTTTTTGTTTGCCGAGCAAGAGAAGGTAATCAATTTGAGAATTTTGCTTGGTCTACTAGAGGCTGTCAGTGGTCTCAAAGTTAATTTTTCTAGGAGCAAAGTGGTGGGAATTCATGTTGATAACCAAAAGAACAGGTTGAACAGGTATTGGGAGCTAGGTGGGGTTAATTCCTGGTCAAGTATCTTGGGCTAACCCTCTCTGATGGAGCAATCAGAGCAACAGATTGGAATGCTATTATGAAGAGAGTGGGAGATAGAGTTACTACATGGAAAAGCAATCTCTTATCAACAGGGTGTAGATGGATTCTTTCAAAGGTGTGCTCGCAAGTCTACCAATTTACTACTTGCCTATTTCTAAGATTCCAAGGTCAATTTGTAAGAGAATTGAATCAATGAGAGCTGCTTTCTTCTGGAAAGGGAAAGGGCCAGAGGAGAAAGGACTTCACCCTGTTGATTGGAAATATGTGTGCAGGTGAAAGGAAGAACGTGGAGGTGGCCTTATGGCAATTAAGTTAATTAATGAAGCACTGCTGATGAAATTGTTTTGCAGAGCAGATTTGGATGAGGTATTATTATTATAGAATAGCATTGTGAAAAAAGAAATTCCTACCTAATGATGAGGGTTGGTTCTCAGAGGAGGCCCGCAAAAACCAGCTATCTTCAATTTGGATGGGCATTCTGAACAATTGCGATTTCCATAAATGCTCAGTAGGTGGGGGGATGGACAGAAAACTAGGTTCTTGGAAAACCCATGGCTGAACAATGTGACTCTCTAACTGACATTTCCTAATCTATTTGACAGCAGTCACAGCAGGAATTAATATAAACAACAGAGTGTGGACAAAATTAGGGGATAATTCTCAATAGAATCTGGAATTTTGGAGAAGTTTGAATGAAGTAGAAGTTAATGAATTTATGTAGCTTTCCTATCTGTTACGTAATATGAGCATTACTCAAGGAAAGAAGGATAACCCATCATGGAGATGGGAAAAATTGGGAAGATTCTCAGTGAAATCAGCAGTTAAAATGCTTGTGAAAGGTGGACAAAATGTGCCGTGTCACAAACAGGTATAGAATCTCAGAGATATACATATACAGCGGAAACAACTCGGGAATATGAACAGCCAGCAAAGTAAGTCTCGCGCTAGCAAGACAATCAAAGTGCAACATACAACATCATAAACATTGTACGCAAATGTCATATGACAAAAACCTTCAGCTTTATTGATTAAATAATAATCAAAGTTACAATCGACATTGACTCTCTTGACTACATGACTCACTAGACTCAAGACAAGAGAAAATTACATAATACGATCAACTTAACCGCCTAATACAGTGAAGGTCTCTAATTACAATAATAGACTCAATTTGACTCTATCTAGGCTTCTCTCGATCTTTACTCGTTCTCGGACTCACCACTTGAGTAGTCTGATTTCGACCCGCTAGAGTTTCCTGAAAATATCAAAGAAAGTAGGGTATGAGCGCACTCGCCCAGTTGGTATCTTCGCGTCAACATGATGGTAAGTTTACATGACTATCATTTTAGCTCTAGAAGGTAAGATCATGAAAATGCGATGAAACATGCGAATAAAACCATAGTAAGTAACAAGATAGGAATGTAAAGAACAATATAATTTGCAAGAATATATTATCAGGAGAATATAAGTTGGCCTTTCAAGCATGTAATATCACGAGAATGTACTTTCATAACCTTAGAAGGCTATGCACAAGAATGTCATGTTACGAGAATGTACTAGCAAGCATGTAAATTTCATAAGATTGCCTCGTGGATTTCACTCATTTATAAAAAAAGTACTCTCAACGCAATGCAACGTCAGTAATCATTATACCCCATGGTTAATAGTATATTTTCGGCCATCTGCCGAGGGGGCTGACTAAGCCCTTGGACACCGTCCGTGCCCGCCCTTGCATCTTCAAGTTATAAATCAAGTTACATCCACGAGAAATAACAATAAAGTTCGGCCAAGAAAGTAAAGTTCAACCATTCATTAAGGTGATAGTAAACAAGGTAAGAAAGCACCAATGTATTGAAAAGGGGGTCAAGAATGAATTAAGGTTACGTTGTGCTACGGAGGTAATTCGGCAGCATAATGACAACTTATTAAAGTTCATAGTTCATTAATGACTTAATGAACAAAGTTTAAGTTTCAGACAGTCAGAATAACGTCTGAGAACAGAACATAATCAACCCTTTGGTCAGACCTTGGGTTGGACAAAATCTGACAGAAAGTGGTTGACAGTAGACCACTATTTTGAGGTAGCGGTCGAGTACCGTCCGCTATCAGGTAGTGCGTCGACTCAGGGAAAGAATGGGTTGACTTAACCAGAAATCTGCTAACTGAAACATGAATGCAGTCATTGGCCAGGCGCTATCTGCAGGTAGCGGTCGCTTCTGGGCCGCGATCAGAACAGACTGCAGAAATCGTGAAGTGCTCTTATAGACTTGGGTTTTTAGGGTACAACCAGCTCGACGTCCTAGTGGGAATCCTAGGCTTGCGGAGACTTACGGAGGCCTTGAAACAAGATAACCTAATCTGGTAGAAGGAATATCCGACGGAGAGGCGCTCAAGTCCAAGAAAGTGTTCCTATCAAGTGCATGTGTCTAATAGCGACGTACCAGAGTACGGCCCATGTACAAGTGATAGAGAAAGACAGTAGATGAGAAGGAACGTATTAAAACAGCGATCGGCGTATAGAGAGTTCAAAGGAAAATCTCTTAAGTACAAAAATATAGGGGTTGAGGACCATGATGCCTACAAAAATATTTTGCGCCAGTTGACTCGTCGGAAGGCTTACCACCGTTGTGTTCTCGGTCGTTTCACCGTGGCATGGGTGTCGATTTTCATGCCGGGGGACCGGTGTTTTGTAGCTTGCAGGGCTTCCCTTCGAGGTACTCGCTTACCGCTAGCGTAGTGGTTTCTCATTTTGCAATGTGGGGTTCGAGTGATCTCTACTGAGTCTTGTTCCGAGACTCATTCCCTACGTGTTTTCACCGTGTTTCAGGTGAGGCGCCGCCCCAGGGGAGCGCGTCTGGGGTGCATCGTGGTGCGGGTGTCCAGAGGTAGTGCCAGAGGTCAGAGCCGGGGTATGCCCCGTGTAGCTGTACTTTCCTTTCTTGTCTCTATACTAGTTGTGGACTGCTGTTGATTATTTCATTATACCTTGTGGACCATGTACCATGTAAAATGTTAATTTTATTTCTTGCTTAATTAGATTAATTGTTTAATTTCTGTAATTATTTGTGATACTTGTGTAGTTTCCACACCATTCCTTCTAACCCTTCCGAGTCTTCGGGCTCGTGGGTGGTGGTATGAGTCTCGGGTTATCGGGCCTTCCCGGTAACCGGATTCCCGGGTCGTTACATCATTCTTGGTGACAGTGGAGCATGCATGACCAAGGTTCAGAGCAATGTATATGTTAACCCCGGAAGAGGATTTCTATTTATCAGGGGCATTGTTGTCTTTGGTACCCTGACTAATGGCGCCCTAATCTCCATGTATAAAAGGGTGTGAACTCTCTCTATGTATTAGATCCTGTGAGTGATTAATCTAGTGGTATCCTGTTGCGGCCGTGGATGTAGGAAGGTACATCGCCTCCGAACCACGTAAAAATTCATGTGTTCTTGTGTGATTGTTCATTTTATCTTTTCTTTGGTTCTCTATTCTGATCTCGCTTATAGGGTCGCGAATAAGAGAGAGGGTCGTCGTTTCATTGTCTTGCCCTAACAAATGGTATCAGAGCCTCGTTCGAGGTGAACAGTGGGAGCAATGGCGGCGGATGAAGGAAAAGTGAGGATCTACAAGTTTGATGGCAAGGACTTCAGTTTCTGGAAGATGCAAATCAAAGACTACTTGTATCAGAAGCAGCCACACGAGCCGCTTCTTGGAACGATGCCGACAAGGATGAAAAAAGAAGATTGGGATCCTAGACAGATAAGTACTCGGAGTTGCTCGCTTGACATTGGCCAGAAACGTCGCCTTTAACATCGTGAACGAGAAGAACACGGCAGGATTGATGAAGGCTCTATCAAATATGTATGAAAAACTCTCGGCCTCAAACAAGGTATTTGATGCATTGTATGTTTAATTTGAATATGGCCGAAGGTGCTTCTGTTATAGATCACATCAACGAATTCAACGTGATTATAACTCAGTTGAGTTCTGTAGAAATAAATTTTGATGATGAGATTCAGGCCTTGATTCTTTTATCCTCCTTACCTAAAAGTTGGGGTGCTACTGTGATGGCTGTAAGTAGCTCTTCCGATTCAAACAAATTGAAGCCCAATGAGATTCGGGATTTGATTCTAAGCGAAGATATTCGTAGAAGGGAATCAGGTGAAGTCTCAGGTTCTGCTTTGAATACAGAGAGCAAGGGAAGAACAAAATAGTGGGGTTAAAATAGGAGCATATCCAAGTCTAAGAAGAGAGGTCAATCAAAGTTTGGTGGTGATGGGTGCTGGAATTGTGGTAGAAAAGGGCACCTAAAGAAAGATTGCAAGGTTCCAAAGAAGAGAAACCACAATGAAGAGTCCGCCAATGCAACTGCAGCAGAGCAAGTTCAAGATGCCTTAGTTCTTTGTGTTGACACTCCTTTAGAGTCATGGATTCTTAACTCAAGTGCGTCGTTTCACTCTACCTCATGCAGTGAATATATAGATAATTATATTGCTGGAAATTTTGAAAAGGTTTATCTTGTAGATGATGAGCCTTTAGATATTGTGGGGAAGGGTGATGTCAATGTAAGGACCACAAACGGCACTTTATGAAAGTTAAAGAATGTAAGGCATGTACCTGGCTTGAAGAGGAACTTGATATCTGTTGGACAGCTTGATGATGAAGATTATGTCACAACCTTTGTGGGTGGATCTTGGAAAATTACTAAAGGTGCTATGGTGATAGCACGAGGTAACACGATGGGTACTCTCTACATGACTAGCAACAACAAAGATATAGTGGTAGTGGCAAATTCAGGAGTTGACTCCAACATATGGCACTGCAGACTTGGTCACATGAGTGAGAAAGGGATGAAGATACTGCTGTCAAAAGGCATGTTGTTTGGCTTAAAATCTGTGGAAGTTGGTTTTTGTGAAGACTACATTTTTTGGAAGCAAAAGAAGGTTGCATTCTCAAATACAAAGAACTTTGAAGACACAGAAGTTAGAGCTTGTGCATACAGATGTATGAGGTCCTTCACCAATACTCAACTTTATTGAGCTCAAATTTGGGCTTGGCCCAGACCAAATTTATTGGAGGTTTTGTCCACCACCCCCATAATCCAAGAATTTTCTTGAAATTTCTAAGACCTTTACCTATTTTCTAAAAATCACTTTCAGATCCCAACTCAATCTGCCTGCCACTGGCCAGATCCAACCACCTAGCAGTTTAAAATACTTTTCCCAAACCAAACCGCCACCAAATCTTTCACAAAAATTATCCCCGTTTTCCTATCTTTCCCCTCTACAACTTTCCTGAAGAACTCAACACTTAAATCGGAGGTCTACATCACGGTCAATGTCAACTCTCAGGAAAGTTCACTTCTGCCCGGTGAGATCTGAGGCAGAGATCAGTCAGGTTCAAAATTCGGCCATCAAAATTACAGATCTGACAAAATTCCTAGATCCATAGAGGGTCAAAGGATTTCGAGTCAGCGTTCCAACGGTGCTGGTTCTCCACCGATCCGACATCGGTGCCAGTCGCTTAGTAGGCCTTTTTGCCGCAGCACGCGGGTCTAAAACAGAGTTTCAGATCCGTGGGCAGCAACTCCGACAAGTGCAGATCGGAGCCACCCGGCCTCCGACCGGTATTCCAGTCCGGCCGCCGTCCAGGGGAGTGTGCTACCAGGTGTCACCATCGTAGTGGGACCCATCTCATCAGATCCGGAGGACCGAGCAGCACGTGGGCCCCATGTACCCATAGATCACGCCGTCCGGACAGCACCAAATGCGGGTTTCGGTATCGACGGAGCAACATCAAGATGCTACCCGTCAACTCAACTCCTGTTACTCCCGGGCCCCACATGTGTCATGTTACCTCCCTGCCTGGAGTGGGTCGAAACATTTGTACTGTTGTAAAATTTGTTAACCGAGAGTACGGAATTGGCCGGGATTGTCTTCCCCACGCCGGGAGCGTGGAGGTAACGGTCTTAACTTCTTGGCATTACATTTGCTTAGCTAGTATATGGTCGTATGCCGCTGTCAGAGCGTAGAAATCTAGCTCGTGAGTTCATGTCATCGCTATGAGCGAGAGAGTGACCCGTCCCGTGGCTCGATCCGAGCATAGAAGTGAGTCGACCACCCTTGACTCTGCCGGTTTCTCAACCGCGCGGATCCACGCTTTCCCTCGCTTGGGATGACGAGTGAGCTTGCGTTTCTGTTAGCGACGTATAGCACATAGGAACTCTTAGTGTCGGGCCAAAGTGTCTCTCCTACTCATATGTTGTTGGTCGCGTCTGCACTTAGAGTCCGAGATTCGCATCACTTAGAGTCGGTCCCTCAGTCCGTCCTGGATCAGCAGGCCATGAGTGTACCGCTGAAGAGTGGGTGAGCTAGGGTGTACTGTTGGAGGGTTGAGGAGTGTACCGCTAATGGACTGGGGAGTGTGCCGCTGAAGGCAAGCCATGAGTGTACCACTGAAGAGTGGGTGAGCCAGGGAAGGCGTTGGAGGGACAGGGGGCACGAGTGTGCCGGGATGTGTGAGCTAAAAGAAATGTGCTGGGCTGGATCCAATTGGAGTGTGCTGGCCAAGGGAAGTTAGGGGCAGTGCCATTGGGGCAAGATCCTCATGAATGGGGTAAGGTCCAAAGGGAGGCCTCTGGCTTGAGGAGTATAGGTGAAGGGTTCCAAACGGCAAGCTTTCGATTTTCTGTCATGTGATTGAGTCCCAAGTCGTGTTCGGTAGTCCAGCTCCCTGAGTTCTGCATGGTTCCTTTGCCTTAATTAGGATGTTTTATTGTTGCTTAGTTCATTTGTTTGTTGCTTCTTTTTGTCTTTTAACTTATTGTTACTTATGGCAAAAATTCGACAGCATCTCCCCTTGACCCGGATGGTAAGGGAGTAAAAAGGAACATGACCACAGGGAGTGACATGAACTAACAACTGAGGTGTGTGCCTAGACAGCCACCTTTGAGGAAAATTTTGGAAAACTCGGAGAAAACGCCGAACGGAAAAATCACTAGGCTAACTTAAAGGTATGGGTGCACCGGAGAAGTGATGTCCAAGGTGTGCCGGGTTGGCAGTCCAAGGGGAGGTGTGTCGCTGGATAGACCAAGGGTGTGCCGGTGAGAGTATGGCCAAGGTTGTACCGCCGGCGGCTGGAGAGAGTGTGCCATTGGGTAAGCGAAGAGAAGTGTACTGCTAGGCAAACAAGGGGGAAGAGTGTGCCACTGGGCAAACCAAGGGAGGAGTGTGCCGCTGCGCAAATCGAAGGAGGTGCACCGCTGGGCGAACAAAAGGAGGTGTGCCGTTAAAGGGCCTGAGTAGTGTGATGACTAGGGGGCTTGAACGGGTATGTGAATGCCACTGAGTCTGAAGAAAGAGCAAAGGGGCATCTCAGTTAGTGGGTGGGTGATGCACACCAAGTGGAGGACCCTAACCCTTTGACGGAGCTGCATGGGAAAGAAAAGGGGGGCATTGTACTGCTGAACACCACCAAAAGGAGGGGGATGAAAACCTTTGGTCAAGGGGGTATAACATACGAGTCATTGTAGGCATCATGGTCCTCCAGCAACAATGGTTTGCCCCGCCTCAAATATCCTATCTTGTTGTGCACACCTATATTGAGATTTGAACTTGTTGAGTATTGCATAAAGTATTAGTACTCGAATATGGAAGTTCATTGAATCGGTCCGCCCATTAGCTATCCTCCCTAGAGCCATCGTTATTCATCGCCCAACTACTCCGCTAGATTTCTTGTCATAAAAAAAATATTCATTTTCCCGAATCCAAAGAATACCAGAAAATCTAATTAATAAATTAATTTATATACTTTATTTTCCCCTCCCATCACCTTAACAATAAATCTATTTAAGATTACAGAAATTAAAATAAATTGAAACAACATATAAAAATAAAATCAAAATTTTACTTACTATTTATTCGCAAAAAAACTTTGATTCTTTCATTCCCATTCTCTCGACCGATTATCCTACCATGAATAAAAAATATATTAAATAAAATAAAATAAAATTAATTTATCTAATTCACATAGTGAGGGTGAGAGAGGGCGGGAGCAAGGAGGGGGAGGGAGGCCAACCGGAGGGGGAGAGAGGGTGGGAGCAGGGAGGGGGAGGGGGGCCAACGGTGTGTGTGTTTGTGTCTGTGTGTGCGTGTGCGCGTGTGTGCGTGTGTGCGTGTGTCTGTGAGGGGGAGGGGGGCCAACTGGAGAGGGAGAGAGGGCGAGGGAGGGGAGGGGGGCCAACTGGAGAGGGAGAGAGGGCGAGGGAGGGGGAGGGGGGCTGCCAACACAGAGAGGGAGAGGGACACTATCGTGAGAGGGGGGGAGAACAGGAGAGGGAGAGGGAGGGGGTCGACCACCCTTGGCCGGCACCTCCTCTGCCGGGTGAGCGCCTCCTCTGCCGAGTGTGTGCGTGAGAGGGAATGATGGAGCGGGAGAGGGAGAGGGAGTGAGGGAGACTAAGAGGGGGAGTGGGAGAGTGTTACAGAGAGAGGGAGAGAGATCGAGAGGGTTTACCTACCTAAGTGAGGACGGCGACGGCGAGTTTCGGCCGGAGGACGAGGACGGTGATGGCGAGGACGGCCGAGGACGGCCGAGGACGGCGGCGATGGGGAGGATGACGACGACTCCGACGGTGACGGCGGTAGGGAGATGGATGAAAGAGAGAATGAGAGGGAGAGTGGGGGGAAGTGAGTGACAGGAAGTGGCGGGGAGGGGCCGATTTGGGCGGGGGATTCCGTGATTTTCAGACGGCATTTCAGACGAAGAATATTTTCGTCTGAAATTTTAATAAATTTCTGACGGAATAGTTTTTGTCTAAATATAAGTCTCAAATTGAGATGAATAGTGCGATAGATAATTATCTGTCTGAAATAGAGATGGAATTTCATACGGAATCTATCCATCTGAAATTCAGACGGATATTGAGACTCAAATAATTCCATCTGAAATTCCCGTCGCTCACAATGCCTTTTCTTGTAGTGTTAAGCATCAGAGAGTTGTCCCCTGGAGTTAACATCCATAGCTCCTGACGCCATCTTTCTAGTGCTTGCAGGCCTTCACAGATGACTGGACGTCCTTCCCAAACTAAACAAAACTTAAAAGTGTGGTACGGGGTCTGGGAGATCATTTTCCCACCTCTACATTTGTTATTGAGATGTATTTTGAAATATACATTCTCTTTTATAACAATCATAATAGGATTCCAGTTGAAATTTAAAATCTAAATTAAGACTGAGGAGTTGTTTTACAATGACACTTTAATTTGAGATTTTAAAATTTATTAAAATCACAATTGTGCAGGCTGAAATCACTTAATAAGATATTTGTTAAGACAATTTTCACATCCAAACTTTTCTCTACTTCCTTTCCGGTCTTCAGATGGTGCCATTAATGACGAAAGCCGAGCCGGTAGAGGCATCTTAAAACCCTATCTCCGAGGGGAGAGGAGAGGAGAGGGAGGAGACCAGAGGTTTCCCAAGATGCTCCTTCCAGCGCCAACCAGAGCTCCGGCGCGCACCCTCTTCCATCGCTTCTTCTCCCTCCACGCTTCTTCCAGGGTGCCCCCGCCCTCCTCCTCTTCCTCTTCTGTCCAGTACTCCTCTAGCACCGCCACTGAGACGCGGACGCAGAAGCTCGAGCGGATCGCCAACGAGCTCCTCGACCTCAACAAGCTCGAGCGGCATGACTACGCCGTCCTTTTTCGACTCAAGCTCGGCCTCAACCGATGGGGACCCGCCGGCGTGGAAGTCGCGGGGCCATCCTCCGGCGCGGGCGGGGAGGGGGCGAAGGGCGCGGGCGCGGCGGCGTCGGAGAAGTCAACTTTCGACGTGAAGCTGGAGAAGTTCGACGCGGCAGCGAAGATAAAGGTGATCAAGGAGGTGAGCGGGTTCACTGACCTTGGGCTGAAGGAGGCGAAGGATCTGGTGGAGAAGGCCCCCATGGTGGTGAAGAAGCAGGTCACCAACGAAGAGGCGGTGCAGATCGCCGCGAAGCTGAAGGAGGTTGGCGCCACGGTTGTCCTGCAGTGATATTTTTGAGGTCGGTAATATAAGAGCGAGAAAGCGCTATCAATTGTTAGACTCTTCTTTTTTTTTGCTACTATTATTATCAGTAATGATTCCTACAGTGTATCACTTGAGCAGCTCTGTTCATGTCTCCTTTGTCTGAATGCCGAAAGCATGAATCCTCATTGTTAACAATAGAAATTTTATCTATTTATTTTGGGCTTAGATCAACTGCAAATGAAATGGATGAACTTGAACAGATCCTTAGCTTTGTGTCACTAACATCACAAAAGGAATTTCTCGGAATCTTTACTGTAGCAAACAATATCAAGTGAAGAATGCCATAACTTTGAACTAGTTTTTTGATTTTTAATAGAGGTTGTTCTTTAGCTTTGTGTCACTAACATCACCCCCAACCCAACCACGCACGTAAAACAAATGTTTTATAACATTAATCAAATAATTCAATTGGATTGAAGTATATCCTGTCATTGGTCAAAGGTTCTGATACAAAATGGAACCCTTTCTTGAAGTCAAATGACAGGAGACTCTAATGCAGTCAAATAGTGGGAGGAAAGACTAAATCATTATCAGTGAACATCCAAGATTTTTTAGGAATTTGATCAGGAATAACAACATGATAGAACTTGTTACAACTGGACTTCTTTATGTGTGCACTAATTAACGGTACTTTAGTCTATGTCCAGATTCTAGAATTATGGTGGTTAAAGGATTGTTGAGAGTGGTCTCAGATACATCGTAGAGATGGTAATGATAGTTGCCTAGGGAAAAGGAGGCAGGATATTCCTATTTGAATTGGGTTGCTAAAGCGTGAACCATGATAGTTACCTAGGGAAAAAGAGGCGGGATATTCAGATTTGAATTGGGTTGCTAAGGCATGAACAGAGGCCCAGGCAAAGTCCCAGGGCAAGAATCTTTCTTGGATTCTTCTCCCTGCAAATCTTTTGCAGACAATCACACTCCTAAAGGAATGATGGGCTAAGGCCCCGTTTGAGAATGGAGTTTGCTTCTCCATTCTCTGAAAAATCTACCCACCCTACAAATCTTTGACTAATTAAAGATTTGTAATCACTTAAAATCTCCAAAATCCTCTCAACACTTGCTTCTCCAGATTCACAATCGGAGGTCCACTTTGTTCCTGTATTCTCTTTCCTCAAATTTTCTCCCAACTCAAAAATCGAGACACATGGTGAACGTTCGGTAGAAATTAACAACTGTCAAAGCTTTGAGCTCAAAAGCCAAGGCTGAAACACTTCCCAAACGCGGCCTAAGGCTTGAAGCCTCATATTTTTATGTGTACAACCTTGTTAATGGGACTATTCTAGGCTGGCAGAGTTTTACTGCACTATATGAGCAGATAAAGGAGCATGGTCTGGTCTAAAACTTTGCAATTTATGTTATCATGCTAGATGAGCTTTTTGCAAAAGCTACTGCCTTGATGATGCCATAAAACTATTTAAAACTATTGAAGTTTAGTAAAAGGCAAAACAATAGTTTGCTCTGTGCTCATCACACAGTTGCGTTGAAAACGGTGTGAGACTGGATGTGATTACTTATACCATAGCTATTAGAGGACTTCATAAAGGCATATAGATGACGTTAATCTCCTTTTGCACATGGAAAAGGATGTTTTTTTTTTGTGTGGGGGAGGGGTGGGTGAGAAGGTGGCAAAGCCACAGTTCATATTTAAGGAAAAAAGAGAGAAGTGCAGCAAAGAGGTTGAGAGTCTCTACCAAGCTGGTAAAATGACCTCCATTACACCCTTAACCCAAAGCTACAAAATAAGTCTCTTCCATTGGGACATTCTATGGAGGATACTTTGAGGAATCCTATGCCCATAAGTGCAAAAGGACAAATCTTGGAGAAAGTGAATACAACTCTTGATAGTCTCTATTGGTTGGTTGAATTTGTGTCTGAAAATTCTGTTATTCCTCATTTTCCAAATTGCACACAGCATGGCTGGCAAACTGGCTTTCCAGATATCTAATTCTTGTTGTGCAAAGAGCCAAAGAGTTGTGGCTCAAAGGAGGCGATAAGAGCACAACATACTTTCATGGAATAGCAAGTGTCAAGAAGAGGAAAACATATGTTGATAATGTTAAAGTGTGGAATATTTTGATTGAAGAGGAAGCAATCATTCAGAAGAAAATTGTGGACTATTATCAAGCTTTATTTAAGAAGGATGAATAATGAAGGCCACAAATCCATAGTGATATTATTACAACCTGATCCAACTTTGTGAGGTATTATCCGCGTTGGGCCAAACCCACACGCCTACACGGATTTGACATCACCTCCTTTCCTACAAGTAGCCCTCTCCTCTTGCATGGTTCTTGACTTGGTCACTATAGGCCCACTAGCTTCCGCTTGGTTCGTCCCCAGACCAGCCCACATAGTACCCTGCGGGTCTGTCTTGATTTGATGCCACAATGTCCACAACTTGACTCAACTCTTGTGAGATATTGTCTGCTAACTTTTCCTACTTTCTAATATGGGACTAATCCAAGTTATTTTTGCCCTAGCCATCCACGGTGGTAGCTCTAATTCTGTATGTCTTACACTCTGCGACGTCCAGATAGCCCTTTCCTATGGGTAGTCCTCTCCTCTTGCACGGCTCGCGACTAGGTCATTACAGATATATTCCAAAAAATCATAATAGAAGAGACAAAGTAGCTAAGTAAACCATTAATAGTGAGGTGTTTCAAAAATTACAGACGAAGAGGCAAAGGACCTGAGTAGACCATTTTCAGAGAAAAAAATTTGAGATTAAGTTTTTTGGATGGACCCAAAAAAATCTCTTGGGCCGAATGGATTTTCAATGGGTTTTGATCAACAATATGGGAGGTACTTAAGGAAGATATCATGGCAGCAGTAACAGAACTTCTAAAGAGACCATGGAGTGTTGAGTCTGCCTAATGGCACTTGCAAAATCATAACAAAGTCATTAGCCAATAGAATGAAGGTGGTAATTGGTAGATTTATCGACAGTAATCAATCAACTTTCATTCATGGAAGATGGATTCTAGACGACCAGATGGCTGCATATGGGTGCATTCATGAACAGAAGATAAAGAAAATGACCTATTTGGTGTTCGAGATAGACTTTGAAAAAACCTATGATAGGAGAAATTGGAACTATTTGTTTAGGGTACTGTATGTTATGGGCTTTAATGAAGAATGGATTAGGTGGGTTAGGAGCTGTGTTCAGACCAAGGTTTGACAACTCGGTCGTTCCGGTCGTATCAGTACTTTATTGGTACGGTACAGTACGACATTGTACCGCATTGTATCGCTATGTGTCAACTATATAATAAATATTTATTATATCTTTCAGACCCCAGGGGAGCGCGTCTGGGGTGCAGCGTGGTGCGGGTGCCCAGAGGTAGTGCCAGAGGTCAGAGCCGGGGTATGTCCCGTGTAGCTATACTTTCCTTTCTTGTCTCTGTACTAGTTGTGGACTGCTGTTGATTATTTTATTATACCTTGCGGACCATGTACCTTGTGGACCAGGTACCTTGTGGACCATGTACCTTGTGATACTTGTGTTTCTGGAAGATACAATAAATATTTATTATATAGTTGACACATAGCGATACAATATGGTACAATGTCGTACTGTATCGTACCAATAAAGTACCGATACGGCCGGAACGACCGAGTTGTCAAACCTTGGTCTGAACACAGCTCCTAACCCACTTAATCCATTCTTCATTAAAGCCCATAACATACAGTACCCTAAACAAATAGTTCAAATTGCTCCTATCATAGGTTTTTTCAAAGTCTATCTCGAACACCAAATGGGTCATTTTCTTTATCTTCTGTTCATGAATGCACCCATATGCAGCCATGTGGTCGTCTAGAATCCATCTTCCATGAATGAAAGTTGATTGATTACTGTTGATAAATCTACCAATTACCTCCTTCATTCTATTGGCTAATGACTTTGTTATGATTTTGTAAGTGCCATTAGACAGACTCAACACTCCATGGTCTCTTTAGAAGTTCTGTTACTGCTGCCATGATATCTTCCTTAAGTACCTCCTATATTGTTGATCAAAACCCATTGAAAATCCATCCGGCCCAAGAGACTTGTTTGGGTCCATCCAAAAAACTTAATCTCAAATTTTTTTCTCTGAAAATGGTCTGCTCAGGTGCTTTGCCTCTTCGTCTGTAATTTTTGAAACACCTCACTATTAATGGTTTGCTTAGCTACTTTGTCTCTTCTACTATGATTTTTTGGAATATATCTGTAATGACCTAGTCGCGAGCCGTGCAAGAGGAGAGGACTACCCGTAGGAAAGGGCTATCTGGACGTCGCAGAGTGTTAAGACATACAGAATTAGAGCTACCACCGTGGATGGCTAGGGCAAAAATAACTTGGATTAGTCCCATATTAGAAAGTAGGAAAAGTTAGCAGACAATATCTCACAAGAGTTGAGTCAAGTTGTGGACATTGTGGCATCAAATCAAGACAGACCCGCACTGTACTATGTGGGCTGGTCTGGGGACGAACCAAGTGGAAGCTAGTGGGCCTATAGTGACCAAGTCAAGAACCATGCAAGAGGAGAGGGCTACTTGTAGGAAAGGAGGTGATGTCAAATCCGTGTAAGCGTGTGGGTTTGGCCCAACGCGGACAATACCTCACAAAGTTGGATCAGGTTGTAATAATATCACTATGGATTTGTGGCCTTCATTATTCATCCTTCTTAAATAAAGCTTGATAATAGTCCACAATTTTCTTCTGAATGATTGCCTCCTCTTCAATCAAAATATTCCACACTTTAACATTATCAACATATGTTTTCCTCTTCTTGACACTTGCTATTCCATGAAAGTATGTTGTGCTCTTATCGCCTCCTTTGAGCCACAACTCTTTGCCTTTGCACAACAAGAATTAGATATCTGGAAAGCCAGTTTGCCAGCCATGCTGTGTGCAATTTGGAAAATGAGGAATAACAGAATTTTCAGACACAAATTCAACCAACCAATAGAGACTATCAAGAGTTGTATTCACTTTCTCCAAGATTTGTCCTTTTCCACTTATGGGCATAGGATTCCTCAAAGTATCCTCCATAGAATGTCCCAATGGAAGAGACTTATTTTGTAGCTGTGGGTTAAGGGTGTAATGGAGGTCATTTTACCGGCTTGGTAGAGACTCTCAACCTCTTTGCTGCACTTCTCTCTTTTTTCCTTCAATATGAACTGTGGCTTTGCCACCTTCCCACCCACCCCTCCCCCACACAAAAAAAAACATTCTTTTCCTTGTGCAAAAGGAGATTAACGTCATCTATATGCCTTTATGAGGTCCTCTAATAGCTATGGTATAAGTAATCACATCCAGTCTCACACCGTTTTCAACACAACTGTGTGATGAGCACAGAGCAAACTATTGTTTTGCCTTTTACTAAATTTCAATGGTTTTAAATAGTTTTATGGCATCATCAAGACAGTAGCTTTTGCAAAAAGCTCATCTAGCATGATAACATAAATTGCAAAGTTTCAGACCAGACCATGCTCCTTTATCTGCTCATATAGTGCAGCAAAACTCTGCCAGCCTAGAATAGTCCCATTAACAAGGTTGTACACATAAAAATATGAGGCTTCAAGCCTTAGGCCGCGTTTGGGAAGTGTTTCAGCCTTGGCTTTTGAGCTCAAAGCTCTGACAGTTGTTAATTTCTACCGAACATTCAACATGTGTCTCGATTTTTGAGTTGGGATAAAATTTGAGGAAAGAGAATACAGGAACAAAGTGGGCCTCCGATTGTGAATCTGGAGAAGCAAGTGTTGAGAGGATTTTGGAGATTTTAAGTGATTACAAATCTTCAATTAGTTAGAGATTTGTACGGTGGGTAGATTTTTCAGAGAATGGAGAAGCAAACTCCATTCTCAAATGGGGCCTTAGCCCATCATTCCTTTAGGAGTGTGATTGCCTGCAAAAGATTTACAGGGAGAAGAATCCAAGAAAGATTCTTGGCCTGGGACTTTGCCTGGGCCTCTGTTCATGCCTTAGCAACCCAATTCAAATATGAATATCCTGCCTCTTTTTCCCTAGGTAACTATCATGGTTTATGCCTTAGCAACCCAATTCAAATAGGAATATCCTGTATCCTTTTCCCTATGCAACTATCATTACCATCTCTACGATGTATCTGAGACCACTCAACAATCCTTTAACCACCATAATTCTTGAATCTGGACATAGACTAAAGTACCGTTAATTAGTGCACACATAAAGAAGTCCAGTTGTAACAAGTTCTATCATGCTGTTATTCCTGATCAAATTCCTAAAAAATCTTGGATGTTCACTGATAATCATTTAGTCTTTCCTCCAACTATTTGACTGCATTAGAGTCTCCTGCCATTTGACTTCAAGAAAGGGTTCCATTTTGTATCAGAACCTTTGACCAATGACTGGATATACTTCAATCCAATTGAATTATTTGATTAATGTTATAAAACATTTGTTTTACGTGCGTGGTTGGGTTGGGGGTGATGTTAGTGACACAAAGCTAAAGAACAACCTCTATTAAAAATCAAAAAACTAGTTCAAAGTTATGGCATTCTTCACTTGATATTGTTTGCTACAGTAAAGATTCCGAGAAATTCCTTTTGTGATGTTAGTGACACAAAGCTAAGGATCTGTTCAAGTTCATCCATTTCATTTGCAGTTGATCTAAGCCCAAAATAAATAGATAAAATTTCTATTGTTAACAATGAGGATTCATGCTTTCGGCATTCAGACAAAGGAGACATGAACAGAGCTGCTCAAGTGATACACTGTAGGAATCATTACTGACAATAATAGTAGCAAAAAAAAGAAGAGTCTAACAATTGATAGCGCTTTCTCGCTCTTATATTACCGACCTCAAAAATATCACTCCAGGACAACCGTGGCGTCGACCTCCTTCAGCTTCGCGGCGATCTGCTCCGCCTCTTCCTTGGTGACTTGCTTCTTCACCACCACGGGGGCCTTCTCCACCAGATCCTTTGCCTCCTTCAGCCCCAGGTCAGTGAACCCCCTCACCTCCTTGATCACCTTTATCTTCGCCGCCGCGTCGAACTTCTCCAGCTTCACGTCGAAAGTCGACTTCTCCGCCGCCGCCGCCGCAGTGCCGGCGCCCTTCGCCCCCTCCCCGCCCACGCCGGAGGATGGCCTCGCGACTGCCACGCCGGCGGGTCCCCACCGGTTGAGGCCGAGCTTGAGTCGAAAAAGGACGGCGTAGTCGTGTCGCTCGAGCTTGTTGAGGTCGAGGAGCTCGTCGGCGATCCGCTCGAGCTTCTGCGTCCGCGTCTCGGTGGCGGTGCTAGAGGAGTACTGGACAGAAGAGGAAGAGGAGGAGGGCGGGTGCACCCTGGAAGAAGCGTGGAGGGAGAAGCGATGGAGGAGGGTGCGCGCCGGAGCTCTGGTTGGCGCTGGAAGGAGCATCTCGGGAAACCTCTGGTCTCCTCCCTCTCCTCTCCTCTCCCCTCGGAGATAGGGTTTTAAGATGCCTCTACCGGCTCAGCTTTCGTCATTAATGGTGCCATCCGAAGATCGGAAAGGAAGGAGAGAAAAGTTTGGATGTGAAAATTGTCTTAACAAATATCTTATTAAGTGATTTCAGCCTGCACAATTGTGATTTTAATAAATTTTAAAATCTCAAATTAAAGTGTCATTTTAAAACAACTCCTCAGTCTTAATTTATATTTTAAATTTCAACTGGAATCCTATTATGATTGTTTTAAAAGAGAATGTATATTTCAAAATACATATCAAAAACAAATGTAGAGGTGGGAAAATGATCTCCCAGACCCCGTACCACACTTTTAAGATTTATTTAGTTTGGGAAGGACGTCCAGTCATCTGTGAAAGCCTGCAAGCATTAGAAATATGGCGTCAGAAGGAGCTGTGGATGTTACTCCAGGGGACAACTCTTTGATGCTTAACACTACAAGAAAAGACGTTGTGAGCGACGGGAATTTCAGATGGAATTATTTGAGTCTCAATATCCGTCTGAATTTCAGACGGATAGATTCCGTATGAAATTCCGTCTCTATTTCAGACAGATAATTATCTATCGTACTATTCATCTCAATTTGAGACTTATATTTAGACAGAAACTATTCCGTCAGAAATTTATTAAAATTTCAGATGAAAATATTATTCGTCTGAAATGCCGTCTGAAAATCACGAAATCCCCCGCCCAATTCGGCCCCTCCCCGCCACTTCTTGTCACTCACTTCCCCCCCACTCTCCCTCTCACTCTCTCTTTCATCCATCTCCCTACCGCCGTCACCGCCGGAGCCGTCGTCATCCTCCCCGTCGCCGTCGGCCTTGGCCGTCCTCGCCATCACCGTCCTCGTCCTCGATCACCGGCCAAAACTCGCCGTCGCCGTCCTCACTTAGGTAGGTAAATCCTCTCGATCTCTCTCCCTCTCTCTGTAACACTCTCCCTCTCCCCCTCTTAGTCTCCCTCACTCCCTCTCCCTCTCCCACTCCATCACTCCCTCTCACGCACTCACCCGGCAGAGGAGGTGTCGGCTGGGGGTGGTCGACCCCCTCCCTCTCCTGTTCTCCCCCCCTCTCACGATCGTGTCCCTCTCCCTCTCTGTGTTGGCAGCCCCCCTCCCTCGCCCTCTCTCCCTCTCCAGTTGGCCCCCCTCCCCCTCACAGACACACGCACACACGCACACACATAAACAGACACACACACCGTTGGCCCCCCTCCCCCTCCCTGCTCCCGCCCTCTCTTACCCTCACTATGTGAATTAGATACATTAATTTTATTTTATTTAATATATTTTTTATTCATGGTAGGATAATCGGTCGAGAGGACGGGAATGAAAGAATCAGAGTTTTTTTGTGAATAAACAGTAAGTAAAATTTTGATTTTATTTTTATATATTGTTTCAATTTATTTTAATTTCTGTAATCTTAAATAGATTTATTGTTAGGTTGATGGGAGGGGTAAATAAAGTATATAAATTAATTTATTAATTAGATTTTCTGGTAGTGTTACATCAATGTTAATCAAATGTAGGTATTCTTTGGATTCGGGAAAATGAAGGTTTTTTTTTTGACGAGAAATCTAGCGGAGTAGTTGGGCGATGAACAACGGTGGCTTTAGGGAGGATAGCTAGTGGGCGGACCGATTCAATGAACTTTCATATTCGAGTACTAATACTTTATGCAATACTCAACAAGTTCAAATCTCAATATAGGTGTGATCTTTTAACTCCGCTTAATACATAATACATACATCTAATTGTACGAACCCAGATTAATCATAGTACATACTACATTCATCGAATTCGCACAACCGTAGATTAATAAAAGGGGAGTATGAAAGAGGACACGGTACAAGTACACACGATGATATATGCAGCGAGTATTTCTCAAATGTAGTTAAGATCCAATGTCTGTGGAGTATATATCTGCCTTCAAATCTAGTTATTTTTTTATCTTTCTCCCTGCATATATATATATCAATAAAACCATTAACTAACCATCTCTGTTCATACGAGATGACCTAAGACGTTTTACATATCCTCTCGCGCCCGTGGATGTCTGCAAACACCAAGAAACAAAAGAGGTGTTAGAAAGAGTCCCGGGTGTTACCCTAGGGGGACAACCCTCCGATGCTTAAGTCAGCAAGGGATCAATGAGCAATAGAGAAGAGTAAAGTAAGAGAGAAGTAGAGGTCCTACTAGACGATCCGAGAGGAGTGTAGGTCCTCTGCACGCATGCTCGCCGCTCCCAGTGGGTACTCGGAGAGTGCTCGCTGGGCGGTAAGGCCCTGCAGGAGGAGGATCCTCTCTGGTCGTAGCGGGTAGCCTCTCTATCGCAGTTGCCGGTCTTATTGCTCTATTCTCAGTAGGAAGCTCTTATGGCAGAATTATCCACCGTCTCTCATCTTGCGTAGTAGTATGGGGTTTAGTAGAAGAATCTACCGTATCTCTTCTCTTCTGTCAATGTCCCTTTTATATGGTTTGTCCTGGAGCGAGGAGCCTCATCCCTTGGGAGGGAAGGGTCCGCTTAGTAGAGTAACGTTCCTCCGCTATATTGGCGAGAGTTTCCCGTTGGGGGGAGATAGCCTCGGCGCCGGCCGGTCCCTGGATGAGTCTTACGGCGCCCGTGGTGCGTGCTCGCCCGTTACGTGGTTAAGACCGACGTCGTGGGGGCAACGGTCGGTCTCCCCCACTTCGCACTTAACGTGTCTAATGGTCTTCAACCATAGGGATTGCCTGAATTTCTTCTTAGCACTCTACGGATGTTTGAATTCCTGCACTCGCGTGAAAGGTAATCGTGAGGAGAAAGCTGCCTGCCCCCACTTAAAAAAAAGAAGAAAAAATGATGTAAAAAAAAGAAAGAGAAATGTGAATCCTAGTAGCCGGGAATCCCCACTGAAACAAGTGAGGAGACTCGCGCGAAATGGTGAAGCAAACTTCAATAAGGACGAAGTCTAGTAGCCGGGAATCCCCATTGAGACACATGAGGAGACTCACGTCAAACGGTGAAATCCGCAGTAAAATTACAACAAGGACGAATCCTAGTAGTCGGGAATCCCCATTGAGATATGAGGAGACTCGCACCGAACGGTGAAATCTACTACCAAAATAAACAGACGGGGGCTGTGCGAAGCTACCGAAATCGAGAGCCTGAAACCCATGTGTAGGCACTAGAGCAATCCTCGAGTGGCACTAAGGAAACATGTATATCCCTATGGTTAGGGCTCTTTGTTCACTTATTTGTGTTTGCTCCTCCATTCCACAGAGAATTGCCTCCGGTGAAATGCGTGAATTTAAGCTATGCACGGAAGACATGCGATGCCTTTTTTGACGAGTGCATCACCCCTTAGTTAGTATTGCCTAATGAATTAGGTGAGCAGGTATGTCCGCCTACTCTCAAAACCTGCACATGACATGTTACTTACAAATGTTCGATGTGACTTCCATGCTCTCTAATAAAAAGCTGTATTGCCTGGTCTTAACAGAGATTAGCTGATCACTATGTACTCCGGCTTCCACCACCACTTTCTACAAACTTGTGTCGTCCCTTGGAACAGGGGAGGGCAGGTTGTGACACGATTGGTTGTGCAGTGATGTGGGACAAAACTCTGACTAGTAAAATGGACTCTGGAACAGAGAGAAAGATGGACAACAGCTGTGGTTGTGCTGAGTGCAGAGATGATTGACCACTCCATTTGATGCGGGACTCGGGTCTATAAATTTCTTCTTTTCTCCTCTTTTTTTATCTCTTTTTTCCTCTATTTTTTTCACAAGATATTTACTCTCTTTTTTTGGCCTTGTCTTCTTTCTTTTCCTGCTATTTTTTCTTTATTTTCACTCTCTTTTTTTTAATTTTCAGGCCTACTACTGACAGAATTTTTTTTTGTATATGTCAGAGAAGAATGACGGAGAGAACTAGAGATAGAAGAGGGAGGGAATGAGAGAACACGAGGGAGGGAAGAGAGAGAGAGTTGTTAGAGTGTGGAGTCAGAACTCTTCATCATGCGCCCTTGCACGGGATCACACTCTGTCTCAGGAGAACAATCGCTGCTCCAGGGGAGCATCCTCAGCGTCAAGGGAGCATGGCGAGCATATATTATCTCTGGGGAGCAATCGCTGCTCCAGGGGAGCATCCTCAATGTCAGGGGAACATGCATTGCGGGCTCAAGGCATGTTGCACCGACCTAGTCTGGCATTGCACCGACCTGGTCTTAGCAATGCATTAACCTGAGTAATGGTGGGGGAGCATTTGCAGCCGTTGGAGCGCATACTCGGTCTCAAGAGAGCATCCTTGGGGACAGGCGAGCATGCACGTTTAATGTACCCCGGAAGAGGATTTGTTTAACAGGGGAATTGTTGTCCTTAATATCTTGACTAATGACGCCCTAATCTATTTGTTTCGTCGCGGACTCCGTCTATATACGGCTCCATAACTCTCTAATGAAAATGACAGTCTTTGATTGAAGGGAACTCTACCATTCGGATCACCTTGAGATAAATGAAGATTTTATCAACGAAGCTCAAAATGGTCCATGCTCAAAATGGGTCCGATGCGGCTCGGATTATTAGTCAAGGGAACTCCTTCAATTAGACGAGTCCCCTCAGACCACCATAGGGATGAGCTTGCATCGGACCCATCTCGTCAGACCGCTTAGTTGTGGTTGATGTGCACCATTCTGTAACGCACCCATCTGGATGAGGAAGGATCCATCTGGATAAATGGCGCTACCAAGGCAAGCTATTTAATAAGGCTTTTCCCCTGTATTCAACAAATACTGTAGTGATTTAACGTGTCTGAGGTACAGGCGAGACATTTAAGTGATCTGTTGGCTAGGTGATGACTTAATAGAACACTTTCATATTATTTAGATAAATCTCGTGGAGGTCACACGTTTCATTTTTTGTGTGATCGAGAACTATAGACCCCTTAAGATTGTATGTTTTGAGATGGACATGCACAGTAGGCCTTAATAGGCAAGTGGGAGATGTTGATGGGCCGCGGCACGAGCACGCACACGCCCCGCGTAGCGCGGTGGCCGGGTGCCACCGGGAGCTCGCGATAAGGATCGCGAGCTCCCCCCTCCCCTCTTCTTATCCTCCTCCTCGCACCGTCTCTCTCACTCTCTCACGTCTTCTCTCCCTCTTCGCCTCTTCTCTCCCCCGCGCGCGTCCTCTCTCTCTCTCTCCCATTTATTCCTTCACCTCCACTTGCCCTCTCTCTCTTCTTCCTCTCCATATAACCCTTGACGGGGTTGATTAAGTGAGAGGTGTAAGTTTCGGTCGGCACGTGGACGCCATCATGCTGCTGAATTTGTTGGGTGGAGTTCCGAGTAAGAGGACGCTGCGAGATGCACCATGGTGGGAGTCCGTCTTCATGGCCAAGATATGTTTGTGAGGTGACGGAGAAGTGTATACGAGAGAGTATGTGTGCATTTGTGTGTAAAGAGAGAGAACTCAAGAGCATAGTGCCCGTGACGACTGCGACAGTCCCGTATCTCGATTTGCACTATCCCTTCTCTCTTCTCGTCATTCTCCTCTATGTGTTAGAGGCAACGACAAGGGTAGTGCATCGGTGAGCTGATTGCACAATGACAGTCATGGGTTGTCTCAGTCTTGTGACGGTTGTGGTGTGCGTCTCTAAGGGAACCATCACCACAGTCTCCGGATTTGGAGCATAGACCCTTGGAGCCGACTCTAGAAGCCAACTCTATCACTCCGCGACGATTCACGAGTAGAGGTCGACTCTGGTAGCAGGCTCTGTACCCGGATGTCGAAGGTACGCACGTATTTTTATTTCCGCTTCCACTGGTACGTGTGTACGTCTCATTTCCGTTACGAGATATGCCCTCCAACTTTGAACTCATTTTGGTTATATATATAATCGTTATATATATCTGTGAGGTTTTCCAACACTCATATTTCTTACTGAACAGATTAGAAATTGCCCATCGCTTTAAGATCAAAGTTTGAGATTGTTGAACATCTGATCAAATGTGGTGCTCTTTTCTTATTTCATTAATTTGAGCCCATCCTTCTCTTTAATTATCTGTAAATTGCCTCAGAAAGATGCTCCTTGTGTTTACTTTTTGTTCTATTAATTTTAATAGCTTTACAAGTCAGGGAGCCTTCCCCAACTGTACATTCATAAGATACTTCTTGTATCTCCTATTCGATTGTTTGTTTGAATCTGGTTGTTGATCTATTTCTTGTTTTCTACTGTGCAGATTCTGGTTTGTTCCTTTTGCAGTTTCTCTTTGTATCTCCATTCGATTGTTTGTTTGAATCTGGTTGTTGATCTCTTTCTCGTTTTCTACTGTGGAGATTATGGTTTCTTCCTTTTGCAGTTTCTCTTTCCACTAGAGAGAGGGAGGGAGGCAGAGTCCGTCTTGTGATTTGCAAAAATATTTCAACAGTCAAAAGAAGTCTGGATCTATATATTCTGTGGGCAGCAAAAATCACAAGTCAAAAGAAGTCTGGATTTAGATATTCTGCCCCTCTTTCTCCTCCCCTTCTATGTTCTGTGCATGTGCACTTATACAATCAGGATTTAAAAGAATCTGAACACCTAGCAGTTTATATTGAGTGTGCATAGTTGTTAGTTTTACAATAAATAATCTGATGATGGGTCTTCTGATTATTTTTTATAAATCTTCCTGTAATTTGTCTATCTTGGTCTGTCGACACAGACTGACAAGTATAAGACAGATTATTTTTTTCATGTTTCTAAGTCTCAATTCAGCTGATACATACAGCACAATTCTACTTGATGTATTATTCATCATTGAGATTCTGAAGAAGACTTTTATCAGTCCTTACAAGTAGGTCCAAGTCACAATACAAGTCAGTCTCAAATAGACCAGTATGTATCAGTTTTTCCAGCTTCTGAGTCATAACATGATCCTAAGGTAACTAGCATTTTGGCTGGTGACCTTTTCTTCTTTCATTAATTGGAGCCCATCCTTCCCTAATTATCTGCAAATTGCCTCAGAAAGATGCTTCTTGTGTTTACTTTTTGTTTTTCCAAGTAAATCCAAGTCACTATGGGTGTGTTCTGGTTTTCCATTTGGAATTGATGATTTTGCTGGTGATGCTCTTTGCTTCCATATTTACACCATCTGCGGCTGCATTGCAACTGTCACTGTTTGCATTGTGATTTAGTGCATTCTATCCTGTTCATTCACCGATAACCCTCTTTCCTTTGTAGTTTTGTTTTAAGGCAATGATTCCTTTCATGAACAAACTGGTTATGATAATTATAACAGTTTCCTAGGAATTATAGTAGAGCTTTGATTAATCCAGATTAATTGGTGAACTGGTCTCTTATGTCCGCAAGGTGGTAAGACATTGATTTGCATGAAGGGGTTTTGTTCTGTCCTTTGGTCCTTTGATCTAGCTCTTTGTTGAACACATGCTCTTATGGTTCTTATCCCTGACTTGTTTGGTACAACATTGAGGAATTTGTTGGGTCTTGAATCTGTATGAATGCCACATGCCAGATTGCCACTCGACAAATAAACTTTTGATTTTTGCAGGCAGCTTGGCAGTAAAATGTTTCTTGTTTTGGCACCATGTGTTTGGCAATTAATATTGGACCAACTAAAAGCAATGCTCTTTATTTTTTTTTAATTTCTGTGGCTTGTTTTGTCTTCCATGCTTCAAACAATTGATGCTTGGATTCTTCCCACATTATCAGCCTATTTTCATGCATGTATAGCCAGCAACCTTTCGAGAAACTCATCTTACCTCTCTTGGATTTGACAATGTTAGAGTCTATGTATCTATATTTATTATCTGCAGCATATATATTTCTTTAGTGATAAGTTTCTATAATTTCTTGAGTAGGTGTTGTCAGTTTCGCCCCAACTTTCACAATTAATTATGTTATAATTCATAACTTTGCACGATTTGGTTTTGATAATGGCATGAGAGATTCATTGCTAAGTGTTGCTTCGCTACACTCTCATTTTTCATTCTCCCACTAAGTCAGCGTTGCATCTGTTTGAAGTTTTGCACCTGTGATTATGTTGTCGGTTTCACCCTTTACCTAGGTTAGGTGTAATGGTATATATGGGTCTTGTGTCATTTGAGTTTCACTAAGTCACCACGTTTATGAGCGCTTCTCTTCATCGCTAAGTGATGTGAACAATTTGCTTCGGTACACACTCCTTTTCCATTCTCCCACTGTAAGTCAGAGTTTCACCTGTTAGATGTTTTGAACATATGATTGCGTTGTTGGTTTCACCTGGGTTGGGTATAATGGCATGTATGGGTCTTGTGGCATTTGAGTTTCAAAGTCACCACATGTTTGAATTATCAATCTCTTGGGCAAGAATGTCATGTTCGTGCCAAATCTCGAACTCTTAAATGAACCAAGAGTTGCAAAGCTGCTATGCTTCTTCGCAGGTGGATCCCGTGTATGCATTTTGCACTTAGTCATATTATCGTTAGATATTTTTTAAAGTAAATCTATGTATGTAGTGAGGAGGGTAAATTTGGCTTGACTCATGTCCGGTTCATCTATAGCAAGTCCAATTCGTCTCACGATCTACGATGCGTCTAACAGGTCATTACAGTCACGGCTCGCTACGAACGGTCCAAGGCGAACGGTCCTTAGATTTGACAGCGTGAGGGGCTCTGGCCCAGGCGTAATAATCGTCGGATGACTCTTCGACGGCTGACCGTTACACCTCACGACGGTGGCTTCAACTCTATAGAGGGCGAGCACGCGTCACGAGCGTCGTAAGACTTGCCTGGGGATCGGCTAACTTTGGGATAATCGCTCCTCAACGAAAAATTCCTGTCATAATCACGGGAGACGTTGTTCCACGATCTACGACTTACCCTGCTAGGAGATAGGCTTTTGACACCTGGATAACCCCCTATATAAATGGGACCTTGGCAGAGGATCAGAGGGGAATTTCATCAACACCACATGGCGAACTTCACCAAGAAACGCTCACTGAGAAACATGTTAGAGAAACTCACCTCTCACTACTACTCGGGAGGCCACGACTATCTCACTCAGAGAGAGAATCCCTTCCAAGCACTCTTACTGTCCAGCGAGCACTCGTGGAGTGGTCACTGGCAGCGACAAGCATTCGTCTAGAAGATCTACCGCTCTCCTAGATCGATTATGGTGGCCTCCATCTTCCTCTCTCTTCCCTAGTCTGCTTTACTCTCCACGTAATCATGTGCTAACTTAAGCATCGGAGGGTTGTCTCTTGGGTAACGCCCATGGCTCCTTCTGACGTTCGTCTATCTGGCGTTTACAGGCTTCTACGGGTGCCAGACGATCTTCCACAACAAATAAATAGAGAAGTGTGATACGAGGCGTAAGAACCAGATTTTGTCCTCTGCACGTTGTATTATATATATATATATATGTTAATCTATGGCGGGAGCAAAGAGAAATGACAGAAATTTGACTATCATTAGAGGATCAACTCGAGCTTTCAACCAAACCAGTTTAGGTTGAGTTTAGCTTAGTTACACAAAGGTGTGCTTCACATCTTGGGTGTGTTATATCTTTAATTTTTTATCCTATTACTGACTTTGTCACCCCGTCCCTGAGTTGTGAGAGCTTTATATGAGTGCCTGCGGAAAGCCGTTGTAGTTGTGTGAAGGTGTTGGGAGTGCTAGTACGCGTTGGCTTGTGTCTCCTTTCATACGGTCAAGAAGTTGTTCTAAATCAAAAGTTTTCAAACTATTAATTTTTTCATGGTCAGTCCAGTCAAAATCTAAAAGTATTCACAAATCTTTATTGTTATGAGTTTCATTGTTCAGATTCTAACAAAAAGTTGTTCTAAATCAAAAGTTTTCAAATGATTAACTTTTTCATCATCAGTCCAGTCAAATCTAAAAGTATTTACAAATCTTTATTGTTCTGAGTTTCATTGGTTAGATTTTAAATCGAAGACTGCATCTAATTTATCAAAAAGTTCTTTATCATTATAGACTTCTTCATATGATGTAAACACTCTGATTTTGTCTAGCATGTTTATAGTGTTTAAATGAGGCTCTGATTCTTCTTCATCATCTTCAAGCTCAAGTGCTGTTGTATGAGTTAATCTATGGTCACTAAATCTCATGTTACTTACTCCTTCACTATATGTATATATGTTACTCTTATGAGATGTTTCTAAGACTTGTTGGGTTTCTTTAAGATTTGCTAGTTCCTAAGTAATTCCTTTTCTTACTGAGATTTTCTGTGCAACTATCATCGGACTAAAGTTATTCTTATAGGTATTTATAAACTCTTTTGTTTTTAGTGTAAAAGCAATGTTGTGCATATTATACATTTTCCCTATGAAACTAATAAGTACTGTTAAATTTTTACTATCAAGTATCATATCAAAGTTTTTTGTATTGATTACGATATTCACATGCTAGATAAATTCTCCTATATTCATGGTATAATTTGGAATACATCTCACTACTGCATATCTTGGATTTAGATTTGTTGTTGCCATGACTATCTATACTTGTTTATGATTTACAAACATATTATCAAAAATATATGTATGAACTGATGCGCCTATGCCTTCTCTTGTTAAAGAGACTATTCCGATTGCTAAGACTCCAATTTGAATAAATTAAACTCTTTTTGTTTCTTTTAAAATTTGCTTCCTATAACTGGTAAAACTACGACATCACCTAAACTACTAATTATATGATACGATATGTGTCTATAAATACACGGCTTACATTCTAACAGGGAGGTTTTGCAAGGATTAACTTCATATTTTTTTTTTGAATTAATTTTCTACATATTTTTGTGTCATTAGGACCATGAAAAATTCTATTTATTTTAGATGTATTTTTCTTTCTAAGGAATGATAATGTCATTGCTAAGATTTATTACTAAAAGTTGATGATTATGAAGATTCGATACTAGTGAATATATCTTTATCCTTTTTTGAAAACTCAAAGATCGTAGGTTTACCTATGCGAGATAATTTGGTAGATTTTGTTATTATCTTAAGGTTATTGAAATCTTTACTAATGTTCTCTATATCTTTAGAAAGTTATTTTTCGTGAAAAGTTAAGAGTTTATCAATTTTGTGATGAAGACTAAGCTATAATTCGATGGTGAAATTGAGTTGAATCTGAGTGATCCTATTACTTTTTGTTGCAAGGTTAGTTTCACTAATTCCTATGATTGGTACGTTTAAAGAAGCCAAGGATGTTTTTGTTTTGCTGTACCCAAGATCTGTTTTACTCATTCAAAGACTTTAGTTTATATGCATTCTAACTCATTTTGAACTTCGCTTAAGGTTGATTGAATAGATGCTACACTATGTTGTAATTTGAGAATGGAAGACTTAGTTTTTAATTCTACTTGATGAGATTATTTATATTCTATCAATTGTTTAAGACTAGTATGTTATCCTGCAAAGGTTTTCTATTGGTGTAAAAGGGTTTTTAATTGATCCTTTATATAGTCTACCGTTAAGCTACCTCTATGTGTTCTTCCGACTAGTAGTCCTGGTATATCTGTTAAACTAGTATTCACTTGTTCTGATTGTTATTTTTGGCATTTTGTTAAAGCACATAAAAGATTAACAAGAATATTTTCACAAGGAGTACCAACAAGATAATGAGATGACTTATGTGATTCGACAACACAAGTTAAGAGATGCTCTTCTACTTTTACTTTCTTTTTATGATAATTCTCAATCTCAAGATCAAGATAATTCAATCTATTCATATGTCTATTACTTCTGAAAGAATCAAGAGAGTACTTTCGATTCGGTTGTCAGATACTTGTTAAAAGCAAGATCTTTACTAACTCTTTTATCTATTTTTAGGAACCAAAGACTCCTTGACCGTATGTAAGGAGACACAGGCCAACGCGTACTAGCACTCCAACGTCTTCACACGGTTACAACGGCTTTCCGCAAGCACTCATATAGAGCTCTCACACCTCAAGGACGGGGTGACAAAGTCAGTAATTTGACCAAATAAATAAAAGAACTGCCTCTGATATAATTTCTTAACAAGTAGCAAAATTGGACGAATAGATCGAAAGATTGTAAGTCTATACTTAATAAATTGGGTACTAAATTAAAAAAATGAAGGCATTATAGATGATAACCCCATCATTATTGGGATAGAAATAAGTTAGAAGCAAAATTAGACATAATCAATCCTGACACCGCTGTTGTCACTGTAAACATTAAACCGACACCTAAAGATTTAGAAGACTATACACTACACATTAGTGAACTCACTAAATTAAGAGCAATTAGGGAATCTTTTAGTTGACACAAGTATGTTATTTTTAGACAAGATTGCATTAAGATTTCATTTACAGAAAGAAACTATTACAAAGACATGAAAACACTAGAACATAAAGACACTAGAACGAAAATGAACTAAGACAAAATGTATTTAAAGAGAGAAGGTCAAAAATTTCTTGGGTTCACATATTGCAGTGTGCCTTGAAGGTGGAAGAGAGGAACAAGATGAACTCTCGCAGAGAATGAGAAGGTCACTTATTAAAAACTTGAAGGGCTAGAAGAGGAGGCCAGAGGGCTTCAAAAGGCTCTTGAGCTCCTTTGCTTCTGATGGTGTTAGTGTTGTTAATGTGGAGGATGATTTGGAGGATGACTTCTCAGAGGATGATTTGGAGGATGACTGATCTAGACATGATATTCTTAGTCTATTTATAAGTCTATTACTTATGCTAAAATCCAAAGGATTCGATCTATTCGTCCGATTTTGTTAAGAGCCAGTTCTTTTATTTATTTGAAGAAATTATTGACTTTGTCACCCCATCCCTGAGTTGTGAGAGTTCTATATGAGTGTCTGCGGAATCCGTTGTAGTCGTGTATAGGCGTTGGAGTGCTAGTACACGTTGGCCTGTGTCTCCTTCCATATGGTCAAGAAGTCTTTGATTCCTAAGAATAGATAAAAGAGTTGGTAATACATATGGTCATTATTAAATCTAATATGAGAATGTTATAGAATTCCGTTCAGTGTCCATTGCGATAAAAGTGAGAACTGCATGTTGCACGTGTGTGTGTATATATATATATATATATATGGTCATTATTACATCTAATATGAGAATGATATAGAATTCCGTTGAACGTCCATTGCGATAAAAGTGAGAGAATTACATGCTGCATGCGTGCGTGCCCCCCCCCCCCCCCGCCCGCCCAAGTGAGCCTCCGTTCCCTCCCATCGTCCTCTCACCCAGCCCTTCTCTCTGTGTCTCCCTCCCTTTCCTTCCCCCCTGACCCTGCCGGCCCTCCGCCCTCCCCAGCCAACCCCCATCCGCCGCTCGCCTTCCCCCCCACCCCCCGCCTCCCCGTCCCTTTCTCCGTCGGCCTTCTCCCCCCTCCCTCGCCACCTCTGCAACCCCTGTCCCTTTCTCCACCGGCCTTCTTCCCTCCTCCCCCGCCTCCCACCGCTCCCCTTCCCCCCTCCCCCCGTCCCTTCTCCGCCGGCCTTCTTCCCCCCCTCCCCCCGCCACCTCCGCAAGCCCCTATCCACGACCCGGCTTGTCCCCATGCTCCGTCGGCCATCTGCCCCTCCCTCAGCACCCCCCCACCTTCTCTCTGACGGCACCCCCTCCCCTCCCCTCCCCTCCCCCTGCTTCTCCATGTCCCTCACCCCTCGTCTCCCCCTCTCCCCGTCGATCGTTCCCTCCACTCCCACCCTCATCTTTCATCCGCCCCTCCCGGCCAATTAGTCCCCCGCGCTCACCCCTCTTTCCGGCCGACCCCCCTCCGCCTTCCCCCCCCACCCCCCCGCTCCAAGCGTCCCTCCCACCCTTCTCCCCCTCTCACCCCCACCCCCCTTCCCGCCTCCTATTCCTCTGGTTCGCCCCCCCTATCCTCTCGTCACCGCCGTCTCCCCCTCCGATCCCCCCTATCCTCTGTCCCCCTTTCACACCCCCCTCCGCCACCTCCCTTCCTTCTCCCTCACCTTCCTACTGCCCCCTAACCCCTTTTGGAAAATCTGCCCTTCCCCATCCACCCCACCCCCGGATCGGCCATTCTCTCGGCGATGGGCGCTTCCTTGGGCACTTGATGAAGCACTGGACCATTCTTCTGTGATGTTGGCGACGTGATCCTGCAATCGATCTCACAAGGGCTCGGAGATATAGAGCTTCTCCCCCACGCACCCAACTGGATGCTGGCCACCTGAGCACCTCTGTCACACCCCTATCAGCTAAAGCGGCTCGGCAGCTTGTTGCCCGATGAAGGAATCCGTCACCTTCCAAGCGGCTGACTCTCCCTGTCCGTCTCCAGGAGCTCCTAGTCAAGTCGGATGTTTGCGATCTTTTCAGCCCGTGTCTTTCCTTCCTGTGTCGTGGATGGGTTGTGGACAGTATAGGCCAGATATGGCCGTTCATGTACGGTTATGGGTCAAGTATGTTCATGTACTGTGATTATCATCTGGTATGAATGAAATATCCTATGTTTGGAATTTGTTCCAATATATATATATATATATATATATGTGTGTGTGTGTGTGTGTGTGTGTGTGTGTGTGTGTGTGTGTGTGTGTGTGTGTGTGTGTGGTCATTATTAAATCTAATATTAGAATGGTACCATTGCGATAAAATTGAGAATTACATGCTGCCTACACTATCACAGTTTTGACATGTCATCTTATGATTGCGCCCTAATTAGTGCAGCTCAATTTAACCTGGGAGGATCCCATGGCCGGATCTAAGAGAGAAAGAAGATGGGGTGGATTACTAGGAGAGAGAGTAAATAGAGGATGGAGAACAAATAGTGTGGAGTTGAGAGAGTGTTTGGAGAGTCCTCGTAGAGATTAGAGAGTGCATGGAGAGGTAAGAATAGAAAAATAGAGAAGAGATTTCTCTCTCTCTCTCTACTTTCCTGTTAAAATTTTTGTGAAGGTGAGTGAGTGGGGAGCTCTTTCCGCTTTGGGTTATGGAGAAATCTCTCGATATGTCTATGTGACTGCGTATATCTGCCCCCCTCTAGGTCCAACGGGGGCCTATTTATACAGGGAGTCGGGGTATGCCTGACTTAGTAATGGCGTCATTCGTGAGGTGATGTTTTACTTGATCGTGAGGATCTCTCGCCGTCTTCTCGTCCATTTCTAGCGAGAAGATCTCGAGATGGACATCTTGGCGCTGTGGATGCGATCCAACTCTTGTCGTGACAAGACCTATGACACAAGTTTGAGTGTTCACCCGTTGGAGAGTTTCGCGGCATTCAGAATGCATGTTCACGAATATTTCATTCGAGAATTAGAGAAGTTTTCGTGAGTTGAAAAAGTCTCTGTGAGTCTTAATTGGACCATGTCGATTGGGCTTCCAGTAAGCCTGGGTGATTCGTTACGGGTTTGGTCATCTCAGGTTTGGTCATCTCAAGTTCTAACAGACTTGATGTTATCAGGTTGCATTGGACTTAGACGAGTTTTTCCCTCCTTTTTTCCTTTTCAATCTATATTTGAAAATCTGAGTTTATAGTTAAATTTGTGAATGTGCATGTGCGCGCGCCCTCCCTACGGCTCCATTTAACCTTGGGAGGATCCAATGGCCGGATCTAAAAAGAGAATAACTTTAGATCCACGTGTCCGATCGGAGCTTGTAGCCCATTTTCAAGGTGTACTGCTGGCAAATTAATTAATACCACAAACCTACATAATTACCGTATTGCCATTAGAAGACACATTTGGAGTGGGATGAACTCAAACACACTCTGTGCAACGCCCAGCCGCCGCATGAGTTTGATGAGGAGGGACGCCTTCCCATCCATGTTCTTCTTCTTCTTCTTCGTCCCCAAGCTGAACCCCAGGGTTTCCAACCCCCCCCCCCCCTAGAGAGAGGGGAAGCAGAGAGAACAAAGATGGACGGAGGAGTGGGAGGAGGAGGTGGACTTAGATTTGTTGTTGTCGTCCACCCGACAAATCAATGGCGGGGAGCATGCCGGCCCAGTCGATCGACGTGTTGGAGCACGTCGTTTTGGACGCGGAGACGCCCACCGATCTGGGAATGGGACTTGACTCTCTCGGATTGCTCAACGTGGCATAGAGGTAGGTTGGATGACCTATATATTGAGCATAAACTGTCCATATATATATTTCTATATGTATAGGTTTTATCTAGTTTTCTATGCGAGAGTGCGAACTCAATTAATCACAAAGTTAATTAAGAACACGGAGACGAAACGGACTAGGTCATGGTTGTATCGATTCCACTGTGATTAAGGCCCTGTAGAACCCATTTAACGTTAATTAGCAATTCCATTCTGTTTGCAGGCACCATGACTTTGCATTGTTCATCCGTGTATAATTAAATGATTTAAGACCCCGATGTTCCACTTGATGTTACTATCGAAGTGTGTTGTGACTGATTTATTTTCTAACACGCTATCATGGCCACGCATATAATTTTAAAAGAAAAACACAATAACGCATACGAGCATGATTTATAATTAATTTTGTGAAATCAGATTTGACAGTTATTAAATATACGAACACGTAATGTTGTTAAGTTCATATTTAAGTAAGATGAAGCACGTTCATTATGTGAAAGCCAGCATGTGTATGTGTAAGAGGGTAACCCCTAATATGATTACGAGCACCCGATAGCGGGGAGCCGAACATGCACGGCGTCAAGGTTCTTCTGTAAGTTGGGGTGTGTGCGGTCCGATAACTGTTCAGTAACGTTAGACCACAATACACTCACATGCCAATGGTGATGGACTGATGGTGGTTGTTAAATTGAGATAAGTTGTCCTCGAGAAATAGTTTGGGTTGTCAAGTTTAATAAGTCAATGTCTGAAAGTGATAAGTATGATAAACTAAGGACCCCGCGGGGGGGGGGGGGGGGGGGGCAAAAAAGGGGTGGCAGAGGGCGGGTTTTGTGAACCCGGGTGGTTCCACGATGACTTATTAACTTCTTACACCACTCCACTAGATTCTCCGTTATAAGCTCCGCTTTGTTTGAGACTCAACACAGGAATAAGTCCATTTTAGATGAAACTTACCTCTTTTTGCTTTGACGGGAGCAGATTTAAATGATATGCTTAAAAGTAACTTAAATTGACTTGAGTCATGTTAACCTATCTCACCTCCACAGGTGAGATATTTTAACCCAATATCATATCAAAGCAAAAAAGCATAACCCAAGAACATGTAAATCCACTTATATTTATCCGGGACATAATTAATCTCATATCAAAGCGGTGCTAAAGGAACATAATAAACTTAAGAAGATCGATTAAGAGAGATTTGAGTCCGTTTATATTGTAGACTGCCCGTTTTTTGGGGTTAGGTGAGAGAGAGAGAGAAAAAAAAAAGGGAGGGAGGGAGGGGGGTTGGTGGTTCAAGAAGGGGGGGCACAAACACAGAGACAGACATACAGTTGGGGGATGTAATGTGGTGGTGGTAGGTGTGACCGACTGAGAGTTTGAGAGAGAGCTTTGACCAAACCCATCCATCATCTCTCCCCTCCTCGTTACCTACACCCATCCACCCCCTCCCGACCCTCTGCCCCCCACCTCCTCCTATATCTCATCATCGTCATCTTTGTTGTCGTCATCGTCCCCGAGCAAAAAGCAATCAATCTTTTATTATATATAAACCCCACCTCCCACACCTTCCCCTCTCTCAGCCTGGAGAGCTTGCAAAAGATAAGACATCTCTGCCCCTCTAATGAGTCCTCTCTGTCTACTCTCTCTCCTCCAAGCATCTCGCTCTCCCCCCCTCTCTCTATATATTTTTAGCTTATTAATATCCATTCATTACTAGCTCGACGCGTTAGTGCAAAGAAGAAAAAGGGCCTCCATTTACTTCATTCTCTCATACATCAATCCATCTATCTAGCAACAGACGTCCTTTTTTTTCTTTTTTTTTGTTTGGTTCCCTTCTAAAAAATCTTCTTCTTCCTCCGCTCATCATGCCGACGATCACCTGTCCTTCCCCGCCGCCCCTCCCTCTGCGCTTCCGGTACCAGCCACGGCCTACCGGCGTTGTCGTCGCTGTCCACGCCATCTATTGCCCGGAATCCCCCTCCAACGCCTCCGTCCCCGGTGGCAGCTTCTTCCCCGGCGGCATCGGCACCAGCCGCGTCGATTGGCAGAGTTTGTGCCCAAATTTATTAGAAAATGATGGTCCATACCTCCAGTAGAGGTGGCAAGCTATCATAATTTGGGCTTGGCCCAGACCAAATTTATTGGAGGTTTTGTCCACCACCCCCATAATCTAAGAATTTTCTTGGAATTTCTAAAGACCTTTACCTATTTTCTAAAAATCACTTTCAGATCCTAACTCAGTCTGCCTGCCAATGTCCAGATCCGACCACCTAGCAGTTTAAAATACTTTTCCCAAACCAAACCGCCTTCATCTCATTTGCATAGCATTCACATGCTTTGATCATCCATATGCATACATCATATCCGCATTTACATGCTTTCATTCTCATGGATCTTGAGTTGCATATGTTAAGATGCATATGTTATAAACTTTGCCATCTTAGATATCACTGCCACATAATGACTCACAGTGTTGTCATCATCAAAAAGGGGGAGAATGTTGTGCCCCTATGGTCATTTGAGTCATTTGATATTCACGGTTTTGATAATGGCTGAGCACTATAAGTCATTGATGCTTTTCACTCTCATATGACTGAAATACTTGATATTTTGTTCATGACAAATAAGCCAATGAATGGACAAGGAATGGAGTGGAGATGACAAATGTGAAAGCCTAATAATCGCGCCCAAGCACGAATGAAACAAACCCCTTTCAAGAAGCAATAAGCTGGACAACTAACAGAAGATCAAGCTAGCTTCACGAAGAGTCAACACTTAGCACGAAATGAGTCGACACTTCACATAGCCAAGGTGGATGCATAAGGAAGCATAGCCAAGAGAACACAAGGTTAAAGACTCAGTTGACACCTTCAAGATTGTCAAGGTTGATGCCACAGACATGAATGAGCTGTTAAAGGAGTTAAAGGGCTGAGCAAAAGGGGTTAACAGACCAAACCGGGGAAATCTGGGCTTGTCCCAGCCAACGGTCGACCGTTGGCCCAAGTGCGGTCGACCGAAATTCCCAGGGATCGTCTGTTTGCAGGTTTCTCAGTGGCATTCAACCGCTAGCCCAGGGTGGTCGACCGAAAATTTCAGAACCAAAATTGCTATAGGTTTTCTCAGTAGCGGTCGACCGCCACCTACCTCCGGTCGACCGCCAGCCCCGAGCCAACAATTGTTGACTTCATTTTCCACCTCGAGGCCAGCCCCTTTCCATGGATTTATTTAATCAAAAGTCACCCAATCTCCCATGATTTGTGGATCTGGTCTTGGGGATGTCTATGGACCATTCAAAGTCTATAAAACCAATGCAAGAGGGTTAGAAAACCCTAGTTGATCAAGTTAATCAAAGAGAGATCAAGAGAGGCTAGAGGAGGTGCTTGGAAGAAGGGGTACTGTAGCCGTAAACAGTATTTCGTGCAGAAGTTCTTCATCCATTCCAAGGTGATTCAAGCATAGATCTGAAGCAAGCAACCTCCAAGGAAGCTAGAAGCAATCAAGGTCTCAAGGGCGATCAAAGCTACATCCATACACTTCTTCATCAACTCAATTGAATCCAAGGCATCAAGAGAGAACAAGAGAGGCAAAAGAGGAGGTTGGAAGAAGAGCAACCTCCAAGGAAGAGTAGACGCAAGCAAGGCTATCAAGGTGATCCATTGAAGCTCATTTCTCAAGGGAGATCAAATCTGCATCCTTTATCTTCTTCATCAACTCAAGGTGATTCAAGAAAGATCATTTCACAAGGAAGAAGATATCATTGAAGCATCAGATTCAAGCTCCAGCAATCTCAAACAAGATCTTTTCTCTTTGAGCATATTCCATATCTTGTTTAAGTATTTTCATAATTGTTCTCTTTCCATTTTGTTCAAACCATTGAAATTGAAGATCATCCCTACCGGTGGTTAGTAGGAAGGCAATCAGAAGCTGTCTGATCTGTGGTGTTGACGTCCCTACCGGTGGTTAGTAGGAAGGCAATCAAAGGTTTTTCTGATCTGCGGTTCAGTGCGTTGCACTAGTGAAGCCTCACCGGGTTTAGTGAGGGGTGGACGTAGGACTAGAGATTCAGTACGAACCACCTTAAAATCTCATGTGTTGTGGTTTGCTTGTGCGATTGCTTCATGATAGATGCATGCTTAGATTCAATATCTATATTATTTATTCATCTTGCTAAGAAAATCGTTGTGTGCTATGCTAAGCTAGTTATATTCCACTGTAATTCTTGTTATCTAGCTTTAAAGAGGGGTGTTCTGTGAAAAGAGGGGTAGATCTATTCACCCCTCCCCTCTAGATCCGCCATCCACTACTCAACAGGATGCTCTCTCAGCGTGTAGATGGGCGCGACCTCTTTCTCTTATTATGGCAAGGCTGGGAGCTCTATTCTCTATGAGTAGCTTTTGGCAGAGGATTCCACCGTGTCTTCTCTTCTTCGTCGATGTCCCTTTTATAGGGGGTTGTCCTGGAGCGAGAGGCCTATTCCTTAATAGGGAAGGGCGCAAGTAGTGGAGTAACGCCTCCCGCGATTGTGGCGGAAGTTTCCTATTGGAGGGTGATTACCCCGACGTCGGTTGGTCCTTAGGCGAGTCTTATAACACTCGTGGGGCATGCTCGCCCATTATGGGGTTGAGGCCGACGTCGTGGGGGATAATGGTCGGTCGTCGGAGGATTCTTCGGCGGTCATTGCGCCTGGTCCATAGCCCTTTCTGTGCTGTCGAATCTGATGATGAGCCATAGTGGGCCACACCTTAATGGGCTGCGGCTGCTGGGCACCCCTTGGGCGGGCTGTAGATCCGGAGTTGGATTGGGCTTGTCGTTAACGGGCCAGTCTCAGGCCGAGCTAGATTTACACTCCTCAATTACTCTAAATTCTATGAAAATAAAAATATAACAAACACTCATCTGAGGGGGTTGTGCCGTGGTCTAGGGTGCTCCATAAGGGAAAAGCCCCACCTGGGAGAGGAGGCCAATGAGCGCCTGCGCAATGCATGCCTCTTGGTTCGACATCTCCGCCCTCATCTGTCGCTGGAAATAAGACATCTCCTCTTAGATGATGTCTGACGTTGCTCGGACAAGTACTGGGGCTGGGTGGGGGCGTACTGAAGGCATTGCTATTGGTTGGGGTAGCGCCTGAACTCGCACTTGATGATATCACCGTGCTACTCTCGAGGCTCTACCTAAAACAATATATCTGGCCTTTCTTCGGTACGCCAGCTGCTGCGACCAATGCTGCCGGATCTAACTCCGGCTGCTGCACCCCCTCCTCATACTTCTCTGTCACATATCTGCTATATATTTCCTACAAATTGAATCAAAAAGCTTGTAAATTTCATATGAATCAATCATATTTAAATGAAAAGAAAAACTTGCATATGTATATAAACTTACCGCTACTGAGCGGGCTCTCTCACTAACAAACTGATCTATCCCCTTCTTTTTGTGTGTTTTGTTGAACACCTCTAGGAACGATGGAGCACGATTGAGCTCCATCGCCTATTTTACAAATCATAGAAAAAATGTCATATATATGAATAAAATATAAGAAGATAAATTGAAATATTACTTACGAGTTTTTGTTTATGGGTCGCGAAAGAGACAGACACCGGCCACTCATATGCACATTGACGTCTGGTTGTGATGCCCTGTTTGCTGACGCTTTTTGGAACTTTTCTATCTACCTCGAATCGGCCCATTTGTCACACACAATGTCCCAATACTCCTTCCTCATCTAAAGAGGGCGGTGCTCATTCCAGAGCTGTCGGTCTTGGCTCCCTCTAGCTTTTTTCTGAGCCCTTAATCGAGCCTCATGCAATGTCTTCCTATAATTTGTCTGCACAATAGCCTCCCAGACAGAACGAGCTCTCTCCTCGTCCTGTCCACTTGTGAATTGACAAGTCTGCAGTAAAGAATTTAAGTTATATAGGTTAGTATACTGAGCACGTTTGAGTTTGGGAAAGACGTGAATTAAATGATTAAATTACATACTATGAACATGTTGAACAATAAATCCTGGACGTTGATTGAAATTTCTTTGAAGGACATTGCCAGCCTGGGAACATGCACACAAACGATTCTCATAGTATGACGGACAGACGTGGTAGGTTCTAATTTATCACTACAATTACAAATGTTAAAATGGTTGGCATTACATAGTTGAAGGATAAATAATGAATATAATTCATAAATCAATAAATTTACTTAGAGATCCAGTACGACAGACGTCCATCTTGGGCCATGCCTCCCTCGCCCTCGTGATGACCGTCGACATCCTCTATCGGCTGGGCGGAGGAGGCAATAGGGGCAGTAGGACCTGTAAGAATTAAATGTCATAAGCAAAACATATAATCAAAGAATATTTTGCTAGAAATTTAAATAAACATACATGTACCGGGAGGTGGTGGGGGTGTGCCATGCACAGCTGGTGGGAGGGCACTAGGACCTGTAAGAATTAAGTGTCAGAAGTAAAATATATAATCAAAGAATACTTTTTAAGAAATTTAAATAGACATACCTATATCGGAAGGTGGTGGGGGTGTGCCCTACACAGCTGGTTAGAGGGCACTAGACCTATAAGAATTAAATATCATAAGTAAAACATATAATCAAAAAATATTTTACTAGAAATTTAAATAGACATACCTATACCGGGAGGTGTTGGGGGTGTGCCCTGTGTAGATTATGGAAAATCCACTAAAGGAAAATTAGTATGAAAAACTAAGAATAAGTGATGGAAAGGGGAAAAAGGAAGTGAATGGGAAAGAGGAGAAAGGTAGTATGCGTGGATGCTAAAGGGGGTGTGATCTCCAAAGGGGTTACCTCCAAAGATAAGAATAATAAACATAAGGAGCGATCGCGAAGAATATCTTTAAATGCGGGGAAGATTGTGAGGTCCACCTTCTCTTCCAATCGACCAGCCGATGAAGAGAGTTTTTCTTGATTGATTATCCTTGACAAAATAACAATAAACACCAATAAAAAGATATGGATTAGAACCAAGGTGAGTGTAGCATCAAGTTCATAATAGAAATAAACAATGAAACCATCTATAAGAACACACCTTGTTGGTGTTTTGGCTTTAAACCCCTATGCAAAGGGTAGGAAGGACATGATGAATGACATGGAAGGTGCAAGTGTTATACAATGGAGACTCTCAACGTGGTTGAGATGATGAAAATAAATGGAGGGAGGAAGTATGATGCATGCAATGCAAATTAACTAAAGGAATAATAAAAGAAAGGGGGAGGAAAGCTTAGTGATTTCTCCAATTAGGGGCTTCAAAGATCTCCAAGGGAGGAAGACGCTCCAAGGGATGTAGCATTAAGCGCGTGAGAGATTCCTCCTTTGGCTCCTTAGCCCGGAAGCACCTCCCTTTAGTTGATTTATCGAGCCTTAAACATGAGGGAGAGAGGAGTCCTATTTATAGGGGTGAAATTTAGAATTTATATCAATAGAAAATAGGAAAACTAATTTTAATGGGATTTGGAAGAGAATATTCATTGGCCATGCGTCCCCTCAACCTTAGAAAGTCTTAGGACCCTTTCCCAAGTGGAAAGGAGCTCAAAATGAAGAAAGAAGGAGGTTCTATCCGAATTTGAAACACTTTCAGAATGGGCGACCACCATAGTGGGTGCCAATTAAAATAGCGACTGTTCAAAGAGGCATCAATTCTGAGCCATTTTAGGAAGGATTAGGAATTTTAAAAAATAGAAAAGAATTGACATCCATGGGATGGTCGCCAATTAAGAATTAATACGAATTTTAGACGGAATTAAATGCTCAAAATAAGGTAAGGAAGAACACGTCTGGGGTCCAACGCATCTTAGAATTCACAACTTAGACGGATGCCGTTTCTTGAATATTTGGAAAATTAGAAAATTATCAAAAATTGAAAGAGGAAATCACATCCATTGGAATAGACACGATTTTGGAAATTATGAATTTGGTAATTATTCAAAAATAGAATTAGCAGCGAGATGATGGTCGCCCATTAAAGAACCTGTCCACTATAATGGACGCATTTCAAAAAATAGCACCCTTTGGAAAGTCGTTAATTCAATAATTAAAAATGGATAAAGAAGATGCGTCTAACATCCCAGACGTGTTCAAGAAAAGATGGTTTTCCGAGCAGATGCTGTTTCAATAAATATTTCAAGTCAAAAATAGTGGGAAAATAAGAATGCGTCCACTGTCTCGGTCGTGATTTTGAAAAGGTCGACTCATCCCAGGTCGATGTATCGACTCAAGAAATGTCGACAATTTGAAAAGGCGCAGATTCTTTTAGAAATGAAATGGCGTCCAAGGGACTGTCGCTGATTCAGAAAAGTTCTAAAAAATTGGTGAAAAGCTCAAGAAAAAAGGGGAAAAATAGGGAAAAGCTTAGGAAAGATGAATATTCAAGAACAATGAGGAAAACCGCTCAAATCAGTCGATTTGAGGGTCAAATTAGGACATCGCAATGTGATAGGAGATATGTTCAAAATGATGTCAAATTTAGCGTATCTATAGCTCCCCCGCCTTGGCGTCTGCTTTGTAAGGGAGTGACACGGAGAGGAGTGGAATGGAATGGAATGGAATGGAGTGGAGTGGAGTGTAATGAAGTGGAGCAAATTAAAAGTAGATGCCAAGGTGTGATGAGACACGCAATCAACATCACTTGATGATAATTGAATCAAAAGCTCGAAATGAAGCAATCTTGAGGAGGTTCAATGAAAGCGACAGTTGTTTGGATAAAGTGAGTGTGCATGCGGGCACAGAAGAGAGAATAAAGGGTGATCAACTTCCAGCGTGGTGGAAGTATCCCAGGTCACAAACCTGTTGGTTTCATCATTGCAGAGTGGTTACCAGCCAAGGTGGATCAAAGGAAAAGGATTGACTAAAAGGATAGAAGGTCAAACAAAGAAGTTTTCAAGGAAACGACCCAAAACGGCAACAAGGTGAACTGAGGACACAATTCGGCATGGAATATTTTATCTCTTGAAAATTAATAATCAATTGACTCTAAAAATGAGTTATTAAAATGATTTTCCCAAAGTTCATTCAAAGTGTTACATGAATGCATGCTGGGTTTAAAGGGAAAAATTAAAACAAACTAAAAATAGAATGTAATCAAGGATAATATTATTAAGCTGTCCAGATTGAGTCAAGACACCAATTTCATGAGCTGATACTAAACCAAAGTCCGTTTACCCGCGTACCAACTCGTAAAAGGGAACCATCGTCCCCACTCTTGGATTGCTCAACTGCTTGTCTATGCGACTAAGATTCCTCAGAAATTATCATCATTTTTGATGAAGGGAAACTCAAATTTAAGATTTACCAAAGCCACAATGTGGCGACCCAAGATCTGGATACTGGGAAAGGAACCCGATACCATTCGAATCCTGGCCCGCCGCCTACGAGCCGGAGCTCAGAAGGGCTAAAAAGGAGTGTGGAGGTACAAGGAAATAGGAAATAAAGCGGGACAATTCAATAATTAACAGAAGTAAATAAATAACTATAACAAAGTCCAGTCCAACCGAAAGTATAGTCTAAGGCAGGAAATGTACCAAATGCCGAGTGAGCACTCGGCCTGACGAGCTGGCAACTAAGAACCTACGCGCAACGCCCTTAAACCCCGAGGAAGAACCTGCCGCACCTGAAACGCAGGGGTGAGCCTCCTGTCAGTGGCCCAGTAGGGGTCCCGCGGAACCCTGATAAGTGTGTATTTTTTACATATTAATTCATGATTATACACATTTTATGAGCTTAAATAATAATAAATATACACGTATCACACTTACTATTAATTTAGAGTCAATTAATTAATTTTTTGAAATTAAATAATTTTAATAACGATTTTTACTTATTTATGCAGGCACGCTGTACGAGGGAAGCTACAAGAAATAAATATAAAGAAAAAAAATAACATTATATGTTGAACTGGGCCAAAAGCCCATGGAGTTGTTTAAAAAGAAAAGAAAAAACAATAGAAAAAAAAATTCATTTACTATTTTTTTGAATTTTTTCTAAGCTATATACATAATATATATGATATATATCAATATATATATTGTATATATATAATATATATATATATATATATATAATATATATCAATATATATATTGTATATATATATATAATATATATATATATATATATAATATATATATATTATCTAATAGTGTGTGTGTGTGTGTGTGTGTCGACAGCAGAAACCCCCCCGCCCCGCCTTCGCGCGGCACGGGCGACGAGGCGGGGGAGGGCGGCACGCGGTGGTCAACACCGTGCCTGCAAGCACGGGTCAGCGAAGGCGGGCCCCACGCGGGGGTGGCAGGCGGGGGCGGCACGCGGAGGCGTCGCACCGCGGCGGCGCGGCGGGCGCACGGACGCGCAAAGGAAGGGGCCGGTGCACGGGCGCACGCGGCCGGCCAGGAGAGAGAAAGAGAGAGGAAGAAGGAGAAAGGAAGAAGAAAAAAATAGAAAAAATATAGAAAAATCAAAAAAAATATCCAAGTGTGCAACACATGTTGGCACACAATTTTAGGTCAAAAATAGTAGCAATGGGTTGTTCACATTGGCAAGGAATGTTCACATTGGCAATGAGTTATGTGAACCCTATAAAAGGGGGGGCTTCAAATGTAATGAAGGGAGTTGTTAGGAGTAGCTAGCTAGGGAGTTGTGAAGAATTGTAAGAGGTTGCTTTGTGCTCTTGAAGTTCATGCTCGTTGGCTTTAGTAGAGCTTCATAGGAGTTATGTTTTAAGAGCTTTTGATGCAAACTTTGTAAGTTGATATTGTTTTAATGAAAGTTTTGTTTAAACATTTAGTCCTTTCTTAGTCTCATTACTTGTTGTTCTGATCTTCATTTCATTTTGAGTTCTTCACAAAAGTTGTTCATCTTTAAGTGTTCTTCAATTTCTCTTTCATCATTTCTTCCAATTCCTTCTAGTTTGAAAGTTATTTCCCGTTTTCCTAAGTGTTGTTCTACGTGAGTACTGTTCATCCGAGGTGATACCTTCTAGTATTCTTCTATTTTGAAGTCTTTTCAATCATCGTTTTACTCTGAGTTCTTCACGAACGTTGTTCTTCTCGTGTAGATCTAACTTTTTTTATTCTATCACTTCTTCTAAATCTTCTTATTTTGAGAGTTATAATTAAATTTTCACTGTTTTGATTTCTGCCATATTACTGTTCATCCGCATTGATAGCTCTTGAGTTTTTCACATTTTTCACTATCTTCCTCTTATTTTCAGTCTCTGTGTTCTTCATCCAACTTCTTTATCTTTTCATTCTCTACAACTTTCATTTATTCCACCTTTTCTAATTCCCTCTAGATTTTAAGTTATTCTATTCCTTCCAACTCCCTATTTTCAATAGAATTCTGTTATGTTTTCAACATTGCTTTGTTCCTAGTTCTATCCAACCCCTCTCTTCACAAGTTCTTTACTCACACCCAAAGCGGTAGTCATCTTCCGATCATCTCACGACGTCGACTTCCATGGCGGAGCGATCTTTATCAAAGGCTCGGCGAGGAAACGACGACATTCTTCATCCATTGGCTAAAATTTCTTTCACTTAACTCTTATTATTTAAAGTTGTAATTTCATTTCATATTGCATTCTTCTACTTTCAAAGGAATAAACATTCATCTATGCAAAGTGTCGAAGCTCTCATCTTTTCACCTATTCCAATTTCTCTTCTTCACTCATCTCACATTCTTTAGTTAAATTTTCATGCAACTTAAGTTCCTTTAGTTTTAATCTCACTCAAAAGACAAATAAAAATTGATTTTCAAAACATAAGGATATTTTCCAACTCTTTAAAATTTAAATTTTCCTCCTCGTGAGATTGACCCGTATTTACCACTTTACTCGTATTTTCAAAATCATTTAAGTGAGTGAGTGTGGTTGTATAAAGTTTGAAATTTGTGTGGCACAATATTTTTAAACGACGGATGTCGAGCGCATCAAAATTTTTGGCGCTGTTGCCGAGGAGGAATTTTTGAATGTTGGAATATTCTTGTGTTGATGTGTATATTTGTATATTGATTTTTCTATTTTTATTTTGTAGGAAAAAGAAAACAAATCAGAAAATCAAAGAAAGAGGAATATCATACCTGAAATTCTAAGAAAATGAAGCATCGCTGAAAGCCTAGTACTGTAGCAGTCAAGCGTCGCTAATGGCAGAAACGTAGGAACAAGTTCTGTTTTTCTAATTTTTAAAAAATTTAAAATAAAAATCTGAAAAATTCTTAAAAAATATATAAAAAATTAAAAATCAAAACAAAAGAAAATTTTGTTTTGGCTAGATAGGTTCATTAATTAAAAATAAAAAATACTTACACCAAAATAAAAAAAATTCATTCCAACTCATCATGTTCTAGGTCATGCATCATTTAGCATAGAATTTTTCTTTGTTTAATTCATGTTATTGCATTTTGAAGATTGTGAGAGGCAAAGTACGTTCTACTTATCCTATTCTGGCATGCATATTACATAAGAACCTCTTGTTTGAAATTATGGTGTGCATTTCATTTCAAAATATTCTAAGGGCACTACCTTTAAATAACATAAGGTGGAGAATTCATCACCCTTCATTAGCCCAAAAACTACATTTCCCTTGCATATCTGCATGACATACGTCATAAATAAAAGTCAGTAAACGTTGGCCCTAGGATCACACTGTGATTCTTGTGTTATTTGGGTTTACTCTCTTTTGAAAACCGGTGCCTAAGGCAAGACGGTCGGACGACAAACGCCTTAAGCGGGCTAGTGGTTTAGCATAATTAGGTCCCTACGAAAGTAGGGGAACCTCCCACTTCCCCACCCCTTACCTGGCTGGTGGACATATTGAGGATGAACTTAAGTTTCACTTTAATCATTTTGTGAAACCCCTTCTGTAGGTTTAGGGCACATATAGGTCATTAGGGTAATTTGTGTGCTAACTTGTTTATCTTTGCATAAAAGAACAACAAAATCAAAACAAAAAAAAATTCATTAAAGAAAAAAAATATCACTCTTTCTTAGGTCTTTTGCATGGCCACATCCAATTTTGTTCATGCCCATTAAAAGATTCTTTCATGTTCAACCACGCGGGCGATTTGAATTCAACTCCTTCATTTGCCTATTATCATCAAAATCATTCACTCTTCCACAATGAGATTTACAATTCATCTCTTACCCAAGAGTCACACCAATTTTCATCAGATATTTCCACCTCTGTCTCCTACACAAACCCATATCCTAGGTGGAAAAACCAACGATCTTCCTCTTGAGCACCCTATTAAGACCCCATTCAAAGTCCTTCAAACTCACACTTTTCAGATTGGGCTTCTTACTCAAATGATCATTACAATCAAGCCCAATATGAAGGACAACCCATCTACTCCTCACCACCTCAGTACCAGACTGATTTTCATTACTCATCATAGTCTGAGTACAACCCAACATATCCAGCTCCTCCAAAGTCTGATTTCGAGGACAGGTTTAATCAAATAACTCAACTCATTTTGGCCAATCAGTAATCCCTTCAAGCTCAGAGCCAAATCATTCAAGCCCAGCTTGACCAATGTGATAGAGAGCTTGAAATAGACCAACATACTAGCCTCCCCACGGAAAATTTTGAAAATCCATTTCCTGATGATAGTATCACATTGATTGATCTATCCATCAATCCTCAATTCAACAACTCTCCAATAATTTTTGATACTGAGGATAATCTGGAGCAGCCGTATCAGGAATATTTGGGGAAAGCTAATGAATCTCAATTTGTAATGGCCAAGGAAAATAATGAGGAGTATAAGTTGGGGGGAGAAGAAGGGAACCATGAAAATCATATTTGGACCCCAAACTCTGATGACCATTATGATCTAGCCCAACATCACTCTTAACCTCACTATTCAACTCCTCTACCCTCAAATCTCAATTCAGAAATGACACTCAATCAACACTGTCAATCAATGATGCTTCAACGTCACTCTCACCAAGCACGAATTGATAGGTTGACTGAGACGATCAAGCGGATTGAGGAAGAGCAAGTGCTTAGCTTCTCTGGTTCCATGTCTACTGATCAACTTCCTTATCATGTCTTTGATCAATCCTTGACTTCCAATTCTCATAATATTCATATCCACTGTGATTTAGAAGATGATGGAATTATGGAGAGATCTTGTCAGCAAAATTTGAATGAGGAACCTCGAAAGTTTGAGGAGATTGAAGAATTTGATGGAAAAGAAATAAATGAAGGTGATGACTTAGTGAATGATCAACCTATGCTTGATTATTCTTGTGAGGATAATGCTAGAGAGGTGGATGATCTTCAGTTAGGGGGAGCGGAAGCGTATATTGAGCCTCAAATCTTTAATCACATGTCTCTCCCCGAATTTGATGAAACTCTCTTTGAAGATGGGATGGAAGAACATGATGATGGGGCCTTATTCGAGACATTTACATTTCATCTACCGACCCCATTTCTTGAAAATTTGATTTGATAATTTTCAGTTGAGTGATGAGTGTGATGATGGGCCCGTCTTAGAGAAATTCACATTTGATCTAACCTATGATGAAAGGGCCAGGCTGGACTCATTTACATTTCCTCTATCCACCCCATTATTGGGCAATTTGGTTAATAATCCTTAGATGAGTGATGAGTGTGATGAAGGGGTTTCATTAGAAAATTGTATATTTGATCTGACCCCTAACGTCTCTCCGATGAAGTCTGAATCTGTGGATGAGTTAGATACTGGGCTCGTGCTTCCTTCTACTTTGATTCCCCTGCCAGTTGAGCCTCTCCAATTTGACATTCTAGGACCTGAGGGGGATGTGCCAACCACATTCAACTTTGATTTGACTTCATATCAGGAAGACAAGTTGATCAATGCCCTTAAAGTTCATGAGGCTGTTACTGAGAGGAAAGTGGCTAAGGATGACAATCTCATTCCTAAGCTCACAGGGTCTGAACAAGTTACCATGGAGGAAGTCATTCCTAAAGGGCTCGTTAGGAGAGACGATACTGGACACAAGGACCAATGGATTGATTTTGTGCAAGGGTTCCACCTCGATCATGACAACTTATTGCCCATTGGTCATTTCTGGATCCCTAAAGTTGCAAATGCGTGGCCCATTTATTTCTGGCCCCAATCCGTACATACTTACTATTATCTTCCAATGGTATGAGGGATGGAATTTGAAGGAGGACAAGATCCGGTGGTGGCTCATTCTGAATGCCACACGTTGGTTAGTGATCTACCTTGTGTCTGGCTGACGACATAAAATTTAGCGCTTCTTGGGAGGCACCCCAAAGTTTTCATGATTTTTGTGTGGAAATAAATGGCTTCTTGGGAGGTAACCCAAGTTTTTCGTGTGTTTTTATTTTGTAGGTGTGAATAACCGATCAGTTGGGGAGAGAAAGGAGATTGCTTACTCTACTGGTCAGCTAAGCCAAGCCGTCAAAAGTCAAGTACCACCTTTTCTTCATAAGCCACAATTTTCGAAGTCCACCTCTATCAGGTTGTCCCGTTCCTTCATAAACTTCTCATCTACATTGTTCTATTAATCTCTATTGTTCATGCCATTGAGGACAATGTCATTTAAGTTGGGGGGACATGAAATCATGTTGCACATTCTGCATTCATATATACAACCTCTAAATTTTTCACCTCAATTTTTCACCTCAATTTTTTTGGAAAAACTAAACTATAAACACCCAATTGAGTTTTCATGATTCATGTTTCCATTGAAAAGAAATCTAGAATAGAAAAGACTAGGGAAAAGGATGATGGACAATTTATTTAATCTAGCCATGGAAAACTGATTTAAGAATCTCTTTAAAATTCATGTGCACTTTAAAGAAATACAATCACGTTACACGCTAATGAAATAAGTAGGACAAGCCTTCTGCTATTTTGGACATAATGTCTGATATTCTGCACTTCTTGAAGAAGAGATCTTGTAAAAGCTTTCTGCCATGTTATCTATTGAAAAATAAAATTTTGAGCAAAACACCATTAAAAATGCTCCGATTCTGAGTAACCGGGCCTACTTCACCTAAGACGTGTTGAGGTTTGCGTCAAAAGGAAAAGGGAACTTTGATCTGTGTAACCGGGCCTACTTCACCTAATCATGTTGCGCATTCTGCATTCATATATACAACCTCTAAAATTTTCACCTCAATTTTTCACCTCAATTTTTTTGGAAAAACTAAACTACAAACACCCAATTGAGTTTTCATGATTCATGTTTCCATTGAAAAGAAATCTAGAATAGAAAAGACTAGGGAAAAGGATGATGGACAATTTATTTAATCTAGCCATGGAAAACTGATTTAAGAATCTCTTTAAAGTTCATGTACACTTTAGAAAAATACAATCACGTTGCACGCTAATGAAACAAGTAGGACAAGCCTTCTGCTATTTTGGACATAATGTCTGATATTCTGCACTTCTTGAAGAAGAGATCTTGTAGAAGCTTTCTGCCATGTTATCTATTTAAAAATAAAATTTTGAGCAAAACACCATGAAAAATGCTCTTATTCTGAGTAACCGGGCCTACTTCACCTAAGACGTGTTGAGGTTCGCGTCAAAAGGAAAAGGAACTTTGATCTGTGTAACCGGGCCTACTTCACCTAAGACATGTTGAGGTTCACGTAAAACAGTGAAGGGTAGTGCAGCATCATGTGTGCATAGAAAAAAAAGAGAAGAAAAAAAATATTTAGATCCCACAAGAGACAAACGTAATAAGACAGATAAAAAGCTATTATGCTTAATGCTCTGATTGAGAAGTGGAGAGTTGAAAGACACTTGCTTGTAATAGCAAATGGGGGATGCAATTGTCTTCACTGTGGACTTAGCATTTCACATACATAAGTGCTACTGAATTTTGATTAGAATTCTTAATCATGTACCTTAATTTTCTACATAAGGCGAGTATGTGATAATGATTCCAGATTCCAAATCTTTAGTAGATTCTATGAACGATGATCTGGAAATGAGGCATGAACTTTGTAAACTCTTGTTAGTCCTTACATTTTGAGATTATTTGCATTGCTAAGGGACTAGCAATGAGTAAGTTGGGGTGTGTGATAAGTGTGTATTTTTTACATATTAATTCATGATTATACATATTTTTATGAGCTTAAATAATAATAAATATACACGTATCACACTTACTATTAATTTAGAGTCAAATAATTAATTTTTTAAAATTAAATAATTTTAATAACGATTTTTACTTATTTATGCAGGCACTCGGTACGAGGGAAGCTACAAGAAACAAATATAAAGAAAAAAAAGAAAAATAACATTATATGTTGAACTGGGTCAAAAGCCCATGGAGTTGTTTAAAAAGAAAAGAAAAAAATAGAAAAAAAATAAATTCATTTACTATTTTTTTAGATTTTTTCTGAGATATATACATAATATATATGATATATATCAATATATATATATTGTATATATATATATATATATATAATATATTATCTAATAATGTGTGTGTGTGTGTCGACAGCAGAAACCCCCCCGCCCCGCCTTCGCGCGGCACGGGCGACGAGGCGGGGGAGGGCGGCAAGCGGTGGTCAACACCGCGCTTGCAGGCGCGGGTCAGCGGAGGAAAGCCCCACGCGGGCGTGGCACGCGGAGGCGGCGCACCGCGGCGGCGCCGCGGGCGCACGGACGCGCAAAGGAAGGGGCCGGCGCACGGGCGCACGCGACCGGCCAGGAGAGAGAAAGAGAGAGGAAGAAGGAGAAAGGAAGAAGAAAAAAATACAGAAAAATCAGAAAAAAATACACAAGTGTGCAACACATGTTGGCACACAATTTTGGGTCAAAAATAGCAGCAATGGGTTGTTCACATTGGTAAGGAATGTTCACATTGGCAATGAGTTATGTAAACCCTATAAAAGGGGGGGCTTCAAATGTAATGAAGGGACTTGTTAGGAGTAGCTAGCTAGGGAGTTGTGAAGAATTGTAAGAGGTTGCTTTGTGTTCTTGAAGTTCATGCTTGTTGGCCTTAGTAGAGCTTCATAGGAGTTATGTTTTGAGAGCTTTTGATGCAAAATTTGTAAGTTGATATTGTTTTAATGAAAGTTTTGTTTAAACATTTAGTCCTTTCTTAATCTCATTACTTGTTGTTCTAATCTTCATTTCATTTTGAGTTCTTCACAAAAGTTGTTAATCTTTAAGTGTTCTTCTCTTTCTCTTTCTATCATTTCTTCCAATTCCTTCTAGTTTGAAAGTTATTTCCTGTTTTCCTAAGTGTTGTTCTACATGATTACTGTTCATCCGAGGTGATACCTTCTATTATTCTTCTGTTTTGAAGCCTTTCCAATCATCTTTTTACTCTGAGTTCTTCATGAACGTTGTTCTTCTCTTGTAGATCTAACTTTTCTTCTTCTACCACTTCTTCTAAATCTTCTTACTTTGAGAGTTATAATTAATTTTTCACTGTTCTGATTTCTGCCATATTACTGTTCATCCGCACTGATTGCTCTTGAGTTTTTCACATTTTTCACTGTCTTCCTCTTGTTTTCTGTCTCTGTGTTCTTCATCACACTTCTTCATCTTTTCATTCTCTGCAACTTTCATTTATTCAACTTTTTCTAATTCCCTCTAGATTTTAAGTTATTCTATTCCTTCCAACCCCCTATTTCTAATAGAATTTTGTTATGTTTTCAACATTGCTTTGTTCCTAGTTCTATCCAACCCCTCTCTTCACAAGTTCTTCACTCACACCCAAAGCGATAGTCATCTTCCGATCATCTCACGGCGTCGACTTCCAAGGCGGAGCGATCTTTATCAAAGGCTCGACGAGGAAACGACGGCATTCTTCATCCATTGGCTAAAATTTCTTTCACTTAACTCTTATTATTTAAAGTTGTAATTTCATTTCATATTGCATTCTTCTACTTTCAAAGGAATAAACATTCATCTATGTAAAGTGTCGAAACTCTCATCTTTTCACCTATTCCAATTTCTCTTCTTCACTCATCTCACATTCTTTAGTTAAATTTTCATGCAACTTAAGTTCCTTTAGTTTTAATCTCACTCAAAAGACAAACAAAAATTGATTTTCAAAACATAAGGATATTTTCCAACTCTTTAAAATTCAAATTTTCCTCCTCGTGGGATCGACCCGTATTTACCACTTTACTCGTATTTTTAAAATCATTTAAGTGAGTGAGTGCGGTTGTATAAATTTTGAAATTTGTGTGGCACGGCATTTTTAAACGACGAGTGTCGAGCGCATCAAACCCCAACCAAAACAATGGCGGTATGGAAGACAGTAACTACAAGAACGACAACAGCAGGAATGGCAAACCGGTGGCCGATAAAACCTTGGCACTATAGCTACTCCTACTGTACTAGAAAACACGACCTAGTCTCCCAGTCGGGGGACAACCAAGTCACAAACCCAACGTCCTGATCCCACGATCGGGAGACGACCAGAACACGAACAGCCCTAGCCACGCTACTAGGAAAATGCCACGACACCTCCATCACGGAGGCCTGCCCTCACAGAAGGGCCCAAGCCAAAACCACACAGTCTAGAAACACGATCATGACCTCACCGTCGTGAACACAACACTGTCTAGGGAAAAGCCCTCGGTGACGCTCACTGGAAACCACAGACCTCGACCATGGGAATGCTCCCAAAACTACACACGAAGTCCCGTCTCACAGATGAAAATAGAAACCCACAACACGACAATTCACGTCACGTGACGGGAGTACTGCCCACCAGAAGAATAGACCGGATGCGTCCCCTAACATCTTACACCGCGCCCTCGTGTCTAGCTATGACACCCCAGGCGGAGATAGAGACACTAAAGTAACCAGGAATCACGAACATGGACTAGCTGAGGTCGCGCTTGTCAGCGCTGGCCTGAAGCCCTCAGCCCCGTGTGCACACTCAGACCATACGCCCAAGGCCTGTCCTCTAGTTGGTTCTTCCCCCGAAGCCCGAACTCGACTGCCTGTGGGGGCCCTACGATAACCAGCCTAACAACCGTCTCTCTCGGGTCAGTCGCTTCACCACTCCCGGGTGGGTCAGCACACGCGTGTCGTAAGGAGGCTACGACTAGGCTCACAGAACATGGACACATAAAACCACACATGCACCCATTGCGAGAAATACGGAGTAACAGGTGGCTCGAGGCCACCGAACTCTGGATAGTCTACTAGACCTAATAATCACAAAGTCCTTGAGTCACAAGACTCGGGATCAAGACCGTTGCACGCGACATCACTGAGCCGTCAATCTAGCCTAATCCCTAGGTCTGAAACCACGGTAGCATGATTTACGAGGCAGTTTATGACTGCCAAGACTCTTTCCTTGGCAAGGGAACACAAAGGTTCTCCAACCACAAGCTGGGGAATTAGACTCATAGCCCAAGGCCACACACATGGCCCACTGACTCGAAAAACTCATAATGTGCGGGAAGGACCCTCCGCACACACATCGGCTCGCGAGGACTCACTCGAGTACCTCACGGAGCCTAAGGCACACACAATGTCACCTAGATCCTTCGAAACACACGAGCACATAGCTCAAAGTAACACGGAACTCTTGGGATCACAGAGAATCACCCGGACACCTTGCCCACTCATTCGTGTCACACACGGACACCACGGGTGAAGAGAACACAAAATGAGATGACCTGGAGGCCAAAGGGGCAGGGCGGCCACATACCTGACCGCCCAGGGGGCTGGGCGGCCAAGGCGATGGCCGCCCAGGCCACAAACCCCTAGGAGGGAAGCCAGGGTCCTGGTCGCCCTCCCCCCTGGGCGGCCAGGGTGCTGGCCGCCCAGACCAGGGCTGGGTGACCACTAAGGTGGCCGCCCTCTGCACCTAACCTGGGGTCGGCACAAGCCCGCCGTGGGGTCCGATCCACACTCTGTTCGATCTCAATCAAAGGGGAATACAAGGCGATTCCATCCCTGGACACTTTCATAACCCAAAAACACAATTAAAACTCAGATTGGGCCTCGAATTGGTCAAAAACTGCCACACTCCCAAAACATTAAAATTTCCCCCAGTGTGAAATAAACCCAGTCTCGGCCTTGCCTTGGCCTATAAAATATGGGGAAATGAATTACATGGGTTATGGAACCATCCCCCTACCTCCAACGAAGATTTGACGTGCAGTGGACGTCGATCCACAAAGAAACGCCCACGAAACCCTGCCGGTGCCCCACGCTCGCGAACCGGCTTCACTGCGCCCTCGTCCCTCGATCCTCGACCCATCCTTGCCATCCTCCTTGCCCGCGTCACCCCGCCTTGCCCCTGCCTTGGTCCGTCTGCCGCCGGAGAGGAGAGAGTGAGAGGAGAGCTTGGGAGAAGAGAGAGAGGGAGAGAGTGAGAAATGAGAGGAGAGAGAGAGGGGTGGGAAGGTTAATAGGAAAATCTAGAAAATTTCAAAAATAGGAAAAAAATACTTCCAACGATCCTCGAAAAACGTAAACGTCGTGGTAACATCCCAGAGTCAGAGAACATAACGGTTCTCCCTACACGACATTCCGTAGGTCCATCAGACAAAAACATGCATAAAACTCGAAATGCGACCCGGGACCCACAAGGATGCTCAAAAAATCCAGAAAAATACCGGCGTGCTCCTCACAATGCCACGGACCCAAGGAAACTCATGGACACACCACCAATAGGTCCGACAATCTGGTATAAAATGTTCGAAGCTCACTCGGGCATAATCCGCAACCTGCGAAAAGATGATCCGAAACCCATAGATCCTAATCTGAGAAATATCCAAAAAAACTCGGGGCTTTACAGCCCTCCCCCCTTATAAGAATTTCATCCTAAAATTCAGGACAAACACCGAGGCACAGGGGGAGAATACCTCAACCAACTGACAGCGCTGTTAGAGCCCCAGCACAGAAAAATATCGATTCACATGAAAACATCGATCATGTGGGATACGGCCAGACCATAATCACGAACAACGTCACGCTCCATACACCGCACACACATTAGTCATCAGAGCAGAAATAACACAAAAGCATAGGTCTAGCATCACCTCAGACATAACGGAAACCACTCACGGCATCACTGCCACCCTCTCGCTCACCGACGGAGCGCAATCCTCGCCACAAAACCAATCCACTGGTCAACGCCCATGCTCGGCGGACAAACCAAACGTCAGCTTAACAACCCGCTGATCGATCTCACACCCTGCACTAGGGGCAACCAATCACTGAGCTTCCACCAGCTCACACCTGGCAGGCCGAACACCAACAACAGCACGGGACCAACTCTGTCAGAACTCAAACTTCGACAAAGCCTAGTTCCCATCTAGAAAAATAGATCACAGAGACGGCCATCAAAGGCCTCACTTGCACACGGCTCTCGCCATTCTCAAGCCCTAACAACCAACATCTTCTGTCGATGAAAGATCATCCACTAGTAACAAGACATTCGTCAACGGGAAACCTTCACTGGCCTAGGAGGCACGATCCAAATCAATGCAGGCCATCCGTTGACTCTCGTACAGACCACCACCACAACCAATCTCGAGCCTCACGCCAACTCTACCCTCGTAGGAGAGCACGACGGAATCACATGACAAGATCTCCCCTCGGTCCTCACGTCACTCGACTCAGACTTACGGGGAATCCTCCCTTGCTAGTCACAGACCAAGGGTCACCATCCCACGTCAACCTCTCTTCACGGACCTCCACGCACAGGCATCGACCACCATCCTATCTCATCGAAACCTCTATCTCAATTAATCCAAGAGGACGCCTGTCAATCCCGATTCTCACTCTTACCACAGAGCTACAGGACACAACCTCTCACAATCCATGACACACTTCTCTAAAACCGACAAGTGCCGCCTGCTACCACAGCAAGCAGGTTGATGACACCACGACCAATGCACACAGGTCCCCAGATAATGCACACCTTACCACGGTTGACCACTCGGTAAACTCAACCAGCCGCTCACAACTACCAACTGGGACCCATAATCTCTCATAGATCACTTCTCCAAAACATGACCTCATCTGCAAACATAACCTCCAACGCAAGAACATGGTACTCACACGGCAACCTCAGCAACATATTTCCCCAACTCTCCACCTGCCAGTTCCATGAACCACAATATCTCAAGCACGACACGGCAACAACACGTTCCACACTGGGGAACCAATCCTCCGCTGCTCTACTCATTCTCAAGAAATCTGCCCGTAGCAACCAATGCTATGATTCACGCATCATGATCCACACGCACAGCCACCATAACGACAACTCGGGATCCTCCATCCTGACAATCCTCTTTAGCTCCGCAGGTTCTGATCCTTAACACATCAGGAACCAGAACACCAACCGCAAATTCTCACGAACACTGCCCAACCAGCACTCATCCTTCCAGAACAGTGCCAACACCCCCTTACACATCAGAGAAATGGGCACGACTTCCCACAAACAACCACCTTGCCAAAACATAGGACATGTCTCGCATGGACTTCATGGCACACAGAGGGCCAACCAATCTGAGTACACGATGCAAGACGACAAACCTTAGACAAACACGGTTCTCTCCAACCAAAGGAGAACCCAATCACACCTCCGACCAACAGAAAATCTCCACGCTTGACCTGACCTCGAACCTCGCACATGCTGAGAATCACACCTTCTAGCACCAAGAAAACCATAACCTCTTTCAGGTAAGCTCCTCCGACACACTCGCCAAGTGTTCCGTCGGACCACGATCACAGCATCTCTCAATGCACCACCGTGGCAATTCCTTGAACTGCAACACACCATGCCGAGAGCCGCAACATAAGCCATAACCGACAATAGCCAATGCTCATCCTCGAGTCCCGAACTCACCGCAGAACATTCACATCTTAAGCCAACTCCAAGGCGAACACAACCCATTCGCACGCAGAAGCGTAGGAACAAGAACTTACTGGGACATCTCCTCCTAATCCTGCCTCAAAGTCCGTAAAAGTAATCGAGACCGACACGTCATTTCTGATGCCACAGAGCATGACAAGAACATTGGCTCAACAATCAGGAGCTCAACAGAAGATCCTCCGCTCACCCGAGCACAATTCTCAACTAGAGCACCCGCTCTGACACCCCAAACCACAATCTCAACACCTCAGGGGCTAGAGTGGCCAAACTCTGTAATAGCTCCCTTAGAGCACGCTCACGGCCACTTAACAATAAACAGTCCTCACCAGCCACCTGACCTCACTGTAAAATTCCTCGAATGCAGTACCACAGGGACACGCCTGCCGGCAACCTCTGCCCATCACAGCATAAGCGGGGCCACCATCGATGAGGGAGAAAGCTCTCAACCTCGATCCTCAGACCCCACGCCGGTACTCCACGAAATAGCAACCACCTTCACAATGCCAACACCGCGCACTCAAACTCTCAAGAGAGGAACCACACGGAAAACAAGCACAAAACCCTATGCCAGCTGTCGACTGTACTGGATCTTACGGACTCTGATCACTGCAATATCTCGAATTCTCATGTACGTCCACAACCACGCTCTGATACCAACTGTGGTGAGCAAAGATCCGAATACCGGGAAAGGAACCCGATACCATTCAAATCCTGACCCGCTGCCTATGAGTCGGAGCTCGGAAGGGCTAAAAAGGAGTGTGGAGGTACAAGGAAATAGGAAATAAAGCAGAACAATTCAACCATTAACAGAAATAAATAAATAACTATAACAGAGTCTAGTCCAACCGAAAGTATAGTCTACGGTAGGAAACGTACCAAATGCCGAGTGAACACTCAGCCCGATGAGCTGGAAACTAAGAACCTACGCACAACGCCCTCGAACCCCGAGGAAGAACCGTCACACCTGAAATGCAGAAGTGAGCCTCCTGTCACTGGCCTTGTAGGGGTCCCGCGGAACCCCAACTGAAGCAACAGTGATACAGAAAGCAATAACTTCAAGAATGACAATAGTAAGAATGGCAAACTGGTGGCCGGTAAAACCTAGGCACTACAGCTACTCCTACTGTATCAGAAAAAATGACTCAGTCTCCCAGTCACGGGACAACCAAGCTATGAACCCAACATCCCGATCCCACGGTCGGGAGACGACCAGAACAAGAATCACCCTAGCCATGCTACTAGGAAAACGCCACGACACCTCTGTCACGGAGGCCTGCCCTCACAGAAGGGTCCAAACCAAAACCACACGGTCTGGAAACACGATCATGACCTCACTGTCGTGAACACAACGTTGTCTAGGGAAAAGCCCTTGGTGATGCTCACAAAAAACCCCAGACCTCAACCACGGGAACGCTCCTAAAACTACACACGAAGTCCCGTCTCGCAGACGAAAATAGAAACCCACAACATGATAATTCACGTCACGTGACGGGAGTAACGTCCACCAGAAGAACAGACCGGATGTGTCCCCTGACGTTGTTGGTCCCGGGGTAGGCAAGCGGACAAGAAGGGGGGTTGAATATCCTCGACACTAGATAGCAAATTAAAACAACTACGAAGCGGAATTAACACAATTAATGAGATTAAAGAATGTAACTAAACAAGTTAACTAACTTCTCTCAATCTCTCCGTTCACACACGATCACACAAATAGATTTGAACAATAAATCAAACAACCACAACACAAACCACAATGCAAACCATAATGCATGGAGATTTTTAAGGTGGTTCGGGACCACGACGGACTCCCTACGTCTACCCTGTAAGGTTCCAGACAGCACCATCGGACAACGCAGCAGATAACAAAAAATATTTGCCCGAACCATGCTTCATGGAATCCTAGATCTATGCTAGATTCGATGCATTAAAACGCCAACCCCTAACTACGGGTTGCAGATTTCACCTTGCGCGGTACGACGCTGTCCACAATGCCCGATGCAGAATCTCACGATCACCGAGCCGCACAGAAGTGCGGCCTCTAGAGATGATCCACGCAGATCCTAGCATAGCGACAATATCCCTTAACCACGATCTTCCTCTTAGCTTCCCTTTCTAGAGAGAGAAAGCTTCTAATGAGAGAGAGAGCAAGTGGGAGGAAAGGGTTAACTCCTTCCCTTGCTTATGTGCTTGATTAAGCCAAGGGGGGAGAGAGTTCACGTAAGATACATATATATAGGATTTAGGACCTTTTCTAAAGACCTCCAAAGGACCAAAATTATATATATGACCTTTCCATTATTATACATATGTATTAAGCCCCATTTACACTCCTTTTCAAAAAGAATTAAAGGGAATTAATATATACATTTGAACAATAATAATCCGTCACCCAAGAATCCATTCTGTGTGATCCTCTAGGTCTACAGTCACTCTAGTTTAAGGCTCATTAATTTCTAATTCCCAATTAGAAGTAAATTAAACTTATTCTTCGCTTCTACTAGAGCCAAATAATAGTTTAATTTATTTCGAACCTTTGATTACATTGGGTCAAGCAAATCCACGTGATTCTAGAGGACGCCGGGTATAAACCAGCCTGTCTGATACCTGTAAGTCCATAATTATCGCATCTATATAATCCCTCACTCCTTCTATGAGTCTGGTACGATAGCGAGTATAGTTTCTGTCAAACCCCATGATCGTGCCATTTGACCATGACCTCCTTAAAGTGTATGACGTTCGTTCTAAACAAACTGCCAGGGATTTAATGGAGCGTCAATGTCATGACCCATTAACTGTCTGATATATACCCGATAGTGAGCGATCCCCTCTTGACCATTGATGATCTTCACACGTATCTTGGAGTGGTCAATGACTCGGCAACTCATGACTTATGGTTAAAGTCACTTAGGCAAGTAATTAAACCATTCCAGTCCTCGTGTAAGATTCGATCAATGTCTCAGGTCAAAGGACCAACGATGCTACTGAGACAGTTGGATCTTTAGTTGACATTACGTATAATAAACCATCTGAAGATCCAATAGCGGATCAGTTTAGTGTACATCCTCCAAAGACATACACCTACACATATGTGTTGGTTCCCCGCACCAGTGACCATGAGACTGGTCAGCCATACATCATGTGTACTGGTTTAATAGGTAATCAAAGTCCCCGAGTGATTACCCTCCAACTAGGAACAATTTAGGGTGTGTGTCCATGTAAAGTCAGTCTCATGATTGAGATCCCATCTCGAGTTGACTTTACAACCACATATCCTAGAGACATCATAAAGTAATATACAATCACATATTTACACTCAAATACCACTTTATTAATATTGAATAAGATCGTACAACTATTGGGCCTATCCGACCGAAATTGGCCTGTAGTACACGAATACTAACAATCTCCCACTTGATCTACAGCCAGTTGCCCACAACTTTGAGGCCCATCTTATCCCGATGGCGCTCAAATATAATTTGTGTCAAAGGCTTAGTCAGTGGATCTGCTATGTTGTCTTCTGACGGTACACGCTCTACCGCCACATCTCCACGATCAACAATCTCCCGAATAAGGTGGAAGCACCTGAGAATATGCTTTGACCTTTGGTGAGATCTTGGTTCCTTCGTCTAGGCGATGGCCCCATTATTATCACAAAATAATGGGATGTGAGCTGATATCTCAAGAACTACATCGAGTTCCAAGATGAATTTCTTCATCCAGACTGCTTCCTTAGCAACTTCAGCTGCAGTAATATATTCTACCTCCGTCGTCGAGTCTATAGCCGTATCTTGCTTGGAGCTTCTCCAACCGACTGCCCCTCCATTCAACATGAATACAAACCCAGACATGGATTTGCAGTCATCTGGATCTGACTGGAAACTAGAGTCTCTGTAAGCTCTAAGCTGTAGGTCCTCTCCTCCATAAAGTAGAAAAAGATCCTTAGCTCTTTGTAAGTACTTAAGGATGTCATTTACTGCCTTCCAGTGCTCTTTGCCTAGATTTGCCTGATATCTACTGATAATACTCAAAGCATTGGCAACATTAGGTCATGTACATAGCATTTCATATATGATTGACCCTATCGCCGAAGCATAGGGAACCTTATTCATGTGTGCCACCTCCTCAGAAGTTTTAGGACTCATCCCATTGGATAGGCAAATTCCATGTCTCATGGGAATGAGACCTCTCTTGAAAATTTTCATCCTAAATCTTTTGAGGATAGTGTCTATGTACATGGATTGGCATAATCCTAGCATCCTTTTAGATCTATCTTGGTAGATCTTTATGCCCAGCATATAGGATGCTTCTCCTAAATCCTTTATGGAGAAGGTCTTGGATAACCAAGACTTAGTTGATATTAACATCTCTACATCATTCCCAATGAGTAAGATGTCATCAACATAAAGGACCAAGAAGGTCACAGAGCTCCCACAGACCTTCTTGTAAACATAGGGTGTTGGGTTCGGTGCGATGGATTTAGATGGGGGGTGAATGAATCAACCCTTTAAAAAATTCGCTCAATTAAAACTTCTGGCTATTGCACTTAAACCCCAGATCTAATCTATGTAGACTATATGGAATAGACTAATCATTTAAGCAAAGTGGTTCTCATGGAACGGAAAACAAATGATCTGTATGCAAGCTGAGTTCCACCAAACCAAAGAGACAATTCGTGCCTAGGCATGCATCTAGCGAAATCAAATAAGAATTCAAACCATAGTGCACAAAGGGTTTTTAGGTGGTTCGGTCCTCCAGACCTACGTCCACCCCACACTCAACCCGAGTGTGGATTACTACTGACTCACAGCTTGAACCGCTGGGCCTCACAGCTTGCCTACAACCGCTGAGCCTCATAGCTTGCTGTCCGAGGTATCCACCTCGCCTGCTGAGCCTCACAGCTTGCTGTCCAGAGAACCACGTTCTCTGCAACGCTGGGGATTACAGCTTACCCATCCAGTGGAGTCCACCACTGCAAACGCTGGCACACAGCTTGAAAACACGATTTCAGAAAATAAAACAAAAAGCAAACAAAAAATAAAATGTATCCCTGCAGGGAATGAAGCTCAAACAAGTGAGCAAACTCAGATCTGGTTTTGAACCAAAGATCTGAGGAACAAATCTCTCTCAACTCCTCTCTCTCTCAACTCTCTTTCTTTTCTCTCTTTCTTTTCTCTTCTTCTGGATCGAACGGGCTCTCTGCTCTTCTACTTTTCCTTCAAGTCTTCTGTATGTTTGATCAGTCTTCTTCAGATGAAGGAGTCTTCCTTATATAGCAGTTCCAGCAGGAGCATCACTGGGCGTCTGTCTTCCACAGTTCCCGCCCAAATGTTTTGGCCACGTGTCATCATTCTGTCAACCCTTCCAGCCTCGGATCGCGTGCCATTCTTAAGCTTTACGAACAGTACCTGTCAGACAGAGAGAATTATCAGTTTGAGTAAGCAAAGTATGTACATCAAGAATGAATGCACAATGGCTGTATGGACTTTGCGTTCTGAACAATGTACATACTTGCCACCTGAAGTGTGTACAGACTTCACCGAAGAGTGTTCAGACTTTGAACTGATGTAGTGTGCAAACATTGTACAGACTTGCTGATGTGTAATGCAAGACTAAGACATGTAAAGACTATATATGCTAGCAGCACAACCAGAAGCATGCATAGACAGGACGATGTATAGACTAGCTCAGTCATCAAAACAAACAAGCGCTCATTAGTGTATAGACTTGCTACGGCATCAACAGATGAATGTATAGACTTTGCATATGCATGAGACGCTAAGTGCATAGACTATACTGATGGTGTGCAGACTTAATTGCATGAAGCACATGATGCAATGTACAGACTTGCCAGCACACGATGTATAGACTTGTTAAAGAAGAGATGCATGTGCAGACTTCGTGCAATGCATGAAGCAATGTATAGACTTGCATTGTGAAGCACACAGGCTGTACAGACTTGTGCTAATGCTGCAAGTGGACAATGTATAGACTTCAGCTCGTGCAAGTAATGCCAATGTATATACTTGGCGTTTGTGCAAGCAGAACGATGTACATACTTTGTGTTGCGAACACAGGCTGTACAGACTTTGAATGATGCATGCACAAGACGCAACGAATGTACAGACTTAGAGTTCGTGCATGCTACAGTACAATGTATAGACTTAGTGTTCTGCAGCCAGACAAATGAATGCACAGTCAATGTATAGACTTTATGTGCAATGCAAATGCTGTATAGACTTAGCGTGCCTGAAGCAGGGCAATGTACAGACTTTGATTGATGCCATCCGAAGAATGTATAGACTTGCAACAGTGAACGTAGGTAAAGATGACAATGTATAGACTTGCTCATTTCATCTGCATGAAGCAAGGCGATGTACATACATGCCGATGTACAGACTTGTGCAGCTAGCCATTGTATAGACTCTAAGTGAGATGGAAGAATGTATAGACTTACTCACATGCATGAACAAGTGGCGATGTATAGACCTGGCCAATGTACAGACTTACCACTTAGACGATGCATGAGCAGGCTGACGATGTACAAACTTTCTAGGCATGAAGACAACCGCTGTACAGACTTGCTAGGCATGAAGGCAACTGCTGTACAGACTTGCTAAGCATGAAGGCAACCGCTGTACAGACTTCGTGTGCAATGGCCAAACAATATGCAGACTTGATGAATATGCAGCAATGTATAGACTTGCTTAGACGCAACATGAGACGATGCACACGAACAGACTGCAATGTGTAGACTTGTGACAATGTGCAGACTTGCTAGTGCATGATGTGCAAACGTTGCAGCAAAGAATGTATAGACTATATGTGCCTGAATGCACCATGTATAGACTTGCCAAGCATGCATTGTATAGACTTATGTGATGTGCACGCGTGCAACTGATGAATGCACCTATACAGTGAACAAATGCAATGTATGCTAAACACAAAGACTGGCTCACTGTGATACTCTCACTGTGTTGCTATCATCAAAACAAAATAGCATATGCTTGTGTCTAAGGGGCACAACATTCTCCCCCTTTTTGATGATGGTAACAAAGTGACAGTGAGTCACCAACCAAATTTTCTCCCCGTTTGACATAATCAAAAAGAAAGAAACACATGAGTGCAACATGCAGAATACATTGTAGATTTCCCTTAGAACAGCTCAAACTCCCCTTGAATGAATAACTCCCCCTGAATTATTTCTCCCCCTTTGAGAAGGAATATGGATGGATGAAATAGATAATCAAAAGGTAGAGAAGGTAGGAGGGAAGGAACATGAATAAAGAAGGGGTCACTACACAACAACTGAAGCATTAGTTCAGAAGGTGAGCATGATTATAAACGACTGTTAAAGCATAAGAATCAGCAATATACAGTTTTGAAAAAAATCAGGTTTAACAGTGATAAAGATAGAGTAAAGCAGCTGACCACTGAAAAAGAGTTATAGACTCCATTTATAGCATTGAATCTAAGGCACATGGTTTTAATAGATAAGTATGAAACAATACCCTTTGTGATTAAACATGGAAGTTCAAGAAAGGTAACTTGAATATGTATTGAGAAAAAATAATTTTCACTCAATGACTTTTGATTTCAAAGGGTTACATCAGTTTGTTTTTTACTTTTTAATTTTTCAGAAACTGAGCTAAGTGAATAGACCAGTGGCATTTATGCTGTTGACATTAGGTGTACGCCTTGATCAGAGACATGTACCCCCAGTTACTAGGCATAAACTACTAGATCTATTTCAGATCAAGACCTACAAGGAACAATTTTCACCTTTGACATTAAGGGTACACCTTGATCAGAGGCCAGTACCCCCAGTTACTTGATGAAGACTCCCCCTATAGATTTGACCCTATGAATAGAGATAGTCTGAAGCACTTCATGACTTATGAATTCTTCTGCTTCTTTGGAGGAGATCATAGTTTCTCAGTGCAATTCAGCCATTGAACTGTGTTCAGCTCTTTATATTGATGATCTTATTTACTGCTTCCCTGATTTCTTTTTAGAGTGATTGTTTTAAAAAAAATACACACTCTCATTCACCTTTTCTAGACATTTCCAGTTTAACACGTTCAGGCATTAAAAAAAACTTTTTCTATTCTAACCATGAGACAGAGATTAAGAGCTATAGAAGTTTTCTTTTATCTCAAGTTCTGAAGTGCAGACACTTAACTCTTCAATTTATAAAAGTTAAACCTTTAGTTCCTTTCAATTTACAAGTGTGATTCTTATGAATGAAAAATTGCAATAACCACAGCTCAATGTACTAATCCAGAAGTAAAACTGTTGTTCAGTGAAGGTGATAGGGAAGTGATAGCAATAGGCATTAAGGTTCAATAACATCTGATATCAAAGAATATGACAGAATTGAATGGGGACTATGAGAAGTGAAAAGGATTCAATGTATTGAACTGAACTCAACTCCCCCTGACACCATGATGCAACAAAATGCTATGCAATGCTTTCACCTAACTAGATGCAGACTATGCAACAATGATACATAAAGTAAGTATGCAATCAATTCAAGTTTATGCACCCAAGTCATGAACATTTTATCATTTTTCAGATTTTTCAAATTTAATGATATGCAATACACTGCTCTATATGAAGACTTGACCCTTGGTACTTGGCGGAGAACCTGGTCTCAAGGACCATCTCACACATAGTAAGAACCTCTAGGCAGATTTTCCTGTCTTTTAGTAGCTTACCATTTAATATACCAGGGTTATGCAAAGAGATGCAGTGCAAAGCAGTCCTATATGCATCAGATTTTCAATGACTGCATGTCAAATGCATATATATGCAATTCACATATATGCACACACAGCTCAAAGTGCAAACAAGTAAGCCCATGAAGCTCAATGCAAGTGTCAAAATAAATAAAAGAGCATGTATGCATGAATCATGATATGCAGTTAAAAATAGATTACTAAGGAATTCAATTAACCACAAGTGAAGAGTGCAAGTATTACCTGACAACTTCAGAAATTTGGGGTTTTCATACTTTGGTGTCTTGGTTTATTTACCCCACTTTATTCCTCAGCCCCAAGGCACTCCTGCAACAACTGAATTATTTTAATCCTGCAGGGACCCAAGCAGCTTTGGGTCCTACGTTAACCCTGACAGGGGTTCTAAACAGTTTCTTAGTAGCATGATCATCAAATTCCATCAGACAACAATCAAACATAGAATGTCCAAATTTTTCACAATAATAACATGAAGTCACATAATTAGCAGAAGCATGATTGTTTCTTTTATTTACATGAAAATTTTCTTTTCCATAATCAGCCAGCCAACAATTAGCAGCTTTGTGATCTAGCTTACCACAGTTAAAACATGCACTATGATGAACTTTTGAAACAAGAATATTTCCGTGAGAAGCATTGTTTACAAGAGATTGAGTGTAGCCAAAATCATTTCTTTTCACAGGGAATTTAACAAATTCAGAATTAAATTTCTTTCCCTGAACATGCCAGTAATCTTTTGCCCTATGACCTGGCTTCTAACACTTGAAGCACCCTGGGTGCTGACCTCTAGAAACAATATCATTTCTATTAAAAGTATTTTGATACACAGGGGTTTTAGCAGATTTGTGATGATTGTTACTCCCCTGTGCATGCCAGCACTGTGGGATAGTGTGTCCTAACTTCCCACAACAAAAGTAATTCAAATTCTTTTCCCTAGAAACATAATTTCTAGCATGAGTTTTCTGTTTAACAACATTTAGGTCACCAATTTTCATTAAGTTGCATTCATGCATAAGATGACCAAGTCTGTGACAGTAAAAATATTTAACATTCTTTTTAACAGCAGATGAATTGGCTTGAAATTTTTCAGCATTCAAATTGTTTCTTCTCTTTTTATTTTTCACATTTTCATTTCGAGTTTGAACCTTTTTAGCAGCAGCTTCTTTCAGTGATTGATTTGAGGGACCAGCTACTTTAGAACTCAGCACAGATGTGGTGTATAGCTGGTTTCTAGTAACATTCTTAACTCAGAGCCATTATCAACCCTTTCACTTTGATTACTCACTTCATCTTAGGAATTATTTTCATTTTCCCTTTATCCTTAACTGTTTTAGATGAAGTCTTCTTCAATTCAAGGATTTCAATTTTTAAGGAGTCAATAAGACTTTCTGAATCAGCTTTCTCCTTTTCATAGACAGTCAGTATTTCTTTTAGTCTTTCAAATTCACCTTCCAGAGAAGGAGTTACTGACCTATCTCTTTCTATTGCAAGCTATTTTTCAGAGAGAACATTATTCAGAACTATTAACTTTTTATTTTGATCCTTGAGGTACCTATTTTCTTCAACCAGCTTGTTTACAAATTCTTCAGCTTCAGTTTTCTTTTCTAGCAATGATTTATTTTCTTCTTTCAGAGATTTGATTAAATCCTTTTGAAGATTATCATCAGAATCAAGATCATTTATCATGTCCCTTAAAACAGCACATGTATTGCAAGAATCTTCTCTAATGAGTTTGGTTATGAGATTCTCATTTTTAGATTTCAAATTATTCAACTCGGCTTTTAGGCAAGTGATATCATGACTCATTTGTTTTCTCATTTTTCTCTTTTCAGATTTTAATTTTTCACATCTGTCAGACAGTTCCTCATTTATATCCCATAAATCATCAATCGAGATTTCTTCGGATTCAGATTCAGAATTTACCTAGTCTTCTTCATTGCTTGAGGTGCTTCCTCTTGCCATGAGACATTCTTCTTCTTCTCTATTGTGGATGCGAAGCAGTTCATCCAATATTTTCTTTGCCGAGCTGCAACATGAGATAGAGGAAAAATCATCAGAACCGATTGCAGCCTTCATTAGATTTAGAGCTCTCACATTATCATCATTTTTCAACTTGTGAACATGAGTCCACTTGGACTTATCCTTAGGAATTTCATGTGGACCGTGAGAGATAACCTTCTACAGTTGAGGATTCACAGAATTAACATGCCTACGCAAGAGCCACAGCCAGAGTTTAATATGTAAACCAGAGAATATAGGAGGATTAGCCATTAAAACAGATTCTAAGCTATTCAAGGCAATAGACTAAGATCGTTGAATCGCAGCCAAAAAATAGCACCGAATACAGTAGGGTCGGATCTGCAGGTCGTTGGACCCTCTGTGCAGACACCCGCTCTGATACCAAGTGTTGGGTTCGGTACGATAGATTCAGAGGGGGGGTGAATGAATCAACTCTTTAAAAAATTCGCTCAATTAAAACTTCTGGCTATTGCACTTAAACCCCAGATCTAATATATGTAGACTATATGGAATAGACTAATCATTTAAGCAAAGTGGTTCTCATGGAACGGAAAACAAATGATCTGTATGCAAGCTGAGTTCCACCAAACCAAAGAGACAATTTGTGCCTAGGCATGCATCTAGCGAAATCAAATAAGAATTCAAACCATAGTGCACAAAGGGTTTTTAGGTGGTTCGGTCCTCCAAACCTACGTCCACCCCACACTCAACCCGAGTGTGGATTACTGCTGACTCACAGTTTGAACCGCTGGGCCTCACAACTTGCCTACAACCGCTGAGCCTCACAGCTTGCTGTCCGAGGTATCCAGCTCGCCTGCTGAGCCTCACAGCTTGTTGTCCAGAGAACCACGTTCTCTGCAACGCTGGTGATTACAGCTTACCCGTCTAGTGGAGTCCACCACTGCAAACGCTGGCACACAGCTTGAAAACACGATTTCAGAAAACAAAACAAAAAGCAAACGAAAAATAAAATGTATCCCTGCAGGGAATGAAGCTCAAACAAGTGAGCAAACTCAGATCTGGTTTTAAACCAAAGATCTGAGGAACAAATCTCTCTCAACTCCTCTCTCTCTCAACTCTCTTTCTTTTCTCTCTTTCTTTTCACTTTTTCTTTTCTCTTCTTCTACATCGAAAGGGCTCTCTGCTCTTCTGCTTTTCCTTCAAGTCTTCTGTATGTTCGATCAGTCTTCTTCAAATGAAGGAGTCTTCCTTATATAGCAGTTCCAGCAGGAGCAACACTGGGCGTGTGTCTTCCATAGTTCCCGCCCAAATGTTTTGGCCACATGTCATCATTCTGTTAGTCCTTCTAGCCTCGGATCACGTGCCATTCTTAAGCTTCACGAACAGTACCTGTCAGACAGAGAGAATTATCAGTTTGAGTAAGCAAAGTATGTACATCAAGAATGAATGCACAATGGCTGTATGGACTTTGCGTTCTGAACAATGTACATACTTGCCACCTGAAGTGTGTACAAACTTCACCGAAGAGTGTTCAGACTTTGAACCAAGGTTTGCCGACCCGGCCGACCCGGCCGACTCGGTCACGGCGCGGGACGGGTCGGGTCAGCCGGGTCGCACAACGACTTGGTCCGCTCCCTCGGGCTCTCGGCGCGTGATTTTTTAATTTTTTAAAATTTTTTAATAATTTGTTTTGAAAGATTAAATGTTATATATATTTAAAAATATTAGAATGTAGAGTTTTTTTTATGATAATAGATCCATACTAAATTACACATAATTAATTATATAAAAATTACATATTACACAGCTTAATTAAACATCCTATTATATATAATACATAAAAATTTATTTAAATTACTTAATATGTTAAAGTAAATAGTGACATAATAATGACATTCATTCATGAAGTATAAAATACAAAAACTCACTAATTCTCGTCATCTTTGAAGCCCGAATCCCAAAACACACTCATCCTCCTCATCTGTGAAGCCCGAATCCCAAAACTCACTAATCCTCGTCATCAGTGAGGCCCGAATCACAAAACTCACTAATCCTCGTCATCAGTGAAGCCTGAATCCCAAAACTCATCATCAGATACATGAGACTGATCACCCGTATAATCTAACTCTATCCTAGTGGGTGGAGGTACATGTGGGTGGGACTGAAAATATGTAACCATCTACACAAATGATGGGTCGTGTGCTGCGGTGGAGGGTACATGAAAATCTGTAAAAAAAGTCCTCACTACATCTATAGCTTCAATTCTTTCATGTGCGACTGGTGCAGGTGCTGGTGCTGCTCGAACTCTGGATGTGGAGGAAGATCCTGCTCCGCCCTGTGCTCGTGGTGGAGGTACCTGGGACGTAGAAGAAGATGTCCTGGGTGTGCTACGAGAACCGTATCTATCCTATAACTGTGTCCGAAAGGAATGTCAGACATCTCCCGGAACTCGGTCGCATGCACGAACATCGTGTCCCACTCCTGCAAGGTGCTCCGCAAACCTGTGTATGCCGGTGACGCGATGTTCGCAGTATCTATAGTGCACATGTCTATCACCCTCAACAGAGTATCCATGCTCCCACGCAGGGTGACGCCGTCCGTCCATGATGACCAATAAATGATGTAAAAGTTTACATTAGTGATTTCAATGATAAGTACAGAACTCTATATATGAAGAAATCTACAATTAATTATTAGTTAGTTATAAATATAACCAAATGATACATACTAATTAAGAGTATGGACCCAAACTGGGCCAGTGCCCATCTCCAAATAATTTGACATTAAATGTGGTCCACAGATAGGACAGATAGTCTTCATAGCGCATTGAACCTGAATAGTTCTCCAGTACATGCGTACGTAGTATTCATACTGCTGCGAACCTTGTGCGTACATGACCTCTATTGGCGCAGCTGCGACATAAGGATATGGATACGAAGGGAAAAATGAACTACTGTTATCTGAGTTGTCATGATACATCGGCTGCTGCGGTCATGACCGTCCATACGAGCTTCCAGATCCCTGAGAGTCATGTGTGCTCATGCTCTCAAAATCAGACAACATGCCTTGATAGCTGGTACTGTCTGCAACCGAACTTCCATAGTAGGGATCCCAATGATCAGCTGCCCGTCTCGTCCCTGCCGGTGGAGCACCGTGGTCCTCATCTTGCGTGGCATGTGTGAAGTGCTGCTCCTCTGTCCATGCGGCATGTTGACGCCCCCCACAACCTCTACTATGACCACTGTTGTACTCTCTGTCACCAGCACTAGTATCCTCACCACGACTCCGTTGACCACCTTCACCACCGCCACCTCCATGGGATGAAGACCTTGTCGGTGTACTATCATCATCGGAGTCATGACTCCCACTGATGCGGGGCTCAACAGAGGGCTCGGGAGTGTCGTCATCTGCATTGGGATCTAATGTCTCCATGTCTGCAATATCTATCAGATTTAATGGTGGTCCCTTGTCCTTCTTGCTGGTGAATAATGTGGTCCATGATGATTTTTTCTTCTGTGGAGCAGGGGGCGGCTTACCTGCTGCATGTTGTATCCCTCTAGATGCCTGAGAAGCAGAAGCCTGCTTAGATAATTTTTCAACTTACTTTCTATTGTGTAAGTCTGTACGTATACCTGAGACGACTGATTGGGTGCCTTAGATATTGAGCGTCGTGACGCAGCAGACTGAGATGGTTGTTTCAATGCTACCGAAGACTACACAATTGAAAGAATAATATATTCAATTACTAATGAAATACAACAGGATAAATGTAGAAATGACAATATAATTTCACCTCTCTAAATGAGGAACTCCCCTTAGCCTCTCTTGAAGTGGATAACCTTCTTGGTTCCGCAGATATTGAATGCCGCGGTGCAGCAACTCGGGACCACTGTTCTCCCGCAATGTTGTCATTTGTCGGACCGACCTGTAATATATTTCTTACATCATCATACATCAATATATGACTACGCTATCTAATGAAATTTACGATTCGATTTTCATGTATTAAGTCACCTGAGGTGGCTCTTGACGCTCAATTGATGGAGGTTGCATCAATCGCTCCCATGCTATATCATCGTACACATATGATGTGTCTCCACCCCCAATAACGAGGTCTTCATCTAAATTAACTTCATCATCACGTCCCATTGCTGACTCGTCACCACCCAACTGCACATGGATGTCATCTCCCTCCCCCACTGCCTCTTGTACAGCTGATGCGAGAAAAGTATTAGGCCGTGGTGTCTCGCCAGGTTCTTCAGCCTCCTCGTCCAATTCTGCCTCACCACGCTCGGTTGTGGCTCTTGCAACCCATGCTACCATAGGGTCATCATCGTCTCGCAAGTACACATCATCCGTTGGGTCGTAATCTCCCTCTCCTCTCCTTGTATCCATTTGTACATGCCGGACCTTTAGCCTCATGTTGTAATGAACATACACCATTTTGTCTAGCCTGCGGTGTGTCAGCCTATTCCTCAGCTTAGTATGCAAGAAGGAGAACGTCGACCAATTCCGCTCACACCCACTCGACGAGGATGTTTGCGATAGAACTCTCATTGCGATCTTCTTTAATACGGGTGCACTTGTGCCGTAATTTAGCCACCACTTAACTGTGTTTAAGACAGATCACGTACAATATAATAATTAGATGTAAAAATTACTTCTCGAGATATAGAAGGTACATTGTGAAGACACATTACCTGGGTTGAGTTTGTCACGACTGGCCACGGCATTAGGTGTCGCAAATGAACCAATTGCCTCTCTAAATGTTTTCATCTGCATTATCAAAAAATATTAAGTGTATATTTCATTTCATATTCTCAATGCAAAAATATCCCAGTATACCTTATTCAGCGCATCAGCAACATCTGTTGGGGTGAAAGATAATCGGTCTACCATAATGTTGACCGATTCTATCAACGTATCGTTATAAGTAAGGCCCCGAGCATATTGGAAGGCCGGATGTAGATAGTACACTGCAATCGTAAGACAATGAATTACATATTTGTATCAACTGAAAATCACAGCTCATTGATTAGATGAGAATGTAAGTGTTTACCTACCATGTGAAGATCGCGGCTCATTTTTCTGTCCCATCTGTCCTCCACAATCTCTAGAATGGTGGGTCCATATTTTTTGGACGTTGTAAGGATCTTCCGCTTGGCAGCTTCTATTTTACTGTACACCAACCCCATGGTTGGTACTCTATCCCCATCCACACATCGCAGTACCTCATACAGTGACTCTATCAATGACACTAATACCTTCACTCTATCCCAAAAATTCGAGGTGTTGACAATCCCCTCGACCTCCGCCCCTTCACGTGAAGCAGCAAAAGAGGAACTCAACCAGGTCTCACCTCTAAACATTTGCTTCAACCCATCCTTGTGCTTCAGTAGGCTCTGCAATGCGATGTAGTTGGTGACAAATCGTGTGATGCCAGACCTCAACAGTTCGCCGCCATAATGCTCCCTCATCCATGCCAATACAAGTGTGTGGTTGTAGATATATTTCGTGATTTTTTGTGCCACCTCGACCATAGATTTGACTATACGAAGCTGCCCAATCTCCTTCAGCATCAGATCTACACAATGTGCTGCACAGGGGGTCCATAAATTGTGCCATTTTTTCTTCATTAGCTCCTCCCCAGCCTTCTTATAGTTCGACCCATTGTCAGTCACCACTTGCACAATGCACTCCTCCCCAATCTCAGTCACCACTTGCTCCATCAATGATAAAATATATTGGTGACTGTGAATTTGACCAGACGCATCCACTGATTTGTGAAAGAATACCTATCTGTCACAATAAATAAGGAAGTTGATCAGGCTAGATTTTGTGGTACCTGACCATCCATCACACATCAGTGTGACTCCGTACTTTGTCCATTTCTGCTTGAATGAGTCAATGTAACTCTTGATCTCAACAACTTGTTCATCAAGATATACGCCAACCAATTCTCTCACTGTAGGTGGCTGCACGTGTAGCCCAAGGACCTGTGCTTCCTGAAATATTGGCTTGTAGTAAGGGCTATTGGCTGCATTGAAAGGCAGACCCGTGTGGTGCCACCATTTTGCAACAGCCCGACCAAGTTTCCATTTAGGTCCCTTCTGGTCATATGCATCGTCCATCCTCGTTTGCTTGCCATGCTCTCGGGATAGTGCACCGGGCTTGATAAGTGTGCATTTGTATGAGTTAATTTATGATATTCACACTTTTTATGAGCTTTAATATTACTAATTATGCACTTATCACACTTAATATCAATTTCCGATCAAAATGCTTAGTGTGATGAAATTATTATATTTTGATCAATAAACATGTTATTTTGCAGGCACTCGGCAAGAATTCCACAAGTCTGCGCAAGAATGAGTCAAAACTCATGGCCGACCCAAGCCCAATCTTAATTCAAAAGAATAAAAAAAAGAAAAAAAAGAAATATATATATATATATATATCTTTATATATAGATATATCTTTATATATCTAGAAAGGAAATAAAAATAAATAAAACTAAAAACCATGCTACTATATATCTTTATATATAGATATATCTTTATAAGTGAATATTTATATATATATCATGCTACTATATATATATAATTCACATAAAGAAAAGAAAAAGGAAAGGAAATAAAAATAAATAAAACTAAAAAACCAAAACATTAAACACCTCTATATAAATATTATAATCTATATATTCACTTATATACTATATATATTCATATAATACATGCATTATATATATATATATATATATATTCATAATGTATACCTCCATAATATATATATATTCACAATATAGCTATATAATATATCTATATAGATAGTATAGATCTATCGCTAGACTCATACCTATATACATATCACCTAATATATATACATATCTTAATGATCTAAGGCATGTCAACAAGGTAAAAGCCCCATGTAACATGGGCCTTCACGTTGCAAAACATGCACGTGGTGGGGCTTCAACATGTTTCATACAATGGCCAAGGTTGGGCTCCACGTGCTCTTCCTCATGCGATAGCTTTCGCATGCAGATGGAGGTTTCAACGTGTGGGCCAAAGCAGCATATGGCTCGGCTACAGGTGCTTCACGTGATGAGGCTTCAAAGTGGCATGGTGGGCTTGAATAGCTGCCAGGCATGTGAGCGCGTGCTCACGAGGGGCACAGTCGACGTTTCCACAAGCTGTAGATGGGTTTTCACGCGGCCATGGGCTCCACGATCAAACAAGGTTCAGGCTTCAATGTGCATCCTTCACACGGTCCAGCGTCTTCACATGGTCGACAAGGCCAAAAGGCCTAGCCTCATCCTTCAAACCTTCACACACGGCAGCTGCACACGTTCACTCAGAATGCAGGCTTTCACACGGGTCTTCACACCCGACATCAGATAGTAGAGAGGTGCAGAGAGAGGAACAAAGAAACAAGGCTACGTTTAAAGCCTATAAAAGGAGGGTTAGGGTGTGGTTTTAAGGGAGAGAAGCTTTGTAATACATTTTAGTTCTATACAATGTTTTTGTGAGAGTTTGTTAGTTTTTTGTATTTTTGAAGAAGTAAGGACAGAGAGGGCAGGAGGCCCCTTCAGGTTTTAATTTCTTTCAATCTTATTATTCAATTAAATTATTAGAAGTTTTTAGAATTTTGAGTGGTGATTATTACAAGTTCTTAAGATCTTAGCCTTTTCATAGCCATTTACGTATTTTTCTAATCGTTATTTCAATTTCTTGTATTCTTCAAAGTTGTTCATATTTCAATTCTACACATTTTCTATTTTTACCATTTTCTCTAATTCCTCTCCGTTTTTAAGTTATCGCATATTTTTCTAAGTTTTGTCCGGGTCGATTACTATTCATCCGAGTTGATACCTTCTGCCATTTTTTCATTTTGAAGCCTTTTCAATCCGTTTTTCATTCTGAGTTCTTCATGAAAGTTGTTCCTCTCTTGTATATCTAACTTTTCTTGTTCTACCACTTCTTCTAATTCTTTACCGTTTTTGAGTTATTTTAATTTCCCCGCAGTTCTGTCTTTTACGTGTTTACTGTTCATCCGCGCCGATAGGCTTCGTGTTTCTCCAGTTTTCACCTTCTTCCTCTTATTTTCTCTCTTTGCACTATTCATGAAAGTGTTTTCTAACCCTCCGGTCTTCAGCTTTGTCTTCTGTCACTTCTTCTAATTTTATCTGGTTTAAAAGTTATTTCTCTTCCTAGTTCACCTTAGTTTCATTATAATTGTCTATTTGTTCTTCTATCGATTCCACCCTTCTAAATTGCATCCCAATCTTTCTAAGGCGGTCTAAATTCAATTCTCTTGATTTTTAAATCTTAACAACTCAAGGTTTGCAACTTTCAAATCTACTTCTCCCTGTGGATTCGACTCAGTCTCATCACTTAACTATTCCATTTATTTAATTTGTGGGCCGGATATTTTAATTTGATAGCGGAGTGTATTAACGACGTGCGTTTTCCGCGTATCAAATTTTGGCGCCGTTGCCGGGGAGGGTTTGAATTTGAAGTTGATAACTTTGTGTTTTCTTTTGTATATATATTCGTGCTCACTCTTATTTTTGCAGAAAAATAAAAGGATCAACAAAAGTACAAAAAATAGAAATTTTTGAAAAATGTCAAAAAAATATTGTGTCTCCCCGAGGTAAGTCTTCTTTATCTTCTACTCTTGTTATTTTTTTATTTACCAAATAAAGAACGAGGGAACGCGATTAAGGTTAGTACTCTTACCCTCTTTCCATATATTTAGTTTCTTTATTTTTACTTTCAATATGTAATTTGTTTTCATGCTTAGAAATATTCTTCAAAAATAAAAACATAGAAGAAATAAAAAATATGGTGGATTAGCTCCATTTACTAACAAAAAATAGAAAAACAAAAGCAAAACAAAAAGTATAATTTGGTCTCACTATCATCTTTGAAACTGGTGTCTAAGGCTAGAGGTCAACGGCAAACGCTATAAGTGGGAAAGTGGTTACTTAATTAGGACCTTGTGAAAGCAAGGGGAGCCTCCCACTTCCACACCTGTTACCTGGCCGGTGGATAAGTTTGATGGTGAATCTAAGTTGGACTTTATTTGATAATTTGTTTGTATCAAAAAAAAAAATCAAAAAACTAAAATCTACAAAAAATGGTGAGATCATAACTTTCATCTATGGATTGGACACACAACTTAGCTAGGTTTGACCAATTGGCTCATAAATTTGATCAATTTCTAGTCATGGATCAAGACCCCTTCATACCACATAGTCACCATGATAATGATCACATGTGGGATAACCCGGCCCATTCTGTAGGTGGTTGCCCAAATCCACACTCATTTCTCACCCCAAACAACCCGACCTCTTATGACAGTCCATATTCGTGGTCGGCCCAAAATGAGATCACGTTACCTATGATGGCCCAGTTTCCATCGTTTACCCAGGACCATGTTCCAACCACTCAGTTTGGGGGCCATGATCTACCTTTCCTCCCAGAGCAAGCCCAATATGATCAACAATTTTTTCAGCCCGATTATGAATCACCTTCAGATACTTATACCTCTAGCTGAAAAAATGAACCAACAATCTCTTGGATGGACCAAGCAAGGCAAACCCAAATGTCTCCAGAACTCTCCACACCTTATTTTGACCCATGTCCAAATAATTTTAATTCTGGTTGGAGAGATCAACATGATTCTTCTTGGGAGTCTTATCAGGATCAAGGCCAAAGTCCTCAAGAACAAGATTTTTAACATTGGGCCCCATATCCAAATGATTCTTATGATCAACCCTATTATGGAGGGCAACCCATACACTCTCCACCACCTCATATTCAGACTGAGTGCCCTTCAAATTACTATCCATCACAATCTGACTCTCAGCCCACTTATCTATCTCCTCTATATACAGATTTGCATAAGGAGGAGATGTTTGATCAATTCACACGGCTCTTCCAGACTCAACAACAAGCCTTCCAGGAACAACTGTAAAACTTTGAGGCTCATGTGAGCCGGGTTGCTAAAAACATCGTGGAAATGGAAGTAGACCAAATATCTAGCAACTCCACTACAAGTCTTGAGGGCCAACTTCCTAGATTTGATAACACTCAAAGTCCATATGATCAATCCATAATTCCCCAATCTAACACTCATATCACTTTTGATCTTGAGGGGATCATGGAAGAGCCTAATGAGGAGGACTTAAAGGAAGAGCAGCCTAAGATGCATACACCCAACTTCGTTTGTGAAGAGGATTATGATGAATCTGCTGATTTTGAGTCGGGGGGAGCAGAAGAGGAAGAGGATTTGCCAGTCAATGATCAAATTCTATTACTTTCCCTTCCTGAATTTGATGAGTCCTCCTTTCAAGTGAATGACGAGGAAAATGTGAGTGTGGAGAAAGAATTGAGTGTGGCCATAGATCTATCTTCTTTGGTAATTGCGGAACCGGGTACTCCATTTGAAATTCACTCTAGCCGGGCATCTCCTGATTTAGGGGAGGATGTGGATCTTTTCCCCATCCCTAACCTTGGTGAATCCATAATCATTCCAAATATTTTGCAACTCACCAACTGGTTAGATCCATATGAGCCTTCTGAGAATTGTTGTGTTGAGGAGCGCACTGATTTCATTCCTAATCCTCCTTATCTCCTTGACACTGGCCATGTGGTAGATTCCCCAAAAATTCATAACACCCTGATCCTCTCTCACCTAAACAATACGCAAGTACATCTTAAAAGTGAGGATGAAGGAGAAAAGTTGAGAGAAATTAAGGTCCGCATTGATGTGTTTAATACTTATAAGGACCTTAAACATACAGCGAAATATTTTGTAATTGAAGCTATGATAATTCCTCCACCATTCTCTGACCGAGGGGGTCCATGCAAATTCCTAGACCCACATTGGCATGCTTCTAGTCCACATGCATCGAGGCATAATCTTTTCCTCCAATGGTACACGGGCTGAAATTTATCGGAGGATAAGATCATTTGGTGGCTCATTCTGAATGCCACCCGTTGGTTAGTGAACTGTAATATGTCTGGCTGAAGACGTTAAACTAAGCGCTTCTTGGGAGGCAACCCAAAATTTTTGTGATTTCTGTGTGAGAATAAATAGCTTCTTGAGAGGCAACCCAAGTTTTTATTGTGATTTTATGTTTATTTTGTAGATTTGAATAAAGGATAAGTTGGGGGGAGAGAGCTGATTGCTTACTCTGTTGCTCCGATTTCAAAGCCAAGTACCGCCTCTCAAACACCACGGCCGTCGAAGTACACATCAGGTTGTCCCGTTCTTTCCCAAACATATCATGTCTACATTGTTCTATTGTTCCATATTGTTCATGCCATTGAGGACAATGTCATTTAAGTTGGGGGGACGGAAATCATGTTGCACATGCATTCATATACAACCTCATTTTTTTTCAACCTATTTTGAGTTTCATGATTCATGCTTCCATTGAAAGTAATTTTGGAATAGAAATGACTGGATAAGGATGATGGAAGATTATTTAATCTAGCTATGGAAAACTGATATAAGAATCTTGTTAAAGTTCATGTGCACTTTAGAAAAATAAAAATCACGTTACACGCTAATGAAACAAGCATGACAAGCCTTCTACTATTTTGGGTATGTTGCCTGATATTCAACACTTCTTAAAGAAGAGATCTTTAGCTTTCTGCCAAGTTATCTATCAAAATTAGTGCAAAAGCATAATTGAAAAAATTGAAAAAAAAATACCATGAAAAATGCTCCGATTCTGAGTAACCGGGCCTACTTCACCTAAGACGTGTTGAGATTCGCGTCAAAAGGAAAAGGGAATCTTGATCTGTGTAACTGGGCCTACTTCACTTAAGACGTGTTGAGGTTCGCGTAAAGTAGTGAAGGGTAGTGTAACATCATGTGTGTATAGAAAAAAAGTCGAGAGAAAAAAAATAGAGATCCCAAAAGGGATAAAATAATAAGGCAGACAAAAGTTATTATACTTAATGCTCCGATTAAGAAGTGCAGGGTTGAAGGGCACTTGCTTAGAATAGTAAATGGGGGACGCAATTGTCTATGTTGTGGACTTAGCATTACACATGCACAAGTGCTACTGAATTTTGATTAGAATTCTTGATCATGTACCTTAATTTCTAAATCTAGGGCTAGTGTGTATTAATGCTTCCAGATTCCTAATCTTTAGTTAACTCTATGAAAGATGCTCTGGAAATGAGATATGAATATTTTAAACTCTTGTTGGACCTTAATTTTAAAATTGTTTACATTGCTAAGGGACTAGCAATGAGTAAGTTTGGGGGTGTGATAAGTGTGCATTTGTATGAGTTAATTTATGATATTCACACTTTTTATGAGCTTTAATATTACTAATTATGCACTTATCACACTTAATATCAATTTCCGATCAAAATGCTTAGTGTGATGAAATTATTATATTTTGATCAATAAACATGTTATTTTGCAGGCACTCGGCAAGAATTCTACAAGTCTGCACAAGAATGAGCCAAAACCCATGGCCGACCCAAGCCCAATCTTAATTCAAAAGAATAAAAAAAGAATAAAAAAGAAAACTATATATATATATCTTTATATATAGATATATCTTTATCTATCTAGAAAGGAAATAAAAATAAATAAAACTAAAAACCATGCTACTATATATCTTTATATATAGATATATCTTTATAAGTGAATATTTATATATATATATCATGCTACTATATATATATAATTCACATAAAGAAAAGAAAAAGGAAAGGAAATAAAAATAAATAAAACTAAAAAACCAAAACATTAAACACCTCTATATAAATATTATAATCTATATATTCACTTATATACTATATATATATTCATAATATATACATCCATAATATATATATATATATTCACAATATAGTTATATAATATATCTATATAGATAGTATAGATCTATCGCTACACTCATACCTATATACATATCACCTAATATATATATACATATCTAATGATCTAAGGCATGTCAACAAGGTAAAAGCCCCATGTAACATGGGCCTTCACGTTGCAAAACATGCACGTGGTGGGGCTTCAACATGTTTCATACAATGGCCAAGGTTGGGCTCCACGTGCTCTTCCTCATGCGACAGCTTTCGCATGCAGATGGAGGTTTCAACGCGTGGACCAAAGCAGCATATGGCTCGGCTACAGGTGCTTCACGTAATGAGGCTTCAAAGTGGCATGGTGGGCTTGAACAACTGCCAGGCATGTGAGCGCGTGCTCACGAGGGGCACGGTCGACGTTTCCACAAGCTGCAGATGGGTTCTCACGCGGCCATGGGCTCCACGATCAAACAAGGTTCAGGCTTCAATGTGCATCCTTCACACGGTCCAGCGTCTTCACATGGTCGACAAGGCCAAAAGGCCAAGCTGCATCCTTCAAACCTTCACAAACGGCACCTGCACACGTTCACTCAGAATGCAGGCTTTCACACGGGTCTTCACACCCGGCATCAGATAGTAGAGAGGTGCAGAGAGAGGAACAAAGAAACAAGGCTACGTTTAAAGCCTATAAAAGGAGGGTTAGGGTGTGGTTTTAAGGGAGAGAAGCTTTGTAATACATTTTAGTTCTATACAATGTTTTTGTGAGAGTTTGTGAGTTTTTTGTGTTTTTGAAGAAGTAAGGAGAGAGAGGGCAGGAGGCCCCTTCAGGTTTTAATTTCTTTCAGTCTTATTATTCAATTAAATTATTAGAAGTTTTTAGAATCTTGAGTGGTGGTTATTACAAGTTCTTAAGATCTTAGCATTTTCATAGCCATTTACGTATTTTTCTAATCGTTATTTCAATTTCTTGTCTTCTTCAAAATTGTTCATATTTCAATTCTACACATTTTCTATTTTTACCATTTTCTCTAATTCCTCTCCGTTTTTAAGTTATCACATATTTTTCTAAATTTTGTCCGGGTCGATTACTATTCATCCGAGTTGATACCTTCTGCCAGTTCTCTATTTTGAAGCCCTTCCAATTCTCTTTTCATTCTGAGTTCTTCATGAAAGGTGTTCCTCTCTTGTAGATCTAATTTTTCTTGTTCTACCACTTCTTCTAATTCTTCACTGTTTTTGAGTTATTTTAATTTTCTCACAGTTCTGTCTTTTACGTGTTTACTGTTCATCCGCGCCGACAGGCTTAGTGTTTCTCCAGTTTTCACCTTCTTCCTCTCATTTTCTCTCTCTGCACTCTTCATGAAAGTTTTTTCTAACCCTCCGATCTTCAACTTTGTCTTCTGTCACTTCTTCTAATTTTGTCTGGTTTAAAAGTTATTTCTCTTCCTAGTTCACCTTAGTTTCATTATAATTGTCTATTTGTTCTTCTATCGATTCCACCCTTTTAAATTGCATCCCAATCTTTCTAAGGCGGTTTAAATTCAATTCTCTTGATTTTTAAATCTTAACAACTCAAGGTTTTTAACTTTCAAATCTACTTCTCCCTGTGGATTCGACTCGGTCTCATCACTTAACTATTCCATTTATTTAATTTGTGGGCTAGATATTTTAATTTGATAGCGGAGCGTGTTAACGACGTACGTTTTCCGCGTATCAGGGCTCCACATCTTCAATATTGATCGATTATGTCCTTTTTCTTTGTGTCCCCGAGCCACCAGTCAATAAACTCCTTATGCCTCATGGTTGTCGAGTCGTAGATGAACCACCACTCCCTGATGTCCGGGCCTTGCCGCCTCGCGACTACGGACTCTCGTCTCCTCGGGATGTCTTGACTCTTCCCTGCTCTAACGTACTGCCTCACGAAACTCGGCTTCGTATGGATCGTTCACAGTGACATACAAATTAACCTGCTCAGTACGTGCTTGTTCGTCTTCGTCACTGGGTGTCCATGCACATTCCTCCTCGTTGCTGCCGCTTGCTATTCCGCTCACTGCCGCTTAATCCATTTTCTTCTTTTTTTTCTTTTCTTGCATCTCAGCTCTCTTCTCCCGCAGGTGCCTAGCCATTGCAAGTTTCACATCTCTAGGCACATGGGTACACCCAGCAACCTCAGAGTATCCTGCCCCGGCTCCTCCTGCCAAATGCTTCTTCAACCGAGACACCCCTCCTCCCCGGTGTTCTATTTTACAATAGTTACAACGCCAACACCTACGGTTGCCATCCAACAAAACTCCGTGTGACCACCCAATATCATTTGTTCGTTCCTTAGGAGCCATAGAGTGCTATCTCCTAAAATTAAGAAATATAAATTATAAAAATATATTATTTTCCATCTACAACTAACAATGAAAATAATATCATTATTTGCCTACCATGCAAGACTAAATTCAATATTTCATACATCTTAATGTAATTTAGTTCTAAATAATATCATTATTTCTAAAACATACATATAAGGTTAATATTTATAATTAATACATATACATTAACTTTAAAATTATTTATCACTAATTATATATTTAAAAGTACATCTCTAATTAAATTACATTATACATATAAATTATAAACATCTCTAAGTAATTTACATTATACATATAAATTAACTTTAAAATTATTTATAAAATATTCAACACTAAATTTATATTTACATTAAAAATATGTCTACTTAAATTACATTATGCAATTAAATTAACTAATATACAGTATGCATTTAAAAATATTTTACATCTATAACTAATAATGATATTAATATCAATATTTCTACAATATGCAAGACTAAATTTAAAATTTAATACATCTCAATTAAATCTAATATTTAAACATGAATTAAATAACACATCAAACAATAAATTTATTTCTATAATATGAATTAAATATTATTTATATTATTTCTACAAAATGAATTAAATAATACATCATAAAAATGATATTTCTACAACATAAATTAAACAAAAATTATATTATTTATATAACATGAATTAAATAATACATTAAAAATAATATTAAATAAGCTAATAAATTTTTTTCTACATTTTGTAGATTAAGAATAAATTAAAAAATATTTTTTATTTTATTCCCCCCCACCCCCACCCTCACCGGGCATGGCCGAGCCCCCCATCCCCCCCCTCCACCCCTCACCCTCCCCCCCACCTCCCTCCCCGCCCCCCCCCCCCACTGGCGGTGGTGCAGACGCCCCCCCCACCCTCCCCCCCCCCCCCGTGGCAGGGGCGATCCAGCCCCCCCACCTCCCTCCCCGCCCCCCCACCGGCGGTGGTGCAGACGGCCCCCCCACCCCCCCGGTGGCAGGGGGGATCCAGCCCCCCCACCTCCCTCCCCGCCCCCCCCACCGGCGGTGGTGCAGACGCCCCCCCCCCCCACCCTCCCCCACCCCCCGGTGGCAGGGGCAATCTAGTCCCCCACCTCCCTCCCCGCCCCCCCACCGGCGGTGGACGCCCCCCTCCGGCCAGATCCAGCCCCCTCTCCCTCCCCAATTAATTCAAAAAAAAAAAATTTAGGGCACCTACCTCTGATCGCCGGTCGTCGCCGCCGTCCGCCGCCGCTCTGCACCGCCCACACCCGTCGGCCACCGCCTTCAGCCCGCTGTGGATGCCACAGACGCCCACACCCCGGCCCGCTAAATCGACGGCCCGGCACATTCGTGCCGTCCCGCACGTACCACGCCTCGACCCGCTCCGGTACGCTACGGGACGCACGTGACCATGCGGTCCAATGCGTCCCGGCCACAACCCACAACCCGTGCGACCCAGTGCCTGCCTGGGTCGTGCGGGTCGGGGCGGGACGGCAAACCATGCTTTGAACTGATGTAGTGTGCAAACGTCGTACAGACTTGCTGATGTGTAATGCAAGACTAAGGCATGTACAGACTATATATGCTAGCAGCACAACCAGAAGCATGCACAGACAGGATGATGTGTAGACTAGCTCAGTCATCAAAACAAACAAGCGCTCATTAGTGTATAGACTTGCTACGGCATCAACAGATGAATGTATAGACTTTGCATATGCATGAGACGCTAAGTGTATAGACTATACTAACGATGTGCAGACTTGATTGCATGAAGCACATGATGCAATGTATAGACTTGCTAGCACACGATGTATAGACTTGTTAAAGAAGAGATGCATGTGCAGACTTCGTGCAATGCATGAAGCAATGTATGGACTTTGCGTTATGAAGCACACAGACTATACAGACTTGTGCTAATGCTGCAAGTGGACAATGTATAGACTTCAGCTCGTGCAAGCAAAGCCAATGTATAGACTTGGCGTTTGTGCAAGCAGAATGATGTACAAACTTTGTGTTGCGAACACAGGCTGTACAGACTTTGAATGATGCATGCACAAGACGCAACGAATGTACAGACTTAGAGTTCGTGCATGCTACAGTGCAATGTATAGACTTAGTATTCTGCAGCCAGACAAATGAATGCACAGTCAATGTATAGACTTTATGTGCAATGCAAAGGCTGTATAGACTTAGCGTGCCTGAAGTAGGGCAATGTACAGACTTTGATTGATGTCATCCGAAGAATGTATAGACTTGCAACAGTGAACGTAGGTAAAGATGACAATGTATAGACTTGCTCAGTTCATCTGCATGAAGCAAGGCGATGTACAGACATGCCGATGTACAGACTTGTGCAGCTAGCCGTTGTATAGACTCTAAGTGAGATGGAAGAATGTATAGACTTGCTCACATGCATGAACAAGTGGCGATATATAGACTTGGCCAATGTACAGACTTACCACCTAGACGATGCATGAGCAGGCTGACAATGTACAGACTTTCTAGGCATGAAGACAACCGCTGTACAGACTTGCTAGGCATGAAGACAACCGCTGTACAGACTTGCTAAGCATGAAGGCAACCGCTGTACAGACTTCGTGTGCAATGGCCAAACAATGTGCAAACTTGATGAATATGCAGCAATGCATAGACTTGCTTAGACCCAACATGAGATGATGCACACGAACAGACTGCAATGTGTAGACTTGTGACAATGTGCAGACTTGCTAGTGCATGATGTGCAAACGTTGCAGCAAAGAATGTATAGACTATATGTGCCTGAATGCACCATGTATAGACTTGCCAAGCATGCATTGTATAGACTTATGTGATGTACATGCGTGCAACTGATGAATGCACCTATACAGTGAACAAATGCAATGTATGCTAAACACAAAGACTGGCTCACTGTGATACTCTCACTGTGCTGCTATCATCAAAACAAAATAGCATATGCTTGTGCCTAAGGGGCACAACATAGGGTTCATCTTCATTCCCAATGAAGTTGAAAGATTTGACAGTTTCATCAAATCTTAAGTTCCAGCTTTGAGATGCTTGCTTTAATCCATAAATGGACCTTTGAAGTTTGCATACCTTATTAGGATGTAGCTTGGAGCTGAATCCTTTAGGCTGTACCATGTACATCTCTTCTGACAGATTTTCATTAAGAAAAGCTGTCTTCACATCCATTTGCCAGATCTCATAATCTAGGCATGCAGCAATAGCGAGAAGGATTCTGATTGACTTAACCATGGCTATTGGTGAAAATGTCTCGTCATAGTCAATGCCTTATCTTTGACGATATCCTTTCGGCACTAGTCTAGCCTTGTATGTGTTAATCTGTCAATCTGCATCGATTTTTCTTTTGAAAATCCACTTGCAGCCGATAGGGACTTTCCCTTTGGGTACATCAACTAAGTTCTAAACTTTATTGGTGTACATGGACTGAATCCTTGAATCCATTACCTCTTGCCATTTCTCGAAGTCCGCACTACGGATCACATCCTGGTAGGATTGAGGATCTTCATCCTTATCGATACATACCTTAGAAGACCCCTCTGAGACATGTTCAACATATCTCTCAGGTTCTCTCGGTAGTCTACCAGATCTCTGTAGTGTCTGTGTTTCACTCTGAATAGGATCAACCGATACAGTCTCATCTAATGAGTTTGTGTCTATGGGTTGTGGCTCTTGGACCTCGTCTAATTCTATCTGGATCCTACTATTTTTCTGGAGTAGATATTCTCTTTCTAGAAATATAGCTCTTTTAACCACTAAGACCCTTTCTCAGAAGGGTGATAAAAATAATATCCAAATGTCTCCTTTAGATATCCCACAAACCTACACTTATCAGTTCTCGACTCAAGCTTATCACTATCGTTCTTCTTTACATGAGCAGGACACCCCCAAATTTTAATGTGATTAAAATTTTATTTCCTGCCCTTCCATATCTCATATGGTATAGAAGGAATAGATTTACTTGAGATCCTATTTAATAAATAAGCCGCAGTCTCTAATGCATAGCCCCAGAGAGACAAGGGTAGTCCTGACATAGACATCATGGATCAGACCATGTCTAACAAGGTCCTGTTTCTCCTTTTGGATACACCATTATGCTGTGGTGTATACAGTGGAGTCCATTGAGAAATTATTCCATTATCTTTAAGATAAGAAGTGAATTCATGACTAAGGTATTCACCTCCTTGATCCGATCGAAGAGCCTTAATACTCTTGCCAGTCTGTTTTTCTACTTCATTCTTATATTCCTTAAACTTCTCAAAGGCTTGTGATTTATGTCTTATTAAATACACATAGTTATATCTCAAGAAGTCATCAATAAAAGAAATGAAATAGAGGTGACCCCCTTTTACCTCCATGGACATGGGTCCACACACATCCGAGTGTATGAGCTCGAGAAGGTCAACAGCCCTCCCACCATGTCCACTAAAGGGAGCCTTCGTCATCTTCCCCATGAGACACGACTCAGAGGTATCAAATGGCTTGTATTCGAATGAATTCAAATACCCATTTGAGTGTAGGTGAGAGACTCTTTTCTCGCCTACATGACCAAGACTGCAATGCCATAGATATGCAGAATTCACTTCATCAGCATTGGAAACTTGCATAACATTAGAACGTGTATTTAATACATAAAGACCATTGACTAATGAACCATTGGCTATAACCAAACCATTATTCATTATAGAGCACCCAGTGCTATTAAAAGTCAATATATATCTAATGTTATACAAACTAGAGATTGAAATAATGTTCTTAATAATATTAGGAACATAATAACAGTCATTCAGCTCTAGAATGACTCCTGAAGGTAAATTGAGACGTGCAGTCTCGATAGCTTTGGCAGAAACTAAAGCTCCATTTCCCATCCTCAGTTCAATCTCCTTTTTACCCAGCCGCCTTCTATTTGCCAGCACCTGCATAGAATTGCAGATATGAGATGCACATCCAGTATCCAATACCCATGATGTGGATTCCATATATGACAAATTAAGGTCTATGACAAAAATACCTTCATTTAGAATTACCTTGCAATTCCTTTTCTAATGCCCTGTTTCCCCGCATCGAAAACACTTGTCTTCTTTTTTATCCTTCTTGCCCCTCCCTTTGTCAACTTTGACGAGTTCCTTACCCACGGCCTTCTTCTTTCCCTTCCCTTTGTCACCTTTGGTGGATATTTGGGTGGCCTTTCTTTTCTTGTTGGCCCGACCAACAATCATTACAGAAGAAGATGGTTTATCTTTCTGCATAGTTCCTTCAGCACTCTTTAATATGTTGAGCAACTCCGGGAGAGTTGCATCAATTCTATTCATGTTACAGTTTATGATGAAGGAAGAAAATAAATCGGGTAATGACTGGAGTATAAGATCAATGCACAGTTCAAGATCCAACTTGAACCCCAGTGCATTGAGTCTCTCTATCCACTCCATCATTTTCAGTATATGAGCCTGTACTGGAGCACCCTCTGACATTCGTGTCCTAAAAAGTCTCTTGGAGATGTCATACCTCTCAATCCTACCCTGCTCCCCAAAGAGCTGACATAGATTAAGAAGTATACTTATACAATTAGTCTTTTCGAATTACCTCTACAGCTCGGGAGCCATAGAGGCCAACATGTAACATTGGGCAAGGGAAGAGTCTTCAGACCATTTGGCATAAGTCAGTAACTCACCCTCGTCGGCATCATGAGCTGGCTAAGAATGAACTGTGTCTAACATATAGGTTATTTTTTTGGCGGTGAGGACTATGCGTAGATTACGCAACCAATCCGAGTAGTTCGGTCCAGTCAGTCTGTTGGCATCCAAGATGTCGCGGAGGGGGTTAGACAATGACATTGTAATCTTGTTAAGAAATAAAAGACAACTTAGTATGTGTTTAAATTCTAACTAAGATGTGATTTTCTATCTTAGTTAGTCCTACTATTTTTCGATCGAACTATATAACCCTCAGTATATAGAACGGGAGATCAGCGAGATCATCCTAGTGGGTCGGAATCCCAACGAGACTGAGGTATGACCTTGTGGAAAGCACAACAAGCCATACACCATCTCAAGGGCAGTCAACAAGCACCTGCATCTAATGTAATATTCGTTATTCGGCCCCCAAGAGATCATCCCCTTGTGGAAAGCACAACAAAGAAAATTCTCGGTTAGATCTAACCATCATTACTATATAGCAATGAGTTCATGACCCGACCCTTGTGGAAAGCACAACAAGGTCGAGTTCAATTCCTTACCCAATTGAGGCCGAGCTTTGGAGTTGTATCCCGCCCCCAAACTCATAGACCTTGTAGAAAGCACAACAAATTCATGAAACGAAGACGTTCATTCACTCCATAATGATGGGGGGCCATCATGACTCCTAGAGCCACGCTTACAGATCTAAAATTAAATCACGAGGGAATTTGATTTTATCTTGATCCCACCCTAGGTGGTGATATAAATATATCTAATATATTTACCGTATCTAGTAGTTTGCACAAAATAAATACATCCAATGCACAAATTAAATTGAAAGTGATCATGGACTACAATCCTAATGTAATTAAGACGTCCGGCCCGCTTCCGAAGCAGCTGGATCGTCCTCGTAGGGTGTGCTCCGCACTTTCAAAGTCTGACGCCGCATTAATTATAACTTTTACATGGCTCGCAGGCCGGCAAAATACAAATTACATGTGACTCAAATTTCAGCAGCCCTTAGGGCAAGTACAACTTTTACAGAGAGATAGAAGTACATAGGAATTTTAACAGAGAGAGAAAGGAGGTTCGCAGACCCCAATTAATTACATTAACAAAGTCTATGATCATTTACTAACCCATTCATTCAAAATCAATCAAGGGTTATTTATGAAAATAATCCTTACTTTTGTATTTAAAAATGGGATGTGCAAATAAAAATAGGCTAGCTTTGTTTAATTTTAAAAATCGAAACAGGATTAACTAAAATTAAATACACAAGTAAGCCAATGCAAAGTAAATAAAGTAAATCATGTAAAGAACCATCATTTATAACAGGGGCATGCATATTTGAATCTGATTCAAATAAGTTAGATAATTGAGATAAATATTTAAATTTAAATTTAAATTTAATTATCGAATAATCAAATTTAAATTGAAAATTTAAACATGACAATCATTTAAATTTAAATTCAAACTAATTATCTAATAATTTTGTTTGAAAGTAAATTTAAATAATGTAATTATCCTTAATTATCAATATTCTAAGGTTTAAAATTTGAATTCAATAATTATCTAATAATTAAAAATTTAAAATATTTAAATTTTATACATTTAACTTCAATAAAATTTAAATTCTAAATTTACTAATTATCTAATAATTAAAAATTTAGAATTTAAATTTTACTGAAGTAACTTCAATTATTACTATTTTATCTAAAGGTAAATAGTAATTATCTCACTTTAGTAAATTCAAAAGGTTAAATAAAATTTAAGATTTAAATTTTACTGTTGAGATAATACAATTAATATATGGGATAAAAATCAACTTAATTTACTGTGCATATATATATATATATATATATATATATATATATATATATGTATGTATGTATGTATATCACAGCACAATTAAGTAAATAAAAGTAAAAAAATATTTTTTAATTTAAAAAAAATTTGCTTTTGATGCCCAGCATCCAGGAGGAACATCGAGCCTATCATCTCTTTCTTCTTTAAACAATTGAAGATTTTAAAATGCCCCTGAAACATAGTTCTATACGGAGTTAATTGCATCGATCAGAGCGTCAACTTGGCTCTGATACCACTGTAAGGTTCCAGACAGCACCATCGAGCAACGTAGTGGATAACAAAAAACATTTACCCTAACCATGCTTCATGAAATCCCAGATCTATGCTCTAATCGATGCATTAAAATGCCAACCCCTAACTACAGGTTGCAGATTTCACCTTGCGCTGTACGATGCTATCCGCAATGCCCGATGCAGAATCTCACGATCACCGAGCCGCACAGAAGTGTGACCTCTAGAGCTGATCCACACGGATCCTCGCGCAGCGACGGTATCCCTCAACCATGATCCTCCTCTTACCTTCCCTTTCTAGAGAGAGAAAGCTTCTAAAGAGAGAGAGAGCAAGAGGGAGAAAAGGGGGGAGGAGTTAATCACTCCTTCCCTTGCTTATGTGCTTGATTAAGCCAAGGGGGGAGAGAGTTCACGTAAGAGACATATATATAGGATTTAGGACCTTTTCTAAAGAGCTCCAAAGGACCAAAATTATATATATGACCTTTCCATTATTATATATATGTATTAAGCCCCATTTACACTCCTTTCCAAAAGGAATTAAAGGGAATTAATATATACATTTGAACAATAATAATCCGTCACCTAAGAATCCATTGTGTATGATCCTCTAGGCCCATAATCACTCTAGTTTAAGGCCCATTAACTTCTAATTCTCAATTAGAAGTAAATTAAACTTATTCTTCGCTTCTACTAGAGCCAAATAATAGTTTAATTTATTCCGAACCTTTGATCATGTTAGGTCAAGCAAATCCGCGTGATCCTAGAGGACGCCGGGTTTAAACCAGCCTGTCTCATACCTATAAGTCCACAGTTACCGCATCGATATAATCCCTCGCTCCTTCTATGAGTCTGGTACGATCGCGAGTATGGTTTCTATCAAACCCCATGATCGTGCCATTTGACCATGACCTCCTTAAACTGTATGACGTCCGTTCTAAATGAACTCACATGACCATGGCCAGAGATTTAACGGAGCGTCAATGTCATGACCCATTAACTGTCTGATATATACCCGACAGTGAGCGATCCCCTCTTGACCATTGATGATCTTCACACGTATCTTGGAGTGGTCAATGACTCGGCAATTCATGACTTATGGTTAAAGTCACTTAGGCAAGTAATTAAACTATTTCAGTCCTCGTGTAAGATCCGATCAATGTCTCAGGTCAAAGGACCAACGATGCTACTGAGACAGTTGGATCTTCAGTTGACATTAAGTATAATCAACCATCTGAAGATCCAATAGCGGATCGGTTCAGTGTACATCCTCCAAGGACATACACATACATATATGTGTTGGTGCCCCGCCCCAGTGACCATGAGACTGGTCAGTCACACATCATGTGTACTAGTTTAATAAGTAATCAAAGTCCCCGAGTGATTACCCTCCAACCAGGAACACTTTAAGGTATGTGTCCATGTAAAGTTAGTCTCATGATTGAGATCCCATCTTGAGTTGACTTTACAACCACATATCCTAGGGACATTGTAAAGTAATATATAATCACATATTTACGTTCAAATATCACTTTATTAATAATGAACAAGATCGTACAACTATTGGGCCTATCCGACCCAAAATTGACCTGTAACACACCAATACTAACACACCCCTCACCAAACATGGTGAGGCTTTACTCGGGGATAAACCCCCAAAATAGAGATGATGCTCTAAACACACAAGGGACGATGCCTGCACATACACACATAGGGAGACTCGATCTCTAACACGATCCGACGACCGGATCACACACACACACACACACACACACACACACACACACACACACACACACACACACACACACACACACACACACACACACACACACACACACACACACACACACACACACACACACACACGACCCGACGACCAGATCACAACGCACACACACATACATACACGCTGCAACAACCGCAGCACAACGACACACACAACCATACGCAGGTGATCAACCACGACCGTATACACAGACGGTCACACACACACACGCATATCTCTAATGTTCGGAAGATAAACACAAATGTTAAAATCATGCTAAACCCAAGATATAGAGCATGAAACACATCCCAAAGAACAAACAAAAGATATAGAGATGATCCCTCTTTGTCTTCAATGGCCGGAAGATGATGTTCTTTGATGCTCGGGTCAGAGGAAAGCCAGATGTTGCCGATATGAACATCACCGCGATCCTCTCTTCGATCCGCTCCACTTTCTCTTCTATCACGATCACAAATGCCTCCCGGATGTAGATGATATCCTTAGATTTCTTCTGCTCCACTCCTTTCTTCTCTTTCCTTCTTCCTTGACTTACAAGATAGAAAATTAGCTCTCTTAGGGTTACAATCTCTCAAATTCGTAACTCCTATATAGGCCAACAATAGAAGCATGAAAAGACCTATAAACCCTTTACTAAACCCATAGAAAACCCCCTAAACACATGTATACTAACCCTAGGGGCAAATGGGTAAGGTTGGAGCATAAATGTATTGGGTTTAGTGGATTTTTGAATGCATTTTGTGAAGCCCGATTTCGTAGCAGAGAATGTTTGGTCGACTGGTGTCATTGGGACAGTCGACCATGCCAACAAGCAATCTGTTTTGGGCGTAGCAGAGAAAATCCGGTTGACCAGATTCACTGGGCCGGTCGACCGGATAGAACATGGTTCTGTCTGAGTTTAGCCTGTCAATCGGTCAAGTAGAGGTGGTTGACCGGTTCTGGTTCTGCACAAGGCAGACCAGAACAACAAGACAGGTCCTGTCGACCGGTGGCCTAGGGCCGATTGACCGGAATTCAATGAATTCTGGATTTGTAAATTCAGTTCAATGAAATAAAACCCAATGAAATACAAAAATGGTTAGATCTTAAATGACTAACAACCAAGTGTTCCTTGGTATTAAACAATGTAAAAATATATACTAACCACTTCAATCAAGATCAAAAACTCTAAATGGAAACTTACCATTCTCTCCCAAAAATATACACATGTAAAGTGTCGAGTTCTCACCATGAATCTTGATACCTTTGTATATGGATTGGCGTTCCATTTTAAACCTGCATACCAAGATAAATGAAGTTAGAACAATGCAAGTTCAATCACTTTGAAGCCAAGATTTCTATTAATAGGCTTAATCACATTCAAGCTCAAAATTCTCATATAGAAATTACATGACAAGCCTATTCATATTAGAAGTCGACTCTTGCTTCATAAGAGGTCGACTCTTGCCAAGGTTGAAGAACATGAGATATGTACGTAAAGGTCCATTTGGATAGGGATCATTCAAGCAATATGAGAACCATTCAAACCAACATTTTGTTCACCAAAAATGAGATCAATTTGTCCAAGTTCTTAACTCACATGAATACTTAACATGATGCCAAAACACAAATAATGTTTGTTTCAGTTAAACATGTTTTCATCCATTAGAAACCCTTCATGAAAAGTCCATGTTCAATAAGCATAAGAGCACTTTGGAAAACATGGCAACCATAGCCTAGCATGCAATGTAATCTTGAAAGCAATCTCCACATGAATGATATAGATGATTTGAACCCTTTCATTAATATGCAAGAGGGCCATCTATCACACTTAAAAGCTCATTCAATCCAAGCGTCACTCAAGGCATGATCTAGATGGCAAACACTTTACAATCTATCCATGCAACATGTATATGCTTCACCATATGAGACCATTAAAACACAATGGCTCAAAGTCACTCATGCAAGCATAGCCTAGCAAGGACATATGCAAGCAAGAACATAACATACATAAAGTTTGGTTATCATCAAAATCAAATATATGCATGGCACACAACAATCTCCCCCTTTTTGATGATGACAAACTTTATGATACAGATCGAGGATCAAGATACTTTCTCCTCATTTGACATTATCAAAAAGCGGGAGGAAGGTAATGAAGTTAAATTTCAGCATTATAAATTGATGAAACATCAAGAGGGCATGGTCAAGATGATTCATGGATTCTAACAAATGTAAGGCAAGAGAAGCCCAGTCAATTTTTGGATTTCATTATTTTTCAGATTTTTAGTTTCCTTTTGAAAAAGCATGAAGCGAAATGCATGCAAATGATGGGAAATGAGATGCACATCATGCAACAAAGCAAGTATATATATACATGCAACATATCTCCTCCTTACTTATTTAAGAAGGGAATATGTATACGAAAAGTGCATGAAAGTCATGACAATCAAAATGTTCATATATAGCACCTAGGAGGTTGTACAATCACATATAAGGGAATCATGCAGTAGTTAATGCAGTCAATCACTTTTCTGAATACATATTAAATCAAATTTTCAAATGTGTAAGTGAATAACATGAAAAATGACTATAGCCATATGGATATTCAGATTTTCAAATCAACACAATGAGAGATTATACAGACTGTATTTTAATTTATGAGAGCAGCGTATCGGAGCTACGCTCTACCTCAATAATTTTTCAATAAATTCTCAAGAACAATCAAATTTTTTTTAAGAATGATCAGGTTCAAATAAGTCCGTTTTACACGAGGAGACACATGGAGCTCATGTCAGAATCTCAGTTACTCAGAATACTGAACCATTTCATTTCATTCTGAAAAGAGGTACTTTACTCAACACTTTTCAGAAATGAACCATATCATGTCTCAGGTGACGTGTATCCAATTTACTTAGTAAGACCAAGCATTGCTCTGCCTTTCATTTTATTTCAAAATTTTCAACAAAGACATGTAGGCAGCTTTTTCCTCAACTACCTCTTCAACATACAAGCAACACGTTTAATATCTCTAGAGTGTTGAAAAGAAATTTCTATATCCTTATGTTTAACACTCATTTTCACATTTAGTGCATGAAGTGTATGAATTTTATTCAACATATATACCAAAAATATCATGAACGCATAATAGTGCAACTCCCCCTAAATAGATGCACTTATCAAGTATTTACTCTCCCTAAGTGTGTGACATGAAACACACCAATGATGACTCAAATGCAACATTATTTATAAAGAAGGCATAAGGTCCTAGAAATTTCAAGGACAGGGGTAAATAGCATATAGTAGTATGCAAGCACATAATGGGAATAGATGCAATATGCAGTGCAAAATGAAAGAATATGCCATTCTTGTTGGTTCCAGAGATATGATATCAATGTGATACCACTTGTTGGTCCTGAAGACATGATACCATTGTTAGAAGAATTTACTATAACATTTATGCAACATGAATAATGTTCAAATTGAAGCATTCCAAAATATGCACTATATACATGATATGCAATTATGCTATGCAAATATGCAATGTGATGCAAGATTTCATATTTTCATTTAAATGTCCTAAATGCAATGCAAAATGCAAGATGTAACATAGTTGCAAAATACATTTTTTTAGATTTTCATTTTAATGAACTAAATTCACCTAATACATGAATTCTAATGCAATGCAGCCTATAACAAGATGCAAACGTAATGATAATGCAATGCAAGATGCACGGGTTTGATTTTTAGAAAATCATGATGAATAGCACAAGAGCATTCACATTCAAATGAAGAGCAACAAGTATTTTCAAGATATGGCCTTTATGAATAAGGGTGAAAGAATGATCAAAATCAAGCAATGCAACCCAAATTTTTAGAAATGGTTCAGAAATAGATTTTCAATTGAAATAGCTCAGTTCAAGAATTCATTCACAAATCAACCATTTGATTTCTCTGAGTTTTGGTATGAGACAGAGAACTCAGGTCCGAAGACCAACTCATGCATAGTGAGAGTTTCCAAGTGGATATAATCCACCCTTCCACTACACACCATTTGAGATACCAGAAACACAGTTAATCTCAAAGGTTATACAAGATATGTAGTTACGTTCAAATGAGCTATCAATCATGCAGTTCCAATCAAGAATTGTTCAAGAATAGATTTGGACTTTTTCATCATAGCAGAATGGAGGAAATGACAAATCAAGTTTTAGAATTAATACCTTAGTTCAGCAGGTATCACCATATGCCTTTAAGCATATAAGCTCAGCAGTAGCCTTAAAAGAGGCTAGCATTCCATTATTAGTCCCAAAAATCTCATAAGAAAATCATTATCAATTCAGATGAAGTAGTAGTCACGAGGAGTGTTTCCATAAAAATGAGTTAGATTCACAAATCAAAATCATTCATTCATACACACTCCCCCTTTCTATGTGCACAAATTTCACATTTGATATTTTTTGAAAATCATGCAACCTATGACCTATATGAACAAGTGACTCATGATACGAGACGGAGGCACATTCTCACGCATGGTGATAGATTTCAGATAGGAATGACCTGCCCTTCCTTAAGTCAACATTTAATATACCATGTAGTCATGCAAGTCGATCGGTTGTCCAGTAGAGGCGGTCGACCAGTTCTTGTTCTGGACAAGGTAGACCAGAACAACAATTGTTCTATCTGGTGGAGGATAATTCAACCCCCCTTTCCTCCAAACCGAGCATCAAAAAATGATTTCGTAGCAAAGAATGTTCGGTAGACCGGTGTCATTGGGGCGGTCAACCGGGCCAACAAGCAATCTGTTTTGGGCGTAACAGAGAAAATCCAGCCGACCGGATTCACTGGGCTGATCGACCGGACAGAACATGGTTATGTCTGAGTTTAGCCGGTCAACTGGTCCAGTAGAGGCGGTCGACCGGTTCTGGTTCTACACAAGGCAGACCAGAACAACAAGACAGATCCGGTCGACCGGTGGCCTAGGGCCGGTCGACTGAAATTTAGTGAATTCTGAATTTGCAAATTCAGTCCAATGAAATAAAACCCAATGAAATAAAGAAATGGTTAGATGATAAATGACTAACAACCAAGTGTTCCTTGGTATTAAACAATGTAAAAACATATACTAACCACTTCCATCAAGATCAAAAATTCTAAATGGAAACTTACCATTTTCTCCTAAAAACATACACATGCAAAGTGTCGAATTCTCACCATGAATCTTGATACCTTTGCATATAGATTGGCGTTCCATTTTAAACCTGCATACCAAGATAAATGAAGTTAGAACAATGCAAGTTCAATCACTTTGAAGCCAAGATTTCTATTAATAGGCTTAATCACATTCAAGCTCAAAAGTCTCATATAAAAATTACATGACAAGCCCGTTCACATTAGAAGTCGAGGCTTGCTTCATAAGAGGTCGACTCTTGCCAAGGTTGAAGAACATGAGATATGTACATGAAGGTCCATTTGGACAGAGATCATTCAAGCAAAATGAGAACCATTCAAAGCAACATTTTGCTCACCAAAAATGAGATCTATTTGTCCAAGTTCTTAACTCACATGAATACTTAACATGATGCCAAAACATAAATAATGTTTGTTTCAGTTAAACATGTTTTCATCAATTAGAAACCCTTCATGAAAAGTCCATGTTCAATAAGCGTAAGAGCACTTTGGAAAACATGGCAACCACAGCCTAGCATGAAGTGTAATCATGAAAGCAATCTCCACATGAATGATATAGATGATTTGAACCCTTTCATGAATATGCAAGAGGGCCATCTATCACACTTAAAAGCTCATTCAATCCAAGGGTCACTCAAGACATGATCTAGATGGCAAGCACTTTACAATCTATCCATACAACATGTATATGCTCCACCGACCATTAAAACACAATGGCTCAAAGTCACTCATGCAAGCATAGCCTAGCAAGGACATATGCAAGGAAGAACATAACATACATAAAGTTTGGTTATCGTCAAAATAACACATATGCATGGCACACAACAGACGTCTTACACCGCACCCTTGTGTCTAGCTACGACGCCCCAGGTAGAGAAAGAGACACTAAAGTAACCAGGAACCACGAACAAAGACTAGCTGAGGTCGCACTCGTCAGTGCGGGCCCTCAGCCCTCAGCCCCATGTGTACACTCAGACCATACGCCCTAGGCCTGTCCTTCAGCTGGTTCTTCCCCTAAAGCCCATACTCGGTTGCGCGTGGGGGCCCTATGGTAACCAGCCTAACAACCATCTCTCACGGGTCAGCCGCTCCACCACTCCCGGGTGGGTTAGCACATGTGTGCCGTAAGAAGGCTATGACAAGTGGGGGCTCACGTAACGTGGACACAGAAAATCACGCACGCACCCATTGCGAGAAACACGGAGTAACAGGTGGCTTGAGGCCACCGAACTTTGGATAGTCCACTAGACCTAATAATCACAACGGTCCTTGAGTCACAGGACTCGGGGTCAAGACCGTTGCATGCGACAACACTGAGCCGTCAATCTGGCATAACCCTTAGGTCTGAAGTCATGGTAATATGATTTACGAGGTAGTTTACGACTGCCAAGACTCTTCCCTTGGCAAGGGAACACAAAGGTTCTCTAGCCACAAGATGAGGGATTGGACTCATACCCCAAGGCCACACACATGGCCCACTGACTCAGAAAACTCACGACGTGTGGGAAAGACCCTCTGCACACACACACCGGCTCGCGAGGACTCACTCGAGTACCTCACGGAGCCCAAGGAACACACAGGGTCACTCGGACCCTCCAGAACACATGAGCACACAGCTCGAGGTAACACGAAACTCTCGGGATCATGGAGAATCACCCGGACACCTTCCCCACTCATCCATGTCACACACGACACCACAGGTGAAGGGAACACAAAATGAGATGACCCAGAGGCCAAAGGGGCTGGGTGGCCACATACTTGGCCGCCTAGGGGGCTGGGCGGCCAGGGTGATGGTCGCCTAGGTCACAAACCCCCAGGAGGGTGGCCAGGGTCTTGGTAGCCCTCCCCCCTGGGCGGCCAGGGTGCTGGCCACCCAGACCAGGGCTTGGAGACCACTAAGGTGGCCGCCCTCTGCACCTAACCCGCGGCCAGCACAAGCCCACCGTGGGGTCCGATCCACACCCCGTTTGATCCCGATTGAAGGGGAATACAAGGGGATTCCATACCCGGACACTCCCACAACCCAAAAACATAATTAAAACTCCGATTAGGCCTCGAATCGGCAAAAACTGCCACACTCCCAAAACATGGAATTTCCCCCGACGTGAAATAAACCCACTCTCGACCTTACCTTGGCCTATAAAACATGGGGAAATGAATTACACGGGTTAGGGAACCATCCCCCTATCTCTACCAAAGATTCAATGCACTGTGGATGCTGATCCACGAAGAAACGCCCATGAAACCCCGCCGGTACCCCACGCTTGCAAACCGGCTTCACCGTGCCCCCGTCCCTCGATCCTCGACCCATCCTTGCCATCCTCCTTGCCCGCATCACCCCGCCTCGCCCCTGCCTCGGTTCATCGGCCGTCGGAGAGGAGAGAGTGAGAGGAGAGCATGGGAGAAGAGAGAGAGGGAGAGAGTGAGAAATGAGAGGAGAGAGAGAGAGAGGGGTGGGAGGGTTAATAGGAAAATTCAAAAAATTTTAAAAATAGGGAAAAATACTCCCCACGATCCTTGAAAAACGTACAATATTGTGGTAATGTCCCAGAGTCAGAGAACGTAACGGTTCACCCTATACGGCTTTCCGTAGGTCAGTTAGACAAAAACACGCGTAAAACCCAAAACGCGACCCGGGAGCCACTAGGATGCTCAGAAAATCTAGAAAAATACTGGCGTGCTCCTCACAACACAACGGACCCCAGGAAACTCATGGACACACCACCAATGGGTTCGATAATCTAGTGTAATGAATCTCAATCGGGCACGATCCGTAACCTGCAAAAAGACGATCCAAAACCCACGGATCCTAATCCAAGAAATATCCGAAAAACCTAGGGTGTTACACACAAGGTCCTTGATTTAATCATATAGTAAAATACATACAGGGAGATGGTGAAGCAATAAGCATGTGTGAATTGCAAGCAATGCGAGCATCGTGGGACCTGAGTGATGCCCGGACGGTGAGACCAAAAGCTTTTTTCATGCGCTCAAAAACTCATTAGCCAAGATATAAGAAAGCAAGCAATGGATTAGGCAATTAAGCATAGCATTGCATGGAAACATGGAAATCACAACATCAAAAGCATCGAGCGTTAAATATGTGAGGCATATCATGAAAACCATGAACAACATAGCTAGTATAGCCAAAGTGTAGTAGCAAACATGGATGGCATAGTGTCATACCAGGGATGGCACAACATTGAGCATAAAACCATAAAGCATCATTGTTTGTTATTTCATTTAAGCCCTGAGGATGACAAACTTGGCCAATCATAAGATTGGGACTTGAAAGATGAGAGTGATGAAAGATGAAAGTGATGTCCTGAATAGGCAAAGTTAGCAGAACCAACTTTTGAAAGATTAGAGTGATGCCTAGAGCAACAAGATTAATCCAGTGAAGTCAGCAATACTTGAAGATGATAATTAATAATGCTCAGAGTGGAAAATCATGAAGATAGCAATCAACACAGGAAAAATCAAAACGTAGATAGCAATGAATGGAGAGGACTCATCCCATGATCTTGGTCCTTGCAAAGGTTGTCCCAGTAAAAAGACACCATCAAAAAAAACTCCGACGTAATTTTTTTAGATTTTTTTTGAAATATGCAAATTTTTATGGGTTTTAAAAAATATTCAAATTTTTATGGATTTTTAGAAGATATTTGATTTTTTTAGATTTTTGGAAATATTTAACCCTTTTTTGGATTTTGAAAACAATCATTTTTTTGAATTTTTGGTTTAGGCATTGCTAATGCAGCATCAAAGGATGTTTAAACCACTGGCTAGGGGTCCTTATTCCTTCCTCTTTCACTAAAAATTACCCAAAGCAGGGCGTGCATTGAAAGTGGCACCCTATAGCCGACTGCCCTTGGATAACGGTGCCCCTATTAAGGCTATACCTGAGAAACACTCGATCTTAGAGGGAGAAGAGAAGAAAAATTAGGGATAAGCTTGATATAAGTTAAGAAGATATCAGGTTTTAACTTCCGTCTATAACATAACCCCTAGAGATTCTGTCTGTTGCATCGGGGCTTTATGTCATATCATCGAACCTTAAATTCTCTTATAGGCACGCATATGACGGAGCTCATAACGTCCCACAGGGAAACTCTATTGCCCTCTTGCCATGCCAAAAATTTTGGATTATCCTTTTATCTTCTTTTTTTTCTTCATTTGATTTTTTCACTTTGTGTTTTTTGTCCTTTGGACTTTGAAAGATATTACAATTGAAACTCGACATTGAAAATAAGGTCATAATTCACTGCCCTTATTTGAGACTTCTTCTTGTCGGGTTGTGCTTAGGTTAGTTGTTTTTGCCCAAAATATCTCTATCCTCATATTTCAGCCAAATAAAGAAGAGAAAAGACTTCGTGCCCTCAAGCATGGCCCAAGTAGCAATGGTGTTCTATCAAAGGAGACAGTTAAGGACGCCGTGAAGTGTGTGCGGTGCCCAGCTAAGGGTTGCCCTTAATGAGAGGGGAGAGAATGCCGAACTCTCAGCGCGGGGTTCTTATACCCAAAGGGCTACAAAAGCAAGCCTAAAGACTCCCTCTTTTTTTTGACTTTAAATTAAGCAAAGACCTAGGATAAAGGCCTAGAACAACCACTCTTAATCACGTTAAGAAGCACTTCATGTTAAAACCTGTGCGTGAATAAAGTGATGAATATGCATAAGAATGCACGCTTACGCACATAAACTACCTTGCAACCTTGTTGTAGAAGCAGTTGCCGGAGGCGATGTTGATCAACATGGGATTTGTAGCCCTCATTTGGCAGATAGAGAGAAGGAAGCAAAGTTTTGAAAGTGGCTTAACAAGAAGGGAGCGGTTGCCCAGACCAGACTCAGACGAATAAGAAGAACAGGAAGAGAGGTGAGGGATAGAACTCCCTCACTAAGGTGTAGAGACCCTGATCACATTGAAGGTATACAGAGGGAGAGGGAAATCAATGGGAGGAGTGAGGACTAAAGCCTCAAAAATAGTGAGAGAATGGGTAGATGCCCAAAGTAGTGGATGTGTAAGAAGTCGGATCAGACTTGAGATCGGGTGGAATCAAGAGGAGAAATTGATAAATGGAGAGTGGCAGATCCGGAGGGTCCAGAGGAAGGGGGGAGAATCATGATAGGAAGAAGAGTCTGGAGGTTTCAGAGGGAGAGAATGGCGAGGGACGCGATGCCCTGGGAAGAGGTATGGGAAGAGACAATTTAAAAGGATGAAAAGAACCAAGGACACGATGCCCTGGAGGAGTAAGAAGACAAATCGGAGGAGAGAGAAGATGTCCGGAGGTTCGAAGGAGGAAAGTGCTGAGGGACGCGATGCCCTGAGAGGGGAGAAAGAGAATTCGGAGGCTCCGGATGAAGAAAGCAGAAAGGGTTGCGATGCCGTAGGAGAAGAGAAAGAGAATCCAAAGATTCTAGAGGAAGAAAGTACGGAGGGATGCGATTCCCTGAGAGGAAAGATAAGTCCGAAGGTTCCGGAGGGATAAAACATGGAAGGGCGCAACGCCCTAGGAGGGAAGATAGAAGAAAAAGGAGAAATCTGGAGGTCCCGAAGAGCATGAAGGGACACGATGCCCTAGGGATAGTGGATCAAAAGAAGGAGGGTCCGGAGGTTCCGAAGGAAGAATATGTGAAGGGATGTGATGCCCAGGGTGAAGGTATGGAAAATCTGGAGGTTCCAGAGGGAGAAAGTATGGAGGGACGTGAGGCCCTGAGAAGAGAGGAAAATCGCAAGTAATAGAGGGAGATAATAGCAAAGGGCGTGATGCCCAGTGAAATATGGGAATAGAAAGAAGGGTCCACAGGTTTTGGAGGAGGAAAATGAGAAGGGGTGCGATGCCTAGAAAGGATGACGGAGGGGGACACGATTCCCTAGAGATAGAAAATCCAGAGGTTCCAGAGGAATAGAATGGAAGGGGTCACGATGCCCCAGGAGAAGTGGTACATCCGGAGGTTCCGAAGACGGGGGAGGTACGGGTTCAGAAACCCAAGAAAGAAGGAATGCACGGAGATGCAAAGCAATGAATGTGATGGATGCATGGAATGCAAAAGATGCAAGGAGTAAAGCCCATGAGTGGCTCATGAATAGAAAGTGGTGGTTAATAAAAATGTGGATGGAATAGAATAAGACGTGAATGAATTGGCGGGAGGCCCTGTAATATAAGAATGCCCGCCCTTACATGACAGATGACGTGCCCGGCCAGGCAGATCAAAGGATGAAATTAAGGCCCAAATGCTCTCATTGACAACAGAATGTGTTATGGAAATGTGTGAAGAGAACCCCTTCTTAGAAATTTGTATGATGACGGAGTGAGGGGTAATGATAGCATTAAAAATATCCCAGCCAACATGGCATCAACTTTGGCCTTGGGATGACATGGCATCAACTTATGAGATTTTTTTATAGTGAGATTTAATGGAGAGATGGCATTCTCAAAGATGCCAACACAATGACATGACTCGGCATATGGCAAATGAAATCTTGAATCTTGAATAGCATAGCCAAGGCCAAATCCTTCTTGCCCGGCTCTTGGACATCCTCGGCACATATACTTGTAGTTATACACCCACTCTGAGTGGAAGGAGGTGAGATGGAAGCGGTAGGCTTAGAAAACAATGGGGGCTTGATGAAAGGTGTTAAAGGGAGGGTAAGTAGAAGTGGAGGTTGAAACACGTCAAGCTTGTCCCCATGCTCGGAAGCGGATGGGGTTAGCTCGGGTGCAACAAGGGGTGGACCATGCTCAGGATTAACCATGGGTTTAGGTTGAGGGATAGGCAAAGTGGGGTTAAGTGTAATTGGCTTTGGGGTTATAAAGACGTTGAGGCCTTAGGTGGCGGCAATGGAGGGTTACTTGGTTTAGGAAAAGGTTTGGTGGTAGGTTTGGCGGAGGCCGATGGTGTGGAGGTAGACTCGGATGGCTTAGTGGAGGTTAATACTATGGTAATTGGAGGTGTGAAAGAGGGAGGTTTGGTGCGCAAGAAGTGTCAGATTTTGATTAAGCGAGAGGTTTGAAGAGTAGGGGGAGGGTCATGGCACACCGATGTGGGTGATTGGAGTATCGACCCATCATCGTAACACTAATTGGTTTCATAGACGGGGTTGGTAATGGTGGCATCATCTTGAGCAAGGGGTTCATTGGGTAATGGAGGGAGTGGAAAATGAAGAAAGCTTGGAGTGGGTACCTCTTTAAGAACTTCAACATCTTTTACTGGCTCCAACTCTTCATAAAGAACTTCCAATTCTTCATGATTGGATTCAAGTGGATGCCATGGTGGAGGCGTAATGATGGGTGATGGAGGTGTATATTGTGGAGGATTTTATGAATGCGAATGCGGAGGCAGAGGGCCATATGAATGAATAGGGTGATTGGGTGGAGGGCGGATGGTGTCCACTTGATCCTTGAAAGTTGTCGGCTCTTGCTCACTTATATTATTGATGCCATTATTGTCTCTCCTCTCCTTCCAATCTTTCTCTATCTTGATAATGTCGTTCATGAATGTGTGAAGGGGATTGATTTGAGAAGGAGAGGAGGGGGCCACGGGCTCGTGACCCTCTTCAATTGTTCCTCCATTGAAGCGATTTTATTAAGAAGAGTTTGTTGGAGGGGTGTAACTTGAAATGTAGAGGGTTGGCATGATGGTCGTGAGCTTGGAGGGGTTGACCCATAAAAGGACCTGTTCGAGCCAGGGCGCAAGGAACATAAGGGCCCTGGGGCCGTGGAGGAGGAGGAATAAAAGGAGACAGATCATGGACCACCCGAGGAGGAGGATGTGTGTAAGAAGGAGGTGGGTGATGGACCACCTGAGAAGGAGGATGAATAGAAGAGAGAGGTGGGTGATGGGCCACCCATGTATGAGCTGAAGAAGGTGGTTGATGGGCCACCCGTGAGGGAGGATGCGATAATGAGGGTAGGCCCTTAACAATGGCCTTAAGGGCCTAGGCTTGTTGAGGGGTGAACAATTTTTGGGAGACCGTCTCTCTAGGTGGAGGAGATGGTTCCGTGGGAATATTGGCTTGCAATTGGTGCAAGGGACCATGAAATTGAGAATTGCCCATGGGGCGGGCAAAACTATGAGAGTGATGTTGTGGTCCCTTAGAAAAATTATGATGAGAATTATGGAATTGAGGATTATATGTTGTGCTAGGTTGTTCATCCTCATGATTAGACATGTTGATTTTATTATCAAAGTGAAACATCATGCAAACAAACAATGTTCAATGAGGACAATGTTGCAAAGATATCAAAAAAGTTGAGATGCTTACGCTTGATTTCTTAGGTTAGACCTTGATATGAATTAAATGATTTTAGCAAAGTTTGGTATGATTCACTCAAGGTTGGAACCTAGTTTCAATGTGATTTTGCTTCAATGCCAACTAGGTTTATTCTCACCACACATAGGCCAACTAACCCGGGGAACTTCAAAGGTACAACCTGCCCGACGTCTATGAGGGAATCCACGGGTACGGGACTTATGGAGGCTTAGTTTAGAAATTTTCGGTCCAATGAGATGGAATGCTCAATGGAGGGTCCTTCCTTCACCAAGAGGGGTAAGATCTCCTAGATGTGTGGGGAGAGGAGGTCTCCCAAACCAAATGTCCTAATATGCAGAACTAATGCAAAAGAAAGGGAAGAAGCATGTATGAATAGAAATTTGTAAAGATAATGCAAAACAAATCATAGAATAAGGGAATTATGTGAAAACATAGAGAATGGGTGACTGTCACAGTGGGCGCCAAATCTTAAATTGGCGGCCACTGGCCTGGCCGCTCTTTCCCTTTTTTTTTCTTTTTCTTCTTTTTTTAAACAAAAACATGAATGCGTCCACTATCCCAGACACGTTTAAATTTTTTTTACCAAACAATGCCTGCGACAGTGGGCGCCAAATCTTGAATTGGCGTCCACTGTCTAGGTGCAAATTCTTCTTCCTCCCAGAAACTCTGTCAATCAGCCAGAAAGCTAAGTGAAAATGAAAAAAAAGCAATGGAAGGAGGGAAAAGTACTCACAAACTCATGGAATCATGGCAAAACACAAGGCAATCAATAAACATGATATAAAAGCATGGCATGCTCAAGGATTTTTTTTTAAAATAGATAGATGGATAGGTAAAAAGTAAATTTTCAAAATCAAGCAAACTAACAATCACATGTGGGAGGGGGGTTTGTGCACGTGGTGCACAAAGGATAAAAATAAAAGGAGAAGTGCTACATGGAGTACAAAGGGGAGGTGCACCGTGGGTGCAAAAAAGGAAAGGGCACACATGGGTGCCAAGTGGAGAGGGTAATAAAAGAAAAATAATGGTGGTCCCACCACTGATCGCCAATTTGTAGATTATGGAAAATCCAGTAAAGAAAAATTAGTATGAAAAACTAAGAATAAGTGATGGAAAGGGAATAAAGGAAAAGAGTGGAAAAGAGGAGAAAGGGAGCATGTGTGGATGCTAAAGGTGGTGTGATCGCCAGAGGGGTTACCTCAAAAGATATGAACAATAAACATAAGGAGGGATCGCGAAGAATACCTTTAAATGCGGGGAAGATTGTGAGGTCCACCTTCTCTTCGAATCGAACGATCGATGAAGAGTGTTTTCCTTGATTGATTACCCTTGCAAAAATAACAATAAACACTAATAAAAAGATATGGATTAGAACCAAGGTGAGTGTAGCAACAAGCTCATAATAAAAATAAATAATGAAACCATGTATAAGAACACACCTTGTTGGTGTTTTGGCTTTAAACCCCTATGCAAAGGGTAGGAAGGACATGATGAATGATATGGAGGGTGCAAGTGTTGCACAATGGAGACTCTCAACGTGGTTGAGATCATGAAAATAAATGGAGGGAGGTAGTATGATGCATGCAATGTAAATTAACTAAAGGAATAATAAAAGAAAGGGGGAAGAAAGCTTAGTGATTTCTCTAATTCGGGGCTTCAAAGATCTCCAAGGGAGGAAGAGGCTCCAAGGGATGTAGCATTAAGCGCGTGGGAGACTCCTCCTTTGGCTCCTTAGTCCAGCATCACCTCCCCTTAGTTGATTTATCGAGCCTTAAACATGAGGGAGAGAAGGGTCCTATTTATAGGGGTGAAATTCGAAGTTTAATTTAATAGAAAATAGGAAAATCAATTTTAATCAGATCTGGAAGAGAATATTCATTAGCCATGTGTCCCCTCAACCTTAGAAAGCCTTAGGACCCTTTTCTAAGTGCAAAATGAGCTCAAAATGAAGAAAGAAGAGGTTATGTTCGGATTCGGAACACTGTAGGAATGGGTGACCATCACAGTGGTCACCAATTAAAATAGCGACAGTTCGAAGAGGCGTCAATTCTAAGCCATTTTAGGAAGGATTAGGAACTTTTAAAATTAGAAAAGAATTGGCATCCATGGGATGGTCGCCAATTAGGAATTAATACAAATTTTAGACAGAATTAAATGCTCAAAATAAGGCAAGGAAGAACGCGTCTGGGGTCCTCACGCTTCTTAGAATTCCTGACTTCTTAGACAGACACCGTTTCTTGAATATTTGGAAAATTAGAAAATTATCAAAAACTAAAAAAGGAAATCATGTCCATTGGAATAGACACGATTTGGGAAATTATGAATTTTGTAATTATTCAAAAATAGAATTAGCGGCGAGATGATGGTCACCTATTAAAGAACGCGTCCACTATACTAGACGCGTTTTCAGAAAATAGTGCCCTTTGGAAAGTCATTAATTCAATAATGAAAAATAGATAAAGAAGACGCGTCCAATGTCTCAGACGTGTTCAAGAAAAGACGACTTTCCGGGCAGACATTGTTTCAATAAATATTTCAAGCAAAAAATAGTGGGAAAATAAGAACGCGTCTGCTATCTCGAATGCAATTTTGAAAAGGTCGAATCATCCTAGGTCGATGTGTCGACTCAGAAGAAATGGCCACAATTCGAAAAGGCGTAGATTCTTTTGGAAAGGAAATGGCATCCAAGGGACTGTCGCTAATTCAGAAAAGTTCTAAAAAATTAGAGGAAAGTCCAGAAAAAATCAGAAAAATGAAGAAAAATAGGGAAAAGCTTAGGGAAGCTGAATATTCAAGAAAAATAGGGAAAGTCACTCAAATAAGTTGATTTGAGGGTCAAATCAGGGCATCACAATGTGATAAGAGATATGCTCAAAATGATGTCAAATTTGGCGTGTCTATACCCTGCACAACTGGTGCAAGGGTACTAGGACCTGTAAGAATTAAATGCCATAAGCAAAACATATAATCAAAAAAATTTTCCTAGAAATTTGAATAGGCATACTTGTGTCTGGAGGTGGTGGGGGTGTGCCCTACACAGCTTATACAAGGGCACTCGAGCCTGTAATAATTAAATGTCATATACAAAACATATAATCACATAATATTTCAAGCAACATTTAAATGACATACAATTCAGCTGCGGTGGTGGCAGTGTGCCATGTCCAATTGGTGGCGATGTGCTATGTGTAGTTGGTGAGCCGACACTCGGGCCTATAAGAAATAAATCTATTAAGCTGATATATAATCAATACACACATGTAAGTAAATAATTGAATAGATATACCTATGCTCGAAGTAAACGCCGAAGAGGAGGGAGTAGATCCTGTAACGACCCAAGATTCAAATACCGGGAATTACCCAATACTATTCAAATCCTGATCTGCCACTCATGAGCCGGAAGACTTGCAAGGGTTATTTGGGCGTCTGAAAGTACATTGAAATTTAAAATAATGCAAGCAACAACTATATAATTAAATGTTTCAAATAATAAGAAATAAATTTATATTTTTAATTAATAATCTAACTATAGAGTCTAGTCCAACAAAGTACAGTCTATAGGGAAAGAAATGTACTCAAGTGCCGGGTACGCCCTCGGCTCTGGCGAGCTGGTAGCTACAAACCTCAACGCTGCACCTCCAAATCTTGAGGAGGAACCGCAACATCTGAAAAGAAAGTGGTGAGCCTCATCTCATTAGCTCAGTAGGGGTCCCGCAGATCCCCACCACTAAAACAACGGCGGTAAACAACAATGATAACAATAATAACAATAACAACAGCAACGGTAACATGAGTAGTAACAACACAATAACAATGGAAGTAACAACCATTGCACGAATAGTCAAAATAGTAGTCGATGGAACCACTGCTCTTTAAGCTACTCCTATTGGCAACGGAAGTAAACCCCAATCTCATAGTCGGGGGATGCCTAACCAAGAAAACCCTAACTACACTACTAGGAAATACCACGACATCTCTGTTGTGGAGGCCCGTCCTTACAGACGGAGGCCTAACCGGACCACACTGTCCAAAGGTATAGTCATGACCTCACCGTCGTGAACCCTACACTATCTACGGGCAAAACCTCGATAACCCTAGACCTCTACATTAGGAAATGTACACAGAAACCACCCGAAGAACCACGCCTCGCTGACAGGAAACTAAACCTCGAGTCACGTGTCGCGTGACGGGAGAACCTGCCTACTAGAAGCAAGGCCGGCTGTGTCCGCTGACAACTTAGTTTGTGCCTCGGGTGTCTCCCTAATCGCCCAAGGCAGGAATTGAGACACCGTACAAGTAACACAAGACAAGGTTCTAGTTGGGGTCATGCTCATCAGCACACGTCTGAAGTCCCTGACCATGTGTGCACAAACTGACTGATTACGTTACATCATGCCCTCTAGTTGATTTTTCTCCTGCCCTGGACTTGAGCCACCATAGTGGGAGGCCCTACAGCAACCAGCCTAAAATCATCTCTCCTGGGTGTAGCTCTCTGCCGCTCCCAAGCGGGTTGGCACACGCGTGCCCAGGCAAGCTACAACTAGTGGGAAAGCCACTCGACGTAAGACTCTAAGAAGAAACCACCGGAGTACTGAAAAGCTATACCCAGGCCCGTCGCAAGTAACTCGGAACACGGGGTGGTATGGTGCCACCAGACTTAAAACGATTAACTAAATTCGCTAAAACGGCCATAGAGTCACGTGACTCATCCAAGGCCGTTGTACTATACAACATCATGCCCTCAAACCATCCTAATCCAAAGGTAGAAAACCATGGTCAAAAGGACTCTTAGGGCGACTCACAACCGCTGGTCCATTCCCTTTCTAGGGAAGACTTCAGAGACCCCCCCAGTCCTAGGCTGGGTGAAAGAACTCTAGTTCATCGGCCATACGCAAGGCCCATACAAAAATCACTTTCCGAAGAAGCTAACACCATGCAGGGACAGCCCTCCACACCTACACAAGTACACAGTGACTTGATCTAGCGAAGCAAGGAAGACCAGAAGACATGGGGTCACTCGGACCCTCTAAACAACATGAGCATGCTAATTGAGGTACAATGAATGTTACGAACACCCAAAAATATGGTCATGGTCCCTACGGGGTGTTCGGGACATCCACGGGGCCAAAGGTTGACCAAAGGGTCTTGATCGGGTCGACTGGAGACCAAAATGGGTAAAAAGGCTACATTTCGGTCGACTAGGCCCCTAGGTCGGTCGACCATAGGCTGGATGGGTCGACCGGCCCAATGGGTTAGTCGACCGGTCCATGACCAGTCGCCCCCTTGACCTGGGTCGGTCGACCGATCCATCTGGATTGGTCGACCGACCCAGGACATGCTACCCTGTACGTGGCGAACGCGCCATTGGTTGACCGATTTCTCACATCGGTCGACCAATTTTGACAACGCACTTGTGAGAGCTCCACCCTGGGAGCTTAAACCACGTCCCAGTCAACCCATTTGAGGGGGAAAACATGAGAAAACTCTTCCCCAACCTCCTTAGCACCAGGAGGTACCATTCAAACCACAAATACCCTATCGGATCGGAGAAGCCGTCTCTCTCCTCAAAAACATGCAAATTAACCCAGGCATGGAAAGAAAACCCCTATCGGCCTCACTACGACCTATAAAATGTGGGAAAAGGGAATGCATAGGCTAGGGATCTATCCCCTTACCTCCACAGATGATTTCCCATGCCGAAGACGCCGATTTCATGTGAAATTGCCTCTTGAATCGTCGCCGGGTTCACGAACTCAAGAATAGGGTTCACCGCGCTACCACCACATTCTTCGCTCCATCCTCGCCGATCGTCGCCCCACGCACCTTGCCGCCTCTCCCACGCCGTCCTCCATTGGTCGCCCGGAGAAGGGAGGGAGATAAGGAGAGAAATGAGAGGAGAGAGGGAGAGATTGAGAGAAATGAGAAGAGAGGGGTGGGGGTTGGTTTAAATAGAAAATATTTTGGGATTTTAAAAATATGAAAAATAAAAAATAGAGAAAAATAATTCCCACGATCCTCAAAAAACGTACAATGAGCTTGCAACATCTTGAGCTCGAAAACATGTCGGTTCACCCTGCACAGGGATCCGAAGGCTCGACAACCAAAAATCTGATTTAATCGCAAAACATGATCCGAGACCAACGAAAGCGCTCCGAAACCCACTGATTCTTATCCAAAAAATCTTGGGTGTTAAAGCCCTCCCCTCCTTACAAAAATTTCATCCTTGAAATTTGAGGCAACCACCATGCCACAGGGGAAGAATGACTTATCTAGCTGGCAATTCTCCCAGAGCTCCAGCTAAAATCTCAATTCTCGTGAAACCATTTCTCAAGGGATGCAACCAGACTATGATCACGAACAGAAACATCTCACTTTATAGTATAATACACACTGATTCTCAGAGTGAGCATAGCACACAAAAGGATACAAGTCTGGCACAACCTCAGCTACAATGGAACACCTACCATGGCATTGTCGCCACCATCTCGCATACCAAGGAGACGTGACCTGCGACACAAAAATCTGCCACTAATAAAATACATGGTCGACAGACCAACTAATCATCAACTTTTCATCCTGCCGAATGACCTTACGCCCTTCACAAGGGATGACCAATGCCGAGCCTTGACCAGCTCACGCTGTCACCTTGATTGGCTGCCACAATTTCGTCGGCTCCACGCCATGAACCATCTCATACTTGGCAAGTTGAATGCCAATAATAGCACTGGACCAGCTCTGGTCTGAACACAAACCTTCAACAGATCCCAGATCTAATCTGGGAAAAATGCATATCTTAAAATCGGCCACTCAAGGCCTTGCTTGACCATGGCTCCCACCATTCTCAATTCACTACAACCGACATCTTCTGTCTTGAAAATCCATTCGCCGGCCACCAACTATACACCAACGAAAAATTTAGCTCACTCAGCTTTCCTCTTACATGCTCCTTCACCAAGCCCAATAAGCTCACTCTACATCTCTATGGTCCATCCGTTGACTCTTACACTGGTCATTGCCACCTCTCAAGTCGATCCTCTCTCGGACATCGCATCTGATTCTGATTCTCATGCCAACTCTACCCTCTCAGGGGAGCACGGCGAAACCAAATGGCAAGATTCTACAATCCCCAATCCACATCAACTTTGGACTCAGACTGACAGGGAATTCCTCTCATGCTGGTCACGAGACCAAGGCTCTCATTCGACAACATCCCTCCAGGATCCTCCATACTCCAGCATCGTCCATTACACAGTCTCATCGGACCTTCATCACAATTATTCCAAATGGACACCTGCCAATCCCCGGCTCCGCTCTTACTACAGAGCCATAGGACATAACCTTATCAATCCACGGTACAACCTCCAAGATAGATAAGTGCCGCCTAATCGCCATAGAAGTCTTGTCAACGGCGTGACAAACTACACGGGCATCCACACATCGCATATTTTTGCCACAATTGGGTCCGTCCTGCAACATTCCTAATTCTCAGACTTAACTGGGCCTCTTCTAGGGATTATCACAGCTGACCACTCGGCTAGCCTCACCAGCCGCTCACAGCCACTGACTAGGACCTGCAATTCCTTCCTCGGAAAACACATCTCTAGGACCATGATTCCATCCGAGGACACAACTTCCAACACAAGTCAAGCACCTAACTCACCGACTCCGATCATCGCATCCTCGTCCTCCATTAGGCTATTCCTTTGTGACCCCCAACTAGGTCCACCATCAAATACCTGACTTAGTTTCCATTAAATGAATAGGGTACTCATCCGACACACTTGCCATCATATTTCCCCAAGTCTTTATTCCACTAGTGCCATAAACCACAATGCCTCAACAATGGCATGGTAATCGATATGGCTCACACAGCCAAAACAATCTTACACTGAGGAAACGACCTTCTCTAAGTGGTCAGAAACCTTCGACACTCTACCAATTCTTAGAAAATCCTTCCGTAGTAACCATTACTTAGGGCTGTCAATGGGCCGGGCCCGGGCTTAGGTCGGCCTGACCTGGGCCCGAATTATCAATATTAAAGCCCTAGCCCAGCCCGGGCCTGAGCAATGTCGGGTCGGGTCAGGCCGGGCATGATACTATTAAACAATTGTAAAGCCCGACTAAGGCCTATCCCGACCCGACAACTTGAATAAAAAATAAAAACTAATGAAAACTAATACACTTAATAATATAAAGCTTATAATCTCACTAAACTAACTAAAGTTTTGATATTAATTATATAATTTGTATGAAAATAGAATTTTAAAATTTCTAATTAAGTAATTGATGCGGGACGGACACGCGACCTGGGACTCTAGCTCGCGATCGTCCCTATGCAAGGGAAGACGTGGGACCGTGCACAGTTGAGAAACTAGCCGTGAGTCTTGGGTATCGGCTTTTCCGCGTTAACTTGGATCGAGTCACGGGACGGTACACTCAATCTCGCTCTCTTGCAGTGGTGATAATAGTATAATAAGCTAGAAACCTACACTCGCAGCGGCATATACGAAGGAATATGACATAAGAAAATGCAAAGAGAGAGGAGCGAGTTTACCTCCATGCTCTAGGCGTGGGGAAGACATTCCCGGTCAGTTACGGTAACTCCCGGTAACAATAGTTAAAACTTAATTACAACAGTGAATTGTATTGCCCACTCCACGTAGGGAGGTAAAGGGCTACAAGTGGGGCCCGGAAGGACCGGCCCTGGGTTGACGGGCAGCAAGCTGGACGGGCGTTTGGGGCGAACTCGACCTGCTGGTCCGATTCGGCACTATTCCAACTCGGTACTGCACCGACTCAATTTTGACTCGCTGGACAGTAAGCAACGGCTTCTAAAGGAACGTCACCTTCCTGAGATCTTTCGGAGGCACCGCTTGGCTGGGACAATGGTAGGACGTTCCTGAACGACCTCCTGAAGTGGCGGTTCCAGAAATTGACCCTTGGTATTTTTTCACGAATTATCCCCAGATTGAGTTTTCAGACCTGCACAAGGAACAGATTTACGCACCTTGGTGGCAAGAATTAATTCTCTCAGATCCGGAATCCGATTGAGGCAAGACTGGTGGCGTTGGAAAGAATACTCCCAGATATACAACATATATTTTTCTTAACTCCATCCATCGAACATATTGAAAATGAGAATGAATGTATCACTATTTTTTTCTGACTCGGACTGACAGACACATAGGGCAGAAAGGATCTTCCTGAAACTGGCCTTTTACCGAAAAGAAAATGAATTTTATAGACTCCAAGAAAATTATGGTAGAAGGGGATATACGTGAGGAACATCTGGGAATTTGTTTGGATTTTCTGAAAATTGATAAGGGGGTGGGAAAAATACAACAAGGTGACTCTGTCCCGTGGATCTACAGAATGGCAGATTACATGGGGAGAACAATAAATATGGGAAAAATACCAAACAAAAGTCAAATGACATAAAAATTGAACTGGAGATTAGGGGAGATGGAAAAAAAACTCTCAAAATTAGGGCTCGATCAGACAACAAGAAAAAAGATAAAATTTTGGGAAAGAGGTTCTGTCCTAATGGAGACAGAACTCCGATGATGGCGACGGCGGCGCAACGGCGGTGCGATGGCGGTGGTAAAAATTGAACTCAGAGGGGCTAAGGAGAATATAGAAGAGCTTCACACTCAGATTTTAGCATAAATCCATCTACAAAAAGGGGGAGAGAGGAGAGAGGGGTGCACCCTTTAATGGCTCCAACCAAATTCACTCAATTTTTCATCATTAATTCCTTACAAAACACTATACATTGGTTTATATAGAAGGGGAGGAAAGGGGAGGGGGTTGGAATTCGTGGGAGAGAGGGGGGGTAGCATTTTCTTCCCCCATGTGGTCAATTGGACTAAAAATATAAAATACTAAATGTCATTTTATTGGGGGGGCACCCCTTTGACTTAAGGGGAGGCATCTTGGACATTTTGGTCCAATTGTCTCCCATATGTTTAATTGAATGTCAAACCATCTAGAAGCCACCTAGGATGGTTGACCATCCCCATATGGCTTAGGTGGACCAATGGGGAAGGAATGGGGGCCCCCTTACTGGACTTACTGATATTTTGTATAAAAACCTAAAGAATCCTAGGGAATGACAAATTGGCTTATAAAGCCTTACAATTGCACATATGTTTTCCCAAGGATATAAAAATAAACTAAAGGACACAATTATAAATAAAATATTAGTGCTCTTGATCTGATGTCCCCATCAATTCTCCCAGTGTGGGAAGAACTCGACCCCATCGAGTAAGTGGTGCGGTTGCTCGAGTAGCTCCGGTGGATGCGTCACCGAACTTGGAAGCGCGGAGTACGCTCCACTCCAAGTAATCGACACCTGCTCATCTCATATAGATTTGATATGCACACGCTGCTGGGGAATGAGGCTAGAGGTGGACACTCCGGGGTGGGGTCACTCTCAAATGAAGGGAGGCGGCTAAAAGGCTCACTAGGAATCACCGCTTGTCCCTTATGTGACTAGATCCGATATGTGAAGTAGAACCGATCCCAAAGTCTGACAAGTCTCGCACTCGAAAGGGACTAATAAACGTAAGCGTACAAGACCGACGCAACTCGACACATGTATGTAAAAACACATGAGACCCTAGGCAAACTTGGACACTCTTAATACTACTATGACTGATGATAAAGAGACACAAACACAAGGGACATACAAAGGAAGACTCGGAGGATGACGATCACCATCTACATACACTAAGTGTAAAGAAAGACTAACCCACAACTTAATGCCATGAGTTTCATCCCTTGACAACCATCTCCAGTTTGAGAAGACTCGCCCTTGGGTATGAAAGTGTTGGAGGATCAGGGGCGGGTGATGGGAATGTAATCCAGATGTCTAGTGTGAAGCATGACAAAAATGAAGTCCGGATACTGTCTCTCATACGCATGGCAGAAATCAAACCATACCGTGTAAACATAGGGTGTCGACAGTGGTACGGTAGTCACTAGTGGCTGCGCTACCGTGGGAGAGACAGGTAGAAGTGGGATGGTGGGGTTCACCGAGGACAAAGTGGGCGAGATAGACAGGTCCGAGATGATCGGTGGGAGTGGGGTGACTGACAATCCCTGTCCCTCTATTGGCTCACTCTCTCGCCCAAAAACATCAGCGAAGTACTCCACGGCCAACTCTTGGTCAGCCTCATAATTCACTAGAATAAGCATGGGTGGGACATCCTCAGTATGTGTGTCCTCTATGGTAGGGGAATGTAAAGGAAACGGATCGGAGAAGTGGCTAGGGGCCACATGGCTGGGCTCCGGGGGAGGTAGTGGGCATGAGTCCGTAGGCGGAGTGACTGATAGGGGTGGGTGGTTGGTGACACGGAGGTGGTCGGCTGCATGTCATCGTGGAAGACAAACTCGTCGGGTAGGTGAGGTGGATATAAGGTACAGGTCCTCCTATCCTGGTCAAAGGTCGCTCTCCTCTCTTCCAACAATAGTCGCCCTAATATAATGCATGGTCCTGCTAGTGTACCAATATTGCACCATGCGCCATTGAAGTAAAGATCGGAACCGATCTTCCTTTGGAACTCGACACAAGCAAAATCACCATCGCGGATAATCTCGCCCGTCTTGGAGAGGGACTCCACGATATCAAGAGAAACCCAATTATCCGACTCCATATGAATGAAATGGAGTTCCATTGTAGACCCATTGGGTAGAGTGGCTTTAGAAATGAGATGGGTGAATTCTAAGGGTTGGGCCGTGAAGGCATTGAATTGGGCCACCAGGGATGACCACTCGGACGCATGGTCTTGGGGAACGGCCATGGGAGCAAAGATGGGGTTGGATCCCCTAGGAAAGGATATGCAAAGCCATTTTTTTGTTATTTTTTGTGTTATAAGCAAAATGTTATGCCAACTAATGCACCTAGACACGACTTAGAATGCGAGGCAAATGTAAAGTTGAAATGAGACTCGACCATACACCTAGACACAACCAATAGACGGTACTTGGCGGAGCTAATCGATCCGAAGATCCACTCACACAAGGCTTCTACCTTCCCGATAGGCGTAACACATCATTTTGGGAACACCTTTTGATATACCGAATAAAGGTATGCGATGCAACCTTGGACTGACTTAAACTTAGACTTGACTTAAACGACTCTTTTTTTTTGTTTGGAGTTTAGAAATGACTACCCTAGACTCAACTGGCGCTTTGATACCAAATTAATGTGGGATGGACACGCGACCTGGGACTCTAGCTCGCGATTGTCCCTAAGCAAGGGAAGACATGGGGACCGTGCGCGGTTAAGAAATCGACAGTGAGTCTCGGGTATCGGCTTTCCGCATATACTCGGATCGAGTCACGGGACGAGTCACTCACTCACGCTCTCTCGCAGCGGTGATGGTAGTATAACAAGCTAGAAACCTACACTCGTAGCGGCATATATGAGGGAATACGACATAATCAAATGCAAAGAGAGAGGAGCGAGTTTACCTCCACGCTCTAGGCATGGGGAAGATGTTCCCGTCAGTTACGGTAACTCCCGGTAATAACAGTTTAAACTTAATTACAACAGTGAATTGTATTGCCCACTCCACGTAGGGAGGTAAAGAGCTACAAGTTGGGCCCGGGAGGACCGACCCTGGGTTGATGGGTAGCAAGCTAGACGGGCGTTTAGGGCGAACTCGGCCTACTAGTCCGATTCGACACTATTCCAACTCGGTGCTGCACCGACTCAGTTCTGACTCGCTGGACAGCAAGCAGCAAATTCTAAAGGAATGTCGCCTTCATGAGATCTTCTGGAGGCACCGCTTGGCTGGAACAATGGAAGGACGTCCCTGAACAACTTCTTGAAGTGGCGGTTCCATAAATTGACCTTTGGTATTTTTGCACGAATTATCCCCGGACTGAGTTTTTGGACCTGCACAGGGAACAGATTTACGCGCCTTGGCGGCAAGAATTAATGCTCTCAGATCCAAAATCCAATCGAGGCGAGACCGATGGAGTTGGAAAGAGGGCTCCCAGATATATACCATATATTTTTCATAACTCCATCGAACAAACAGATTGAAAACGAGAATGAATGTATGACTATTTTTTTTCTAACTTGGACTGACAGACACACAGGGAAGAAGGGATCTGCCTGAAATTGACCTTTTACCGAAAAGAAAATGAATTTTCTAGACTTTATAAAATTATGGTGGAAGGGGATATAAGTTAGGAACACATAGAAATTATTTTGGATTTTTTAAAAATTGATAAGGGGGTGGGAAAAATACAACAAGGTGACTCTGTCTCGTGGATCTGCAGAATGGCAGATTATAGGGGGAGAATAATAGATATGGGAAAAATACCAAACAAAAGTCAAATGACACAAAAATTGAACTGGAGATTAGGGGAGATGGAAATAACAAACTCTCAAAATTAAGGCTTGATCAAATAACAATAAAAAAAGATAAAATTTCGAGAAAGAGGTTCTATCTTGATGGAGACAGAACTCCGATGATGGCGGCGGCGGCGCGACGGCAGTGCGATGGCGGTGGCAGAAATTGAACTTAGAGGGGCTAAGGAGAATATAGAAGAACTTCACACTCATATTTTAGCAGAAATCCATCTGCAAGAGGGGGGAGAGAGGAGAGAGGGGTGCACCCTTCAATGGCTCCAACCAAATTCACTCAATTTTTCATCATTAATTCCTTACAAAACACTATACATGGGTTTATATAGAAGTGGAGGAAGGAGGAAGGGGTTGGAATTCGTGGGAGAGAGGGGAGGGGTAGTATTTTCTTCCCCCATGTGGTCAATTGGCCTAAAAATATAAAATACTAAATATCATTTTAATGGGGGGGCACCCCCTTGACTTAAGGGGAGGCATCTTGGACATTTTGATCCAATTGTCTCCCATGTGTTTAATTGAATGTCAAACCATCTAGAAGCCACCTAGGATGGTTGACCAGCCCCACATGGATTAGGTGGACCAATGGGAAAGAATGGGGGCCCCCTTACTGGACCTAATGACATTTTGTACAAAAACCCAAAGAATCCTAAGGAGTGACAAATTGGTTTATAAAGCCTTACAATTGCACATATGCTTTCCCAACGATATAAAAATAAACTAAAGGATACAATTATAAATAAAATGTTAGTGCTCTTGCTCTGATGTCCCCATCAGTAAAATAATATAATTTTAACTAAGTAGTTTTTAAAATTTGAAGGAAGGAAAAAAATAGAATGGGCTGGGCCGGCCCGCGGGCCGAACTTAAGCCCGAGCCTGGCCCGTGGGCCAAGTTGGGCCATGCTTTTAGGCTCAGATAAGAGCCCACTAGCCGAAAAAGGCCTTGCTACCTGGCCTGAAATCGACCCAGGCCCGTGGGCCTGTCAGGCCAGGCCAGCCCATTGATAGCCCTACCATTACTACGGACTTGGACCTGTGGGTTATGGGCTCACCAGGCTTCTGTTGCGCACTCTACACAACACACCCAATTATCATAAATGACTCAGTGTCCACCATCTAACCATTTCTCATCATGACTAGCTATCTCCAGAAAAGAGGGTGAGAAAAATTCAAATACCTCGAACTCAGAGCACATACTCTCTCTCTTAATCTGGAAATCCTTCTACAACTCCACAGGCTCTGATCCATAATGCGTTGGGAATCACAACACCAGCCATGAATCCTCACACACACAACCCTGCTGGCACTCATCCTTCCATAATAATGCCAACACACCCTTACGCATCCGGGGATGGGCATGAATTCTCATGGGCAATCACACTGCTAAAACAAAGAACACATCTCGCATGGACTTCATGGCACACCAGAGGAGGCCAACCAATCCGAACACGCAATTAAAGACGATGAAATTTAACCGAGCGCAATTCTCTCCAACCAAGGAGACACAAACATACCTCTTACGAAGCGGGAGGTCTCCACGCTTGACTTGACCTTGAATCTCATGCACGTTGGGAACCTCACCTTCCAGCACCAAGAAAAATCATTGCCATTATCAGGCAGCATATCTGAAAACACTTATCGGTTCTACCGGACCACACTAGCAGTATCTCCCGACTCACCATTGCAATTTCCCCGAACTACGATTCACTACACCTCAAGCACTAACTCTGCTGATTGCTAGCCATACTTTTCCATAACTGTTGAGCTAGCCGCTGCTGTAGATTATAGAAAATCCACTAAGAAAATTTAATAAGAAAAACTAAGTGATGGAATGAAAGGGAGTGAAGGAAAAAGAATGGGAGAGAAGGAAGAGGGAGCATGCGTGATGCTAATAGGAGATGTGATCGCTAGAGACGCGTGGGCCTCAAAGGAGTATAACAATAATAACAAAGGAGGGATCACGATATAAATACCTTTAAGATGCAGGGGAGATTGTGAATGTCCGCCTTCTCTTCCAATCGGCTGGCCGATTGTAATACCCCGATTTTAAAATTTTGAAATAAAATTGAAATGAATGAATTTCGAATTTTAATATTTAATTCCTTAGTAAATAGAACTAGTGAAATTTGACTACCTTATAAAAATATAGAAAAATGATAAATTGGTAAAGGATGATTTATTTAACAACTTTATCTTCTATGGTCGACCCAGCAAAAATCCGTAACTAGGTCTAATTAGTGGATTAAGCCCAAAGTGCACACTTACCTAACCTTAACTTAAACCGCGGAATTAGAGCTTAATACTCCATCAAATGAGCCCAAATTGGTGGCAAATAAAAGGCCTCGATCGAATGATCTTTTCCCCTCTGCCAATTCATTAAAAACCTAACCCTAAAACTTGTAGTCGGCCGAGCTTTGGTGAGGTCAACTATTGCGGCGCCGTTTCAATCACTTAACTTGCTTCGACGAATTCTCCCAGCACCGAAGGCTCCAGAAGGTGTATGAGCTATAAAAATAAAGCTCTGCCACCCTAGAATCCTTTGGTAGCTATGACGGCCACAGTGGAGATCAATCAAGGGAGATCTCGAGAGATTAGTAGGATGTGTCGGCGTCCGTTCTTCTTCCTTTCTTCCTTGTTCTTCACCCGATTGAGGTAGGTAATAACGAGCCCAATATAAAGTGTTATATATGGATGGAATCAGTGTCTAGTCCTCTTTCTTTTGAGTCATAAAGCTTTAAATTCTATTAGGTATCCTGTGTGAATTTAATGGTTTAGTAGAGGCATGTCAGAATTAGGGCAGAACTTGTTCCCCTTTGATTTCAGTACGATTTTAGGCTGTAGTTCCTAAATTGATTCATGCATCTCGTAGAGTTTTTCATGATCTTTCTATTAGTAGTAAAAGCCCCAAATTCCATGTTGTATATGTTGACACCCATTTTATGACCAATAAGTCAGGTTATCTCCTTGTTCATTTTTATATGATGCTCCGAGTTGTTCACTCATTTGTTAAGCCTTCTTGATCAGTTGAAGGTCTGTTTCAAGGGTCTTACCTCTTGGTTGGGTCTCATTCCTTGCTTCCTTTCATCTTGAATCCTCATTGTCTCTAACGGTCCACTGTCGGGGTGTTACATCCTTATGACGCATCAGCCCACGGCCGTTAAATCCTTGAAGAGTCCTAAGGTTTCAGCCTTCTTCCAATCTTTACCCTTTTGGCTTATCCGTTGGCTCTGACGGTCTGTCGTAAGGTCGTTACACTCATTGTGACACGTCAAACTATGGCTGTTACATCTTTGAAGAGTCCAATTGTTTGAAATTTTGCCTATTGATCTTATCTTTTCTTGATAAGGTCAGTGTGACGGTCTTCCCTTGTAGCGTCACATTCCTGTGGCGGTCTATCGTTCAGCCGTTACACTCAACAGAGAGTCTGGCAAGTCTGCTCTTCTTCTGCCATTCCGTTGTCAAATTAAGAGTTTGATTTCTTAATTTCTCTTCCAAATCTGATCCTCAGAACCTTCTATTTGTTTCTATGGACTCTTGGGAGTGTTATCTTCGAGAGTTTGCCAAGATTCATCCTACTTTTTAGCTAGATTATCCTCTGCTCGACCGGAGAGTTGGAGGGTCTATAAATAGAACCCTTGACTTCATGGCCTGAAGAGGAGAAATCTGGAGTTTGCGTCGAAGTGCTGCGGCATTCCAGAGCCATATTAATCCAAGAGGAGCTTACTTCCACGTCCTTCTGCCTTACAATCAAGGGAGTACTTTGGTTCCGGGTTTCTAAGTTCATAGCTTGCGCATTTGTGTTCTTCTCTTTCTCCCTCATCAAAGCATTGTCCCACTTCTTCTTTCATGTTTTTCTATCTGTTTTCAATCATTCAAACATTCCTCCCATTTTTTAAGATGCCCAGAGGGGTTAAAAAAAACCAAACTTCCCCGGTATCCCCCTTTCCTTTTGAATGATATTGAGTTCATTTGATTATTGATACTGCTTTGTTTGAAGGGCTAATTTGGGGTGTTTCTTGTGTTTTACATTCTTTGGCAGGTCTTACAGAGTTCATTAGATGAGGCCCAAGCTTTCTAGCCGGCTGGAAGGTTTGGAGTTTGAGGACTTCACAAGTTGGTTCTGCAGGCACTCTGACGGTCTAGGTCAAACGCGTCAGGCTTCTCTAGTGGTCTATCATTCGACCGTCACATCCTTGTGACGCACAGGAGTACAACCGTTACATCCAGCAGAGCTGCAGTTTCCTATTAGTTTCTTTCTCCCGTGAGCGAGTGCATCATCTCCTATTTCTAAGGTACTAATCAGGTCTTTGGGCTTGTTTTATTACCTTAGTGGTGATCACATTCTTTCCTTGGTATTGGGCATTGATATTCTCTCTCACATCCCTTATTTTCTCTACTTGTTCCACCCACGCGGTGTGCTTTTATTTACTTCCCTTGCTCCACGCTCCGGCGTGTGTTTTTCTTTTTTCTTCCTAATTTAGTTTGATTGAGATAGCATTGCCCATGCTAGAGCTAGTTCTGATTGCCTAGGTTCATGGTTTACATGTTCATAGGTTGATTGAGATCATTGCTATTTCCCCTCTATACTCATCTTCATGTTACATCTATTGTCCTTTGCAAATGACGGAAAAAGAAGAAAAGAAAAAGATAACAAAAACAAATCAATAGATAATTTTTTGGCGATCGCGATGGGACAACTTGTGCCAATTGTGTCTTGATCTCTGTTTAAACCTGCCATCATTTCCTTGTTTGGTTTTCCCCATATTTCCCTTTTATTTCCTGCTGTTTCTGGATCTCTGGCTCCTCTAACGGTCCTGCCTTCCTGCGTTACACTGCTTCTGACGGTCTGGTCTTCGATCGTCACATTCCTCTAACGCTGGGGTTATAGACCGTTACACTCCAGATAGGTACGCATCCCGAGGTGCATTTCCTTTCCGCAGTTTCTGCTGTGATCTTTGAGCTTGGGTGTTACCTGGTTTCCTCCCTGGTTGGTTTATACACTTATATCATGGTGTGCACCTTTGTTTGTTAAATTTTAGGCTAGAACTTGCATGCACTCTGGTGCACTTAGGTTTATACATCTTTTCATATATTAGATTGCATTCTCCTACCTTGGTGCGTGGACCTCTCGTCTCCATATTCCTTGGGTCGACTAGGAAAACATATCGGGGACCTCCATAAGTCCCCGTGAGCCGTGGATTCCCACACGGACACCGGACCGGTTGTACCACTTCCTACATCGTGTCTAGGGTTGCATAAGTGAAGGAGTGATTACATTTAGAGTCAACCAAGCCGCACATCCTTTCCTATTAGGAACCTATTGTGGAGGGCACATCCTAATCAAATCTCTAAGGTTCTAAAGAAGGAAATCATAAAAATCTTGTCACATCATCTAAGTAACTTGGTTGAAATTGAGTGTTGACATCTCATTCTCACTTACATCTTTGTCAAAGTCATCTAAGTTTGATCACTCATTGTGTGTTTGTTGTGTGTTGTTTGCTTTTGTGAAAGGTTTCTTTCGTTGCATGTGGAGTTGTTTTCGTCCACTAGACTCACCTCCTAGGCTCATTCCTTCTCCAAATTCTACTCAAATCTACTTTTCGAGCCCGTCATGGCTTCTTTCAATCCTCCCGTTCTCAAGAGGATTCCCTTCTCAAGGGCTTCTTGAAAACCCTTCTAGGGTTATCTCATTCCCTTCTGGAGAGGGGTCTCCCCCTCTTCCATCTTCCATCCCTATGGAGGCCAGCCAAGCCACTGCTTCCTTCTCCTCCCCTTCTGCTGGCTCCATTCTCCAAATGATGGCTCAAATGGATCCGACACAGCTCCAAGATGTCTATCATGCCATGCAGGGATCCAATGTCTCACCTCCCACGGTTTTGCAAGGTCAATCTAATCTCTCCATCGACCAATCTAGAGTTGGTGGGCCGTCTATCAAGCCCATTTCGATTGATCTTACTCTGGTCCAGCCTCGGACCATCACCTTTTCTAGGATGGAAATGGGCCAATCTTCCGCCTCGGCCCAATAATCTTCTGACAAAGGAAAATCCACTCTCCCTTCTTTTATTCAGGTGGATCATCACACGTCCGGCCCAACTGTTCCACAAGTCCTTGTGGGCCCTCTAGATTTCTGGCGCCCTCAGCCAGGGGTTACCCAAGTCCATTCTAATCTGGGTCAGCTTCCGGCCTAACATCCTTCTTATGGGCTCCCCACTTTGACTTCTTCTTACGGGCCTCCACCTTCACCTCCACCAACAGTCTGTCCTTCTGCCCCTCAAAGTCAGCCTTCATCTTTCATTACCCCTACTCTGACCAGGGAGCAGGAACTCCTTGACAAATGGGCCGCCATGTAGCAACAACTTGATTTTCTCTAGAAACTGGTTAGCCCGCAATCCCTTGCCGATGTTCCGGTTCCCAGCTTCCAAAATATCTGTTTCCCTCGTAGTCTGAGCTCCCCAGTTACAGAAAAAATGATGGGAACAACAATCCCTTTATTCATGTGAGGGATTTCTTATATGAATCGGCCCAATTTCAATATGATGATCGCCTCATGGCGTATTTGTTCCGCCGATCATTAGATGGTGTTGCACTGGAATGGTTCAATTCTCTATCGTTAGAGGACGCCAAAAGCTTCAAGACAGTGAAAGACAAATTTATCCAGCGGTTTCAAGACAGGGTCGGCCCAGAATACTCATTCACAAACTTGGTAGCCGAAAAGATGAAGCCGGATGAGGAATTTGCAACTTACGCTGACAGATGGAGGCAGATGGCCGCCAGGGTGCCGGGCCATATTTCGGAGGAAGAAAAGGTCAAGTTATTGATCTCAAATGCTACTTCGACCTTCCGAAACATCTTGGCCATGAATGATATAGCAAACATGCATCAACTCTATAGCCGGGCGCAGTTCATTCAAACACAGTTTAAAGACTCCCCCATCCACTCGCTCTTTGAGAATCAAAAGCCAAAGTATCACAAGAAACCTCAAGGGCCTGTTACCGAGGGGGTTCAAACTAATGAGCAAGTTCAAGCTGTTATCTTCCCCTTCCAAGCCGCCCCATTTTGTTTTCCGCAAAACCCCCGTACTCCTAAAAACCCTGCTCCACAAAACTTCCCAACCACTCCACAAAACCCTCGCCTACCTTTGCCACTCCACAAAACACCTTCGCCGCTCCACAGCAACCTCCGCAGCCTCCGCAATATCATAACGTCCCCCCACCTAACGGCTACAATAACAACAACAACAAGCGCCCGGGACCTAAGAGAACTCAGTACCCACCTTTACCAAAAACCCTCATGGATATCTTCTCAGCTCTCATGTTTGTGAATGCTATTCAACTCCCTCCGGAACAACCCAACTGGAACCCGGCCGTTGATCAGACAAAATACTGTATGTTCCACAGGCAGTCAGACACACAATTGAAGGATGCTTCTAGTTCCGAGACTTGGTCTATGACCTCCATGAAGGGCAAAGGATTGATTGGGCTGAAATGCACAGGGCCATTACTGAGATCAAAGAGAAAAGAAGGCAGTCGCCGATGCAGCAAGTGCAGCAGCAACATGCATCGCAGCCGCAGCAGCAGCCACAACAGCAACAACGACCGGTTCAAGACCTGGGGATTCATCAAAACCCGATGCCGAACCACCCTCCTGCTCCACAGCCTCAGCCGTCAGCACCGGCTCAGGTTAATGTTGTTCAACCCCCGATTCCTAACCCCGGGTGGTCCTTCGACGATGATGGCTCCACGCCGCAAGTCATGGCCCTCCACCACAACCACCGTAATCCTCCCGCTTCCCCCATCTTCATACCTACGCATCAAACCCCTCTTCCGCTTGTCCTTCCATTTACCCCTACCCCGTCAAACACACCATCACTCACACCTCTGCCGCATTCGCCGTTGCTCACATCCACTACCATCACTCCCTCCCCGCTTATCCTTACACCCACTATCACCACATCTCCGTCTAGCCCTCCACTAGTTTTCCCTCCACCCATACCAGCACCCATCATCACTTCCCCGCCTACCACTAATCCCTCGCCCATTGTCCTTCCACCACCGCTCATTACCTCCGCTGAAACTAACCCCTCACCCATCATTCTTTCCGCTACACCCTCTTCTACACCACTCGTCCACCCCACCGGCCTACTAAGTCGATTATTTTGAGCCCAGCTGAGGCTGCGGCAGCCGCTTACAATTGTGCCTTAAGAAGCGGGAAATTGTTTCATCGTAATTATCCTTCCACTTCCAATCCCTAGTCTTCCCAACCAGCTGCCGACCAACAGGAAGAAGCCGAGCCATTGCCAGGGACCTAGTACGATCTGTTGCATCACTTGGATCGGGTTCCCGCTAAGATATCCGTGCTCGAGCTTATCAAGAGGTCTACCCTTCACCAAGATGCACTGAGAGACTTTCTTCAAAAGGTAATGGTTAGCGAAGATGTGGCAGCTGATAACTTACCTACCGCACTGGCAACAATTTCTAAAGGGCTGGCTATTGCCTTCTCTGAGACCGAGCTAGCACCACCGGAAGCTCGGCAAATGCCGCTTTGCATTACAATTATTCTGAACAAAGTCAGCATTGATGCGGCATTAGTTGATATGGGGGCCTCTATCAACGTATGCCCGCTTAGCACTCTCAGGGCCTGCAACCTGTCAGAAGAACTTCTATGCCCGACCCCTACTACTATAGCTGCGTATGACAATTTGAGAAGAGCATGTCACGGGGTGATCACCATTCAAGCTGAGCTTGGGCCTCTTACTATGCCCATTGAATTCTATGTGCTAGACATTGACCCTATGTTCAAGGCTATTTTTGGTCATCCGTGGATTGACACTCTCAGCGCCGTGCCATCCACCGCGCACCAATGCCTCAAATTCCCTTTTCAAGGAAGGGTGGTTAAGGTAAAAAGCTTATCCACGGTCCAGTCTATCAAAGCTATTTCAGAGAAAGTCCTGCCCACATTATGGCCCTACAATCGCCTCCGTGATGGATTTAGATTTCCCTTTGGCCTATGCACCATGAAAGCCCACTGCTATGCCCACTAACGTCAAAGTGAAACCCCAGATCCGAGATTCCAAGGGCTGGGATATTATATTAAAGTGGGTTATCAACCGGGGAGAGGCCTCGGTGCACAATTACAGGGGCAGACCAAGCCAGTGCCCCAAGGGAGAAAGATGGGTAGGAGAGGCCTCGACTATCGAGAATCTACACTCTCGATGATGGGTGACTCAGGGCCGCTAACTTGGGATTATCGCCAACATTTTGTAAGAGGACCCCTCCAGCCAGGCACCCTAATTTCACAGCTAGTACAATCTGAAGAAGAAACCACTGCTTGTACAGTTGCTAGTCCACCTTTGCTACCAAGAGGGCCTGTCGATGATATGCCTGATTTCAGTCAGTTACTCGCCAACATGTTCAGCGAACTAGAAGGTTACGGTCAGAAAAAGAATCAAGAAACCCGGCTTGTTTAGTGGAAGCCAGAGCCGGTTGGTCAACTGTAGGAAAAGGGGAGCTCACCCGTTATAATTTCTTGGTCTCCCATCCATCTCTCATCTTTATTTCAGCAAAGGGAGCCCATTCCCTGTTCTCCTCCAATAATGGTTAATCCATACTTCATGGAAAGACCATCTGAAATTCTCCTTGTCCCATGTCCAGGTGGGTCCTGCCCACCCATTGATCTGTCAACCCTATTCACTCCTCTTCCCCCCAATACCCGACTCCACGAGATGTGGTGTTCATCCTCTGATCCTTCCTTTGATTGCATATTCCCTAAGCTGTTTCCTATGCAGCTTCCTCCCCCGCCATCTTCTTCATCCTGCTGCGTGGTCTCCACCGATCTCCAAAAAAAATGTCAAATTTGAAACGGAGATTCAGTGGAAGATTATGCTACCCTGTCTCCAACCTCTGCCCAGGGGCACGAGTCCCCTACTTCTTCCTTTCCACTAGATTTCCTTTCCCCTAGGTTAGGTGTAGGGTCCATAGAGTCTAGGGAAATAGAGTCGATTAGAACTAGAGAAGTAGGGTCCTGTTCTGGGTCATCCAACCCCTCTGAACTTGAGCCGCGCTCGTCTACGCGTCCTTCCAAATCAATTCCTCATAGGTTCTTGCAGGATCTAGCTCAGCGATGCCATGCTCTGTTAAAATGTCCCGAGTTCGTCGCTACGACAATCGTGATAGAAGATGAAGAGGAAATAGAAGGGGTATAGAGTAATGACGGATTAGGTGTCTACGAGGTCTTGGATGAGAAAGATCCAATCGATAATGGGGACAGCGACGTAGATGACACTGCCGATCTATATGCGCAAGGATTAAAAAGATTTGACGAATCGTCATCGGCAGTGGATGAACCTACGAAGGAAATAAATTTGGGAACTGAAGACGACCCAAGGCCCATTATTATTGCTGCTAATCTCCCTCCGCAAGTGGAAGAAGATCTAATCAAGGTTCTAAGGGAGTATATCGATTCCTTCGCCTGGTCTTATGAGGACATGCCGGGTCTTGACCCCTCTTTAGTGGAACACCGACTTGTGCTTAAACCAGGGGCAACACCCATAAAACAACGGTCAAGAAGATTTCACCCCCACATGGCCTTGAGGATTAAAGAAGAAGTCGATAAGTTGTACAAGGCCAGGTTCATCAGAGTTGTTCTATATCCCTCAGTGGGTGGCAAACATAGTCCCTGTCATCAAAAAGGATGGGAAAGTGCGTATATGCATCGATTCAGGGATCTTAATAAAGCATGTCCTAAAGATGATTTCCCGCTGCATCACATAGACATCCTGGTCGATAACACCGCTGGGTACGAAGCTTTGTCGTTCATGGACGATTACTCAGGTTACAATCAGATCCGTCTCGCTCCTGAAGATCAAGAGAAAACGTCCTTCACCACGCCCTGGGGCACATATTGCTACGTGGTTATGCCGTTCGGCCTAAAGAATGCAGGTGCCACCTATCAGAGGGCAATGATGACCAATTTCCACGACATGATGCACATTTATATGGAGGCTTACGTGGATGACATCTTGGTGAAGTCAAGAACCAAAGAAGAACACCTCTCGGTTCTGGCTAAGGTGTTGCAAAGAGCTAGGGAGTACAAGCTGAAGATGAATCCGAAGAAGTGTGTTTTCGGAGTCTCCTTAGGGAAGTTGTTAAGCTTCATAGTGAGCAAACGGGGGATCCAGATCGATCCTAATAAAGCAAAGGCCGTCATGGACATGCCTCCGCCAAAGAACATTACAGAACTTCGGGGACTGATTGGTCGACTGCAATTCATCAGAAGATTCATATCCCAACATTCTCAGAGGTGCTGCCCGTTTTATGAATTGCTCAAGGCGGGGGTCAAATTTGAATGGAATCAAGATTGTCAAAAGACCTACGAGGACTTAAAAGAATATCTATCCAATCCCTCAGTTTTACAACCTCCTGTCCCTGAGAAACCCCTAATCCTATACATCTCGATTATTGAGGACTCCCTAGGGGCGGTCTTAGCACAAGTAGATGATGAAGAAAATGAGCGGGCAACTTATTACCTCTCTAGGTTGTTCAACCCGGCTGAGGCCAAATACACCACCATGGAGAAGACTTATGCTGCCTTAGTGTGGGTAGCTCAGAAGCTCAAACACTATTTCCTTGCCCACCCAGTTAGGTTGATCTCTAAATGGACCCGATTCGCTATCTCTTAGAAAAGCCTGTCCTTTCTAGTAGGTTAGCTCGCTGGCAGAGCTTCCTCTCTCAATTCGATATCACATTTGTCGTTCAGAAGGCGGTCAAAGGATACACCATCGCTGAGCACCTTGCCCATCTCCCTATTCCTCACACCAATTCTATTCAGGACGATTTCCCTGATGAGCATCTCTCTACTATCTCTCATCATCCCTTTTGGTCTCTGCACTTCGATGGTGCACTCAATTCTCAAGGCCGAGGGATCGGCGCTATTCTGCTCACTCCAGAAGGGGTGACGACTCCCTTTGCTTATCAACTCCGATTTCCTGCTACAAACAACATCGCTGAGTATGAAGCTCTCCTAGCCAGATTGAAGCATGCCTACCTCCTGGGCGCGCATTATTTGAATATCATAGGAGACTCTCAGCTCGTCCTGTGGCAAGTTCTGTCCACTTACCGCACTCTTGACCCTAAGCTCAATCCATATCAGGATTTGGTCACGCTCCTGGCTAGGTAATTCCGTAAGCTAATCTATATCCATACTCCTAGGTCTCAGAACATTCTAGCCAATGCTCTAGCATCGCTCGCTTCCTCTCTATCTTTCCCTCTCAGTCGAAACACTGAGACTATCATCGTTCAGAGATTGGACGCACCCTCTCTTCAAGATCCTTGGTACGTCAACCATAGGAAAGCTGTAGAGGCGAGGGCTGAGAAGGAAGAACTCAAGGAAGTGTCTTTGATGGAGTTAGAAGAGATTCTGGACGAAGAGGAATTGCCCTGGTACCATGAAATTGAGTTGTTTTGCAAAGAAGGATCATTCCCAGAAGGGGCAAATGCTGAGCAGCGCAAGTCGATAAGAAGAGCCGCCTGAAGGTACACTATTGTTGTAGGAGAACTATACTGGCGCGCTACTAACGGGATGCTCATGAGATGCTTAAATGACGATGAAGCTTGGAAGGTAGCCGAAGCAGCCCATTCTAGTGAGTGTGGAGGTCATGTCAATGGTCAGGCTCTAGCGAAGAAAATCCTTAGGCAGGGCTATTATTGACCTAATCTAGAGGAAGATTGCTCCCTCTATGTCCGGAGGTGTCTTAAATGCCAACTCCATGCTGATAAAATCCATGCTCCAGCTTCATCTCTCCATCCTTTATCTGCTCCTTGGCCGTTCTCTATGTGGGCTTTCGATGTTGTCGACCCGCTTGGTGATCCCAACTCTCAGATCAAGCAGAAATCCTTTATCCTTACCGCCACGGAGTACTTCACCAAATGGACCGAAGCAGAAGCGTATGCAGAGATTAAAGCTACCACGGTGTGCCACTTTATCATGAAGAATATCATCTCGCGGTTCGGAGTGCCAAGCAGCATCATCACCGACAACGGACCCCAGTTTGTTTCTCAAGAGCTCAAGGACCTATGTAAGAAGTTCAATATTGCATTGCATCATTCATCTCCATATTATCCTCAAGACAACGGTCAAGCTGAGGCCACTAATAAAACCCTTCTCAAGATTATAAAGAAAGCTTGCGAGTCTCATAAATTTTCCGATTGGCCAGAAAGATTGGTGGAAGCTCTGTGGGTTTACCGCACCTCCGTTCGCACTCCCACGGGACAAAATCCCTATGCTCTCACCTACAGGATGGAGGCGGTGCTCCCATATGATATCTTGATCCCTTCCCTAAGAGTGCAGCTCGATAAGGAACTTAATCTCGATGAACGTCGAGAGGCGTTGCTCGTTCAGCTGGAACTCTTAGACGAGAAGAGGATGAACACGGCCGATCACGTATCCGTTTATCAAAAGAGAGTTTCACGTTATTTTCAAAAGAAGGTAATTGAACGTAAATTTCAAAAGGGTGATATGGTTTTGAAACGTAAATTCATTCGATCTGCAGGTCCCAGGTCTAAATTACAACCTAACTGGGAAGGGCCGTTCGTTGTAAAAGAGGCTTATCCAGGGAATGCTTATCGCCTAGTAAACGCGGAAGGTGAGGAGCTCGCTCACGCTTGGAATGGGTTATATCTTAAGCGTTTCTTTCCTTAGAGTCTAACCATGTGCCACCCCGGCAGCAAGGTGTTCTTTCCTTTCACCACGAAAGGGTCCCAAGTAAGGCAATCACACACTGTACGACGTCCCTAGTCGGGCTTCCCGCTTTGTAGACATCATTTCTCCTTGGCCGTGCTTTGGGGGAAAGTCGAAGTCCCTGTCCGTTTCTTTTCTCGACTGAATCCAGGGGCAAGAAGTGAATAAGGAGGCGATGACCAATCTAAGACACCCTGACAAGAGGAGGTCTCAAATAGGGGCAGTCCGTTATGACCTGACGTCACAAAAGAAACACCAAAAGAAAAGAAAAGCAAAATAGCAATCTTTATGACAAAAAGCAATAGTTCATCTCAAAAGTCTGCCTATCATGCTCTAAGGCTCTAGAGAAGAATACAACTAGGCATGGCAAGAGTGGCAGTATAGTTTCCCCGCGGGACGTCATGAGCCCGGTCGTATGCGTGCCTAGAGTGGACAAAGGTTTGATGACGGACACAAAGCCCCGGTGCAACAGACCAAATCTCTAAGTGGGTTGTTTGGAAAGGAACTCAAGTCCTAAAAACTCCTATATCTGGCCTAAGCTTATCCCCGTATTCTATTTTTCTTTTTAGGACTAAGACAAGTACTCTGGATATGGCCCTGGTAGAAGCACCGCCACGCAAGTAAGGTCCTGGCCAGGGATTGTCATCTCTATTTTCACGCCAACCTCGGGAACTCTTAAAACACATGAGGAGGACCCGCGTTGTCAAGGGAGGCACTGGTTTCCAAAACTCCGAAAAAAAATTCAAATATGTCAAAACTCCAAAAAAATCAAATATGTCAAAACTCCAAAAAATCAAATATGTCAAAACTCCAAAAAATTAAATATTTCCAAAACTCCAAAAAAAATCAAATATGTCAAAACTCTGAAAAAAAATCAAATATGTCAAAACTACAAAAAATAAATATTTCCAAAAATCCAAAAAAAAATCAAGTATTTCCAAAACTCCAAAAAGATCAGATGTTTCCAAAACACAAAAATTAGATATTCCAAAGATTTCCAAACATAAAATATTTTTCAAAACCACAAAATCTAAGGTTTCATCATATCCATCACATGTACTGCATGCATTCGCATCATTTCCCTTATATTTTTCTGCCTATTTAATAAGGCTCCACCCCTTGACCAATTCTCAAGGAATGGTCATTTACTAACTGGCTTTAAGGCAAGGGGTTGTGTCTAAGAACAGATCTAACTTGTTTCTTGTCTAAGTGTGTGCAGGGCACATGTCTTAGTCCAGGCAGGAGATCACCAAATTTACGAATTCAGGTCTGTAACGCGCCAACAGCAAACCGTCACAGTCAGGTAACGGTCTCTCCCTTGGCCGTCACATCGTTTCAGAGCATTGGCTTCATTCTCTCCGAAGGCTTTCTCTCTAACGGTCTGGACCATGACCGTCACATGTTCTAACGGTCCATAGTAAGACCGTTACATCCTCCAGAGAGCAGAACTCTCAATCTGTTCCCCCTGATGGCCTGTCGTAAGACCGTCACATCCTTCTAGTGGCCCTATGGAGGACCGTTACACTCTCCAGAGCCTCTGTTTTTCTGATCATTATAGCCAAATCAAGCCACAGTTCATGTTCATTTCAATTAAAACAATTCCATCTCATTCAAATGAACTTAATGAAACATCAGATTAATAAAATTTCCATTCCCATAGTCAATTACAACATCTTTCATAAACACAAAAATCAAGCTACATTCAATTTCTTGTCCGCAAGAGGGCGGATCTTTCTCATTTCTTTCACATAGCCACGGCGTTCCTCGTCATTCTCTTCCACATTCTCTTGCCACGGGCGCACTTTGCTGATCTCCCACATGGTCAGCGCGTTCCGAACCGCTCTTTCATCCTCCTCGATCCCCATCTTCCTAGGTAGAAGGGGAGGGTAGTGTGATAGTGCAGGAACTTCAGTCCGGGGTGACCCGATTTGAAGATGGCACCGGTGAGGGCTGTAGATCGCCAGGGTAGTATTTCCCACTAGCTGGAGGTCGAGGCCTTGACGCCGCGGTATTCTAAGAAGGGTGCTCCGAAGGATTCTTGGTCGCATGATGAATTTCTGCATTGGCAAAGTGTTGAAGAAGAGGCGCCATTCATCTCGTGATTTCTTGTTCGCCGTGCAGCATTCCACCTATGAAGGAAATCCAAATGCCCCTCCAATAAAGAAGAGAGGGTGGCTCCCAAAGATCCGGCTAGCAGAAGTTATGTCTTCCTTGGGTTTGAATTTAATTCTTACTCCCATCCAGCACTCGAGGAGTATCATGGAGCCGAATAGAGGTCCTCCTAAGCAAGCTGAGCTTAGTCCTTCATAGAGATATGAGAGGATCGCTTGAGATATGGACATTCCCTACCACAACCCACTAATAATGCTGAGATTTTGGATATCTAAGAGGTGGTTGGTGGCTGTGAAAAGGAAGACTCCGCACAAGCAAACCGACACCGCCTTGGCTATTGCTTCGTATCTCTCCATTTATTTTTACAATGGGAGACTATCCATTGTGCCATGGGTATCAAATGTATGTGGTGCGGGTCGATCATGGTCCTCACGTCCTTTGGATTGTGTATGAAATCACTCAAGATCAAGGACGGGTCGATTGGTTCCACCGTATGACAAGCTAGGTCTTCATCCCCAGCCTTAGTCTTAGGAAGGGCTAGGTAGGTTTCTACCTCCTCTAATAGGACCGTTGCTTCGAAGGAAGGGAAGGTATGTGTTTGTGGATGCCAAAACTCGATAAGGGCTGAGATGCTTGGCCAATCTAATGTCAATTTTTGGAAATTCTTGCCTAAGACTAATAGAGGTTGAAGGTGCCATGCTCTAAGGATTGGTAACACTTCTAAAGGGAGTTTCTTGATCATGGGAGCCACCCACTTCAGATTGGAGTAACATCTTGGACCAGGAAGAGGCTAGAGAGAAAGAAGAAGAATGAAGAAGAAGATCATAAGAATTGAAGTGCAAAAATTGTTGAACTTGATTAAGGTATAGAAGCTTACCACTCTTTGAGCGTTTGAGCTTAGATGTTTGGGAATTGCGGTCAATCTCTGTAGCTCTCTGTGGTCTTTTCTTGCAGCCCTAGGACCGGTGTAGACCTTCTCCTCTATAGCCATCACCTCGAAGCTTCTCTTCATGGTGTTTCCTACCCTTAGGAGAGATTCTTCAGCCCTTCTAGCAGAGAATTCAGAAAGTTACGAATTTTTGCTAAATTCCCAAGTTTTAAAGGCTTTTTGTTGGCTTTGGAGTGATAAGATTTGAGTTGGAAGGTCTTATCCCAAGTTTAGGAGAGTTCTAGTGAAAGTTTGGTTAGTCATCCTTCGAGTTTGGACTCTCACGGCACAATCCATCTCGGAGTACACTTCGTTCTCTGGCGGTCTATCGTAAGGCCGTCAATTGGGTCTGACGCGCCAATCTTGGGCCGTCACATTTTCCTGCTTAGCTATTTTAGCCTGATCCTGCTCTGTCAGATATAACGGTCTAAAATTAGACCGTTACATATTATGACATGTTAGCATTGAGCTGTCACGTTTCCAGCTATTCAGTCTTGGCTTCTCTTGTTCAAACATTTCTGACGGTCTGGGTTACGGCCGTTAATTCAGTCTGACGCACTATGCTTGGGCCGTCACATTTTCTGCAACCCTCTTCAATATAGCATTATTTTGTCACCTATAACGGTCTATCATTTGGCCGTCAAATCATTCTAACGCTCCATCTATAAACCGTCACATTTTCCTGCTGATTAGTTTGCAGTCTGGCCTCTGTCATCTCTGACGGACTTAAGCTGGTGCGTTACAGAATTCTGACGCGTCTTTTTTAGACCGTCACATTGTCTGCTGCTGGATTAGTGCTATTCCTTTCTGCCTGTGGTCCTTGATTTACATGTCCCACTCCATTTACATAGTGTCAGTCATCCCATTCATGCCTTTCACATTTTTACACGTATCTGTGCAATTCATTTCATTTATCCACCCATCTATCCCGTTCATTTGCATTCCACTCACACATACAATCATTCACATTAAACAAACACAAAAACACAAAAGAACTCTTCATTTCATTTTATTCATTCTCATTCCATTTTCATGTACAAGTGTAACAAAAGAAGATAAATAAAAGCTCACTCGGCCGGCTTATCTGCCGGGCCGCCGTCACCATCTCCCTCGGGTCTCCGCGCTAGTGGCACTATAGAGGCACTCTCCTCCTGCTGTCCCCGCTCTGCCCTCTCATTTCTCCGCTGGCCTGAGGAGCTGACAAGGAAGTCTGTCGCTGATCAGGTACGGGCAGTGCTCCTTGGTATTCCACTCTGAGAGACGCTCCGCTCTAGTCCTCGGCCCATCATACGGATAGTTCTCTCCAGGGTCCATACCTCGACCTTCATATCGTGTGCCTGGAGCCGCGTTGCCCGTGCTTCGGACCGGTATCTCTCTAGATCCGCCGTCTGCATGACTGTCCGCTCAAGTTCTCCTCTCAATCGGGCCACCTCTGCCTATAGTAGTTCAGTCTCAGCCTGGTTCCTCTCTGCCTCTGTCCGAGCCTGCCGCGCCTCAACCACTACTGCGGCTAGCTCTCTCGCATGTAGTTTGCATTTCATCATGGTTAGCTAAATAAGCATTTAATTTTGCATAAGCATAAGCATTTGAGAAAAGCATTAAGTTTCTTACCCGCTCTGTGAGGGTGGCCTCCGCTTCCTCGGCCCGAGCAACTGCTCGAGCAAACTCGCCATCACGCTCAGCTCTACCTCCCGCAGGCTGTGACGACGATGACGGTGCATCCGGTCTGGCTCTTTGGGCTCCCTCAGCCCGCTGCATTTTGAAATTGAGGATTGGTCAGTCGCATTTGCATCATTTGTATCATAATCAAAATCATTTAAGTCTCAGGTTTTGGGAATCTTACCAGGAGCTCCAGAGCGGTCCGGTACTCGTCCCGCTGCTGGATGGTGGTGTGGAGTAGTCCCTCGAGCTCGGGTATCCATCCCTGAGGGTCCAGCTGGATTTAGAAAGCATGAGCTAGGAGCATATAGCATTAATAAACATAAAGTTTAGGGTTTAGAGTTTCATACCGGTTGTCGGGTGCCTCTGAACACCTGGTCCTCGTACCGTCGAGCGTAGGCCTTCAAATATGCCTCATTGCTCTCGACCCGCTCCTTTACTGCCTGACCCCGTCTGTTCCAGTCATGCACATGCTTGGCCTTTCGGGCACACCAATCCACATCGCCACTAATGCCTTTCGATGACTTGCCCGGGCGCTCATCATCTCGGCGCGGGAACGTCACCTCGGGCTGGTGTAGTCCTCGAGTCCGCAAGATCAGCCGATAATGGAGTGGCTCAATGATGTTGATGCAGTGCAGCCAAATGTCTCGGCCTTGGTATGACAGGGCTGCCGGCACCCATGGCTGGCCCTCGTAACCCTCATCCCGGTATGGGTTCCATCTCACCTGAAAGCATGTTAGTCCATTCATCAGCATATAGAAACATTCATGGACATTTAAAAGCATTCAAAGCATTTTGAGTTCTGGGCTTACCGCCGTATGCGGGAAGTAATCCAGCTTATCCTGGATTGCCCGGGTCAATCTGATAATCGACCCTGAGTCCCTCACGACCACCCATCGTCTGGCAATCGGGATCTGCCCAGGATGGAGTAGCGTGCCTCTCCCAATGCCGGGGAGGTACACGAAGCTCCAGATCTGCATTTAGAAGTCATGTCAGTCAATTGCATTGCATAATTGAATTGCATAGGAAGCATTTAATTAAATTTACTTGTAGAAAAGGCGAGAAGCCGCCCAGCATGGTCTATCGGTCCGTCGTGCTGAGGGACTCGAACAGGAAGGCTAGCACTGCTGCTCCCCATGCATATCTCCCGACTCTGCCTAGGTCCTCGAGCAATGGCAATAGTCTGCAACTGATCACGTCTGCTCGGGTCGCAAACAACAGCTTCCCAAATAGCAGCATGAGGAACCGCCTCAGCACGCGATCTCCCTCCGGTCCCGCCTCTGCTGCCACGTGTGGGCGCACCTGCTCGATCACTCGCCCGAGATGCTCCTCGGGTAGCTCTCCCACTGCTATGGCAGCTCCTCTCAGCCCTAGACTCTCCTGCAATCTCGATCTCGACAACTGGGAGGAAGTGTGGCCCGACCTGATCAAATCCAAGCCCAACAGCTCCTGGGCTAGCTCCCTATAGTCCCCGTAAGTCCACTCGATCACCGCTTCTCCGTGGACTCTCAATCCAAAAATCCTCGCTATATCTTCCAGTGTGGGATCATGTGGCCCCACGGGAAGATGAAAGCTCTACTCACTGGATCCCATCGCTCATGCAAGGTGTAGAGCAATGGTGTGTCCATCCTGATCACCTCGATGCTCAACACCTCGGCGAACCCCATCACTGCGAGCCTCTCTCTCTGGTAATCGGGCAAGGCCTGGTAGACCGCCCGGATCTGGAGCCACGATATCCTTGTTCGTCTCTTTCCCTGCATGTGTTTAGATCATAAGTTAGTTGCATGGCATTCATATAATCAGAACAAAACAAAAATTTGAATAATTGAAAATCTTAAAAATCAATTCTGGTCTCTGGTGAGTGTGACGGCCCTGGGGTGGGGCGTCACAGGGCTCTAACGCACCAGGGGTAGTGCGTTAGGCTTGTGACGGTCGCTGGAAGGACCGTCACACTCTCTGCAAAGGGATGTTCTCCCTTTTCATCTCCTTGGCTCTCCCAAATTGGCCAAATGGCCTACAAGTTGTCCTAATGGGTTCCTAGACCCATTTTCTACCCCCCATTCATTCATGCATGCACATAAAAACTCAAAAAAAAAATTAAAATTTGAAAATTAGGGCGAATGGGCCTACGTCTTGGTCTTGGCCCCTCTTCCTCTTTTTCTCTGTTGCAATGGGTTCTCCTTCATCCTGGGGTGCTTCCTCTTGATCCTCTTCGACCGTTGGAGCCTCTTTGTCTCCATTGGCTCCCTTGCCGGCATTTCCTCTTCTATAGGTGGTGGGATCACCTCACGCTCTATCTGGCGGTGGAGGCGGTGTATGGCCTTCTTTTTCATGCCTTTCTTCCTTCCCAGTGGCCGTGGAGCCTCCTCGCCGGCCATCTTTTGGGTCGCCGCCGGTGGTCTTCTCGGTGGGTTTGGGGGTTTCTTTTAGGAGTTTTTAGGCTTGAATGGGTGTGTGAATGAGGCTTGTAACCATTCGGTTGTTTTTTTTGAACGCTCAGGAAATGTAACGATATATCATAAGACCGTCACATCCTCTGACGTGTCTCTTTTAGACCGTCAGGTCATTGAAGAACTGCTTTGAAGAATATAAACCACCATTCTCTAACGGTCTAATATTAATCTGTCAGAAGGTTCTAACGCACCCACTGAAGACCGTTACATGCTTCAAGGTGTTTAATATGATGGTATTGCTATAACGGCCCAGCCTTGAACCATCAGAATAGTGTGACGCACCCTTCGGAGACCGTCACAGTTTGTAGATTGCTTGATGAATAATATGACCTATTTGATGCTTGAATGGTTGCACTTTCTGCCAAAGCGTATGTTTTTAATGCAATTTATGCGTACAAATGGTTATGCCTTGTTGCATAATCATATTAATTGTTGGCTAACCTTTTGTTCATGAGGGAAGTTATGAATATCATACATTCGCCGTTTCGCCGGGCAGGTAAGTCAGGTACAGTATCTCGATCCTTTTTCCCTTAATGCATGTTATCTATGATATATTATCTCGAGAACCGACTAGTCATTCATGTGTTCTGGGATCTGATGTTCCCCTTAAACAAAAACGATGATGATCTAAGTTCACATGTTTAATCGTTGGATAGGCTGTTAGGTTGGAAAAGTTTGGGGATGATGGTTCTTTGGTGAGGACACTAGAGCACGAGTACGGCCCGACTCAGCGAGCCATCGGTACCGAACCCACAACACGACTCGGTCGACATCGACATCCTTGTGGCTGGGCGACAACATGGAGTCTCTACCTGAGTGTTGATACTTTCCTATATTTATTGTGAGTGCATTAGCATGTATTTGCTTCTTGTGAGTGTATTAGTGTGTATTTTATAATTTAGCTTCTAATTGGATCAAGATTGTAATATGGGCTACACTTCATGTAAGGGGTCCAATTTCTAAATTGGGCCTCAAGACTATTAGGAGCCCAATCCCAAGGTGGGCTTCTAGAAGACTTGGACTCTTAGACCAAGGAGACAAAGGTGGAGGATGCCCCCTCCTTGTCCCCCATGCTTGTCTCCCACCTTCCCTTGACTAATGTTAGTGGATGTCCTTTAGAGTTAGTGGATGTCCTTTGATGTTAGTGGATGTCCTTAGGTGTTAGTGGATGTCCTTGGATCTAGATCTAAGGTTTTCATATTTATAGTCTCTTGTTGTATTTTGTGTAGAACTAATGAAGAAAATTGAAGTGAAGTTCATTTTGGCACCCCCCACTCTCTCTTGTGTTCTTGAAGTTCTTCCCTCTCCCACCTCCAATCTCTTCTAGATCTGAGTTCCAATCTTCTATCTCTCTCAAACTTCTCTATCCTCCTCTCTTCTTCTATCTTTTTTGATCGTTCATAACCACCGCCGCCGTCGTTCGTGCCGCCGTTGAGCCACCATAAGCCGGTCATCTTCTTGCTGCCCCGAAACTTGGAGTTGCAGGACAGCAGCCCAGAGAAGGATCTGGTACGGGAGATCCGACCGTTGGATGGTCACAAATCTTTGAGGGTAGGTTTCCCCCATCATAGGTCATTCCCAGTTTAATTTTCGTGTCGATCAGAGCCCGTTTCCCCCCTTTTCCCTGCCACCTGTTCTTTCTTCTTAAAATCTACATGTGTGCAGATCCATGGGATAGATCTTGGCACCCGATTTTTCTCACCTATCAAACGTTGTCCAAATCTCACAAAAGAGCTATTGGCATCTCCGTAACCCTCCCATCTACCTACCATAAAAATCCTGAGTCCTAATTCATCCATTAAGTCTTCAGTCAAAGCCCTTGATCAGGGAGGTTAGGTTATGTCCAGCCTGTTTTACATTTCGAGACAGTGTGCTCAGTCCGTTTGCAGTCACTTTCATTTTAAATCCAACCGTTGGATGAATATGTAATTCCAGTATATCGTAGGATTTCAAGTCCTCTTTCCAACGATACCTTTTGTGTCTCAATCCAACATCAGAATTGAGCGTACCAGCCGATCCCGTCGGAGCGCGT